>CM038217.1:107648612-108254985 GCA_021442155.1 Cymbidium sinense
ATATATATATATATATATATATATATATATATATATATATATATATATATATATATATATATATATATATATATATGATATGGTTAATTACACTACTAGACGATCTTGATGTTAAAAGCAAGTCGATCGAAGTTAAAGCTGGTCCTCTTAAAATATCCAAACTTTGGAATATCACTAAATAGCTCTCAAATATGAAGTGTTTTATAAATCGAGCGTCTCGACGAATGCAACAACTAAGATCTTACAATTCATTTCATTTGGGCATTCAAATGCATCAAATGATCAAAGGAATCATTCAGTCGTCCGATGAAGTGGAGTGGTTGATTTTTGCATGTGTATTTCTGAGACGCCACTCCTCAATCTAAATAGCCATTCTTCTATGAGGGGATCAAGAGAGAGAGAGAGCCTAAAGCGAAGATCCTCCAAAAACTGTCACCACCCCCGGTCATCACGGCCACCGCCGATCCATCCGCGTGGTGTTCGCATATCGCCGGTCATCATCGGTCGTCGCATCACGTCATCGTCATTACATATGCTCGCGTTGTTCCCTTCTCACATACTATGTAATCATGGAAGATCATGTACTTTAAAAGAAATACAAAGTGAAAGATTTTCGCTGGGCTAGGCCCTGTAGTTTTTCCCTCTTTTCGAGGTTTTCCACGTAAAAATTTTGGAATTTTTTTGTTCGCTCTTTAAATACTTGTGTGTGTCTTTGGATTTCCCAAAGAAAACTTTTACTCTACCAATGGTTTCTACTCAAATGGTTGTACGTGGAATAGAACCCATCAATCAATTCGTGAACACCAGATATGGGTAATAATTCTGGCTCTCCGCTAACTCACTCTCAAAATCAATCCTTGAACCAAGGGCCCACCACTCCCAGAATAGGCGTGATCATGGCGCGATAGGATCTCTTTAAAAGATAATGTCAAAATGGAAGAGTCTCAAAATGAGATGATCCGACTTTTGAGAAACATTACCACGAACAAACCTCCCCAAGATCGAGTCGGGAGGTCAAAATGTCGATCTCCTTAACAATGAAGTTCCTCCGCTTCCTGACCGTGATCCCCTTGACATAGTTCACTCATCCATCACGTCAACCGCTAATCCATCAATTATTCGGTAGTGAACATATTCATCTGTTGACCTCGTCATGTTATACTGCATAATTATGCGCTTAATGCAAGACTTTTACCTTCAAGATAAATCATCTTCCCTCAGGCTATGAAGAATCTCACCTTTAGTTCTTCAACATCCTATTCTCGTGGTTTCAAGCTTAGAGCATTGATTCCATGGTGGACGACTAACCCATATGAACATATCTATTACAGGATTATCATGCATATCCAACGAGCTCGACACCTTTGTCGTCTTTTCGTTATCCTCGAAAGCATTTGGTTCCCTTCCTTCGAGGATCCATCCATACCTTACTTTGAGATTTTTGTGGAACAATTCATTGCAACGGAGGATCAT
Organism: Cymbidium sinense; assembly: GCA_021442155.1. Classification (NCBI taxonomy): domain Eukaryota; kingdom Viridiplantae; phylum Streptophyta; class Magnoliopsida; order Asparagales; family Orchidaceae; genus Cymbidium; species Cymbidium sinense. The sequence continues at coordinate 107,650,086 of CM038217.1, forward strand.
TAAAGATTCCTCCCATCTCTCAACATTAGTAGTAAGGGTGAATCACTTAAGAATACTACAGGTTCTCCTTAGAAGTTGCCAAATACCCAGAATAGACTAACTATTAAGAGGAGTTTTCTTGAGAACTCAGTCAGGCCATTTACTGTGAGACACGGTCCGTATACACTTAGTTCCGTGTGGAAGCACAAATTTCTGATGACTATTAATGCTCACCAAAATAATTTGAACAATCTAGAAAACATAAGAGTGGTCAGAAACACATCAACAATCCCATCGAAGCAACAAGGCGTGATTTTCCCACGGCCCTCACATCAACGATTGGAATACATGCCATTGAACACATCTCATGTTAACGTCTTGATGGTCATTCGAGATGAAGAGACCATTAAGTGACCACATCCACTGAATCCAACTTCAAGAAATCAGGAGCAATATTGTGGCTTCCATCGAAGTCATACATACTATGAGCATGTAAACAACTTAAAGAAGAGATTGAGAGGCTTATTCAACAGGATATGCCAATTTAAAATCAAATAGACAATCATCATAGAAACATAATAGTGGAGAAATTGAAATTGATTGCAATCTATCTAATTAAGTCTTCATCGCCAGAGCCTAGTTAAAAAATCTTGTATTAATCATCCCATCACTTTTAATAACTCGGACTTGGAAGTCCAAGTTCCATCAAGATCCTCTTATCATCGCGTGGATTGATGTATGTTAAGAGAATTTTGATTGATAATGAGTTCGTTGATGTTTTATTTTACTCCACCTTTCTTAGCATAGTGCGGTTAAAGAAAAACACAGAGATTATATGGGTTTGATAATCTCTGTATGAGTGGAGGGACAATCACCTTCCCGTTGTTCTGAGAATTTCTCAACAAATCACTCACTCGATTCAATTCAGTCAAGTCAAATTCAAAGATAGCTATATTTGGAAGACCCCTCTAATCAATCTTGGTCTTTGTCTTTACCTCATCTCAAGATAAAATTTCAAACTCTTTGGGTTAGAGTGGTCCGAAAATCAACAAATAACAACTCATGTTACCTCAAACAAGCTCAACCACCTTTGTGACCTTCAACATCGAGAATTTTAATCTTCAAGATAAAGAAGTACCTAGGGTTTTGTAAAGACTGCTCCCACATCGTTATCGATGACCAAAAGTATGACCACGATCCGGAGGAAAAGATATTCCTTAAAACTTGGAACATTCAGGGTCTCTTAAAAGTGTTATATGTAATCATTTGTGTATAAATATTGTAGTCTTTAATTTATCCCGTTTGTCCTTTCCTCTCCACCTCTTGTCCTTGTTAACTCTCTCTAAAATATATCTCTTTAAGTTATTTTATGACAATATTGTATCACATTATCAAAGTAATGAGTTTATGAATTTTCCTTATAAGCTTATTTCTTCTTCATTTAATCCTCCCACTTGATACAACATATTGTATCTCTCAATGCATGATCAATCCAAAGGGAACTTGATCAGACCTCTTCCATACAGGTAATAAGTCAAGTAAACACTTTGGCTTGATACCTAGGATAGGTCAAAAGGTCATTGGTGGACATCCTGCGATCTCTTCCATATATGTTAACGTCATCGGGTAACACCCTGACAAACAACCTCGAATATGTCAAAAATCTCCAGCGAATTCAATTCAACCTCTTCCATACAGATTAATGTCATCGGGTAACACTCTGACAAACAACCTCGGATAGGTCAAAATCCTCAGATTGATGCAACCTCTTCCACAGTTAATGTCATCAAGTCACACTCGAAACAACCGGATAGGTCAAAGAAAACGCCGACCGCCGGCAATCTTTTGCGGTCACCACCATCATCGGTCGCTGGCCACAAGCGCCGATATCGCCTACCGCCGGTTGTATTCACCACCCCGTCGGTAGCCGTCGTAATCACCGCTGATTACTCGCTGGTCACCGCCGGCACCATCGCCCATAATTTTTTGCGGGTCACCACCCGTTGCGGTAATCCAGCTGCCACTGCGCCGGTCATGCGATTTATCGCCATGATTGCCATTGACCACCCGTCGCCGCCACTCTGGTTGGTCACTGTAGCCGGTCTTCATCGCCATCGCCGCAATCTCGCCATCACCACCATCGGCTGGTTATCTCATCATCGCCACCACGTGCGTCGCCACCATCGTGGCCACCATCGTCGCATCTTTAACCCCATTTCGCGGATTGCCTCAACCGGTCGAACTAGTTAACACCTCGAGAAAACTAGAGCCTTGGCTACGGGTCTTGATCGCCTCAACCGGTCGATCCGGCGAGGTCAATTCAAAAAAAGCGGAGCCTGGATGAATTATGAGTCTTTATCTCCGGTCGGTCGACGATTAGTAAACCTCTTTCGAGAAAACTAGAGCTATCATATGAACTACGGTCTTGATCGCCTCGACGACCTTCTCTCAAGAAGAAGGTGCCTTCCCTTTGGGGTTTTATAGACCCCAGAGCAAAAGGGTAAATCATCAAAATAGTCCAAAATCGCCTGGCTAAAATCGCTCAAACTACCGGTTTGGGCCAGTTGTATGGGCTCATACACCGCCCCTGGCCGAGCGGGGTGGCCACCTGGTGGTCAGGCTCACATGCCGCCATTCGTGGTTCAACCCGAGAACCGTGCATCATGGGCGCGGCGCGTGAAGTATGACCAATGTCGGGCCAGCATACAGTGGCCGGTAGTTCTCATGCCCTCCAGGGTTCGTGCGGATGGGTAATCTCGAAATCTCGCGCAAGCGCCTACGTGCATCGCGATCAGTAATCATAATCTTGTGCTATGAAGATCTGTTCTCAAAATGTGTAGTTAATGTACTCAAATTTCATTGAAGAATTTGCTATTTTCAAGTATGACATATACATTTTGGATGATTGAGATAATGTCATCCAAAAATAGGAGGCAACTGATATAACACTTAAAATACTACTAGTCGAAGCACGAATCTTGATGTTAAAAGCAAGCTGATCCGAAGTTAAAGCTGGTCGAGATCAAGCTCATAAAATATCCTTGAAAACTTTGGGATATGAGTTAAATCCCTAAATAGCTTTCAAATATGAAGTGTTTATAGTCAAATCGAGCGTCTCGACGAGCCGAATCCAACAAGCTCAAGATCTTACAATTCTAACTTCATTTGAGCATTCAAATACTTAAAAAGCATCAAGTGATCAAAGAAATCATTCTGAGCCGTCCGATGAAGTGGAGTGGTTCGGATTTTGCATATATTTACGTAGACGCCACCTCCAATCTATAAATACCTCCTCATTCTTCATATGAGCCAAGCGAAGAGAGAGAGAGAGCCCTAAAGCTTGAAGATCCTCCAAACACGTATACCACTGACGATCGCCAACCACCGCCGGCCGCGTGGCCGCCGCCCGATCCTCGTCAGCCAACCATCGCGCCAATCATCGCCACCACTATCGCCGGCCATCATATCAACATCGCTAACATTGTTGCCAACATCATCCAACATCGTCATCAATATCGCCAACATCGCCTATTACTAGCGACGTTGTTCCTTCTCACATACTATTCGTAATCCGCCATGGGAAGATCCGTACTCTAAAATAAATACAAAGTGGAAGATTTTCTTGCCAGTGTGATTTTTCCCTCTTTCAGATTTTCAAAAAAAATTATGGAGTTTTCTTGTTTTTTAAATACTGTATGTGTTGGACTCAAAGAAATAAAGTAAACTTTACTCTACCGCAACTTGTTTTCTAGCATGCAATAATATATATATATATATAATTTTAGGTATTAGATATTTAAATACAAAATAATTATATGATATACATAAATATTATAATCTCAAAATATATAAAAATACTATCTACGTGATAAAATAAGAAATTTATATACATAATATTTAAAATATCTTTTGTTTTTTTTCAATACTTAAATTTTATTATTCAATTAACTCTAAAAAAGTGGATTCCATGAGTTTTTTTTCTTTCTCCATGTTAGATCCTTCCCTTCGTCCTTCCTATGGCTACTTGGATATTGACAATTTTGATGTGGTGTCACGGATGAAATGCTTGACTAGTGATTAAAGTGTATGGCCCAAAATAAATAAGTTGTCCAAATGTCAAAGACTCGCCACAAGCATGGTGAGCAAAGGAAGAAAAAAATTGCATAGACACTAACCACATGGACAAAGATTAAGTCATAGAGGGCGAGTGTCCAAGGAAGAGCGATCAACCTTGAATAACTCAAGTTCAATATTTTCCCAGTAAGTGGAGAGAACAGTTACACATAAATCAAGTCGTTTGTCACTTGCCAATAAACACTCGCCTCAAGTCAGGGTGAGTTCTTATTTGTACTCGACCAACTATTTTTGTACTTGTCTTTCATTCTAACTCTCTCCCCAAACATTATAAAAATGAGGGGATGGGCCTCTTTTTGGAGGGTTTAATTCATATCAGAGGGAATTTTGTCTTTGAGCCTCATCGTCTCAAACTTCACTCTTTCTTCCCTCTAGAGCGACAAAATTATCCCATCTTGTATTAAAACCATTTTAAAAGAAAATGAAATGGGGCCTTTTCCTCCACTAATATTGCACCTCTCTTCACCACCTTTACTTCTCAGGTGTCTCCATAGGTTCTACTTCAGCCCACAGATAAATTTTGATTCAATATCCTTTTCTGTTACTCAAGTAGAGATTGGCGAGGGTGCGGATAAGGTTTTAATGATGGAAGATGAACTTAGTATAAAGATAGCAGCTGGCTATGAGTGGAGGCCCGGTGGATATGAATGTGAGCATCAATGACACCACAGATGGGAACAAAGGCGTTAATAGTATGGTGTGTCTCTTGGTGGAATCGTCTAGAAAATTGAGTACGTGCACCAATATCGCCACTGTTCCGCGACAAGTCCTTCATCCTCTAGTGGCACGACCACTTCAGGATCCCTGGCAAATCATTATCGTTGGCGATGGCATTCGCTCCGCCCCTTAATTTCTGTTAGTTATGGGTCAATCATTTTGTGCAATTGTTTTGAACTCCGCAATTTGTTCTTCAGAGAATTTAATGATGCTGCTGATGAGATCAGCCTAGCGAGAGCTGAAGAAGATTAGTAGCGGCTGAACATCAAAGAATGATAAAAAAAAAAGAGGAAAATGAATGTGATTTAAATGGAGAGGTAAAGAACTAAAAAAGTCTATTTTTGATTTTTATATAAATAAATAATGAAATTTAGAGGTTGAATAGCTAAATAAGAAAGTTTAAAATATCATGTAAATTTCTCTAAAAATTTATTTAGATACAAAATTTTGATTTAATTTAGACACAAAAATATTATATAAATAAATATGAAGTTTAATATATATATATATATGAATATTAATCTTCAATTTATCATTTTATTTTTATAAATTTTATATGAATAAAATATGCAAAATTATAATATGAATATTTAAAATTAGATGCTTTTAAAATCAAAATAAAAATATTACTTGGACTTCTTAAGTAAATAAAATGGTATGTGAAAAAAACTAAATATTCTCTTACTTTTAAGTATTTATCTTGGACTTCTTAATTTTTTTAATCATCCTAGTGTAATTTTGTACATATTGTTTTATAATTTAGAATATTTTATCTTATTGACCTTAAAACATTATTAACAATTCAATTAATCAAAAATACATCCATACATCTTGATATATGTATGTGCATAAAAAAACTTCTAAAATTAAATTTGTGAAAATTAAAATTCCAATTTGAACAAACTTGTTATTGTAACGAAGATGCATCCGACCACACCAAAGTGCTTCAATACAAATTGAATAGTTATAAATCAAGTACTCATCGTGGTTGGAAACTTTATGATTATTTGTTGAAATTCAAGTCATTATACTCAAAACATTTCGATGAAAAAAAATTCAAGGAATTCAAATCTACTAAGGGACTATTTGGGATCACATTTATTTTTTATTTTTTATTTTTATTTATTTTATTATATTTTATTTTAAAGTAAAATATATTTAATAGTTATTATTATTTTAAAAAATATTCAACACATCTAAAAGCTATTTTTGAGTATTTTAAAAATAAAGTTATTTGTTTTAAAAATAAAAATAATAATAAATAAAAGATACATCAAATAAATATATTTCTAAAAATACTATAAAAACAAAAATAAAAAACACAAAATAAAAATGATCCCAAACACCCCTTAATTTTTTTTGTTTTCATTTTAATTTATTTATATTTTTATTTAAAATAAAATATATTTGAAAATTATAATTATTTTTAAAAATACTAAAAATATCTAAAATGTGTGTTGTGTAATTTTTAAAATAAAAATAGAAAATATATAAAAATATATTAAATAAATATATTTTTAAAAATACAATGAAAAAAAAACGATTACATACATACCATTCAATTCTTATATATTTACAAACTACCAACCTCCTACACCAAAATTTTAAAGTATTATTAAAATATTAAAATTTATAACAAAAGTTTACTCCATATTTTATATTTTAAAAAATACTTTAAATGGTGTGTCATACTTAAATATATGAATTTTATAGTTCAGAAATATAATAAAATATTAAAATAAAAAAAACTGAACAATAAGTATTTAATCCTCCTAAATAAAAAATAAAAATGATTCCAAACAGCCCTTAAAATATTGAATTTGTTGCGCCGGAGGAGCTGAATTATCATTCGTTTTTCATCGCCAGCTCCAGCCTCTCACTAGAGTGGCCAAGTTCGACCGAGATTCCCTCACCTGGTTCCTTCCAGATTCGCCGCCGAATCTTAAAAATGCACGGTGGCACACAAGCTATTCTCCTCTTTCTATTCATCCATACGGCGGTTACATCTGTCGCTTCGGCGGTGGATGAGGGTTTCTGCTCTATTCCCTCTTTACAATCCAAGCCAAATTCCCAACCTAACTACTCGAAAGTGATGAACCCAACTCTCTCCCCTTCCCACCTTCAAGGTAATCTTTAATCAAAGAAAGGTCGCTTATCTTTTTCAGATGAATGTTGTTTTAGTTTTATCATCCGTGTTTTTCGCAACCACAAACGCGAAGCTTTTCGATGGCGATTCCCAACTCGGTGATCGCCATGGCATGATCGGCGTTTCGTGTTCTGCTTATCCGTTGCTTATCTATTGCATTTTATGTTTTGTCTTGTTGGGAAAATGGGGGCGGATTCTTTATGGGATTTTTGTGCCCACTATACTGCTACTATTATTGTTTAATTTGAATTTTATTCTTTCTTCCTGATTTAACTGATGTGATTTGGTAGAATGCCGGAAGATGCATGAAGGTAAAAGCTAAATTTTGTCGAAATCTTGGGAAATGTTAACTTTGGCATGTCATGTAGCGCCGTTCATAGTTTATGAATTATCATTTATCTTATTTTACGCAATTTGTCTATATTAATGTTAAACGGTTTTTCTTTCTACAGATCTTCCAGGATTTACCCGCAGTGTCTATAAAAGAGACCATGCCCTAATCACACCTGAAAGCCAAGTATTTAGTCCTCTGCCAAATTGGTAAGAATTTCAAAGTATATAAGCATCTAGCTAGATAATATGAGCGATCATTAACATCCCCTCATTAGTATCACACTCATATCATACCAATTATACTTGGCTTGGCTAATGCTATTCGAACTTTTATCTTTCAGTTATCAGCATCTAATGTACATTTCCTTGGCATTTTAAAGGGTGAATGCACTGGGAGCTTATTTGATCAGCCCTGCAACTGGTTCTCACTTTACAATGTACTTGGTAAAGATGCAAGGTAGGGGAACACTGTTAATTAGAATATATAATATTTGGATGTTGTATGGTTAAATCAAGCTCTGCACGTAGAAACATTTTCTCATCAGTTTTGTTATTGGAATCATGTACCTGTGGAGAATGCTTATTAAGCTGGGATGGAAAATTGTATAGAGACCTGGCGAAGGAACACAAATTGTTGATTAATAATGAGCAATGATGTGGGAAGTAAATGGACCATGGACCATTGTAGGAAGAATTTATGAAGATCACACCTGAAAAATGACCTGGCTCAAAATGGTCTCTTAGCTTGTAATTCAAGTTTATCAGTGCAAGGCATAGTAGTATGTTTAAAAAAAGAGGCATATCTAGTGTATTTAGCTCCTACAAATCCATCCTTTTGGAAAACATAACAATATAGTCATGCATACTAATCATTAAATGAGTAGCAATATTTCTTATGTTAAAAAAGTTGATATTTTAGACAAGAAGATGCAAAAAAATGTAGATCTTTCAACCAAAGAGTTATGTAAGGCTTTTAATCCCCATGCCTTCACTGCATGGATGAAAAAAGTCATTCAATGATTTTAATATATAAATCTTTTGGAATCCATAACTTTTTTCAGTGCATATTATTATCTTAAAAAATTTAGTACATTCCAATATGCAAATAATTTGATGTAATAGAATTTTGTAAAACTCATGCTAGAAATTTTGTTTCATTAGTTTGCAGTAATATTTGTAGCAATTAGGTAATGTTTTCCACTCTATATTAACTCAACCTTACTAGTGGTGCATCAATGTTTTTGCATCATACAGAGGATTCAAGATCAGCGTTGCCTGCAAACGATGTTGAAAGGTGCATATTTTTCTCGTTCAACATTCTTTAATTAGAACAAGTATTTATAATTTAAGCATATTGATTGAAGAAATGCATATGCCAAGGCCTACGAATGTATTTTGGTGATATTTCATGAATGTTATCATTATATAGCTATCTTAGACAATGATAAAAGAGACCAATAGTATTGATTGCAATCTGATTCTCATGCGAGAATGAGCAAAAAGTTTGGCAGCCTACCTGCCTTTTTTAATCATTTCAATATATATGCTCGATCTATGGGTGTCAAATAATCTGGCTGATAACAGTCTTCGAAGTTGTTGCCAAGGCCTTGAGTTCGAATCCCATTTATATTATAATAAAATCTCACTTTATGAACTTAGATGGGGAAAAAAAAGTATATACATTCAATCAGACAAATCTTCTTCTGTTAACTTAAGGTTATTTTGTTTTCTTGTAACTTAATTTCATAAACAAAAGGAAAAGTGACCAATCTTATTGATTGCAATATGATTATCTTGTGAGAATAAGAAAAATATAGGTAGCCTGCCTGCCTTTTTTTTAATCATTTCAGGTATATATGTTCAATTTGAAAAAGTCTTCTTTTGGTAATTCAAGATTATTCTATTTCCTTGCAATTTTATTTCATCTATATTGAGCTTGATGAATCTTTATTACGTGTTTTCCTTTTTGGCACCCTAGATCTATTTCTTGTTTTATCTCCATGTACAGTCTCATTTGATTTGCAATTAATTTTGTTGAAATTATCATGACATCATATCTTCTTACAAATAATTATATGGTTAATCCAGGTTTGCTTTCGTGCTTCAAGGCAGTTCTTTGCTGGTAGATGTTTCTGGGATCGCTCATCAACTTGATGTAAGTTACAAATACTGTTTATGTATATGAGAAATATGTTGGTGCAAATTTAAGCTGCTATTTTTAATTTTAAGCACTAGTGATGAGTATTTTTGCAGGTTGATGCTCTTAGTTTTTTAACATCCAAACTGTTTTATGATATGGATGTTTACAAAACAATCTGTGTTGGTTAATCATATGTTTATTGGGTTTAAGAAACCCAAAACTTTGATTTTAATGGTTAAATTACTCAGTGCAGGTGGACTGTTTTGCATATATACCCGCTAATACAAGGCATCTATTGAAGAGTGACTCAATGGTTGTACTTGTTATTTTTGAGCGAAGGTAATTAATCGATAAGCTTAGATTACTTCAATAAATTTGTATGTTTCTGGCACCAACTGACAAATTATTTCTTTTATTGCGAAGTTATTAGTGCAATGGGTAGCCATAAGGCCAGGAGCTTTCTCTGTTTACTCCTCTTCCATTTTTTTGCTATAATTTATTTTAAGTTTCTTCGCCATGAACTTTGTTGATAATCTTGCAATGTATACAACTTATTTATTCGCTCAGATCTTTAAGATCAGTCATGCAGTAGCATAAACAGTTGTTTCTTTCTAGCATTTGCTTACCTTATTTTTTTTAATCCTTATGACATTAAGATTGTCTCTCAAAAGTTAATAAACTCTATTTCCATAGGTATGTCAGCCAGGATGGTTTTTATCCTGAACAGATCATTGGTTCAACTGATAAGCAGCCACTTCTTGAAACCCCAGGGGAGGTATCTCTGTTTTCTTCCTCGTGGTATTTATTGCCTCATTTTCTTGAAAGTCTTGAAGATTGGTTCGTATTCCTTTAGTGTTGCTTTAATTATATCCTTCCATGCTCTATTGTGCCAGCCTTCTGGTTATTAGTTTGATTTTTATATTACTTTTTATTTACTAATCTATTTGTCATGTAGATCTTCAACTATATGCAATAATGGGTTTGTTTTGTTTATAAATTCAGGTATTTGAATTGAGGAAACTGCTTCCCACTTCAACAGCATATGATTTCAATATCCATGTGAGCCATCACAAACTCTGTGAGATTATATGCTTGAGAGTACCGAATTTGTTAATTCTATGTTCCCCTTGTTCCTGTTAGTTTTCTTGTAGTATTCACTAAGTTCTAGTTGTAAAGAATTCCCGATCTTCCAAAATTTAAATGTTAAGCATTTTATGAAAATAAGAGGATAAAGAAGCCAAGCACTAACAGAAACATGGACTGTACGAATGAAAAAAGGAAGAATCATCAGATTAGAAACTGCACGTTCAACAAGAATCCTAGATCTCTATATACATTTGATGCCACATAAACGTGGTACTTGTTGAGTATTATCTCACATAGTATAACTTATTGATTTGTGTTGAATCTTTTCATCAAATGATCAGCGTCTTTTCTTGCATAGCTTTAAAATGGACGATTTCAGCTAATTATGAATTGGTTTGACAATTTGGTTACTGTATATCTCTACCAGTTCAATTCTAATTGGTCACAAATAACAGAAGTTTCAGCTTATAGCAGAATCTGAAATGAAATATCTCCTCCCGCATCACCTTGTATTGAGCCATATACAGGCCAAATAATTATCTATTCAATGGTATATTAGCTTCAATTGAGAGAGTCTCTTGTCCAGTAAATTTTTAATGGGCAAATTTCACCTTTTCAGAGAATCAAGCTTTGTATATTGTTTATTAGGGTCATCATCTGCCATTGTATTTGAGCTTATAGTTAATGTGGGAAAACTTAAGAATTCTCTCTTTATTTTTTGCTTTCCAACTTTAAGGGAAACTGATCACTGTTTTATTCCCCCTTTTCACTGTGAGTTCTAACTTCAATCTATCATATTTAAGAGGTCAAATTTCTGTAGGTTTAGATGGTGGCTAATGAAGTTGATTCATTTTAAATTTTTTAATACTTTTACAAGGACGTTTTGGGAGATTTTCATTTACTATTCTAAACAAATGAAGTTTAGCTTAAACAAAACATCATAAAATAATCCTGCACTCATTGGCATCTTCAAACATACGATTGCTATCCACAGATTAGAATATCAGCATAACCAATGTAAAATATGGTATCTATTATTACCAGTAAAAAAATAAAATTTAAAGAAGGGATTGCCAATATAAAAAATCTTATAAAATAAATTGAAATTATAATTTCATCTTTCTGAACTAATAGATTAGAAGTAGACAAAAAAGAACACAAAAAATTTATACTTCAGAATAACCTACATTCAAACTATTATGGTTAGGAATTTTAAATTGCGGTTAAAATTTCTTTATTTCATTAAAATTATCAACTATTAATTTTATTTTTAAAACTTCTTGTAATATCATTCACAATATATATTATCAATAAATGCAAGAAAAAATTATCTTTCACCGCATTTTGCGCATTATCTTCACTATCTTCATTGTTAAGAAGACATTCAACTATCCCGGTTGGAACTGGAATTGTTAAGACCTAACAAATTAATTGATTAATAAGATGATATATAAGTAATTTTTTCATCTTTGCTAACATTTGATGTAGATAATAAATTTTGATTTTGATAAATTTCAATTTTAGAATGCTCTAATTCAAGGGTAGAATCAGCCTTAGTTCTTAGGAGAGACAAATTTATATGTTAGGATAAAAGTAAAATGTAAAAATAATTTTTAGTAGGGACAAATGTCTAATTTGACTATCTTATATAAGAGAAATTATAAAGTTCAAAGGGGCAATTGCCCCTCTCAACTCTACCTAAATCCACCCTTGCTCTAATTGAATTTTAATGTGAAATTTTTTTATTTGTGAAGTCTTTAGGATAAAATTTATTTATAAGGTGATAAATAATATCAATTTTGAATAATTCACTCTCTTGTATCCATGCATGGAATCTCTGCGGTTATGTTAGACAAGATCTGTTCTTTTGTTTCATCAGCAATTTTGTCATAAGCCTTCTGTCATTTCTCTTTTATATTTAAGAGAAGCCAAATATTTGTGTTTATAGTTTCACTGAGATATCTCTCATTGCAGATTATGGATTTTCAACCCGGAGAATATCTTAATGTCAAGGTATGTTGAAAATTTTCTTGGACTGCTTATAATTCTAATCCTTGGAGGGCAATAAAGTAATAGCTTTACTCTCATTATGTCATTATTGCTTGCACTCAATATGTTTCATTATGTTTGCATGATTGCCACCGTAATTTTCAACTCCTTTAAAGAATAACTTAATTTAATTTATTTATAAAAAATAAATTTTATTTATTCACTTATTAAACCAGGAGGTGCACTACAATCAACATGGTTTGTTACTGCTTGAGGGACAGGGAATATATCGCCTTGGTGACAACTGGTATGTTTTTTTTTACTTTATAATGGATCACTTACAGTAATGTGAGGTTTAGTTGTTTTTCTTACTACAATATTTAACTGACTTGCGAAGACTTACACCCATAAATCTGTTAATTCCAACTCAAGATACAGACATTGGGGCATATGGGCTAAAATAACAAGCATGTTGAAACATAAGACAAATGGTTTTTTCTCTCTTTCTCTTCGTAGAATGAGTATTTATCATCAAATTAAGTACATGTAAATTACTTGGACACATCCCACTCTTCTTCCCAAGTCAGCATTAATGGACGGTCATATGCATTTTGCTTTGCTCAAATTTTTAGAATAGTTGTTGTGAGGAATCGAAACTGTGCCACTATATCATAAAAATTTGATTCATGTGCTTGAAACCTTTCACATTCTGGTTACGGTCAGTAACTTGCTGCTGCTTTGCCTTTTTTTTTATATTTTTGTTCTTGATCTCCTGCATTTCTGTGATTTTCTTTGTACTAAAAGCATGATTATGCCACATGCATAAAATAGATAATCACCATGGTTTAAAAAGAGTAGCGGTTTATCGCTTTCAATGTTGTGATTGTCTCTTACATTGGGGTGAAGATTTGTTGCCTGTTGGAGACGCTTCACATGACAGAGGTAGACACTTGATATAAGATGTATTAAGGTCCAAGATTTACCAATGCGAACTTAGAACTCAAAAGAGATCAGTGAATGATCTAACCAAAATTTAGGTGCTAAAACCAACCAAATCGGAACGTCAGAATAAGACTAACAAGAATAAGAGTCCAACTATGAAGTACCCCGTTAAAGATCAAATTGATTTCATCAAAATCTCTAATTTCTGGAAGAGGTAATTAACTATTGAGACTTGCACTCATGAGAATGTTGAACTAAGCGTCCAGAATCCTCCAACGTGGGCGATATTTTTCAGTTTTACTTTTGCGTTGCTAAATCTCTCTCTTTAAATTCATCCAAATTACTCATCAAGTTTTTAGATTCCACAGTACCAAGTGACATGTTTTAAAGGTAGTCAGATGGTGAAATTGAACCAATGACACTGCTCGTTTGTTGCTTCTTTGATATTGAGAGACCTCTCTAAATCTGTTTTTTTTCAGAAGTCATGTATGCTTTTAGATTTGTGCTCTTCTCTCTGACATTATGGAGATTCTGTTTTAGAACTTTGTTATATGCCGCTATTAGCCTGCTCTTGGTTCTCTCTGACACAGGTACCCAGTTGAAGCAGGCGACGCCATTTGGATGGCACCATTTGTACCACAATGGTTTGTTCTCTGACACACACAAAAAAGTTTGTAGTCTTTATTGGGAAATACACAAATGGCTTAATTTTCTCTCTTCTTGATTCTCTCTCAGGTATGCTGCATTAGGAAAAACCAGGTCGAGGTATCTTCTTTACAAGGATGTTAATAGAGATCCTTTGTAACATAATACCACATTTCTGCACATAAACCAGGTATTTTCATTATCACTTAGGTGCTGTTATATTATTATATGTGTAGGGTATATTATTTTCTATTCAACCGCATTCAAATGATCCGTATGAATGTCTCATGAAGGTGAAAAGTATTAACTGTTCTCATAATTGCATCTTGATTGTCTGTGTAATTCTTGAGAAATAAATTGATTTTTAACATGAAAATTCTAATATGCACATGTTTTTCTCTATGATTTGGGTTTAAAGTTATTGAAAAGTTGTACTAAAATCAAAATTTGAACAATTTTAAGTTGTGATCATTCTTCTATTTATTGGCTACTCTTTATATAAAAATTTGATTTTTCATTTAATTTCTTTTCATCTTGGAAGTGAAAACTTGCATGGGATTAGAAACATAAGTGCACCCACGAGAGGGCAAAGTCTCTATGGGGACAAACTTCATGTTGGGGAATTAAATATGGTGTATTAGCATTTAAATGACCTTGAAAAAAATATAGTTAATTGCTCATATATTTTAAAATTTTTTTCTAAATTTTTATGGTGTGAAATATTTTAAAATTTGGAAGTTTTAGGCCTTGCTTGGGATTAATTTTATTTTGTATTTTTGTTTTATCTTATTTTTAAAAATATATTTGTTTAATATTTTTAAGTATTTTTATTTTTTAAAAGAATTATATTATTATAAGAAGCATTCAAAATAATATTTAAACGGTTATAGTATTTTAAAAAAAATAAAAAATGAAAATGATTCCATTTGGCACTTTAGTTTATATTTCTTTTATGTTTGACTTTAACATCCAATAAGGAAACCGCAAAGTGATGTTAAAATTAAATGGCTATATATATGGTTGGTATTAATCAAGACTAAAAGAGAACGGCAATAATTGAATAATCGAAATAAATGGTTAAAACATACGTGCATGCGCTATAGGTATGAGTGTTCTTATTAGATTTGTGTTAAATATTTAAATATTATAAAAAAAATTTATCTCTTAAACTTGATTTTTAATATTTAAATTTAATTTACATGAACATAATAATTGCAAATATTTTTAAAATTTGAAAGAAATAATATAGCAATCTTTATTTAATAAGGTGAATTTATTTTTAAAAATGAGAATTATTTTATATATAAATATTTTTATTATGGAGATTGTGGATATTTTTGTCATAAAAAGTACTATAGTGATTAAATATTATTGTAAGTTGATGTTTTTATAGTCACATTAAATATAATATAAAATCTCTACACAACTTTTGATTTATGTCAAATATTGGTCATTGAAAATTGATTATGTCTTCTTATGAATTGATTCATTGGATAGGTCATGATATTATCTATTTTTACTTTCAATTATAATAACTAAATGTATATTTTTAATAATGAAGATTGTCATGACAAGATGACTGAATAAAATGAAATATGGTTTTTTGCGAGCTTATTTATAATATATATTAGGAATCAATGATTAGTGATTTGATGCATAGAAAATGATCAAATACAATTTAAATGCTTAATTATAATGATTAGATTAAAAATGTATATACTTTTTAGATGTATAAGTTATCCTTAGCTACTTTTTATTTTAATTTATTTTTTGATTTTTAAAATATTTTTTATTTTAATTTATTTTAATTATTTTTTCTTTTGCCGCATTTTTCTTGAAATTGTAATTTTGGCACCGTCATGTAAGTATTAAATATAGTTTTTTATTTGATTGCGGGCTCATTTATACAATACATTTATAAGAATTTGAAGTCTAAAATTTTAGACCTCTTAATTGACTTAATCATTAAGTTAAGTGTTTTGCACATATGATATACAGTAAGAACTAAAAATAAATAAAAATGTTATATTTTATGTAAAAAATAGGAAATGACATTTAAAATAATGAGATGGATTTTTGGTTTAGAGGTGAAGAATTTGTATCTTTATACAGTGGATTAGAGTCGCACTTATTATGACGTATCTTTCATCTCTGAAAAAAAAAGTTAAAGCCTTAAAACAACTGCATTTATTTATTTTTTGTATTATCATTTTCATATTATAATTATTATTTATTTAAAAATTGTTATCATTTTTATTTTTTCCCATATGATTAAGCTACATTAGGTTACAATAACTAAAAAAAAAATCTATTTGTTATCGGTCTGTTGATTTTGATATTATTTGAGTTATATCTAGTTATTAGTACAATAATAATATTATTATTAATTGCAATAATGCTATTATTATTATTATTATTATTATTTATTATTATTGTTCTATTGAAAAAGAAATGTAGGGTAAAAGAAACATTAAAAAATAATTGTAGTGTAGTGAAATTATTTTATAATTATTTGATTGAATATATTACAAATGCAAAATTATTTATCAGTATGAAACCCCGGTGGCCAACAACGATGGGTCTTGCTTCACAAGAGTAGAGTATTTAGAATTTATTTAAATTAAAAGAATTTCGAATACATGAAAATGAATTAAAAAAAGTGTACAATAAAATTTTTGCTTGTCCTTTGCTTTTGACCAGAAATTTTTTTTGAGAATTTATTTGCAATACATTTACCAAATGCACGCAACATTTCAGCGTTTGGTTCTAAGTAAGTAAAATTAGATTTCAAATACATCGAAAGTTCATTATGTATTTGGAATTCCCAAAGAATTCTAAATATAATGTAAGTGATTCTGGCCTTGGCCACGGCCACGCGCCATGGCCACACCGCATACACCCGCCACATCTAAACCTTCAATTTACTTTATATTTTTTTGTCAAACCAAAAAAAATGAAAATCAAATTTTGAAACTCTCAACCAAAATAATATCAGTAATTCTTTTACATTGAATTTTTTTATATTTTCTTTATAAGATTCCAAATGCAATAACTAAACCTCCTAAAAATAATGTGTTTAGTTTACACAACAAAAGGATTACTTGTAACTAAACAATCCTGAAGATAAAACACTATAGATAGCGTGTATCATTTTAGACACGTGACAAAAAAAAGGGTTGTATACAAAACGTTCTTTATTTTGGTCAGATTGGTGAAGCAAAAGAGAAAATAAATTAACTATAAAAATAATTAGTAAATAAAATTTTTAAAAATAGGAAATAGAGATATGACATAAGATTTATTTGAGGTAACTGTAATTATATAAAAAAATAATTATGAAATTATTATAGAAAAAGTTACTATTTTAAATGCTGTAATCTTATTATAAATTTGTTTATTTACAAAAAGTAAGATCGTAACTTTTGAAAAATCATCTCATTCAGTTAGGTAAGGTTGGAAGCTTTTACACTATAATTTTTTTTTAAATACAATGAAAATATGATTTTTAAGTAACATTACTTTGCATTTTCATATGGCAACACTGCCCAAATGCAGCTTTAGTGGTTGAGAGTTTTTCTCATTAACATAAGCCTTAAGTTTGATCACACTCTGTTTTAATAATTTTTATTTAAGATTATGATTAAATTCACTTAACTTCTCAAAAAAATAAAAAAATTTAATAAGATAGAAAAATTAATTATGATCTTAGATTAATTTTGCCCAATTTAAAATTTAAATAGTAGAATGCTTTTTCATAAGAATTCGGAAACATAAAAAAAAGGAAATCAGACGAGAATATCGTGATATATTTTAAAATTTAAAAATATTTAAAATTAATGCAGTACAATAATTAATTAATTATCTAAATATATTTATTTTAATAAAAAAACATGAATTTGAAAAAATCAATATTATCTCCGGAAAAATAGTTCGGTTCCTTGACGCACTGAGCAGCAGTCCTGTGGGGGGCGCGGGATGGGCTCCCACGGCCCACGATACAGCTCCTGCGCTCTCGGTACCGCCCGCGTGCGCCGCAACGCAGGGGCGGGCGGTCACCCGATCCAACCTAGCTCCGTTATAATCATACAAATAACTCCCTATCGTCCTAATTCCCAATCTTTCCGCTTGTCCTCGTCATGGCCCCTTCCCCTGCCCCCGCCGCTGTTGTCGCGGGCGATTCCCTGGTGCCGACTCCCTCCCGCCGCGGCCTTCCTCCTCCTTGCTGGTCCAACGACGAAACCCTAGCCCTAATCGAATCCTATCGCGACAAGTGGCACTCCCTACGCTGCGGCAACCTCCGCGCCGCTGACTGGGAAGAGGTCGCCACCGATGTAACCCGCCGCTGCTCCCACCTCCCTTCCGCCAACCCCAAAACCTCCGTCCAGTGCCGCCATAAGGTAGAGAAGCTCCGCAAGCGATTCCGATCCGAGCGGCTCCGCTCCCATACTCTCCGCCCATCCTGGCCCTTTTTCCACGTTATGGAATCCCTCGACCACCCTCCCCATCCCACCTCCGACTCCGGCGCCGCCGGAAACACTCGCAGCCACCACCTCCACCTCCAGATGCCCAATGGAGGCGAAGGCCTCCGATTCACAATCCCCAAAGCTCTCCGGTCCAAGGTCGTGAACCCTTGTTCCGGTAGTGGACCGATCATGAAGCGTTCTATGGAGGAGATGAGGCCGAGGTTGAGAGCAAAAAGTTGAAGGGGAGGGAGCGGGACGAAGTCGCAGTGCGGGATGTGGTTTCAACGCTGAGGATGATCGGAGATGGGCTCATCAGGATGGAGCGGATGAAGATGGACATGGCCAGGGAGACGAAGAAGATTAGGATGGACATGGAACTGAAGCGAACGGAGATGATGCTCGATTTTCACAGTCAGGTTGTTGATTCATTTGTGAAAAGATTCGATGGCAAAGTAAATAAGAAGGCCAAAGTTTCTTCGGATGCTTAAGCGGTGATGCCTTCTTGTGGGTTTAGGTTTTCATGGATGCCCGGAAATTAGAAGAGATGGATGATCATCAATTGCTATAAGTTAGCTTGTTCTTTTTGTTTGCTTTTTTATTTTTATTTTCTTTTGAAGAGTTTACATGCCTAACACTTAATTCTTATACATTTTCATATCTAATATTTAAAATTTAATATTTATAAATTATATATATATATATATATATATATATATATATATATATATATATATATATATATATATATATATATTATAAAATGATACATTTCACTTAAAAAAATCAATAATGATATTATGTTTAATACAACAACAACAAGCCTTAATTAATACTTCTACATGAATCCTTCGTCTCCATCTGTGTCCCTATGTACAAATTCTCATTTAATTCAAGATACTAAGATCATTTTTATACATCTTAACCAAGTCTTTTGTTCTACCTCTACCTTTCTTAACATAAAGAAATCTAATCGATCTACTCTCCTAAAGTCATCTGACGGCCGACGCTATGTTATAAACCATCTAAGCGCACTCCCTAATCTTATCTACACCTGAGCTACTCCAACTTTTTCCCAAACATACTCATTTTGCATTCTATCTCTAAGGTAAAGCCACTCATCCAAAGCATCCTCATCTTTGAACACTTAACTTACTTTATGTTTCTTTTATTGCCAACATTCTCGCACCATAAAGTCATGTGTCTTCTTACCATCTTATAAAATTTTCCTTAAGTTTAAAACTTTTCTATCACATAATGGCCGACATTCCTCCACTTCAACCATCCAACTTGAATTCTACTAATAACATCTCCATCTATTTCACCATCATTTTGAACAATAGTCTAAATATCTCAATCGCCACTCTTATTAATGACTTGATCACCTAAAGTCACAACACTACCACTAAAACTTCTACAACTAAAATTACACTCCATATATTCGCTTTAGATTTACTTAAACTAAACCTTTATACTCTAAAGTTGACCTCCATAATTCAAGTTTCGGACTCTCTAGTCTTATCAACAAGAAGAATATCATCAAGAAAAGCATACACCAAGGTACATCTTCTTGTAAATGCCTCGTAAGAACATCCATAACTAAAGTAAAAGATAAGGGCTTAATGTTGATCCTTGATGTAATCCAACCGAAATAGGAAAATAAAATAATCCTCCTTGTGTTTGGACACAAGTAATGCTTCTAGTATACATATCCTTAATGACTTGAATATATAACCAATTAATTTCTTTTTCGTTTCTAGAACTCTCCAAAGAACATATCTCGAGACTTTATCATGTTTTCTCTAAATCAATAAATATCATATGTATCCTCTTATTTTCTCTATGCTTCTCCATCAAACCTCTTAACAAATGTATAAAGATCCATAAGTAGATCTACGCATGAAACCAAACTGACAGAGAAACTCAGATCACATCGTAACCTATGCTCACTTTCTCCCATAATTTTAATGTATGTCACATTAACTTAATTCCTCTATAATTTGCACACTTGTGCATCACCTTTATTCTTAAATATGTGAACCAACAAACTCTTTCTCCACTCATTTGACATCTTTTTCTTTAAAATAACATTAAAAAGATTTGCCAAGAAATTCCTCGATCTCCTAAACATTTCCACACTTCTATTGGAATATTATCCATTCCACATTTCATTTTCTTTAAAGTTCACTAACTTCGATGATTTAATATAGACGATAAAATGAAATTCTATTTTTGTATTAAGGTTAAAATCAATCGATTTCGATCCTTCATTGAAAAGTTTATTAAAATACCTCATCCACCTATTTTCAATATCTTTTTTAAGAAAAGACTTTATTATTTTCATCCTTAATATCACTTAACTATGTCTTTCTTATCTTTCTTTCTAACTTATATACATCTTTCACTTTTTTTTAGATCTAATCTATCAGTATAAATCACTAAAGTTTAAATTTTCAGATCATATATCGCTTTCTTACAATCTCTACGCCATTTTATATTTTTCCCAATTCTCGAAGTTTTACATCTAAACCAAGTTTTATAACAACGCTTTATTTCTTATCTTTTCGCACTCGACTCCACCACCAACTATTCTTATTAAAAGAGTTTTCCTTTCGATTCAGACATCTTTAAAGAACTGCTTAATTTCACTTGATATTTTTTCCCACATAACATTAGCTTAAACATCCCAAACTCTAATTAATATAATGTGAACTCCAATTAGGGAGTCAATGGTGATGGTGGACATCAATGAGCGAGCGACATGGGCTGCAGAGACAATAAATTGTGGTTTGAAAATCAATTAAATCGAATGAGCTTCGAATTTATGTAAAATCAATTAAAATTTGAATTTTAAATACATCAAAATTTTATTTTACATTTTTTTACATCCAATCAAACAGCTCCTGCATAACTCTATCTTTCTAAAATATTTGTATTTTAAAAGCGTCCAACCAAACAATCTTACGAGCCTAACAATGATCTAAGTCAGTCATATCATATAAATAAAATAAAAAAGCGGTTGCGATTAACATCAATTACTCATATTGAATATAACTTACAAATTTGTACTATTTTGTTGCAATTAGATTATCCAATACTCATCAAGAAATAAACTTAGCTAGGCACTGTTTATTACAACCTTCGTATAATTTTATGTATAAATGAGAAATGATATGGTGTTTTATTTATTTATTTGGGTCATGTCGATTCATATGAATGTCAACCACTTTAAATCATCCTAAATGCATGTATTGCTTTTTTAGATTAAGCATAAATAAAAGAAAACAAAATTAAATGAAAAATAAGATCCATGCACAACCAAGTCATATGAAAAAGGCAATTCTAATTACACCCTAATCTTGGGATCGTAGAACTGTGTCTGTTATAACATCAAATGTGTGTTAAGTTGTTGATCAAATAATTAATATTTGATGTTCAAATTATATATAAGAATGAGATGTTTAAGTTTTTTAATGAGTTATCTCAATTCTCATATATATATTGCACATGCACGAAGTGCATGTCAATAATAATTTAAAAATAAAAAAAATACTTTAAGAATTAATTAAAAAAATTTTCTTAAAATAAAATTTTATTTTCAATGGTAAAATTGATTTTTTTTTTGTTTGTTTTTGAGATAATTGCAAAGACATATATCATATTACATGATTAGTTTGGATAACAAAATATTTTGAAATATTTTTATATTAGGATCATCTGTAAATATCTTTTAAATATATAATAATATTCAAAGTTATAATTCAATATAATATTTAACTATATATAAATTTTATATAAAGAGAAATTTGACCTTATTATTTTGAATGCTTCATTAAAAAATATATTTGCATGATAAAATGAAATTGGTAAAATATAAGATCTTTTATGATAATGAGTTAAGCATATATTAAATTAATAATCATCTATATTATTCTAAATTTATAAGTAAAAAATTAAAATTTTTTATTAGGATTTCATAAATAAATAAATTTATATATCTCATAAATACTAGGATATCATTTTTTTTCTCATGATTTTGTATAGTTTAAATATTAATGAGTATATATAAAATTTGAATTCTATATATCTTTCAACTTCTAAATTTAAGATGAAATAATTATTTATTAAGTTAATAATATTATGCACTCTAAATTCTAATGAGTTATTATGAATAATTATCCATTTAGTTGATCATATTAAGTTATTGATTATTAAATCAAAATATTAAATTAATAATCATCTATGGTGCTCTCAATTTGTAAGATAAAAAAATATATACTTTGTATGTCATAGGGTTGAATTAATTAATATACAAATTATATAATCACAAATATTAGGATCTCATTTTGTTATCTCATAATCTTGTGTAGTTTAAATACTAATTAGTACATTTAAAGTTAGAATTCTATCTATCTTTCAATTTCTAAATTTATGATTGAACAATTACCTTTGTTATTAATCATGTTAAGGTATTGATGAATTTTTATTTTTTTATAATCTAAATTTACTTTAATTATATATAGAGTTTATTCTAAAAATAAAAAAAATAAAAAATATAAATTATCCAAAAATATTTAAGATATTCAACATTCATATGAATCGAAATAGGATTTTATGAATTGTGAAAAAATAATATCATGAAATTATGAGTGATTGAATTTAATCAACCATATAGAAATATAAAACAATAAAAAAGTACCAATATTATAATAAAATTAAAAAAATTAATTTGCTAACTTCAAAACTAATTGATGTAAAATCAACAATTTGACAAGAACAAAAACTTTATTGAAAAAAGATATAAAGATAACTATATTAAAGAGATATAAAGAAATATATACAATACATGAATTCTATTTAACTGATTAAAGTATTAAACTATATGAATAATTTCATATACTTCAAAACTTGGTATTAATATGCAAAATAAATAATTAGGAATTATGAAATTAAATAGAATTATTATTATTATTATTATTATTATATTCAATACCAAACTAATTTAATAAAATTATAGTTGATTATAATTTAGTGGTAAGTTTAGGAGATGGTTCACTTTTCAATTTGCACAAATAATAGTTTAATGTTTATGGAATAGAGAAAATTATAAACACAAATTTTTTGTAATTTAAATGTGATCGAAATTATTAACCTTCTTAGGAGCATTGCTATAATTGATATTAGGATGATAAATAAATATCTTTTAAATTCATAATAATATCCATAGTTATATTTCAATATAATATTTACTAATATATAAATTTTATACAAAGAGAAATTTGAGCTTATTATTTTGAACACTTCATTAAAAATATATATTAAATAATTATGAAATAAGAGTTTAGAACATTAGTTTATATTCTCATAAATTTATTATTCAGAAACATTTGGTGTATGCATAATTATTTTGTAAATATTATTAAGAAATATATATAAAATATTATTCTTACGTATATAATTCTTTCATGAATTAATGTTTTAATGTTTGATTTATGTAAAAATATTTTATATATGTGTTTTATATTGATATTTTGTATTTGAATTTTATATTAATTATATATATTTCAATAATTAATATTTATCAAGCAATTACAAAATCAAAATGGTTGTTGCATATAGTATGTTTATAATTGAAATTAGAAAATCAAATTAATTTACATTATTATATATATTTCATTAATTAGTAATTTTTTAAACATTTACAAAATTAAGATGGTTGTTATACAATGTAGTTTTATGATTGAAATTACAAAAATAATTTAATAAAATGAAAAGGTTATATAATAAAATGAAAGTAGATCAATAATATATATTAGTATCACTTTCATAAACTTTTTTCAAAATATTTATAAAAATATATCTATAGAAGGAAAAAATTTAAAATGTTAGAGAGAAAATTTAATTGCAATCTAAATGTTATCATAATTAAAGAAAAAAATAAGAAGAAAATGATGAATAATTTCTTAGCAAGATTGGTGAGCAAGAGTGAGAAGTAGATAGAAAGATTGATAATTTTTATAGTTGATTATATAACATAATTTAAATGAGACCAATAAGTGAATAGGTTAAATATAAGATCCTTATTTAAGTTAAATAAGATGTAAATAAAAAAAAAATCATCCACACTATTTGATGTGTAAGACTAAAAAGTAATTTGTTTATATCATATTATCAAATTAAATAGAGATTATTAAATCAAAATTATGTAATTATACGTGATCTAAGTGCTAATAAGTTATTGCAAAGTTTACATGAATTTTATATCTCTTAAAAGTTTGTAACTTATGATTGAAGAATATTGTATCCATTATATCATATTAAGGTGATCGATTGAAGTATTTTTAAAGTCCAACTTAACCTTAATTATATTTATACTTTTTCTTAAATTTAAAAAAATTAAATAGAAAAATTTATCTACAAATATGTAAGAATTTTAAAATGCATATCTATAAAAGAATGTTATTACAAATTGTAAATAATAATATAAAAAATATGTGAATTAATTTAATAATACCTATGTAAAAGTAAAAACTCATAAAGATACAATATATATTATAAAAATAAATAATAAATAATTTATAAATCATGTAATTGATTGGTGTAAAATCAGTAGTGTGACAAGAATAAGATTTATCTGAATGAAAATAGAAATAAATATATTAGAGGGGCAACAAAAAGATATGTAATTTATGATTTTTTTTAATGGTTAAATTGTGTGAATAATTTTATATTAATAAAACGTTGACATAATGTAAAATATATTATGAAAATACTCATGATATTAGAGGGATTATAATTTAATTTTTATTCAAAAATGTCTTTTCATTGAATACAAGTCAAATTACTTTAATAAAAGCTACATACTAAAAAAAATCTAATTATATTATATTATATAATTATCTAATTAAATTAAGTTAAATATCTAATTCTCTTGAATTAATGTTATATATGACATTGAAGATTAATATTTAATTTCATATGTAATAATAATTCTATATACAAAATAAATGGTCCAACTAATCTATCATGGTATCATCATACTACATTAATACTAAATCAAACTAATTACTCATTATTTTGATGAAAGCTTGAGAATATGAAAAATATTTGTCAAATCTTAATAAATTTGAAAAACTGGATTCATAAATTGAAGTAATAAATTGAAATTTATGCCATTATTGAAAGTTTAATGGTGACTAATTTGGCCTAAATTTTTAAAGCTCACAAATTCATAATAAGATGTTTAGGAGAAATAATATTAAGATAAGAAATCATTGAAGTGAAGAAAATTTGGGCTTTAATTATATTCTTAATTATATTGTTAATATATTAAACTTCAAATCATGTATTAAAATTTATCTAATAATTACAAAAATTAAAAAAATCAAATAAAACAAAATATTTATCAAATTATCACACACTTATACACAAGATTCCATTATCTAGTATTAGAGTGGCAAGTGAAAACATAGTAAAAAGAAATAAAAAGTGTAGATATGAATTACAAATATTTAAAACTCACGTTCATGAGAGATTTATCCCTTTTGAGGATCACACAATAAAATAGATTCAAAAGAAAGGAAAGAATTTTAAGATGTAGATGTTAGATAAGAATATAATAGAGCTTTAAAATATGGACTCACGGAACTAAATAGATAAAAACACCCTTTTAAAAATTAGATGGTTGAACACTTCAAACCTTTCAGAGCCAAAATAGAGAATTTGGCATACATAGCACACAATTCTTATCCATTTATATATCTAACACATAAATTTGAGATTTACAATAACTACTCTTTTTCTACGCATAAAAAAAGTGCATTTGACTTTAAAAAGTAATGATGGTGTTATTTTTATGTAATAATAGAGATTTGAGTGCTATTTAAGTGAAAAATAAAAGTTTAGGTGGTAGATATATAAATATATAAGATGTATGTGTTTTATATAAAAATAAGCAAAACGTGGCTTTCAAGAAAATTTTCATACATAACACACCATTCTTATGAATTTACATCATAACCCATAAAGTTTAATAGTTACAAAAATGACTTTTTTCTATGCATATTATGGTGAAAAATAATAATATCTCCGCCTTCATCTAAATCCCTTTGGAAAAGAGAATAAATGAAAATAGAGATATATTACATCTTGTGTTGGGACACAACGTTGATCCATAGGTGTTCTTATTAGGGAGATCGGCTACATTGAGAAAATGTGTACTATCTCGAAAGATAGAAGTCACCACCCTACAATGGACCTGATCACCTAAATAAGGACTCCTACGGATTATGGGTCTTCAAAATGTAGCAGAGATTCTTCCCCTACTTTACATGAAAAAGTAAAATAGGGTTTATTTTAAATCGGGTTCGTTGAGTTCCCTATGGAAGCAAGCCCTCATAGTTAATTACATTCTAAGGAACAAGATTCTTTAGGAATACTCTTGATTAAGGTAAATGATTGTTATCTCCAAAGATTTCAAAGATAGGACTATCAATCGATTGATTTATTTTTAAAAGATCAAGTGAGATTGATCAAGAGGAAGGAGTTATTATTGAAACAAAAGGAAGATAAGTAGGGATGCTTATGATATTAGAAAGCCTAGTAAGCATCTCAAACTATCTTATGGTTGGGCTTTATATTTTTAAAATTGAAGCGATTTATTCTTTGAGTTAAATTTTTATTAGAAATCTAGGGCTTATAATTCCATTATACAAGATTATGAAAATACCTAAGAGGTGAGGATTTAATCTTATAGCCCATAAAAGAAAGTAGAAACCTCTGAACCTAAATCAAGGAGCTTTGGCAAAGTCCAAAGCACGACCTAAATCTAAGAAAATGTATTTAGTTTACCTCCACAAGAGAGGATAAACTACTCGACTGTTTGGACTTACAACCGCCTAGGGGTGACCGCCAACTAACTCCTCCTATAGTTTTAAATACATGTAGGCAAGTCATATGCTTTTGCAAGATAACTAAGATGTTTCTTATTTATAAAGAAACTAAGTCCTTAAATACACTTTCTAAGAGACTAGATCATGTAGGTATGATTAATGACTTAAATCTAATGCAAAATTTTGTTATATTTTATTTTCATTTTTGGACAATCAATTAGACATAGGCTTTAGGATTCATATGTGTAATTGATGAGAAATTGGATTATGGGCCAAAATCAACAAGAAAGGAGGTGTGTTTCCACCACTACTCTTAAAGGTTAAGCCAGTTCTTTGGCAAAGGTGGATGCCCTCCAAATCAAGAGTAAAATAATATGCTTTTTATGCATGATGTGAGAAAGAAAATACAACATCCAACTAAGGGGTTGCTAATTCTTTTATCTTGCTTTATAACCTAGGCTTTAGGTGAGGTTATGAGTTATTTATTTTTAATTTGAATTGATTAATTAGATAGCAAATTTATTTTTCCTAAGAGCTTAATTGTCATCCAAGCCATACATCAAAGTAAGAAAGAAACTAGAAAAATGACATCTTAATGCATAAGCTAAACAAATATTAAATAATTTATAAAGCTAGTGCAAAAGAATAAGTGGCCATTTATGGGCTCCACCGCACAAACCCAAAAATAAATTGTGTAGCCGAGCTCTACTCTTATACAACTTGGATTAAAAATGAATAAATTACAATCAAGAAGAAATTCATTGTTATGGGGGTCTTCATTTTTCATTCTTCTTTTCTTCTTTTTTCTTTCTTCTTTCTTCTTTTGGTTGGTTGGAATGTGGTTGCTCAAAGGCTTCACATGGTGCATAAAATATAGTCTTATGACCAATATTCATCCTAATCTCCCATAACAATCATTCCAAATCCTAATTGCAAAATTTATATGAAAATGGGAAAAAGAAATCTAACTAAAACCCATAAAATAGAGATTAGCTAAACAAACCACACAATCCCAAGCATGTATGTGAATAAATTGGACTTAACACCCAACACATGGGTAACCAAGTCCATGTCGCCTATTTTGGATTATGCTTAGGGGTATAGACAACCTGCACAAAAGCATTTATATTTTTATTACAACGCCCCTTAAGCACAATCCCCTGCAGAAGATGATGGTTATACTAAGATCGCACTACTATTCAGTCTACGTACATACACCCTAACATCCAGACTAAAACATTACATCAAAAAAATAAAAGCAAACATCAAACCATGCAATGCCCTAATATAGGACTAGAAATGGTGACTTAATCTAATGTGTGTGCTATTTAAGGTTTGTGTGGTATGTCTTAGCTAGGCTTGAAGGTTAGAATTTTCTAAGTGTGAAAATGTTCAACTTAGAGGGTAGTTTCATTTGATTTAATTGATTTGGTTGATTTTATTTTTTTGATTTGATTTGGTTTGAATGATCCTACAATTAATTACTAAGTATTGTAAAGAGAGGAAAAGAAAAGAGAACTTCTCTTTCCTCCCTACCTTAAGTAATTTCTAAGGTAGATTCATTATTGAATTTTATTTAGTGAATATTTTATTATGTATTTTAATTAATCCTAAGTTTAGATTTTCCCTAAACAAACCTATTCAAAAAGAAAGCTATTTTAAGATTAACTAAAGTGAATTACTATCACAAAACTCACAATACTTTATTTCTTCCCCAACATGTGTATCATGCATATGGATGAATCCTAAGCATATCTATACATACAAATGGAAATATTTAGCACACCTTCATGATGAATGCTAAGAGAGTTTGTTTAAATTTTTTTTTGGAATGTTTCATGTATGCATGATTTTGTTAAGTAGAAAAGAGGGATTATTTCATCCACTATTTATATGCACATTTACATGTATGAAAGACATAAGTGAGTATGATGCCATTATTTCCTACACAAGGGGTGTAAGGTATAAGACCTATTTGGGGCTACTTAAAGCCTCGCAACCCGGATGTCCAGACTAATATACCACTTTCCTTAAATACATGTGCATGTATAAAAGCAAATGAATGGAGAAAAATCATGCAAAAAGTTTATACTTGTTTAATTTATTGGTTGTTTAATTTATGTGTAAGTATGAATATCCTTTTTAATTGATGACATAGGAGTGAGTAGGAATAAATTTAAGCAAGTGTTATGTTCTTTTCAAATGATCTATACACTTTGCAAATCCTATTCAAAATTATGTTAAAAGAGAAGAGAAGGAAAGTCACATAATGCACACCTTATATTATACTCACATGAAAGCTTATAAATAATTATAAGTAGCATACTTTTCAGTTGTAATATTTGATTTATAAGTTTTAAAATTTTTTTGGATTTAGTAGTGATAATAGTTATTCATATTCTTACTTTAGCCAAAACATGTAATTTGACATAAAGGAAATATTTCATTTTAATTTGATTTTTTTAAAAGACATGAATGCATGATTTTTATATGACATACATATTTAACATGCTAGAAAAAAAAAAGTGATGAAAGCATGTAAATTCATTCACCTTAATTAATTCTAAAGACAATCCTATGGAATAAGATTATTTAAAGTGAATCAAAGTTGGTCTAAGAAATTTTGTTTTTTGTTTTGAGTTTTATTTGAATTTAGGAAATGTGAGAAGGTTTGATGGTCCTAACCCATTTCCCACATGTGTGTATTATTTTAGTTTAATTTTAGAACCATTAGATTGATTTTATATTTTATTTAAGTTAAGGTGTACATTAAGTTCATTAATTATCCCTTATCTACATCACTTTAACATATTTAACCAAATAATTATGAGCCAATGTATGACATAAAATCACAAGAAATTTAAATCAACAATACACCTAAGAAAGAAAGGGGCCTAATACATTTGGCCCATAATTAATGATTAATTAAGCTAAAGGTTTAATTTAAGTACTTTCATAACCCTTCCCACACATATAGGTTAGATATAATTTTCTTAAGTTACTTAGGTTATTGAACACCTAAGAATCTACCCAAGATGGAATTGATTAAGTTCATATTGATTTGATTTTAAAATTTTGATTAATTAAGCCATTTAATTAAGTGATTAAACTATTTAATTAATTTTCACCTTAATTAGATTTTTATCCAAATGAAATAAACTTAGGGGGAAAATATTTGGGAGATGACTCCTAATATTATTCCCTAAGACCATTCACTATCCTAAGTAATTAGCAAACTTAATTAATGAATTTATCACTATTTAATAGATTAATTAGTCTTTAATTAATTAAGAGAGTAATTAGGAGTGAATCAAGCAATTACCCTAATTAAACTATTAATAAATTCCAAAAAATTAGGGGAGGTAAGTCATCCCACTAAACATACCAAGAAGTTTGGAATTAATCAATGGAATAATTAGGGAATAATTAATATGATTACATTCCAATAAAATCCAAATTATTGAAAATTTACTATTCAAAATCAAATAAACTTAATTTTATATTATTCCCCTTTGAAATATCTTCAAAATGCATTTGAGTTTATATTTTTCTACATTTAGTTATGTATTTTTGAAGATTCTGTGATTACAACTTAATTAAATTCCTAATTATATAGTTAATCCCATCGCCACGTGGACCGCTGATGTGGCCCGTGCTTTCCACATGGCATGATGGGATTCACTATTTAAGTAGTCAAATCAAGTGTCACGGCCGCTATGCGCTTTCCCTTGGACCGTCGATCAAAGATCAAATGATCAAGATTAAGCCCATGGTATTAAAAGGATTAAAATGCGGATCTAATGTGGATTAATCAGGATCATCCATCCAAAACATGCAGGATGGACGGTCCATGATTCATCCCTGAGCTCGCCTATGGGAGAGGGAAACCCCCACCTTTAGGGCTTGATCTGAGCTCGATTGAACTCGAATTGAGCTAAAATTGAACCCACACCATCATCATGCAAGGAGATGAAGATCTAATGGTGGGTTTCACTTGGGGTGAAACTTCTCTTCACTAAGGACCAAATAATTTCTACATTAAGCTCGGTTTTGATCCATACCTCACCGGAGGCTATCACCGGCCCTCCCAACCATCGAGGTAGCTTCATAGAGACAAAGCCCTGTTGAAGGTTTGAGGGCTTGAGGTTGAGTGGATTTTCCTATTAACCAAAGTGGGCTTTGGGTGTGACCTTGGTCTAGCTCCCCTCTCCCTTGCCTTGGAAGCTTGGAAGAAGCTTTGGATGAGTTTGATTGGATCCTCTGAGGGTGATTGGGAGGAATTGGATTGAAATTATGTGATGGATGAGTTTGAATTTCCCTTGAGCTCCCTTATTTTTAGCTTGAAGAAATTGAGAATGAAGAATTCAAAGTAGCTTAAGAGACCTTAGGGGAGCTTGGAATTCCTTCCTCTGAGTTCTATGCTTCAATTGAATGTGAATCAATGCAATTCAAATGAAATTAGGGGAGTATATCTCCCCCTAGAAGGATCGGATGATTGAGCATGTCTTTGCCATTTTGATCAAATTGATCACAAGGGTTGAGTTGGTTAGGCCATTTTCAGTGGCATGTGATTCGATTTGGCCAGAGGGAGGTAGTGGAGAAGTTCCCATGTGCTAAATGAGGTGGAGGAGTGATTCCCATGTGTTCATTTTGAGTGGGGTGGTCAATTTTAGCCTTGGGTTGGGTTTGGTTGAC
This sequence comes from Cymbidium sinense, assembly GCA_021442155.1. Taxonomy (NCBI): domain Eukaryota; kingdom Viridiplantae; phylum Streptophyta; class Magnoliopsida; order Asparagales; family Orchidaceae; genus Cymbidium; species Cymbidium sinense. Next base: position 107,682,243 of record CM038217.1, read on the forward strand.
CCAAACCCATAGAGTCATATGCACCACACTCACTATGTCCACTTGGTACACTAAGAGGGTACCAAGTGGCCATGAAAGGGATATGACCAAATTCCAAGTGGAATTGGCCATAGGTTACCCCTTGATGTAGGGGTAAAATGCTCATTTGGCTTTGATTTCACTTTGGCCAAATTTAGAATAGTTTGAAATTAGGTTGGGCCAAATTTCAAAGAATTTGGAGTTGATTTGATGCCATTTGGCTCATGTTGACCCATTTAGATCAAAATGGGTCAACTTGGGTCAAGTTGACCAATTGGTGAAATTGGGTCAAACCAAGGGTTGAGTCAAGTTCATATGACCATTTGAAATGTTTTGGCATCATTGGTTTGGTTCAATTTAGTTTATATTTGATTTTGGTTCAGTTTGACCTTTTAGGTCAAGTTGGGTTCATGGTCAATTAGGCTAGGCTGGGTTTAGTTGGCCAATTGAGGCTTTGGTCAAGTTCAATAAGTGATTTAGAATGAATTTGACCCATTGGTTGCAATCAATTTGTTTTTAGATCAAGATTTGACACATTTTGACTTTTTAGGTCAAGTTGGGTCAACTTGGGTCAAGTGGCTAATTGGGCTAAGTTAGGCTCAAATGATGACTTGGTCAAGTTCAAACATTGATCATAAATTGGTTTTGATCAATGGTTTCAATCAATTTGGCCTATGTGAATTTTGGCTAGTTTTGGTTTCATTTTGGCTAAGTGTTGACTTGGTCAACCCTTAGGTTTGACTTGGTTTGACCCAATTTGTGTGATTGATCATCTCATGATGATTTTTGCTCATTATGTGAGGCTTAGGTGGGCTTAGTTCAATCCAATTTGGGTATGATTAGAATTTGGCTCAAAAGGGTACTTTAGGTCACTTTGGGTCAAGTGAGCCTAAATGGGTCAATTGACTTGATCAAGGCTTGAATCAAGTTTGATTGAACTCACATATGGACTTATGATTGAAATATAAATCCATTTGAAAGTGGTTTGAAGTCAAATGGGTTTTGATTCATTTGACAATTTCAAGTTCAAAAGGGTGACATGAGTTTGACTTGGGTTTGATTTTTGAATTTAGTTTTGATTGATGATTGAAGCTTGTGTTTATATTTGGATTCATGATTGAAGGATTGATTGAATCATGAAGAAAAATCAAGGGTTTGGCATGATTTGAATTTGATTTGATCAAGTTCAAGAATTTGACTTGAAAGGCTTAAGTTGAATTTTGGTTGAATTTGGATTTGAGTTTTGAATTTAGTTTTGGTTTGATGATTGAGGTTTATATTTATATTTGGTTTCATGATTGAAGGATTGATTGAATCATGAAGAAAAATCAAGGTTTGGCTTGATTTGAGTTTGATTTGGCTAAGTTCAAGAAGTTGGCTTGAAAGGCTTAGGTTGAATTTTGGTTGAATTGAATTTGATTTTTGAATTTAGTTTTGGATTTAGTTTAATCATTTAAATTTATATTTCATTTATATTTGTGAATATAAATGAGAATATAAATGGGTTATGAAAAAATTTCTTGAATTTGATTTGATTTGGATTTGATTTAGGCTAAGTCCATGAGATAGAATCAAAGTGACTTAGGAAAGATTTTGGATTTAGATTTCAATCATGGGTTTCAATCATTTGGAATTGATTCATGATTTGAAAAAATCCATTAAAACTGATTCAAGGTTTGAGAAAATCAATTAAGTTGGAATTGATTTTAGATTTGATTTAGAATTGATTTGAATTTGAAATTGATTTAAGGTTTGAGAAAATCAAAGTTGGAATTGATTTGAGATTTGATTTGGAATTAATTTGAATTTGAAGTTGATTTGGATTTGAGGAAATCAATTATGTTGGAATTGATTTAAGTTTTGATTTGGAATTGATGTTGATTTGAGTTTGAAGTTGAGTTGGATTTATAGTTTGACTTGAAAGAAGGAAGTAAGGATTTGGTTCAAGCTATATGGTAGACAAGTTTTTCTAACACCCCTAAGATAACCTATTCCTATGGCTAACTCTTCTAAGTCTCTAGGATTAGGTTAAGTGTTCAACTAATCACTAGAAGTGTCTTAAGACTAAGGAATTCTTAGTATCTAAGAGGAGTCCTATATCTAAGATGGAGAGGTTAAGAGCTCATTCTAAAAATGAGGTCAACACATACAAATGTACATTTGATTTTAAAAATTAATGATGATATAAACTTTAATGTAATAATAAACATTTGAGATTTAAGTAAAAAATAAAGTTTAGATGATAGATATGTAAATATATATGAAATGTATGTTTTGTATATAAATAACACAAATTGCCTTTTTCATATATAAGATGCACTATTTGGACTTTTTGACTACAATCGATTATAAAAGTGTCACCTCACAGCACTCATATCAAAAATGAATAGTCAGGATTTCCTATTGGAAGAAACATAAGCCAATTTTAGTAGTAGTAGTAGTAGTAGTAGTATATATATATATATATATATATATAGTGAGCAGTCCAACTCTACATATTAGGATTTCACATATTATTTTATATTTATTCTTGCATCCCTTAAATGATAAAATCATTTAGGCATAATAATATGATTATGAACTCTATCAATCATGAATGATTTGAATTAGATTCACCCTTTTTAATTCATCATAGGAGAATCTCCAATTATCTAAAGGGTTGTTTAGGATCAAATTTATCTTGTATTTTTTTTTTATTTAAATGCCATTTTAAAAATATGTTTGTTTGAATATTTTTTTTATGAATTTTAATTTTTATTAAAAAAGTAACATTATTTTTAAAAATATTCAAATCAACCTTTAGATGTTTTGAGTATTTTTAAAAATAATAATAACCACTAAATATATTTTGAAATAAAATATAAACAAAATAAAAAATAATAATAATAATAGTCATCCCAAAGAGCTCCCAACCTTTTTATATAATCCAACTTTTGAGAAATGGCTAATAATTATAACTTCTAACTCATAATAATGAATTCATTTCATTTTAGCTAAAAGCTCATGCTTATGATGTTATAATTGCCTAATTAATGTTCAAATTATAAGTGAGAATGAGACAAAGCAAATTCATTAACTTTGATATATCCCTTTAAAATTTATAAATCAAACATGAATCTCAAGTTAAAGCATGTATACAATAAAATTAAATGACTTAGTGAAATGAGTCCAATAACGCTAGAATCCATAGTTTGTTAGCTAGGAACCTCATTGAATTTGTCTTGGGTTGTCAAATCGAGCCAAAATGAGCTCGAATCAAGCCCAAAAGTTATACATAAAAAAATTCAGAACACGATTGGAAGATCAAATGACTTGCAAATTTGACGTGCTTATAGTTGAATCGAGCAGCTTGGCAAAAAAAATCCAACGACTAAGATCACTTAAATTGAAGGCCATTTGAATGGTCAAATCATTAAAAAACTATCTATGATCAAATGAAGCAAAATATCCTCTCTCAATAATCTTATAAATAGGACCCCATTCTTGTCATGAGAGGAGGGAGCTAGGAGCAAACTTGGAAGAAAGCTAGGAGAGAGCTAGAAGTTCAAAGTTTGTCATCACCACCATCATCGCTGATCGCCACCTATTAATATTGCAAACTGTCACCAACAACAATTACAACCCAACTACCACTGCATACTATTGTAACCTAATTCTGGAGTTCCCATTATCAAGATTTCTTATATACAGGTTTTATAATCGCGTTATCGGAAAGATTCAAACTTTATACTCCAAAGTTGATATATAGTGGGGCATTTTTACTGGGCTAGGCCCCGTGATTTTTCCCCTCTTTCTGGGGTTTTTCATATAAAAATTATGGAGTTTCTTGTTCTCATTTTAAATATATGTGTGTGCTAGATTTCTCAACAAAGCTAAGGCATGACATTTTATTCTACTGCTACTCATTTTCTGGCACGTAATAGTTTGACACCATTTGTGGGAAGGTGATTCCCATTATTTCATCATGTCAGATGACCAAGTTTTCCAACAAGATCAAAATTACCAGCCAGGTGAAACAGTTTGTACCTTTTAAGAGCACATACAAAGAATGGAGGAACAACGTCAAATCCCTTAGCATTTACTAGGAGCTGGACAACTGAGAAGGGCACCACAATTCAGAGGAAATCAATAATATCAACAACAAGATAAAGTTGATTTTGTTGGAGAAACTATTGAAGAACCCCCTCATGATCATGTGGAAATTCCCCATGCACATCATTATAATATGGATATTGTTGACACTGCTAGTTCAACTCACCGTTCTTATACCGTTCGATCAACCTTCAATCCCCTGCCTCTTTGATGGGGTTGAATCAGCCCCGTTTTATTAGAACATCCTGTAAAGCTATTATAAATGAGTTATGACGTCTAGTCTATGAAGAATTTCTCAAAGAGATAAATAATTCATTTCTCATTGGAGCATTCAAGAATCTTCACCTTTGCATGATACAGTTATTCAACAACCCATCCCGGTGGTGTTTAAACTACCTAACATGGAGCTTTATGATGGGACTTCTGATCTTTATGAGCATATCGATCATTACAAAACTATTATGCACATCCAACAAGCCTCTGATGCTTTACTCTACCAAGTTTTATTGGTTACTCTCAAAGGACAAGCTCGTATGTGGTTCTATTTCCTTCCTCAGGAGAGCATTCTCAACTTCTCTCATTCGACCAAGCTCTTTGTCGAACAATTCATCTCAAATCCATAAAACATTAAGGACCCATCTCACCTTTTAGAATATGCTAGAAAGAAGGAGAAATACTAAAAGAATATTTTTAAATATTCTTGAGTGAAGCTCGATAAATTCTAGGAGTAGATCCTGGATTATTATGAGGTGTTTTTTTGGGAGGCCTACGGCCTGGACCATTATACTCATCATTGATGAGAGAAATAATTCCTTCTTATGGAGACCTCATACAGAGAGTAAAGGCACATATCATGGTGGATGAGGCCATAAATGCCCATAAGAAGCAATTTGAATATTCTTCTAAGAAGCCTAAAGGAGACACAAATGACAGTCTTTACGCATCTCGACCAAAAAAGCATGATCACAAGAAGTTTAAGAACCTACCCCCTAAGCCTTCCCAATCATTGTGTGAGCCTCGCCCACAAAAAGGATATACACCCTTAAATGCCTCTCGCACAAACATTTTAATGGCTATTCATAATGAAAATAATATCAAATGGCCTAATCCCCTAAGGCCGAACACCAGAAATCAAGATCAATATTATTATTTTCATCAATGATACGAACATACCACTGAGGCCTGTAGACATCTAAAGGAAGAAATCCAAAGGTTGTTATAGTAAGGCTACATCGATAATTTATTCAGAGTCAACAAAGAAATAATAATAATCATGTTAGATGGGGAAAACCAACTCCAGCTAAGACATCAACTAAGATAACCACAAGAAAATTGATAAATAGTTGGAGAAATCAAAACTATCAGGAAGACCATAATTTTCTTTTCAAGTTTTACTCACTACACCTGAAGAGCCTAGGATAAAGAGATCATGAATTGATCAGATTATCATATTTGATGATTTTGACTTTGAAGGGATACAAACTCCACATCAAGATCCCTTAGTTATCAACGCAGGGATTAAAAATCCTTGTTATAATGTTAAAAGAATTTTAGTTGACAATGGTAGCTCTATCGACATATTATTCTACTCGACATTCTTAAATCTGGATATTATAAAAGAAAAACTCTAACTAGCGGTTGGGCCGTTATATGGCTTTGACATTCGACCGGTAAATGTAGAAGGAACAATAACACTCTTGGTTACTCTTGGGGAATTCCCTAAATAAGCCACACATTTGATTAAATTTATGGAAGACCCCTACAATCAATTTTTTGGCACTATCGCTTCCATACCTCATCTAAAAAGAAAATTTTCAACCTCTAATGGAATAGGTGAGGTTTATGGAAATAAGTATATATCATAAACCTGCTACTTGAGGTAGGCCCAACCATGGCCCTCAATAATATTAAGCATCAAAAATTTTGAATTGAGAGGTGAAGAAACACTCCATAGAGCATCACCAATCGAAGAGTTGATCATCATCCCATTATCAAAATATCCCTAGAAAATAGTGCAGTTAGTTTGTTGCTCTCTGAGGATGAAATAAATGAGTACATCAACTTTTGTATCAAAACTAGGATATTTTTGCTTGGAGTCCAAGAGATATGTCAGGAATTGATCCTGAGGTCATATCTCATTCCCTCAAAATCAACTCAATTTTCAATCATTCATAAAAAAAAAACTTTGCTCTAGATCATCTACAAGTAATTGAGCAGGAAGTTGATAAGCTTTTGGCATAAAATTTATATGAGAAGTGTATTGTCCTATGTGGTTGGAAAACATTATCTTGGTGAAGAATCTAATGGGGCATAGAGAATATGTGTCGACTACATCGACCTTAACAAAGCTTGTCCAAAAGATAGTTTTCCTCTCTCTGACCTCACTTTTGGAGTGAGCTCTCAACCTCCTCTTCTTAGACTTAGGACTCTTCTAGATACTAAGAGCTCCTTAGTCATAAGACACTCATAGTGATTAGGTAAAAACTTAACCTAAGCCTAGAGACTTAGAAGGGTTAATCTTAGGATTAGGTCGTGCCTTAGGACTTAAGAAAATCACCTATCTTATAGTCTAAACCCAATCCATATGCACCTTCTCAAATCAAACCCAGATTCAAATCTCAAACTAAACCTCAAATTCAAATTCAAATTTCAAATCTAATTCCAAATTTGACTCCAAATGATTGAAATCCAAAATCAAATTCAAATCCTAAGACCCTTCCTAAGCCACTAGAACCACCTTCATAAGCTTAGCCAAAACCTCCTTTAAATCAAATCAAATTCAATTGATTTCATTATAAATCAATTATTTATTCATTTATATTCACAAATATAAATGAAATCCATATCTAAATGATAAAAACTAAATCAAACTAAATCAAACCAAGTCAAAACCCTTTTTAAGCCAGACGAACCCACCTCCATGTGCTTAACCAAATTAGCCTTTAAAATCCAAACTCAATCAATTTTCTTATAAATTAATTGTTCCTTCATTTATATTCATAAATATAAATTAAATCTAAATCCAAATGACCAAAACTAAAGCCAAAATTAAGTCAAAACCCAATCTAAGCCCTTTAAGCTAATTCTTTGGACTTAGCCAAATTCTATCCAAATCAAGTCAAAACTAGTGGATTTTCTCTTGAATCAATCATTCCTTCAATTATCTATCCAAATATAATGAAACCTACAATTTTTAAACCAAATCCTAATCAACCCAAGTCAAGCCCAACTTAGCCCTTTTGACTTGAAACTTTCAATTAAGTTGAAACCTATTAGACTCTAAATTGATTGTAGTTGGATTTATATTTTAATATTAGGCTCACTTATAAGTCCAACTAAACCTAAATCAAGCCAAAACCAAACCAATTGACCAACTTAGGTCCACTTGACCCAAAGGGACCTAAAGGACCCATTTGGTCGAACTTCCAATCCAACCCAAATTAGATTGAACCAAGCTCATCAAAATCTTCCACCATGATTGTTGATCACCCTAAGATGATCAATTGCAATCAATTAGTTCAAACTAAGTCAACTTGATCACCTGACCAAGTAAACCCTTTAGCCTAAATCAACCAAAACTAACCAAAACCTATCCTACATCAAATTAATTGAAACTAATGATTCAAACCAACTCAAAATCAATATTTGAATATGACTTGACATCCAATTGAGCCAAACCAAGCCCAATTGGCCATTTGACCCAAGTTGACCCAAATGGGCATAAAGAACCAAATTAGGTCAAATTATGATCTAATCTAAATTGATTGCAACCAATGGCTCGAGTTCATTCTAAATTTATTATTGAACTTGACCAAAGCCATAATCGAACCCAATTTGTTCAATTGGGCCCAATTAAGCCATTTAGCCCAAAGTGACCTAAAGGGTCAATTTGACCTAAATTCAAATTAAATACAAATTGATTCAAACCAAAGATTACATTCATCTTTAATTAGCCAATTGAACATGAATCAACCCATAACCCGAGCCAGTTTGGCCAATTTCAATCAAATTAGTCAACTTGACTCATTTGACCCATTTGATTCCAAATGAGCCAAAATTAAACCTAAGCCAAATTAAATCAAATTGTTCATACAAAATACTTCAAATTATCATTTGAACCTAACTTAACCCTTGGTTTGACCTAATTTGACCAATTGGTCAACCTAACATGGTATGACCCAAATTGAGCTAAATCCCTTGAAACCAAGCCATGACCCATTGGAGGCTGATCAAACCCAACCCAAACCCATTTGGGATAGCCCAAAATCAAACCAACCCAATTAAATACCACATGGATCCTCCCCCACATAGGATTCCACCTCATTTAATTTTGCCCATCACATGCATTCAACTCCTCCCCAACACTTGCATTCAATGGAGCTAATCCTATGGCAGCAAAAAAAGGATTTTGGAAACTAAATCCAAAGTCCTCAATCAAGCCATCACCATCACAACCACCTCCCCATCACAATTATTCAAATTTTTAGCCAAAATCAAAACCAAGGAATTAGAGGCTGAAGAACTCCTCCCACTCTTATTTTCTATTCCATAGAGCTCCCAAACCAACCAGCAGTCATTCCCACTTGATATTGGGGTGAAAAACACCAAAAGTAAGTGGATTTTAGCAAGAAAGTAGTGGCAATTGGAGAAGGCATTGAAGGAAGGAAAGAGATCTAGGCTCATTCAAGGCTTCTTCCCCCACTCAAAATCATGCTCGAATCATTACCACTGTCAAAAATCATCCATGGTGAGGTAATCTTCAAAAACTATAGCCCACCTTAGAATTTCTTGCTATTTGTAAAAAGTTTCTTGCAATTTTAGGAATTTTACTTAGATAAATCTAACATTTTTTTATTTTATTTGATCCCACTACAAAATAGAATTTTTTCAACAAAGATCAATGCTAAAATGAGCCTAATTGGACCTCATTTCGCATTTTTTTTGTGTTTTTCCCGTGAGTTTAATTCGGAGAACAACCATCGATCCCATGTTTTGGGGATCGGCCTACGCTTAGACTCACATCTTTCCGACCCCAAATCACGTGATCCACCTTCAGATCTCGCGGATCAGATTTGGACCGATCGAACGATCAGATCTAATCCACGCGTTCTCGCTCACGTGCCACGTTAGCGCCACATGACCCAATTGCGTGATGTCGTGTGGCACCGCTTGCCATGCGGAACCACACATCCAATTGTACGGCACTGCGTGGCGCCGCATTGCCACCTCAGTGCCATGTGTAGTGTTGACTGGGTGAAGTTTGAAAATCCTGATTTTTTGATTTTAAAAATTATTTAAATTAGTTAAACTACAAAAATTTATAGAAAATAATATACCTAACCAAAAATTACAAATAAGAGCACGTTGGATTCATATTTTCGAGAGGAATCAAGGTACCAAAAATCCTTAATTTTGGTTGAGTAGTTTGAGCTTAATTAAGGTTTTAGTGAAAATTCAATTTCATTAAGTACTCTAAAAATGTAAGTTAGATTGAATTGAAATTTTAGAGATTAAAATTAAGCTTAAAATCTACTTAAAATAAAAATTTCAAGACAAAATAATGATTGGATTGGAATATATTGAATTTAGAAGTTCAAATGATCTATTTCAATGAAATAAATCAATATACTTTATAAAATTTGGTTAAATCAATTGAAACTTTAGAAAATCATAAAAAATGGTAGAAAAAATCTAAAAATATAAATAAATACTCATTTTGATTGTATTTCAGAAGGGAATCCATTAAAATTATTCTTAATTAATTTAAGTAGTGATTTTGGCTTAATTAAAGTTTAATTAAAAATATAATTAGCTTAATTACTCATTAATTAATCACCTAATCAATTTGAAACTCTTTGAAGATTTTTAGGGGGATGACCTTTGGCTCCCCTATTTTTCATGGAATTTGTTAGTTGATTAATTAGGAGAATTAATTGATTATGCATTAATCACTTTTCTAAGTTAATTAAGGGTTAATTAAGAATATAAACAATAAATTAATTAATTAGTTGGACCCATTTAATATTGATTAATGTGAGAAGGCTTAGGGAATGTGATTAGGATATTTTTCTAATCCATTCCCTAATTTTGTTTTACTTTCCAAGGAAATTAATTAATGGATTAATTAAATAATTAATTATTTAATTAGCTTAATTAAATTTCAAAAATGGATCTGATTTCCCCTAATTGACTCATGAGTAGGTCTTTAGGTATTTAATAACCTAAAGAGGCTTAATGAAATTTTGATTATCTTACATGTGTAAGAAAATCATAAAAGTAATTTATTAAATCCCTTAAGCCAAATTAACCATTAATTATGAGCCAAAGTGCATTACCCCTTTTATTTCTTAGGGTCATTGCTGATTTAAATTCTAATTCATGTGCATATCATGTTGGCTCATAAATGATGGGCTAATTACATAGGTAAATATTAATTAATTGATTTAATTCATATCTCCATAAAATTCACATAATTACCTTTTTATTGAACCAAATTAAATCACAAAATATGGGAATGGGTTAGGAGTAGCGAGTGATTGAATCTTTCTTACATTTCTTAATTCAAATCAAACAAAGAAAATGGCATTAAGGAACTTTGGTTTGTTTTAAATGATCTTGTTTAATATGATTGTCCTTAGGAATTAATTGGATTGAATGAGATTATGTGCTTATGTTCCTTTATTTCTTTCCAATTATATTAAAATATTGCATGTCATTTGATTCATGTATTCATCTCTTTTAAAATTAATTAAATAAAAATGATTTCTTTTAAGTCAAATTGCATGTGTTGACTTAATTAAAAATATGTGTGGCTATTATCATTTTTACTAAATATCTAACATATTTTCACTAAGGAGGTCAAATGAAACAAGAGAAAACATTAAGTAAAAATTTACAAATCAATTAAATCGCTTAAAGTGAAACCACCCTTTGAATTGAATCTTTCTATACTTAGGAAACTATAACTCTAAAGCCTAGTTAGGACATACCACATGAGTTTTAATACAGACATATTAGATTAAGTCACCACTTCTAGCTCTATGTTAGGACGGTGCATGGTTTGATGTATGTTTTGTTTTGTGATGTATTATTTTAAACTGGATGTTAGGGTGTATGTTTTGTAGACTGTATGTTAAGCCATCATTAGCCTAATTATGTCTTTTGTAGGGTATTGTGCTTAAGGGGCCACTCAAAAATAAGTATAAATGCTCTCTTTGCAGGTTGCTTAAGCCCCTAAGCATAATCCAAGTTAGGACAGGTGGGCTTGGTTATCCATGTGCAGGGTGTTAAGCCCAAATTATAAATATAATTGCTTAGGTGGAATGTATGTTTAGCTAATCTTTATTTTATAGGTGTAGTTAGATTTATATTTCCATTTTAATGTAATTTTGTAATTAATAATTAAGATTAGTATTATGGGGGGATAATGATGAGCATTTGCTAAAGGCTTTGTCATGGGAGGCCATGTGATGCCTTTGAAGTGGAGCAAATTAAATCAAATGGAGATATGAAGAAATGAAGGAGACATGAAGATTTGAAGAAGATGAAGACCCCCACTGCATTTATTCATTCTTAATTATAATTATTCTTTTATAATCCGGGTTGTATAAGGGTTGAGCTCGGCTACCCATTTTATTTTTGGGTTGTACGGTGACACCCGACCGCACCGTCCTTTTATTCTTTTGCTCTAGCCTTATAAATTATTTGATGGCTTGTTTATATTGCACTCTAGAAATTGCTTGCCTCTTATAGTTTTTTATGTATTGATGCTTTAATGTGTGGCATGGATCCATTTAGGCTCTTAGGGAAAAAATAATTTTTCTACCCCAACTATAACTCATAGCTAAATTTTTTAAAATAACTCATACACATAAAGTTTAGGCATTAAATCAAGATAATAAAATATTTAGCAATCCCTTAGCTAGATGTTGTATGCTTAATATCATGCATATCATTTTATTTCACTCTTACTAAGAGAAGATTTCCATCATTGCCAGATAGGGAAAATGCTTGCCCTTTGAGAGCCTATGATGAAAAATACTTCTTTCTCTATTGACTTGACCCATAATTAACTTTAACATGCATTTAGGCATATAAAATCCCAAAGCCTTTGTCAAATACAAATACAATTTGAAAAGATTTGCATTAGATTAAGTCATTGTTCATACCACTAATGCTCTAGTCTCTTAGGGAGGGGGTTTAAAGACTTTAGTCTCTCTTTCTAAATAATAATAACTTAACTATCTTGCAAAACATATGACTTGATCACATGGTTTTAAAGTGTAGGAGGAGTTAGCTACCACTCCAGACAGTTGTAAGCCTAGCAGTCAGGTAGTTTATCCTCTCTTATAGAGGTAAACCATATACCCATCTCTGTTTAGATTTAGGCAATGCTTTGGTTCTTGCCAAAGCTCCCTAGATTTAAGTATCGAGGTAGCTATTTTCTTTAGGCTACAAGAATAAATCCTCACCTCTTAGGCATTTGCACAATCTTGTATTATGAGATTATAAGTCCTAATTTTCTAATAAAATGTCAACTTTATTGAAATCGATCCTCTCAATTTCAAATATATAAAGTCCAACCATATGATAGATTGAATGCTCACTAGGTTTCCTAGTATCATGGGCATTCCCTACTCATCTCCCTTTGGCTTTGATAATAAGTCTCTCCTTTTGATCTATTCCACTTGATTTTCCAAACATAGCCAATTTATTGATAGTCTTATCTTTGAAATTTTTGGAGACAATAATTGTCTAATTTATTCGAGAGTATTCATAAGGAACTCACCTTCCTTAAGATGTAATTAACTATGAGTGCTTGCCCCATAGGAAACTTTAGAACCCGATTTAAATAAACCCTACTTTATTTATCTATGTAAAGTAGGAGAAAAATCTCTAGTACATTCGAAGACCCATCATGCCTTAAGAGTCCTTATTAGATGATTAGGTCCATTATAGAGTAGTAATTTCTATCTTTTGAGATAGTGCACTATTCCTTGATATCATACTCGATCACCTCAATTAGTACATCCTCAGATCTGCGTGGTGTCTCCCCCCATATACACACACACACATACACATGAACCAAAAATAAACACCATACCTATGCATAGACCAATTAGTCGAAGCCACTTCAAGTCATCAAATGCTTAGTTTTATGGATGCTTACTATGGATATAATCAAATAAAGATGAATCCAGATGATAAAGAAGCCACTACTTTTAAGACTGATAAAGGGTTGTATTGTTATCGAGTAATGTCATTTGGATTGAAAAATGCAAGAGCCACGTATCAATGCCTAATGAATAAAGTTTTCAAAACTCTTCTTGGTCATACTATAGAAGTATATGTTGATGATATGTTGGTTCAAAGTATTGAAAGGAAAAACATCTCAATGGTCTTGAGCAATGTTTCAAGCTTTTTCGATAATATAATATGGTTAAATCCCTCTAAATGTGCTTTCAGAGTTACATATGGAAAGTTTTTAGGATTTATGGTCACTCATCGAGGGATTAAGGCTAATCCAGAAAAGATTAAGTGATGGAGGTGGGCATTCTTTATTTTGGTGAGATTAAGAGAACTTTAGTATTGGAGGTGAAGAAGGAAGATATGTTGGATAACTAGTGCTCCCACCAAGGATTGCCATGGTTTGGCCAACAAGCTCTCAAACCACAAGAACAACTCAAATAATTTGTAATTGCCAAAAGATCTCCTTTCACTCTAACAATGGGGGCTATTTATAGCCATTACAAACATCTTTCAAAAGAAAAGAATTCAAGATATGGAGAAAGGTGGGTGGCCACATTAATGTGAAGTATTAAGTTGCATTATTATTTTATGTCATCCACCCATTTCACATGCTATTTTTTTATGTGGATTCAACCACCTCACATGTCATGCTTTGAATTTTTAATTCAAAATTCCAAACATGGAGTTTCTAAAAGAAAATAAAGAATTACATAAATAAATGGGCCTTAGCAGGCTATTGGGCTAAGTCTTCTTCTTTCTTAAATTTTCTTGGGCTTTAGCTTGAGATCTTGTACATGGACCTTGAGCTCTAATTTATGGATCTACATGATGTTTTACATCAACTCCCCTAGGCTTAATTGTACTCTTCTCCTTAGAGTTGAAATCTAAGAAATCTTCTACTAATTATGGGTCTAGAGTCTCCAAATCAGTACGAGACAATCATGTGTCTTCAACTGATGGCTTATTCTTCCAATGAACTAGAAAATGATTTTTAGATGTTGGATTAATGGGTGCTTCCTCGATGATAATATAATCAATTTCAAAGAAAGATGGCTTCTGCAAGTATGGTGCTATATCTCCAACTCACAAGTTTGAAGACAAGTCCACCACTTGAGATGCTTCTTTTGTTAAAACAAACTTTTGATCGAATTTGATCCTTCAAGGCTTCATTTTGATACAAAATTTGATGGAGGTAGGCATTATTTATTTTGGTGAGATTGAGAGAACTTTGGTATTGGAGGTGAGGAAATAAGATATGTTGGATAACTAGCATTCTCACCAAGGATTACCAAGGTTTGGCAACCAAGCTCTCAAACCACAAGAACATCTCAAATAATTTGTAATTGACAAAAGATCTCCTTTCACTCTAGCAATGGGGGCTATTTATAGCCATTACAAATATCTTTCAAAAGAAAAGAATTCAAGACATGGAGGGAAAGGTGGGTGGCCACATAAATGTAAAGCATTAATTTGCCTTATTATTTTATGTCATCCACCCATTTCACATGTTATTATTTTATATGGATTCAACCATCTCACATGTCATACTTTGAATTTTTAATTCAAAATTTCAAACATGGAGTTTCTAAAATAAAATTAAAAATTATATGAATAAAAAAGATGAAATCATAAAAGCCTTAGTAGGTTAATGGGCTAAGTTTTCTTCTATCTTAAATTTTCTTGGGCTTTAGGTTGAGATCTTGTAAATGGACCTTGAGCTCTAATTTATGGATCTATGATGTTCTACATCATTAAGGATATATAAGATATGATGCCCCTAAAGAGTATAAAGAAGGTGCAACGCCTAAATGGCAGGATGGTGGTCTTATCACAATTCTTGGCTCTAATGGGAGACAAATACTTACCGTTCTTTAGAATACTCAAGGGTGCTCGAAGTAATGGTTTTCAATAGACTGATGAATGTCAAACTACATTTGTGCAGCTCAAAAAATATTTGTCCTCACCACCATTATTATTAAAGCCAATCCTGGGAGAAATGCTTTATTTATACCTCGCTACCTTACCTCATGCGATAAGGACAATGACCAATTTATTACATTAGTAAAATTCTATATGACGTAGAAGGATGTTATCCTTTGGCAGATAAAATTGCCTTAGCATTGTTGTCTCTGCAAGAAAGTTATGCCCAAACTTTCAAGCTCATTCTATCAACATTTATACACAACTTCCACTCAAACTATTCTCCAAAAACCAGAAGCTTCTGACAGATTAGTTAAATGGTCAGTTGAATTGGGAGAATTTGATATTCACCTTTTGCCCAGGCCAGATATCAAATCTCAGATATTAGCAAATTTTATTGTTGAATGTACCATCTCAGATTCTATCGAAATGAATTCTTCTCTTTTAATATCACAACATTAGACTTTATTTGTTGATGGAGCATCTAGAAACTCTAGTGCTATAGCAAGAATTCTACTCATTTCTCCTCAACAGGATGTCCTTGAGTATGGACTACATTTAAAGTTTTCAGCTACTAATAATGTTGCAGAATACGAAGCCTTAGTAGCATGGTTGAAATTAACTATTGATTGTGAAGTTCAAAGTCCTATAATTTACACTTATTCATAACTTATGGTTTCTCAAGTTGAAAGAGATTTCAACAATCACAATTATCATATGGCATAATACCTTCATATAGTAAAATCTCTTCTCTCTTGAATAAGTAAATATCAAATCATTCACATTCCAAGAAATCAAAATGCTAGAGCTGATGCTATTTTGAAACTCGCCACTTCAATATCATCTGACATTTATAAGAGAAAGTATATAGACCTTGGAAAATATAGTCCATTGATGAATCAAGTCAAGTTACTTATATATATCTGATATCCACCTTTTTACATGATGGAGCTCTACCAGAAGATCCAATTGTCGCTTCCATATTCGATGATAAGCTACAAACTTCAAAATTATCAATGATGAATTATATAAAAGATCATCAGAGGACCATATCTCAAATATCTTCCACCATTCGAAGCAGAGTATGCACTTCGAAAGTCAATTTAGGTATTTATGGAGAACACTTGGGGGGCAGAGCACTTGCCCACAAAATTCTGATACAAGGGTTTTACTGGCCTACAATAAAAAATGATGCATTAGATTTTGTAAAAAAAGTATAACAATTGTTAGATGCATTCTAATCTCAACCACATTCCACCGACAGAACTTTCATCTTTCCAGAGCCAATGGCTTTTTGCACAATAGGGAATAGATATTATGGGACCATTCCCTATTACAACTAGACAATGAAAATTTATCATTATGATGATAGATTATTTCACTAAATGGGTTGATGTAGAACTATTCGCAAAAATCACAGAGGCCAATGCTAAATAATTTGTTTGAAAAAATATTATTTGTCATTTTGGAATTTCTGCTAAAATCATAATAGATAATGAGACTCAATTAATAAAAAAATAATTCACTTCCTTATGCAAAGATTTACACATTCAATCGGTTCATATAGCTGTAGCACACCTCCAAACAAATGGTCAAATTGAGGTTACGAATCGAACAATTCTAAAAGGCTTGAAGACATGCTTGGATAAGACTGGGGGCAATGGGTGGATGAACTCCCTAATATATTATAAACTTATCGTACAACTATAAGAACACCAACTGGTGAGACACCTTATAATTTATATTTGATGTGGAGGTGATTATTCCAATTGACATCAGTATCCCCAATCCTAAGGTCTAGATTTTTGATGCAATAAATAATGAAGAAAAATTCTGATATCACCTTAATTTATTGCCTGAAACAAGGGAAGTAGCTTCGATAAAAAATATTGCATATCATCAATGGGTCGCATGTCACTTCAATCAGAGAGTGAAACCCAAGCCTATCAATGTAAGAGATCTAGTTTTATGAAGTTTGGTATCTGTGGGAAAAGAACCACAATGTAACAAACTTTCACCTTTTTTGGGAATGACCCTATGTGGTGGTTCCTATGGTTAAACCAGGAACTGTTAAGCTCAAAGTTTCGAGGGTAAAATTCTTTCACGCACTTGGAATGTAGAGAACCTATAGAGATATTATCAATGAATTTATGATGCAACATTTGAATTGAACTCTTTATTTTGATGTTTCATATTTTTATTTGAAAAATGATAAATCAAAATAATAACAACAAGAAGACAGAAAAATCAATCCCAAGTGATTTTGATTGGACCTATTCCACACAAGTTAATGTTATCGAGTAAAACTTTGACAAACAACCTCGGATAGGTAAAAACTTTGTACCTACTCCACATAGATTAACGCCATTGAACAAAACTCTGACAAACAATATCAGATAGGTCAAAAATTTGTACCTACTTCACTTAGGTTAATGTCATTATGTGAAACTCGACAAATAACCTCGGATGTATTAGAAATGCTTGCTAGATTTTCTCTTAAAATATGCTAATGTCACTGAATAATTTTTTGACATACAACCTAAATCAGTAATATCACTTTAATCATCAACCATTTTATTTTAAAATGAAAATCCAAAGCACTATGACACATACATAAACATGATCATATGTCATATACTAAAAAGATATCAAATTGAAATAAAAATAAAAATAAAAATATAATCAAACGACATCATATCTTCACTATTATCACCAAAAAAGAGGAAAAATACTCTTTGCATCATCCCTAGAGACAAATCTTCAGAAACCTAACTTGATGGAAGGCCTTCGATATATGCATCTATATTGCGATGAACTAGATAGGTCCCTTTCAGAAAATCATGAATAAAATCTTCTTCAAGAAGCTGACGTTCTAGATCCTTCACCTCAATATCGTTGATATGATCGTGAGCTTCTTGAACTCAATCCCAAATTATACTCTTGAAGGCCATGGAATTTTCGAAGTTCTCTATAATATTCAAATTGGTGTTAACTTTTATATTCTCCTTTTCAGAAATGGGCTGATAATGCCTTGTTCTTGTCTCTAAAGTCTATATCTTAGCATTGGTCACTTTTAAGGTCTTCATACTTTAATTTATTTCAGCGTGCATCCACTAGCTTGTGGAGTCACCAAAAAAATCAATGTTGTTTATTTTTGATACTTAGGGGATACTTATTGAAGTGATCTGGTATGACATTGAGGTATGATATACTATCTTTAAAGATAGGGATATCACCCTTCAATGGACATAATCACCTAATAAGGACTCCTAAGGCATGATGTGTCTTTGAATATACCAGAGATTTTTCTCGCACTTTACATGGATGAATAAAGTAGGGTTTATATTAATTCGAGTTCTAAAGTTCCCTATGGAGGCAAGCCTCCATAGTTATTTACATCTTAAGGAAAGTGAATTCTTAGAAAACTCTTGATTAAAGTAGACAATTATTATCTCCAAAGATTTCAAGGATAAGACTATCAATAAATTATCTATATTGAAAAATCAAATGGGAAGGATCAAGAAGAAGACTTATTTTTGGAAGCCAAAGAGAATAAGTATGAAATGCTCATGATACTAGAAAACCTAATGAGCTGTCTAATCTATCCTATACATGGGCTTTATATGTTTGAAATTGAAGAGAATTATTTATTTGAGTTGATCTTTATTAGATTGCTGGGCTTATAATCCATCAACAAAAGGTTATGAAAATGCCTAAGAGATGAGGATTTATGCTTATAGCCCGAAGGAAACAGTCACCTTAGATCCTAAATCTAGGAAGCTTTTGCAAGGGATAGAGTATGACCTAAATCTAAGCGAAGATGGGTATAAGGTTTACCTCCGTAAGAGAGAGTAAATCACTCGACTACTGAACTTATAACTGCCTGGAGTGGCAACCAGCTAACTCCTCATACACTTTAAATCAATGTAGGAAAGTCTTATGAATTTGTAAGATAGGTGGGTTTTTATTATTTAGAAAGAGAGTAAAGTCCTTAAACCCACTCCCTAAGAGACTAGAGCATGAGTGGTATGAGTAATGACTTAATCTACAAATACAAATCTTTTAAATTTTAATTAATTTTTGACACTTCATTTTTACTAAGGCCATAAGATTTTTTATGTCTAAATGCATGATAAAAATGGATTATGGGCTAAATCAATGAGAAAGGGGTGTTGTCCATAACAGAGAGACTCTCAAAGGTCAAGTCTTCTTATCATGCAAGGATGAAAATTCTCTCTTAGTAAGAGTGAAGTAATGTGCATGCATGATGTGAGATATACAACATTCAGCTAAGGGGTTGCTAAATATTTTAATTATCTTGATTTAATGCCTAGGCTTTATGTAAGATTATGAGTTATTTAAAACTTTAGTTATGAGTTGTAGTTGGGTAAAAGATTTAATTTTTCCTAAGAGCTTAATCGTATTTAGGCCATACAATAAACACCAATCATAAAGAAACTATGACATAAGCTAGTACATGCCATTGTTAACTAGGAAAGTGAGGTAATCAAATTACCTCCTTGGGTATACTTAAAGCCTCGTATTCTCGGGATGTCTAGACTAAATATTTACTTTTGTCAAATATATATGGATGTATTATAAATACGGGAAGGAGAACCAGATAATGGTTGTATTTTTATTTGATTGAAATATTTATGCATATGGAGTAAAGTCTAATCCAAATTCTAGTATTGAAATATATAAGAATGAAATCAAATGGAGTACATGGTTTTGTTAACCAGGGAAGTGATGTAATCAAATTACTTTCTTGGGGCTAGCTAAATCCTCGTATTCTTAGGATGTCCAGACTATATACCCATTAATATTCATACTTACCTAAATCAATACATGAATAAAAGAAATGAAACTTCACTTCATACACTTAAGCTATAATCACATACATCTTCTATATATTTATGACTAGCATTCATAGCATATGTAATCATTCATTTATAAGCTTTGAAAAATACATTTGGATTTAATAGTGATAGTAGCCACACATATATAAAACTAAATCAACACATGCAAGCTTGACATAAAAAAACTATTTGATTTAATTAATTTTACGAAAGATGAATGCATGAATCAAATGACATCCAACATTTAATATGATTAGAGAGGAATAAATAAACATAAGCATATGATTTCATTTAATCAAATTAATTCCTAAGGACAAGCATAACAAATGAAATCAGTTAAAGCAAACCAAAGCTTTTTAATGTCATTTTTAATTTAATGTTTAATTTGATTTAAGGAAAGATAGATGAAGGTTTGCTAATCCTAATCCCATCCCATGTTTGTAAATTAATTTGATTTAATGAGAGGTAATTAGGTTGATTTTATGGATTAGTTTAGTTAAGATATGAAATATATAATTAATTAACCCTTACTTATGTTACCTTAAAGTAATTAACTAAATAATTATGAGCCAATATGATATGAAAATGAATTGAAAAGTAAATTAGCAATGGTCCTATGAAATGAAAGGGCCTAATGCAATTGGCTGACAATTAATGGTTAATTAAGCTGAAGGAACTTAATTACTTTTATGATTTTTCCACACATATGGGTAAATCATATTTTTATTAAATCTCTTTAGGCTATTGAACACCTAAAGGTCTACCCATCAATTAATTAGGTTTAGATATGTTTTAAAATTTAATTAAACTAATTAAGTAATTAATTAATCCATTAATCTTTAATTAATTTCTCTTTAAAAGTGAAGGAAATTTAGGGAAAAGATTAAGAGAGAAGCCCCAATCCAATTCCCTAAACCTCCTCACTATTAAACAATGATAAATGACCCAATTAATTAATCAAGTTACTATTCATATGGTTAATTAACTCTTAATTAAGATAGGAATGTAATTAGGGCTTAATCAATCAATTTTCCCAATTAATCAACCAATAAATCCCAAAAAAATAAGAGAAGTAGGGTCATCCCCTTAAATAATCCCAAAAAGTTTGAGGTTAATTGGTTAATTTATTAGAGAGTAATTAGGTAATTAAATTTTAATTAAACTTTAATTAAGCCTAAATTACTGTCAAAATCAATTAAGAATAATTTTAATGGATTCTTCTCTAAAATATCTTTAAAATGAGCCTTTGTTTTTATTTTTGAATTTTTCTATAATTTATTATGAATTATGAAAGTTTTAGCCGTAAAAACTAGTTAATTAGCCTTAATTAAGCTTAATCCCGTCGATGGCACGTAGCACGCTGATGCGGTCCACTTTCCACATGGCACCGTGGGATTGACTATTTAAGTTATCATATCCCGGTGAGTCGTTGTTGGATGTGATGATCTTCATTGTTCGTTTGGATTTGGTGATCAAACCCATTATTAATAACGGCTCGAATCGGATGGATCTAGCATGATCTAATCACGATCGTTCATTCTAATCACGGAATAGAAGATGCGTGTGATCAACGAATGATGAACGACGAAGACCGTCCGCCATTAATTGTTCGATTCGAGCTCACCAAAGCTCAGATTCACTCTAAATCAACCCCACACCTTCGCACGAGATCCACCAAGATCCAACGGCTAAGATCGGCTCACATGCAAATTTTCTTCACAAAGCTCCAACACATTTTTTTTTCCTAAAGCTTAGTTTCAATGGATTTACCTCATTGGAGCTAAGACTGGCGGTTCGTACACTAGAGGAAGCTTCATCTAGTTGAGACGAAGCCCTGTTGAGCAGCAATTAGATTGGTTCTAAGTAGTTCGCTCAGGATGCCAAGAATCGTGATTTGGATGCTTGACTTTGATCGAACTCCTTGCTCCGGTGGGTTTGCAACTTGGGGGAAGCTTCGATTGGCTTCGACGAGGTGCATGGAAGGTGTAGGAACGAGCAATTGGGTTTTGATTGAGAAATGGAGAAGTTGAAATCAAAGATCAGCTCCCCTATTTATTTTGCGGGAAGAAAAATCCTAAGTAGGGAGGCTTGGAATTGCTCGAGAGTTTTCTAGAGAGTTTCGTTTCTCTTTTAGGAGCTTAGATGATGCCAATGGTGTGATTTGTCATTCAAATTGAGGGGTATACCCCTTAATTGGCTGAGGTGGATGAACAAGATTGTCTCTGATTTTTAGGCCTGCCAGTCATCGTCAGAGTGCTGGAGTTGCCCCCATTAGGTCCACGTGGCTCGTTTGAGTGGAGGAATGCTTGGGAGGTGGCTTAAGGCTTGCATGGCTGGTTACAACTCCTTGGAACCATTGGATTCTCAACTTGTGAGGGAGGTGAGTTAACTCACCTCCCTTTGGTCCATGGCAAGCCTAGCCCACTTAGGGTGGCCTAGCCCACTTAGGGTGGGCTAAGTGGCTAGGTGATACCCTATTTGGGTGCTTGATGGTTGCCAAAGGTGATAGGAAAGTGGATTTTGCCAATTTTGACAAAATCCCACATGGGGAGGCATATCCAAGGGAGATTTGCCTTGGGTTTGGCTCCAATTAGGTTTGGGCTGACCTAAGATGGGTTTGGGTCGAGTTTGGTTAGTTTCAAGGTCCCATGGGTTGGTTTCAAGGGTGTTTCAACTCAATTTGGTCAAATTGGGTCAATTTGGGGTCATGTTGGGTTAGGTTTAATAATTGGTAAAATTGGGTCAAACCAAGGCTTGGGGTAGGTTCGAATGATGATTTGAAGTATTTTATTTCAAGTTGTTTCAATCAATTTGGCCTAAGTTTGATTTTGGCTCATTTGGATTCATATAAGTTAAATAAATCAAGTTGACCAATTTGACTAAATTTGCTAAATTGGCTTGGGTTGTGTGTTGGATCAAGTTCAATTAGTTAATTGAAAATAATTGTAGGCTTTGGTTTGAATCAATTTGGATTTATTTTGGATTTTGGCCAATTTGGCCCTTTAGGTCAATTTGGGCTAAGTTGGTCAATTGGGTTCAGTTGACCAAATTGGGTTCAATCAATTTGGGTTGGATCATGATTTGACCTATTTTGACTTTTCAGGCCAATTTGGGTAAACTTGGGTCAAATGGTTGATTGGGTTTAGTTTGGCTCAATTGATGGTGAAGTCATGTTCAATTATTAATTATGGGTTGATATGAATTAATGGTTTCAATTAATTTGGTGTATGATGAGTTTTGGCTAATTTGTGTTTCATATGGGCTAAGGGTTGACGTGGTCAAATGACCAAGTTGACTTGGTTTGATCCAATTTAAGGTGATTGGCCATCCTAGGGTGATCAATGATCATGGTATGAGGTTTGTATGGGCTTGGTTCAATCCAATTTGGGTTTGATTAGAACTTGGTTTATATGGGTGCTTTAGGCCACTTTGGGTTAAGTGGACTTAAATGGGTTAATTGGCTTGGTTTTGGTTTGATTAAAGTTTAGTTGGATTTATATATAAGTTTAGGATTGAAATATAAATCCAACTACAATCAATTTGGGCTATGATGGTTTTTGGTTCATTTGAAAATTTTAAGTCAAAAAGGCTAAGTTGGGCTTGACTTGGGTTGATTTCAATTTGGCTTCATGATTAAAGATTTCATTTATATTTGGATAGATGAGTGACAGAATGATTGATTCAAGAGAAAATCTTTTAATTTTGGCTTGATCTATATGCATCTTGGTTAAGTCCATGGAATTGGCTTAAAGGGTTTAAATTGGATTTTGATTTGATTTTGGATTTAGTTTTGACTATTTGAATTCATATTTCATCTATATTTGTGAATATAAATGAAGATATAAATGACTTATGAGAAAATCACTTGACTTTAGAGTGATTTGAAAGCAAATTTGACCAAACTCATGGAGGTAGGTCTAAAAGGGCTTAGAAGGAAATTAATTTAGTTTGATTTAGTTTTGATCATTGAAATGTGGGTTTCATTTATATTTGTGAATATAAATGAATATATAATTGATTTATAATAAAATCAATTGAGTTTGGGTTGATTTGAATGGAACTTGCTAAGCTCATGGAGGTAGGTCCATATAGGTTAGCTTGAGATTTGATTGGATTTGGACTTAGTATGATTTTTTTGGTTGTTTGAATTTATATTTCATTTATCTTTGTAAATATAAATGAAGATATGGTTGATTCATGAAGAGATCAATCAAGTTTGGATTGAATTGGGTGGAGATTTGGCTAACTCCATGGAATTCAATCATAAGGCTTAATGAGGATTTGGGAGTTTAAATTTGATTTTGGATTTCAATCATTTAAAATTGAGTTTGAACTTGAATTTGATAAATGATTGAGAGATTGAATTTATCTTGGAGAAAATCAATCGAATTTGGTTAAGGGTCAAGTCCATAAGATAAAATCATAGGGCTTGGGCAGAATTTTTGATTTGATTATGAGTTTCAATCATTTGATTTAAAATTTTGATTTGGATTTGGATTTGGTATTTGAATTGATTTTGAGGTTTGGTTTGAGAAGGTAAACATAGGTCGGGTTTAGGCCACAGGATGGGCAAGTTTCCCTAAATCCTTAAGTCATAACCTACCCCTATGGATAACCCTTCTAAGTCTCTAGGCTTAGCTTAAGTGTTCACCTAATCACTAGAAGAAACTTTAGGCTAAAGAAGTCTTAGTATCTATGAGAGTCCTAAATATATGATGAGGAGATTGAGAACTCACTCCAAAAGTGAGGTCAACATAGCTCATTCTTATTTTTATCAGCCTCCTAATGCTGAAATGAAAGGGAAGTCGCCATAGTCGACAACTCAGTCCTACACTCGGTCAACTAATTCTCTAAGGATAGCTTCTTTAACCTTAGACTCATATCACCACTTATATTCACCATGAAGATATTTAATCTTCATAAACTCAGTATTCCATGCTTTCAAGGTAGCATCTAATTTGAGCTCGATACTCATCTTCTTCAATATCTGAATATATAAGGGATATGAGGAGGAAAGAAAAAGAGAAGAAAATTTAAAAGAATAGAGATTTCTTACCAACTCTTCAGCACGTTGGTGCCCACTTCATGTGTGATTTAACACTTCTTCGAAAATAAAAATTTTTGACGGGCACATTTCGTAGTTATTATTAGAGGATCTGATCTATGGGTCACCTGACTTTTTCCTCTTTGAAAGAATTGATATGTTCTCCTACTGGTCATTTGGAGGATACAGTGGGAACGGATTAGATCTTTCCTTACTAGACTTCTTCAGCATAAGTGCATGAGATCTCCCAATTTGAATTGAAAGGCCAACTTTGAATAAGGATTCTATCATGTACCTCTACCAAAAAAATTAATGAAGAAAGTAGATTTTACTTACATCTTGTCCACTTATGATACTCTTAATATTATTCCTGTTGAAAACTCTCCAAGTCTAGAAAATAGTAATAGTTCTAATTTGATCTTCTTTCTTCTTATTCAGAATCAGACTTTCCTTTTTTGAATCAATCAGGTTCACCTCTTGAGATGGACCTAGAGTCAACCACTCCAAGGATCCCATAGGAGAAGCTATAGGTATACCTGATGAGAAGTTATAACTGTTCACAAGTTCATCATTCCAGGAAGTCACTAAAGTCAACCTGCACGGTAGCAAAGTTCTACCTCCTAGGGTAGCATCTCAGGATAAAGGTAAACAAGTCATTAGTTTTAGTGAGTAGATAGCCCCTCCACAGGATGCTCCACCTATGGATATGTTTGTGGAGGATCAAGTTAGAGTTGATTATAATGTCCTAGCTCACCTTAGAAAGTTATCAGCTAAGTTAAGGATATATGATGCCCTTGTCTTATCTAAAGAGATGAGGGAATCTCTAATCAAGGCTCTTCTTGATTCAAAAATATGCTTAGCTCAGCTGACCACTAAAGAGGAAGCACACTACTTGAAGGACATCATAGGAATTACATTCAGTGATGAAGACTTACTTCTAGAAAAATAGAGCACAACTGTTCTCTTTACAATACAGTGGATGTTGATAGATACAAGCTATCTAGAGTTCTGGTTGACCAAGGTGCATCAATCAATATTATGAGTCTAAGAACCCTTTCCTACTTGAGGATCTACATCTCAAAACTCCAAAAAGAGAGGATGATGTTGAGAGGATTCATTGAACAAGGTGAGAGGGCCTTAGGCTCTATAGTGTTGCCATTAAAGATAGATGATTGGAAGACTGAACCTAAGTTTCACATCATAGACTTGGATATGTCTTTCAATGCTTTGCTTGAGAGATCATGGATACATAAAAATAACATAATTTCATCCTCTCTTCATCAGTGCATGAAATTCATGAGAGGTGGGATTAAGTACTATGCCAAAGGAGATCTCAAACCATTCATAATTCATGAGGTCAGGATATATGAGGATGCAACCTATTTCCTCCTCCAAAACTGACAAGTCCATTCTCATGAAATTAGTCAAAATTCCCATTAGGGACAAAAAAAAGAAAGGAAAAAGAAAAAGAAATAAAAAAAGAAAAAAAAAAGAGAAAGAAAAAGAAAATAATAGGGAACGAGACATGGACTTAGGGGAAGATATAGAGCCTGACATTCGATTCCATGCACAGTTCATTACTCCATTCAAACATATGGGTAGGATGACTGACTGCTAGCAGGTGAGGACAGCCAGAAAACCGAGTTGGAAAGCCTCTCCATTGGCCACCCAATAGGAGATATATCCCAGTCACCAGGAGTACATCTATTATCCTCATAGACTTAGACTCTAGTTTAAAGGATGAGTCTTATGAGATTAGCACACCAGCCATCTCTTCTCAGTAGCAAATCTCTTTCAAGGTGACACTTGAGCAGAATAGTGATGAAGTCTGGGCTCCGAGGCAAAGCATAAATGTATCCAAGTCTATATGTGAAATAGTCAGGCATCAGATGGGAACCTTATCTCTAACCCCACTTTTCTCACAAAAATTTGAGGGTTTGGTAGTTAATGAAGCCCCTAAGTCATCCACAGATGTGAAGACCCAAAGGTTCTTCCTAGGAGCATCATCCTCAAGTCAAGAAGTTGATGTAGAAGTTGAGGATGATTTACATAAAGATTTAATAGAATTACCTTTTGATTTGTACTCGCCATGTGTTCCAAATTTAGCAAAGAAAGGGTTAATCCCACATACTTTGTCAAAGCACAGGTCAAACTATTTCAAAAGAATATGGAAGAATGAATGCCAAAACTCTAAATTAAGGCTAGACTAGTGACCAAGACAGGTCCAAATGATGATGATGGTTAGTACTTAGTCATCACTAATCATTTAGAATCTGATAGGTTCTTTTCAAATCATGCTAACTCATATGAGGAGGTGTGTTTAGAAACTTCAGATACGTCGCTTTTGTGAAACTATCAGGTAGCAGTTAGGAACCTTAGCTCTAACCGCACTTTCCTCTCAAAAAGTTGAAGGTTTAATAGTTAAGGAAGCCCTTTAGTTTCCAGGGATGTCAGCCAAAGAGGTTTCTATTGGGATCATCATCCTCAAGTCCAAAAATTGATGTAGGACTTAAGGTAATTCATATAAATAATTAATAGAATTGCCTTTTGATTGGCACTTGCCTTGTGTTCTTAATCTTGCAAAGAAGGGTTTGATTCCTTTTACATGGTTTAAGCACATGTTAGAGTACTTTGAGAAGCTACGGAACAACAGAGGTAGAGATGCATAATCAAGATCAGGACTATGATTTGGTACAGTGGGTCCAGTTGATGATGATAATTACTGCTTAGTAGTTACCAATCATTTAGAACCTGATAGGTTCTTTTCACACTACACTAACTCTTATGAGGATGTGTATTTAGAAACTTTAGATGATCCAAATGATCTACAAATCAAAGATGCATCACCAAAATTTGAAGAGAAGATCCATTCAATAATTGACAAGCTTAAAGAAATCAACCTCGGGATATAAAAAATTTCATGCCCAACATACATCAATTCATTACTGAATGAAGAAGAAACCAATGACTTAGTTAGACTATTGAGTGAGTTTAAGGACTGCTTTGCATGGAGCTATGAAGAGATGCCCAGATTATCTCCTGATGTAGTAGTCCACAAACTAGTAATATATCATAACACTAACCATATTAAGCAAGCTCCTAGATGCATGCGATTATAAATTGAACAACATGTCATTTTTGAAGTCAAGCAATTGATCAATATTGGTTTCAATAGGAAAAAATACCGTGTTAGTGTCATCCCAGAAGAAGAAGAATGGCCAAATTCACATATGCGTCAATTTCAGGGACTTAAATAAGGCATGTCCTAAGGATGAGTTTCCTCTTCCTATACAAGAACTAATGGTGGACATCGCCTCATATAATGCAATATTTTCTCCTTCATGGATGGGTTATCTGGCTACAACCAAATCAAGACGGCCTCCCGAGGATGAAAGAAACACTACCTTTCGAACCCCGATCAAAATCTATTGTTATAAGGTCATTCCTTTCGAACTTAAAAATGCTGGTGCTACATACCAATGGGCCATGACTCAGATCTTCAATGAACTCATTCATCATCAGGTTAAGTGCTATATTGATGATATAGTAGTCAAAAATAAAGAAAAGAAAGACCATCACCTTAACTTGAGAGTAATTTTTGAATGGTTAAGATAATATAACCTCAAAATGAATCCCCTAAAGTGTGTATTCGGAGAAGCTTCTAGAAAATTCCTTGGGTTTGTTGTCCGTCACCAGGGAATATAAATAAATATAAAAAAGATCAAAGCTATCTTAGAAATGCCACCACCTAAAAGTTTAACTCAACTCATATCTTTCTAAGTTCGGTTGACATATCTAAGACACTTTTTCTCCAACCTATCGAGAAGATGTAAGCCATTTTCAGCACTTGTCAAAAAGAATGCCAAGTACAAGTGGGATGAAAAATGTCAGCATGTCTTTGAGGGTATCAAGTAGTATTTGGTGAAGTCGTTCTCTAGACCTATCCCTGCATGCCACTCATCCTCTACACTGCTGCATTAGATGACTCCCTCGGTGCTTTGTTGGCCCAAGCCAACAACAAAGGGAAGGAGGGTGCTCTCTACTACCTCAGCCATCATCTAATCCTCGCTGAAGCGAACTATCTACCTATTGAGAAATATTGCCTAGCTTTAATCTTTTCATCCCAAAAGCTATGACACTATATACTTTCTTATAAGGTGAACTTGATTTCTAGAATACATCCACTACAATATCTCATGACATGACCAACACTATCCGGACATTTGGCACATTTATTCATGATTCTCTCATAGTTTGATATCACATTCGTACCCCTCTGTGTGGTGAAATGATAAGTACTAGCGGGTTTCTTAGCAATACACCCACTTCCTGTTGATTCCCCGCTTAGTGACGATCTCCCTGATGAACAAATCATGAAATTAGGGGAGGTCAACAATCGCTAATGGAAGATATATTTTGATGGTGCTGCTTCATTTCATAAAGGAGAAGAACCACGATCTACTCTCCCAGAAAAGGTAGGGGTAGGAATAGTTCTCTTAACTCTAGACCGTGATGCGATGAGATTCTCATACTATCTCTCCAATTCCTGCACCAACAAAAAAGTCAAGTATCAGTGATTGCCGGTCTGGAGTTAGCCATTATACTATATGTCAAGAGCATCAACATCTATGAGAATTCTCAGTTGGTCATCAACCAAATTGCCGAGTCCTACAAGGTTCTCAAACCTAAGCTTCGTCATTACTATGAGTACACTATGAAGCTGTTGGCCCAAATCCTTCAAGTCACCATCTACAAGGTTCCCCGAGCAGAGAACGTAGTAGTAGATGCTTTGGACAAACTTACCAAAGAATTGGCATGTCCGAAAGATGAGTCCATTCCAATAAGGGTCCAAAATAGATAATTCCTATCTTTTATTGATGCTGAACTCATCGAGAGACTTTCCCTTGAAGGGGAGGTTATCGTTGTCAATAAGGATGAGGAGCTAGATTGGAGGCAACCATTCATAGATTATTTGAACACCGACAAACTACCTCAAGAGAAATCACAATCCCATCAAATGAAATAGAGAGCTCTCTTTTAAACTCTCATGGATGGCACCTTGTACCGATGGTCTTTTAATCAAATGTGGTTACACTGTTTGGACAAACACGAAGCCTATAGGATCATGACTGAGGTACACTTAGGTCTATGAGGAGTGCACCAATCCTATTCGAAGATGAAAGCAAAGATCAAGAGATTAGAATATTATTGGCCTTTGATGATTACAAATTGTGTGGATATATCTAAGAGATGTCATCAGTGTTAGGTACACAATGTGGTCTTACATCAACCACCCAACATTCTACACCCCACATTTTTCTCATGGCCATTTGAGTGTTGGGGGTACTGACATAGTGGGTCCTATCGATCCTCCTTCTTCCATGGGTCATCAGTTCATCTTAACTATCACCGATTACTTTTCTAAGTGGGCAAAGGTAATCCCACTCATAGAGGTCACAATTCAGCATGTGCTCCAATTTTTTAGGAACCATATTGTATATAGGTTTGGGGTGCCTCGACAAATTATATTCGATAATGGTATTGCATTCAAAAGCTCTAAGATCAACAGCTTCACTAGAATACATAATGTAGATTAGAGATACTCCACCATCTACTACCCCAGAGCAAATGGCCTAGCAGAAGGATTCAATAAAACTCTCATCCAGATACTAAAGTAGACACTCGATGACAACAAGTGCCAGTTGCATGAGTACTAAGCCTTGTGCATACCGCACTCACACATACAAAACTCCAACTCAATCCACTCCTTAATGGGTCAAGATGTTCTACCTTGAAGTTCAACTCCCATCACTAAGGATAGCAATGCAAGCAAGATCACTACATAGTTGAATGCAAAGTTGCGGTTAGAAGAGCTCAAAGGTTTGGAGGAGAGACGCCTATGGGAATGCCAGAACCTCGAGTTATACAAGGCCAAAATAATTCAAGCTCGCAACAAGTTGGTCTACCTTAGAGATTTTCAAGTAAGAGAACTTGTATTAGTCCTAAGGAGACCAATTGTTACCCATCAAAAGATGGGAGGCAAGTTTGAACCACTTGGCAAGTTTCAATAAATTCGAGCGCCGGTGATAGCCTCTGGCAAGGTATGGATCAAAACTGAGCCTAGAATAGGTAGTGTGTGATCTTTTATGAAAGAAATTTTTATCTCAAGTAAAATTGGCCATTGGATGTATTCCCCCTTGCATGATGATGATGTGGGTTGAGCTTGAGCTCAATCTGAGCTCAATCAAGCTCGAATATTGCCCTAGAAGATGGACGGTGGTCATCTCCCACAGGTGAGCTCAGGGATGCATCATGGGATGTTCATCTGCATGTTTTGGATGGATGGCCATGATCAAGCCACGTAGGATCCCATGATTCATCTCTTAAGAATTGCGGGCCCGATCTCAATCGTCTGATCCTTGATCGGACAGGTGAGGAGAGAAAGAAGATCGCCACGAATGCGACATGTAAACTTAAGTGAGCAATCCCATTGCGCCACGTGGAAAGTGCGCACCGTGTCAGCCTCCATGTGGCACCGACGGGATTAGTTATTTAATTAATGGATAATCATGAAAAATTAAAAATAACATAGCTAATTCTAGAAAAATTATAAAAGTACAAAGTAAAATGCATTGTAAAGATATTTCTTAGGAGAATAATCTAAATTTATTTCCAATGGATTTTGAATAATGTATTTTTCTCAATTATGGTTTTAATAAAAACTTAATAACCCTAATTACTCCCTAATTATTTCATTAATTTATTTCAAATTTCTTCGGTGTATTTAGTGGGATGACCTCTGCCTCCCCTAATTTTTTTGAGATTTATTGATGAGTTAATTAGGAAAATCATATAATGAATCCTTAATCAACCTCTTAATATAATTAAGCATAATTAAATATGTGAATAGTAGTTTAATCCCTTTATCAAGTTAATTAAGCCTTTCTTAAGTGAAGAAGAGGTTTATGGAATGGATTTGTAGAATTTTCCCTAAGCCATTCCCTAAACTCCTTTTCTTCCTTAATCCAAATATAATTAAGGGCTAATCCACTAATAACCTACTTAATTAACTTCATAAAACTTTTAAATCAATTCAGAACTTAACCAGTTCATCTTGGGTAGGTGCTTAGGTGTTCAATAGCCTAAGTAGCTTAAGGAAATTAAAATCCAACTCACATGTATGGGAAGGGTTATGAAAGTACTTAAATTAAACCCTTTAGCTTAATTAATCAGAAATTATGAGCCAATTATATTAGGCCCCTTTCTTTCCTAGGTCCATTACAGATTTAAATTTTTTGCGTGGTTTTATGTCATACATTGACTCATAATTATTTACTTAAATATGCTAAAGTGGTGTAGGTAGGGGTAATCAATATACTTAATTTACACTTTAACCTAACCAAAGTATAAAATTGATCTAATCACCCAAAAATTAAACTAAAACATCATACATATGTGGGAATGGGTTAGGACCTACAAACCTTCTCACATTTTTGAACTGGAATCAAACTCAAAATAAAATCAAACTTTCCTTAAACCAAATTTGATTTACTTTAGATAATCTTATTCCATAGGATTGTCTTTAGAAATTAATTAGGGTGAACAAATTTACATGCTTTCATCACTTTACTTCTTTCATAGCATGCTAAGGGTGTATGTCATATGAAATTTATGCATTCATGCCTTTTAAAAATCAAATTAAAAATGAAATGTTTCTTTTATGTCAAATTGCATGTTTTGGATGAAGTAAGTATATGAATGGCTATTATCACTATTAAATCCAAAAATTATTTTTTAAATTTATAAATCAAATATGAAAACTGAAAGGTATGCTACTTATAATTATTTATAAGCTTGCATGTGAGTATAAACATAAAGATGTGCATTATGTGACTTTCCTTCTCTTCTCTTTTAGTATAATTTTGAATAGGATTTGCAAAGTGTATAGTTCATTTGAAAAGAACATAATACTTGCTTAAATCCATTCCTATTCATTTTTATTCTATTAATTAAGAAGAGTATTCACACTTACACATGTAAATTGCATAAACAAATTAAACAAACAAACATAAACTTTTGCATCTTCCTTTTTTCCATTCATTTCTTTTGTACATGCATATGTATTGAAAGTGGTATATTAGTCCGACAATCTGGGTTCAGGCTTTAAGTAGCTAAGTGTATCTTGTACACCCCCGGTGCTAACCAGACTCACTTATGCCTTTCATACATGTAAATGTGCATATGAAAATGGATAAAAGAATCTCTTTTCTACTTAATGAAAATCATGCATCATAAAGATCCAAATTTTCTTAAGTAACATCACTTAGCATTTATCATCATTAAGGTGTGCTAAATATTTCATTTATGTAGATATGCTAGATTCATCCATATGCATTACATGTTGGGAAAGAAATAAAGTGATGTGTGTTTTGTGATAGTATTTCACTTTACTTAACTTAAATGCCTTTCTTTTGAATAGGTTTGTTTAGAAAAAAAATATAAACTTAGGATTAATTAAAACACATAATAAAATATTCACTAAATAAAAATCAAATATGAACCGACCTTAGAAATTACTTAAGGTAGAGAGGAAAGAGAAGTTTGTCTTTCTCTTTTTTACAACTTTTATTAATTAATTCTAGGTTCAATCAAACCAAATCAAATCACAAAATCAAATCAACCCAAAAAAAACTAAATCACTTAAATGAAACCACTTCTCTAAGTTGAACATTTTCATACTTAGAAAACATTATCCTTAAAGCCTAGCTAAGCATACCATATAAATCTTAAATAGCACACACATTAGGCTAAGTCACCATTTCTTTAGAAGGCATATGGTTTTGATGTTTGTTTTTATTTTGTGATGTTTTATTTTAGTATGAATGTTAGGGTGTATGTGCGTAGATTGAATGGTAGGATGATTTAGTCTAATCATTATCTTATGCAGGGGATTGTGCTTAAGAAGCACTGTAATAAAAATATAATTGCTTTTGTTGTGCAGGTGCTTATACCCCTAAGCATAATCCAAAATAGACGAGGTGGACTTATTTACCCATGTGTGGGCATATATACATGCTTGGGATTATATGATTTGTTTGATTAATCTCTATTTTGCAGGTTTTAGTTAGATTTCTTTTTTCTCATTTTCATGTAAATTTATAATTATGATTTTGGAATGATTCTTATGGGGGGATTTGGGTGAACATTGGTTATAAGACCATGTCTTATGTACCATGTGAAGCCTTTGGAGCAACCACATTTCAACCATTCAAAAGAAGCAACCAAAAGAAGAAAGAAGAAATAAGAAAGAAGAAATGAAGAATGAAGACCCCTATAACATGAATTCCTTGCTTGATTGTATTGAATTCATTTGTAATCTGAGTTGTATACGGCTAGAGCTCGGCTGCCCAATTTATTTTTAGGTTTGTACGGTGGGCCCGATCATAAATGACCTTTTCTTCTTTTCACTAGCTTTATAAATGATTGATGTTTGTTTAGCTTGTGCATTAAGATGACATCTTTTTTCTAGTTTATTCCTTGCTTTGATGCATGGAAGGGATGACAATTAGGCTCTTAGGAAAATAAATTTTTTATCTAACTAATCAATTCAAACTAAAAAGTAAATAACTCATAACCTCTCCTAAAGCCTAGGTTATAAATCAAGATAAAAGATTTAGCAACCCCTCAGCTGGATGTTGTACTACTTTTCTCACATCATGCATAAAAGGCATATTATTTTCACTCTTGATTGGAGGGCTTCCACTTTCTAGGGAACTTAGCTTGACCTTTGAGAGCCATGGTGGAAACACACCTCCTTATCTTATTGATTTTGGCCCATAATCTAATTTCTCATGCATTAGACATATGAATCCTAAAGCCTGTGTCAAATTGATTATCCAAAATGAAATTAAAAATGTAACAAAATTTGCATTAGATTTAAGTGATTAACTCATGCCCTACATGATCTAGTCACTTAGGGAGTGTGTTTAACGACTTAGTTTCTTTCTAAATAAATAACAGCCTTGCTATCTTGGATAAACATATGACTTGCCTACATGTATTTAAAATCATAAGAGGAATTAGTTAGCCACCCCCAGGTGGTTATAAGTCCAACAGTCGGGTGATTTATCCTCTCTTGTGGAGGTAAACCAAATACCCATTTTCACCTTAAATTTAGGTCGTGCTTTTGGCTCGCGCCAAAAGCTCCATAGATTTAGGTTCGAGGTTGCTACTTCTTTTATGGGCCATTTACCTCACCTCTGCATTTTCATGACCTTGTATTGGAATTGTAAGCCTACATTTCTAATAAAAATTTAACTCAAATAAATTAATTCAATTTCAAAATATAAAGCCCAACCATAGGTTTGGGATGCTTACTTCCTAGTATCTTAAACATCCCCACTTATTCATTTGGCTTTGATAAGAACTCTCCTCTCTTGATCAATCCCACTTGACTTTCTAAAATAAATCAATTGATTGATAGTCCTACCTTTTGAAATCTTTGAGATAATGATCATTTACCTTAATCAGAGTATTCTAAGGAATCTTTCTGGATGTAATTATGGGGCTTGCCCCTATAGGAACTTAACTAACCCATTTAAAATAAATCATGTTTACTTTTCCATGC
Source organism: Cymbidium sinense (assembly GCA_021442155.1). Classification (NCBI taxonomy): domain Eukaryota; kingdom Viridiplantae; phylum Streptophyta; class Magnoliopsida; order Asparagales; family Orchidaceae; genus Cymbidium; species Cymbidium sinense. Next base: position 107,718,052 of record CM038217.1, read on the forward strand.
AAAAGTAGAAGAATCTGGTACATTCCAAGGCCCATAGTTAGAGTCCTTATTGAGGTGATTAGGTCCATTGTAGGGTGGTGACTTCTATCTCAAGATAGTATTTTCTCAATGTAATTCATCACCCTAATAAGAACATCTACGAATCAATGTGGTGTCCCAACAAGGTGTATTTTATAGATTTTTATTTTCATTTATCCTTCTCTTTCCAAAAAAAGAGGGGATAGATGAAGGCGGAGATATTATAAAATTTTCACCATAGATTTTTCTGGCAACTTCACTAGGGAAGGTTTCTCTCTCTATCTTTGGTTAATGATCATTTTCTCCAAGTATTGATAGTGGGTTTGTACTTTTGTATGAATCCAAGACTATCTTTCTTTTTCATTGGCACTTAGCTTATTTCATCCTTAAGTTAAGTTAGCCAACATCTTTAGGTTTTAGGACCTCACCGTGTTAGTCTTAAAACCCCCGTTGGGTTCTCCAATGGGTAAAAATAAAATTTAATAAAAAGAAAGTGATCAAAGACTTCCTCCTTATCATTTTTATGGTAAGGAAAGGTTCATTTCAAAAAAAAAAAAAGGACAAAATCAATCCTTCATAAAAGTCTTGCTTTTCAAAAGTACTTTTCAAGATACACTTAATAAAATATTTGCACTACATTTAAAAATTTTCATAATTATTACATGTAGGAATATTTCAAAAATAAAACCAAAAATCATATTTTCTAAAAGCACAAGTGAACTTCTTCACTCAATTCATTTTGATAAAGACTTCATTTTCAAGAAAAAATTCGAACAATCATATACTTTCAAAAAAGCACAAAATATGAAGATGGGTCTTTCCATTCAATACATCTAAATGTATTGGATGGATGTTGCAACTTCAAGAAAATCATAACTTTGAAATTCCACTCAACACATTCCACATGCGTTAAGTTAGAATTTTCACCTTTACAAATAGCACATATGAAACCTCTCCATTCAATATATCCATATTTTTTGAATGGAGGTTTCATTTCCAATCAAAATCCAAAAATAAATTTCTAAAAGCACAAATGAAACCTCTCCATTCAATATACCCATATTTATTGAATGGAGGTTTCATTTCCAATCAAAATCAAAAATAAATTTCCAAAAGCACATATGAACATCTCCATTCAATATACCTGAATTTGTTGAATAAAGATTTCATTTACAAATAAAATGACACTATTTTGAAATCCAACTTAACATATTCCATATATGGTTAGGTTGGAATTTCTTCTTTCAAGAAAAGCAATAATCACACATGAAAACACATCTTTGAAAAATGAAATAATTGATTTCCATCTTACATACCCAAATTTGTTAAATGGAAATCTCTCTTTTCAAAATCAACAAAACACAAATTTTTTCAAAACACATTTGGAACTTTATTTCTAGCATACCATATTTGCTAAAGTGAAGCCTCCATTTGCAAAAACAAAATTTGAAACATTTTTTTTAGAATTTTATTTAACATACTCAAATTTGCTAAGTGAAATCTCCATTTCACAAAAATTCAAAACACATTGGAACTTCATTCTAGCATACCACATTTGCTAAAGTGAAGTCAAAAAATCTAAAACAAAATTTGAAACATATTTTTGGAATTTCATTTAGCATACTCAAATTTGCTAAGTGAAATCTTCATTTCATAAAATTTTTAGAACACATTGGAACTTCATTTTATGATACCAAATTTGCTAAATTAAAGTCTCCATTTTCAAAACAAAATTTACAAAATTTGTTTTTTTGGAATTTAATTTAGCATACTCAAATTTTCTAATTGAAATCTCCATTTTACAAAATTCGAAATACTTTTGGAACTTAATTTTAGCATACCACATTTGCTAAAGTGAAATCTCCATTATTAAAACAAAATCTAAAATAAAAAGAAACTCATTAGAACTTCCTTAGCATACCTAAATTTGCTAAGAATCCTATTCTTTAAAATCAAAATAAAAAGGAACATATTAGGATTTCCTTGTCATACCTAAATTTGCTATGAATCCTATTTTCAAAAAAAATTAAAAAAAAAATAAAACAAAACACACTTGGATCCTTCATTTAGCATACCCAAATTTGTTTAAATGAGGATTCGATTTTCAAAATTACAAATGATTCACAAAGCTAAGCAAATAAAGAAAAAGAAGAAATTGTTTTCAAACACCTCACTTAGCTTACCAAAATTTGCTACGTGAGTGAATTCCCCAAAAAACAAAAATGTCAAATCAAAAATAAAATCAATTGACCCTTTACTTTAACATACTCAAATTTATTAAATATAGGGTCCTCAAAATAAATAAAAAAAAAAAATCAAATTTCAAACATGAACTTATGGAAGAATCTCTTCAAAAATATTTGAACCCATTTTCAACATACCCAAATTTGTTGAAAGTGGATTCTACATTCAAAAATCCTCTTTTCAATCAATCTCTTTTTTAAATCCATTGGAGCCCCACTTAACACTTTCAAGATGTTGAGTGTGGGTTCAAATTCTAAAATTTGAATTCAAAAATCAACAAAAATAGAAATCTAATTCAAGTTTATTTTCAACAATTCTGACTTTCGTTCAACGTTAGTTTTAGTTTCAGTTGATTGCAATGGCAGCACAAAAGTATGTGTTCTTGTTTCCTCATGGGATGGACTTGGCCATGGATCAGGCCAGCCTTCCCCGATCTAATTATGCCCACCTCATCCACTTTAGGCTGAGGGGCTAGATTACATGTGAGGGCACTCCCTCATGATAGTTAGTAACGATGACCGCGTAAGTCGTCATCCGTCGACATGCCATCTGACTCAGATATCCCCTCATTGAAGAGGAAGGCAGTGGCAGTTCCCACAACAGTAGTATTAGTGTTAGTATCAATGACAACACTAGTGCACCCGGTTGTTCCCCATGCTACCCCAGTTAGAGCAAGCACCCACTCACTAGCACCCTCCAAGGGGAAGGCTCCCCTGATCTCAGGGATTGTCTCCCCTACTTTGAGGTTGCTCTTACTCGCCGCCTACCGTGACCCAAAGAAGAAATAAGAACCACATGATAAAGCGGTACCACACTCACATTGCTAAGGAGTTAGAGGCGCTATCACTGTAGAGGATTTGCCCATGATGGTTTCCTGTTTACAACTAGTTCCATCCTCTCTTCCTGAGAGGATGTCAAAAGATATCTACTTCACCTCCACCACCGCCAGCTCTTGCATGAGGAGAGAGGAGGTCGTATGCCGCCTGTGTTCTACACCAGTAGGGGAGCCTATGACACCTAAGTCCTGGGGCTCGCTTTGATTTGAGATCAATCATTCCCAGTGTGCATAGAGGGGCTAGAAGCCCACATCATGTCACTAAAGAGAGGAGGTATAGACCAAAGAACCCTACACTTTTGGATTTTCTAGATCGGTGCGCTACTCACGCCGATCATACTGACTGTATCTTACTTACGAGGACTACACATCACAGGAGAGCAGCTCCTATCCTGAGAGAGTCGATGGTGCCTTCACCACACCGCTCTTCTCCCCATCCACCATCTCCTGTTTATGTTCCAACATCTACTAATCTAGCCAAGTCCATGAAGGTCATCGGGGAGAAGAGGACCGCTGATGATCCCTATGGCAAGAGATCTTATCTACCGCCAACCGTGGTGCCGAGCTCTCGACCTTCACCGAAGTGGTGAAGAAGGAATGGAGACCTCAAAGTAGTCCATCACCACCACCACCACCATACAAGATATGAGATGGTTAGAAGCATAAGGAGAGGGTGATTCAACCACACTATGATGATAGATCCTCCCAGAGTGCCACATATACGATTCGAGCAATAAGAGCATATTTCTTCTGAGTATACCTCAATTAACTCTCCACAGGATTGCTCCTCATAATACATGATAGTGATCCCACCAGATCTGTGGATGATATAAGACCAAGAAGGAGAAGGTCAACTTTGATCCTAATAAGAATGATCTATGAGGATTCATGAGTACACAGAGACAGGGTTCTCTCCTCGAGCAGATGGAAGGTGCCGAGTGGCGAAAAGACAGCCTACTCGACCCAACACCTCCTTCAAATAAATAAAAGAAAGTTGATCAATAGATATGGGAAGGCTTGGGAATTATTAGTAGCAGTCTTAGCACTTTAGAAATAATAACTGATAGTCCATCCTACTATAGCTGAGACAAGTCAGCCAGAGTTGGTGCATGTCTTGGATCCAGACCAAGAATTTACCTCCAGTAGAGCAAGGTAGCAAAGATGTATAAGATAGTGGATAGTCTCCATATAGAAAAGATATCAAAAGCATGGTTGAGCAACAGGTGAGAAAAGCATTGGCTCAATCCTGAGGAGGATCATCAGTTCCAAAGGGTAGACCCTACCCAGAGGAATTTGATGCCATCCAATATCCTAAGGGTTTCATGCCTCCTTGTTTCAAGATCTTCGATGACAGTGGGATTGAGAGGTAGTACATTACACATTTCAGGGCCAGTTGTTGCAATGCCAGTGGCAGTGATGCTTTACTCTTCCATCTCTTTGTCAGTAGCTTAGTAGGCATAGCCTTTGATTGGTACACTGAACTTTCCAATAGTTCAGTGAAGACATTTGTTGAGTTGGAGCAACTCTTCATCAAGAGGTTTACCGAGCTCAAAGAAAGGGTGACTAGTGATCTCATTATGGCCCAATAAAAACCCCGATGAGTCCCTCATTGATTACATTCTCGGGTATAATTTGAGTATGAAATGCAATCACATTCTGAATAGTATGCCATTGAGATTCTGCTTAAGAATATCCATGGCCCAATCGCCTTCATGATTAAAGGTATCACCATCAAAACTTTTGAGAAATTAAATAACAAGGCAGCTAGTTTATAAGGAGAAGCCAAACAATCACCTTTTCCAGACTAGTCAACAAAGCAGAAGCCACAGAAAGCTTTTAAGAAGAACCACGGGGCAATAATAGCAATAGACAAGAGGAAACAACTGATAATAGAGTAGTTTGAGAGACATCATGCTCCAGAGCCATCACTTCCACCTTCTATACTACCATCGAGGTAACCCTACCGGTAGCCACAGTAGCCTCCATGGCCTGCACTGCCTCCTCCTCAGACACATCATCAGCAAACCAGTCGCCAGGTAGCTATTATCCACATACTCTTTCGGATAAACTTAACAAGCCTTATTCATTTAAGAGGGAGGTAATCAAAAAGATCTTTAAGAATCTCTTAAAGAAGCCTTATTTTCAGCTACTCAAACCAAGGAGACTGGAGGAAGTGGGCAAAAGTAATGATCCTAACTTTTACCTAGGTCATGTTTTGAAAGATTGCTTCACATTCAAGGATTGGCTTGAACATAGTTTCAAGACTGGTGTAGTCATCCCGAAGGAATACCATGTGGAACAACCATCCAGTTCCATTAGGATAATCCTTGGGGATACTTGCAATCCTTCCAAAACCAAAGAAGGTTGGGATATCTCCTTATCCAAAACCTTTAAGAAAATTTTATCTAAAATCAAGAAACTTTCCTTGCAGGTGCCTGAGCCATCTCAAACCTCCAACATCAAGGAAGGTTTGCAAGTTACTAGAGCCAACTCAGGGAATGGGGGTGTTCAGCAGTAGCAACAGCTACTTGTGCTAGTCCGAGATAGCTAAGTAGCTCAACCACTGATCGAGTCCACTAGTTCACCATTACAGCTACTACATCAGTGACTTCCTCTATTTCAGCTAGCTCTTCTTCTAGTAGACATCTTATATCAGTGGATGAGGGCATCAAATCTCTCACCCCTCTTACTTTACTTGATTTCTACTATGTACCTCCTATCAAATCCAAGAAATTGAAGAATAAAGCTAGTTTGAATTATATCTGTCACTTCTGATGGGTTATCTAAATCTATTCCTAATGATAACTCTTCAAGTCTAAACAACAACTATAATAATTTTGATCTTCCTCTTTCTGATTCAGAGTTGGATTTTTTACTATGAATACTACTGGGTTCACCTCTTGAGATAGACTTGGAATCATCTAATTTTAAGGGTCCCATAGGATAAGCTATAGGTGAGCATGACGTGTAGGTAGAGTCTTCCACTACCTTGCCATAAGAGATCAGTGAAGTCAACCTCTATAGTGATAAGGTTCTACCTCCTAGGGCAACACCTCAAGATAGAGAGAAATAAGTTATTTGTTCAGAGGATCAAGAAGCCCCTCCATGGATGCTCCACCCTTGGATATGCTTGTGGAGGATCAGCCCAAGGTGGACTACAATGTCCTCTCTCACCTAAGAAAGTTGCCATCTAAGCTAAGCATATACGATGCCCTTGTCTTATCCAAAGAGATGAGGGAATCATTAATCAAGGCTCTCCTTGATCCTGAGATATGCTTAACACAATTTACCGCTATTGGTGAGGAGACACATTATTCCAGAAAAGCTCAGGGGATCACTTTCACAGATGAAGACCTACTTCTGGGGGACATGGAGCACAACCGCCCCTACATTACACAACATGGGCGATTGATTTGCTAGAGTTCTCATCGATCCAGGTGCATCGGTGAACATTATGAGTCTAAAGACCCTTTCTTATTTGAATATCGACATCTCCACACTCCGAGGAGATTGGATGATGTCGAGAGGATTCAATGAACAAAGCGAGAGGGCTTTAGGTTCCATAGGATTACCTTTGGAGATAGGTGACTCGAAGACTGAATCCAAGTTTTATATCATTGATTTGAATACTTCATTCACCACTTTGCTCGGTAGGCTTTGGATACATCAGAATAAGATGAGTCCATCCTCCCTCCATTAATGCATCAAATTCAGGAAGGATGTGATTGAATATTGTGTCAAAGGAGATGAAAAGCCATTTTCAATCAGAGAGGTTGAGATATATGAGGATGTGGCCTACTATCTTTCTCAAAACACCCTTTCTTGTGAACTTGGTCAAAATTCAAATGCAAATGCAAAAAAATAAAGAAAAAGAAAAAGCAAAAGAAAAAGAAAGAAAAATGAAATTCCAAGTGAACAAGAAAGAGAAATTGAAGAAGAAATAGAGCGCATATCACATTCCACCCACAGTTCATTCCATCATATGGACATATGGGTGGATCACCCCTCCGCCAATAGAGGCAGAGGTAGAAATAGAGGCAATTTTAGAGGAAGAAGACCCTGGGCCATCACCAGGGGTTATGTTCAGTCAAGTACCGCTATTCACATAGACTTGGAATCTAGCTCAGAGGATGAGTCTAATATGATTAGATTACCATCCAACCCCTCTCAGCGGGTTTCATTGGAGGTGACACTCGAGCCAGACAACAATGAAGACTGGGCCTCTAGATAAAGTAAAGTATTTGAATTAAATGTATGTGAAACTATCAAGTAACAGTTAGGAAACTTAGCTCTAACCTCACATTTGTCTCAAAAAGTTAAAGGTTTAGTAGTTAAGGAAGCCTCTAAGTCTTCCAGGGATGTCAAGCCGAAGAGATTCTTTTTGGGATCATTATCCTCAAGTCCTGAAGTTGATGTAAAACTTGAGGATGATTCATAAAAAGAATTAATGTAATTACCATTTGATTGGTACTCGCCTTATGTTATTAATCTTGTAAAGAAGGGTTTGATTCCTTATTTATGGTCTAAGCACATGTCAGAGTACTTCCAGAAGCTATGGAACAACACAGGCAGGGATGCACCATCAAGATCAGGGCTAGGATTCGGTACAGTGGGTCCAATCGATGATGAAGATTACTACTTAGTTGTCACCAACCATCTAGAGTCTCATAGGTTCTTTTCACAACAAACTAACTCTTATGAGGATGTGTGTTTAGAAGCTTTAGATGATCCAGATGATCTCCAAATCAAAGATGCATTGCCAGAATTTGAAGAGGAGATCCATTCAACAATTGATAAGCTTAAAGAAATCAACCTTGGGATGGAAGAAAATCCACGCCCGACATACATCAGTTCATTGCTGAATGAAGAAGAAACCAATAAATTTGTTAGGCTATTGACTGAATTTAAAGACTGCATTGCATGGAGTTATGAAGAAATGCTCGAATTATCTCATGACATAGCAGTCCACAAACTAGCAATAGATCCTAGCGCTAACCCTATCAAGCAAGCTCCTAGACACATGCGATTAGAAATTGAACAACATGTCATTTCTGAAGTCAAGAAATTGATCGATGTTGGTTTCATCAGGGAAGAGAAATACCCTACTTGTTAGTCATCCAAAGCTAGGCCTATGACCCTACCAATGCATCCATCACAAACCAACAGGATCCATCTCAAAATCCAAAAAATTAAAATTTAAGATAAACTCAACCCTCCTCCCTTAGTGGAGTCATCCAAAAAAAATAAAATAAATCCAATCAACCTCCCTCAGTAGAGTCAAATCAAATAATCAATCAAAATAATTAAATAAATAAATCAAATCAATCTGCTTCTTCTCAGTGAGATCCAAGCCTTTCTAGTTCCCCTAGATCTCAAATTCTAATCCCTTAATGGATTTAACAACCTCTTCTCCCTATTAGATGACTTGAACTTGCTCCCATAGAGGAGAGTTCACTTTTTCATCCCTAGTGGAGCACCAAATCCTAAATTAGCAAATCAAATCAAATTTCTGCCCAATGAAACTCAAATCAAATCAAACTTCTCATCCCCTAGTGGATGACTTGAACCTATTTCCCTAGTGGAAGGTTCACATACTCAATCCCTAATGAATTCCTCCTTCACTCTCTTATGTCTTTGACATGAAAAGAGTCACATTGCACTAAACTCTTAGTTCTTTCTACACCTTGGGTTGGGAGTAGATCATTTGTGTTAGTGCTTGTGATCATTCGATGTTATTGATCATTTTGGTCAACACCAATATGTGCTGTACCTTATCAATCACACCACACCTATTGGGTTCCCTTTGTTGACCTCATTTTTAGAATGAGCTCTCAACCTCTCCATCTTAGACATAGAACTCCTCTTAGACACTAAGAGTTCTTAGTCTTAAGATTCTTCTAGTAATTAGATGAACACTAACCCTAGAGACTTAGAAAAGTTAGCCATAGGAATAGATCATGCCTTAGGGGTGTTAGGAAAACTTGCCTACCCTATAGCTTGAATCAAATCCTTACTTCCTTCTTTCAAGTCAAACTCAAATCAATTCCAACTTAACTGATTTTCTAAAATTCAAATTAACTTTAATGCTAAATCAAATTCAAACCAAATTCTAACTTAATTGATTTTTCTCAAACCTTAAATCAATTCCAATGGATTTTCTCAAATCATGAATCAATTCTAAATGATTGAAACCATGATTGAATTCAATATTAAAAAAAAGCTTTCCTAAGCCCTTTGATTTCATCTTATGAACTTAGCTCAAATCAAATTCAAATCAATTCAAATTGAATAGATTTTCTCATAACCCATTTATATTCTAATTTATATTCATAAATATAAATGAAATATAAATTCAAATACCCAAAACTAAATCCAAAACTCAAATCCAAATCTAACCTAAATCCAACCTAAACCCTTCAAGTCAAATTCTTGAACTTAACCAAATCAAACTCAAATCAATTCAAACCCTTAGATTTTATTCATGATTCAATCATTCCTTCAATCATGAAACCAAATATAAACACAAACTTCAATCATCAAACCAAAACTAAATTCAAAACTCAAACCCAAATCAAACTAATGCTCACCCTTTGAACTTGAAATTGTCAAATGAATTAAAACCCATTTGATTACAAATCACTTGCAAATGGATTTATATTTCAATCATAAGTCCATATTAGAGTTCAACCAAACTTAAATCAAGCCTTTATCCAGTTAATTGACCCACTTTGGCTCACTTGACCCAAAGTGACCTAAAGCACCTTTTTGAGCAAAATTCTAATCCTATCCAAATTGGATTGAACTATGCCCATCTAAGCTTGACATTGTGAGCAACAATCATCATAAAATGATCAATTACTCAAATTAGGTCAAACCAAGTTAAACCTAGCCTTTGACCAAGTCAACATTTGACCCAAATGAAACCTAAAGTAGCCAAAATCCATCATAGGCTAAACTGACTGAAACCATTGATCAAAACTAGTTTATGATCAATATTTGAACTTGACCAAGTCATCATTTGAGCCAAACCTAGCCTAATTGGCCACTTGACCCAAGTTGACCCAACTTGAACTAAAAAGTTAAAATGTGTCAATTATTGATCTAAGGCAATTCAATTGCAACTAATGGGTCAAGTTCATTTTAAATCACTTGTTTAACTTGACCAAAGCCTCAATTGGCCAACTAGACCCAACCTTGCCCAATTGACCATGAACTCAACTTGACCTAAAAGGTCAAATCAAGCCAAAATCAAACCAAGCCAAAATTGATTGAAACCGAAGCTTGCAAAACATTTCAAATGACCAACCAAACCTAATCCAACCCATGACCTAACCCAATTGGGTGAAATGGGTCAAATTGGTCAACTTGACCCATTTGACCTAAATGAAATCAAATGAATCAAAATCAAATATAAACCAAATTGAACCAAACTAATGATACCAAAACATTTCAAATGGTCATATGAACTTGACCTAACCCACCCTTGGTTTGACCTAATTTGACCAATTGGTCAACTTAACCCAAGTTGACCCATTTTGACCTAAATGGGTCAACATGAGCCAAATGATATCAAATCAACTCCAAATTCATTAAAATTTGGACCAACCCAATTTCAAACTATTCCAAATATGCCTAAATTAAAATCAAAGCCAAATGACCATTTTTCTCCTAGGTCAAGAGGTAACCCATGGCCAATTCCACTTGGAATTTGGTTATATCCTTTCCATGGCCACTTGACACCCTCTTAGTGGACCAAATGGACACTAATGGAGGTGGTGCACATGACCCAATGGGTTTGTCTCAGCCAAACTCAACCCAAGGACAAAATTAACCATCCCACTCAAAATGAGCACATGGGATCACCTCCCACACCTCATTTAACACATGGAAACTCCTCCACTCCCTTCCTCTGCCAAAATTGAACCATGAGGGGGTTAAAATGGCCTAACAAACCCACTAAATAGGATCAAATTGATCAAATGGAAGAGATAATATCGCTCATCTGATCTTTGTAGGGGGAGATATACTCCCCCTAATTCCACTCATTCCACATCTCTTGTTATCGATTGAGCCTTAGGAACCCAAAGCAACCTTCCCTAAGTTCCTAAGCTTCCTCAAGATCATTTGAATTCTCCATTTTTAGATTTCTTCAAAGTCGAAATAGGGGAGCTCATTGGAAATTCCACTTTGCTAAACACTTCACCAAAGCTCAATTCCTCATCCAAGAATCATCAGAGGACCCAATCAAGCTCACCCAAGTCAACTTCCAAGCACCTAAGCCACAGGAAGAGGGAGCTAGACCAAAGTCGCATGCACTTGAAGCTCATCTTGGCTAATAAGAGAATCCACTTGATCTCAAGCCTTCAAACCTTCAACAGAGCTTCATCTCCAGAGACAAAGCTACCTCGATGATCGGGAGCGCCAGTGATAGCCTCCGGTGAGGTATGCTTCAAAACCGAGCCTAATGTAGAAATTATTTGGTTATTTGTGTAGAAAAGTATCATCCCAATTGAAATTGACCATTGGATCTTCTCCTTCTTACTTTTTGATGGTGTGGGTTCAATCTTAGCTCAATCCAAGCTCAAGTGAGCTCAGATCAAGCCTTGAGGTGGACTGTCGCTCGCAGAGGCGGATGAATCATGGACTGTCCATCCTGCATGATTTGGATGGATGATTCTGATTAATCCACGTTAGATCCGCTGATTAACCCTTTAAAAACCATGGGTTTAACCTGGAATGTCCGATATCTGATTGGACGATCCAAGGAGAAAATGCGTAGCGCTGCCGACTGACTATGCAGCCGATTTGATAACTTAAATAACCAATCCCATAGCACCACGTGGAAAGCGTGTGCCGCATTAGCGGTCCATATGGCACCAATGAGATTAGTTATATAATTAGGCTATTTAATTATTTCCTAATCACAAAAAACTTCAAAAATACATAACTAGATGTGTAAAAATCCAAAAAATGCAAACCTAACTTCATTTTAAAGATAATTCAAAGGGGAATAATATAAAATTAATTTTAATGGATTTTGAATAGTGACATTTTCTTAATTTGAGTTTTATTGGGGACATAATTATGTTAATTACTCCTTAATTATTCTATTAATTAATTCCAAATTTTCTAGGATTAATTAGTGGGATGACCTTTGCCTCCCATGGTTTTCTTGGAATTTATTATTGGATTAATTTAGGTAATTGCTCATTTCATCTCTAATCACCCCCTTAATCAATTAAATGATGAATTAAACTATTAAATGATGATAAATTTATTAATTAAATTTGTTAATCATCTTGGAATAGTGGATAGACTTAGGGAATGAGATTAGGATGCCTTTCCAAATCTTTTCCCAAGTCTATTTCATTTGAATGAAAAATTAATTAATTTACAAAATTAATGATTTAATCATTTAAAATAGCTTAAAGAAACTAAAATCAAAAAGTAATCCAGAAACTTAATCACTTAATCAATCCTCTATTGTGTAGATACTTAGGTGTTCAATGACCTAATTACGCTTAAGGAAATCAAATCCAACCTACATATGTGGGAAGGGTTATGAAAGTACTTAATTAAAACCCTTAGCTTAATTAATCAATAATTGTAAGCCAATTGCATTAGGCTCTTTCTTTCTTAGGGTGCATTATTGATTTAAATTCAATGTGGCTACATGTCATATGTTGGCTCATAATTGTTTGAATAATTATGTCAAGAAGGAGTAGGTAAGGGGTAATTAATGAACTTAATGTACACCTTAACCTAAAAAAACATAAAATCAATCTAATGGTTCTAAAATTTAAACTAAGACAACACACACATGTGAGAGATGGGTTAGGACCAACAAACCTTTTCACATTTCCTAAATTTAAATCAACTCAAAATAAAACTAATTTTTTTAAACAATCTGATTCATTTTAAATGATCTTATTCCATAAGATTGTCTTTAGGAATTAATTAAGGTGAATGAAATTACATGCTTACATCACTTTATTTCTTTCTTAGCATGCTAAATGTGTATGTCATATGAAAATCATGCATTCATGTCTTTAAAAAAATCAAATTGAAATGAAATATTTCCTTTATGTCAAATTGCATATTTTGGCTAAAGTAAGAATATGAATGGTTATTATCACTACTAAATCCAAAATTATTTTCAAAACTTAGAAATCAAATATTACAAATGAAAGGTATGCTACTTATAAGCTTGCATGTGAGTATAATATAAAATGTGCATTACGTGACTTTTCCTTCTCTTCTCTTTCAACATAGTTTTGAATAGGATTTGCAAAGTGTATAGTTCATTTAAGGAGAACACAACACTTGCTTAAATCCATTCCTATTCATTCCTATGTTATCATTTAAGGAGGACCTTCACTTTTGCACATATAAATTAAACAACTAACAAATCAAACAAACAAACATAAATTTTTGCATGATTCTTTTTTCCATTCATTTCTTTTTGTACATGCACATGTATTTAAGAAAAGTGGTATATTAGTCTGGACATCATGGGGTTGCGAGACTTTAAGTAGCCCCAAGTAGGTCTTGTACCTTACACCTGGTGTAGAAAATAATGGTGCCATACTCACTTATGTCTTTCATACATGTAAATGTGCATATGACTAATGGATAAAAGAACCCATCTTTTCTACTTAACAAAATCATGCATACATGAAATATTTTAAATTTCCATAAGCAACATCCCTTAGCATTCATCATTAAGGTGTGTTAACATTTCCACTTGCATATATAGATATGCTTAGGATTCATCCATGTGCATGTTACACATGTTAGAAAGAAATAAAGTGATATTTTTTGTGATAGTAACTCACTTTAGTTAATCCTAAAATGCCTTTCTTATTTGAATAGGTTTATTTAGAGTAAATATGAACTTAGGACTAATTAAAACACATAATAAAACATTCACTAAAAAAAATCACTAATGAATCTACCTTAGAAATTACTTAAGGTATGGAGGAAAGAGAAGTTTTCTTCTCTTTTCCTCTCTTTACAACACTTAGTAATTAAGTGTAGGTTCATTCAAACTAAAATAAATCATTAAATAAAATCAACCAAATCAACTAAATCACTTAAATGAAACAACCCTCTAAGTTGAACCTTTCACACTTAGAAAACTCTAACTTTAAAGCCTAGTTAAGACATACCACACAAGCCTTAAATGGCACACACATTAGGCTAACTCATCATTTCAAGTCTTATGTTAGGGCGGTGCATGGTTTGATGCCTAATTTTATTTTGTGATGTAAATTTTTAAGCTGGATGTTAGGGAGTATGTGCATAGACTGTATGGTAGGACGATCTTAGCCAAATCATTATCTTCTGCAGGGGATTATACTTAAGGGGTGCTATAATAAAAATATAAAATAATTTTTGTTGTACAGGTTGCTTATACCCCTAAGCATTATCCAAAATAGGCCAGGTGGACTTGGTTAACCATGTGTGGGGTGCTAAGTCTAACTTATTCATATACATGCTTGGGATTGTGTGGTTTGTTTAGCTAATCTCCATTTTACAAGTTTTAGTTAGATTCACTTTTCCCATTTTTGTGTAATTTTTTTTTGCAATTAGGAGTTGAAATGAATGTTATGGGGTATGAGGATGAACATTGGTCATAAGACTATGTCTTGTGAACCATGTTAAGCCTTTGGAGCAACCACATTCCAACCAAGCAAAAGAAAAAAGAAGAAAGAAGAAAGAAGAAAGAAGAAATGAAGAAAGAAGAATGAAGACCCCCATAACATGAATTCCTTCTTGATTGTAATTAATTCATTTATAATTTGAGTTGTATAAGGGTAGAGCTTGGCTACCCAATTTGTTTTCAGGTTTGTGCAATAGAGCCTGACCACCAAATGCCTCTTATTTTTTGTGCTAGCTTTATAAATTATTTGATATTTGTTTAGCTTGTGCATTAAGATGATATATTTTCCTAGTTCCTTCCTTGGTTTGATGAATGGCTTGATGCGATTAGGCTCTTAAGAAAAAAAAATATATTTTCTATCCAACTAATCAACTCAAAACTAAAAATCAATAACTCATAACATCACCTAAAAGCCTAGGTTATAAATCAAGATAAAAGAATTAGCAACCTTAGTTGGATGTTGTATGTTTTCACATCATACATAAAGGCATCTTGTTTCACTCTTATTATGGAGGGCTTCCACCTTTATCAGGGAACTTGGCTTGACTTTTGAGAGCCATGATGAAAAACACCTCCTTTCTTACTGATTTTGGCTCATAATCTAATTTCTCATGCATTAGGCATATGAATCCCTTAGCCTGTGTCAAATGAATTGTCCAAAAATGAAAATAAAACATAATAAAATTTTTTATTAGATTTAAGTCATTAATAATGCCCTGCATGACCTAGTCTTTTAGGGAGTGTGTTTAAGGACTTAGTCTCTTTCTAAATAAACAACAACATAGCTATCTTGCAAAAGCATATGACTTTTCTACATGTATTTAAAATCATAGGAGTTTGTTGGCGGCCACTCCCCAGGTGGTTGTAAGTCCAACAATCGGGTGGTTTATCATCTCTTATGGAGGTAAACTATATACCCATTTTCACTTTAGATTTAGGTTCTTCCTTGACCCTCTCCAAAGCTCCCTAGATTTAGGTTCAGAGGTTGCTACTTCCCTTTGCAGGCTACGAGCATAAATGCTCACCTCTTTGGCATTTCCATGACCTTGTGTTATGGAATTGTAAGCCCTAAATTTCTAAATAAAAATTTGACTCAAACAAATATATCACTTTAATTTCAAAAATATAAAGCCCAACCATAGGATAGTTTGGGATGCTTACTAGGCTTCCTAGTATCATAAGCATCCCCTACTTATCTTCTTTTGGTTTGATAATAACTCCCTTTTGATCAATTCTATTTGATCTTCTAAAAATAAACCAATTGATTGATAGTCCTATCTTTGAAATCTTTGGAGATAATGATCATTTATCTTAATCGAGAGTATTCTTAAGAATTTCATTCCTTAGGATGTAATTAACTATGAGGGCTTGCCTCCATAGGAAACTTAACAACCTGTTTAAAATAAACCCTACATTATGTTTCCCTGTAAAGTGGAGGAAGAATCTCTGGTACATTTGAAGACCCATAGTTTTTAGGAGTCCTTATTAAGGTGATTAGATCCATTGTAGGATGGTGACTTCTATCTCTCGGGATAGTACATCATTCCTTAATGTCATACCCAATCACCCTAATAAGAATATCTACAGATCTACGTGGTGTGCAACATAGGAAGTGTTTGATTATTTTTGGTTCTTCATTTATCATTTTCTCTTTCAGAAAGATTAGATGAAGAATTAAAAATTTTTTTACCACATGTCCAAAAGATAAATTCTACTACCAATACTAGAACTGATGGTGGACATTACTTCATCTCAAGTAGTCTTCTCTTTCATGGATGGCTCATATGGATATAACTAAATAAAGACAGTTCTGAGGATGAAAGAAACACTGATTTTCAAATCTTGATTAAAATCTTTTGCTATAGGGTCATGCCTTTTAACCATAAAAATGTTGGTGCCACCTACCAGTGGGCCATGACTCTAATCTTTGATAAACTCATACATCATGAAGTTGAATGTTACATGTAGTCAAAAGTAAAGAAAAGGAATACCATCTCTGTAGTATTTATTTTTGGTGTGTGTATATAGGGGGACACCACAATCCAAGTGTGTACTTATTTAAATGATTAAGTACAACATTAAGGAATAGTGCACTATCTCAAAAGATAGAAATCACTACCCTAGAATGGACCTAATCACCTAATAAGGACTCTTAAGGCATGATGGGTCTTCAAATATACAAGAGATTTTTCTCCTACTTTATATGGATAAATAAAGCAGAGTTTATGTAAACCAGGTTCTAAAGTATCTAATGGAGGCAAGCCCCCATAGTTAATTACAACCTAAGGAAGGTGAATTCTTTAGAATACTCTTGATTAAAGTAGGCAATTATTGTCTCCAAAGATTTCAAAGATAGGACTATCAATAAATTAGTTATATTGGAAAGTCAAATGGGATAGATCAAAAGGAGGGAGACTTATTGTTGAAGCCAAGGGAGATAAGTAGGGAATGCTCATGACACTAGGAAACCTAGTGAGCATTCTAACATATCCCATGGTTGGGCTTTATATGTTTGAAGTTTAGGCAAATTATATGTTTGAATTGGAATTTTATTAGAAAGCTTGGACTTATAATCTCACAACATAAGGTTGTGAAATGCCAAAAGTGAGAATTTATGCTTGAAGGCCAAAGGAAACAACAACCTCAGATCCAAAATTTTGAGAGCTTTAGCGAGGGCCAAAGCACATCCTAAATCTAAGCGAAGATGGGTATATGGTTTACCTCCACAACAGAGTGAACCATTTGGAATTATAACCGCAGAGTGACCAACTAACTCTTCCTACGCTTTAAAATCATGTGGTCAATTCATATGATTTTGCAAGATGGTTGAGTTGTTGTTATTTAGAAAGAGACTAAAGTCCTTAAACCCACTCCCTAAGAGACTAAAGCATGAGTGATATGAACAATGACTTATTCTAATGCAAATCTTATCAATTTTTATTTGATTTTTGACTCTTTATTTTGATAAAGGTCATAAGATTTTTATATGTTTAAATGCATGATAAAATAAGGTTATTGGCTAAATCAAAAGAAAGAGGTATTTTCCACCATAGAGAAGACCCTCAAAGTCAAGTCTTCCCCTATCGTGCAAGGATGGAAGCCCTCTCTTAGCAAGAGAAATATGGATGCATGATATAAGCATACAACATTCAGCTAAGGGGGTTATTAAATATTTTAGTTATCTTGATTTAAGGCTTAGGTTTTATGCGAGGTTATGAGTTATTTAGAAAATTTAATTATGAGTTGTAGTTGAGGTAGAAAATTTATTTTTTCTTTAAAGCCTAACTAGTTCTAGGCCACACATTAAATCACCATATAAATAAGAAACTAAGAAGAGGCATGCTATTTCTATTACACAATTATAAACAACATCTTAAAAAATTTATAAATCCAACATAAATGAATAAAAGGATGATGCAGTCGGGTATCATCGTACAACCCAAAAAGAGAAATGGATAGCCAAGCTCTACCCTTATACAACCCGATATATGAAAGAATAATTACAAAACAAATAAATAAATGCTATGTAGGTCTCATTCTTCATATCTCCTTCATTTCTTCATTTAGTTTGCTTGCTTTAAAGGCATCACAAGGCCTCCCAGGATAAGGACTTCTAGCCACTGCTCATCATAATCTCCGATAACACTAATCCTAATTCCTAATACAAAATTACATTAAAAGTAAGAATAGTAAATCTAACTACACCTGCAAAATAAATAATAGCTAAATACACCATACAACCAAGCAGTTATATGAATAATTTGGACTTAGCACCCTGTACATGGGTAACCAAGTCCATATGTCCTAACTTAGATTATACTTAGGTGTTAAGCAATGTGCAAAAGAGAGTATTCATATTTATTTTAAGAACCCCTTAAGCACAACCTCCTACAAAAAATATGATTAGGCTAATCATGACCTAACATCCAGTCTACGAAGCATACACCCTAACATCCAGTCTATAACAATACAACATAAAACCAATCATACATCACTCCATGCACCGCCCTAATATAAAGCTAAAAGTGGTGACTTAATTCTAAAGTGTGTGCATTAAGGCTTGTGTGGTATGCCTTAACTAGGCTTTATTGTAATTTTCTAAGTATGAAAGGATTTAATTGTAAAGGATGGTTTCACTTTAAATGATTTAGTTAATTTAGGAATTTTCACCTAATTTTTTCTTTTGTTCCACTTGACTTACTCTTAATAACTAAATATTATAAAGAGAAGAAAAGAGAGGATCACTCTTTTTATCCTTACTCGAAGTCATATCTAAAGCATATTAATTAAACAATTCTCTTTAGTGAATGGATTATTACATATTTTAAATTAATCCTAAGTTTAGGTTCATTTTAAATATACTTATTCAAAAAGAAAAACATCTTAAGATTAATCGAAATTAATTACTATCACATAATACACATTTATTCATTTCTTCTCATCATATGTAACATGCATATGATTAAGTCTTAAACATACCTATACATGCATTAGGTGTTGGCACACTTAAATGATGAATATGAACATGTACATTAAAGTTTATATTTTGTTTTTGATTGAATTATTTTATCATATTAATTTAAAGCTCTATCTAAATTCTTATGCAAAAATACATATGACTGAAGTTAAATTGGTATGTGTCATTGTTAATAGGAAAGTGAGGTAATCAAATGACCTCCTTGGGGCTAGCTAAAGCCTCATATTCCTGGGATGTCCATACTAAATACCATTTGTATTCAAACACTTATAAATTTGCATACATGAATGTAAGAAAGAGAGATTTTGATCACATGAGTAATTAATTCTATCACTTAAACAATTACAAATGCATGTATTTTGGTAAAAAAAGAGGTTTTGACTCCATAATTAAGTACATGCACACATGTATGAGAGACACAAGCTAGTATATGTAGTTATTAACTAGGGAAGTATAATCAAATGATCTCCTTGGGGCTACTTAAAGGCTCGTATTCTTGGGCTATTGTTGACCTCATTTTTAAAATGAGCTCTCAACTCTCCATATTAGACATAAGACTCCTCTTAGAGATTAAGAGATCCTTAGTATTAAGACACATCTAGTGATTAGGTGGACACTCAACCTAACCCTAGAGACTTAGAAGAGTTAGCCATAGGAGTAGGTCATGCCTTAGGGGTGTTAAGAAAATTTGCCTACCCTATAGCTTGAACCACATTTCTCACTTCCTTTCTTCAAGTCAAAACTCTAAATCAATTCAACATCAAACCTAAATAAATTCTAGCTTAATTGATTTTCTCCAAACCCATGATTGAAATCTATGATTGAAGTTTATGATTGAAATTCCAATTCCAAATCTTGCCTAACTCCTTTGATTTCCCTTCATAGACTTAGCCTAAATCAAATTCAAATCAATTCAAACTCATGAAATTTTCTCACAACCCATTTATATTCTCATTTATTTTCACATATATAAATGAAATATAAATTTAAATCAACCAAACTAAATTCTAAATTCAAATCCAAATATTTCCTAAGTTGTTTATTTCCCTCTTAAGGACTTAGCCTAAATCATGCTCAAAGCAATTAAAACTCATGGAATTTTCCCATAACCCATATATATAATCTAATTTATATTCACATATATAAATGAAATATAAATTCAAATCAATCAAACTAAACCCAAAAGTCAAATCCAAATTTACAAATCTTTCCTAAGTCACTTTGATTTTATCTTAAGGACTTAGCCTAGATAGTGTTCAAATCACTTAAAACTCATGAAATTCTCTCATAGCCCACTTATATTCTCATTTATATTCACATATATAAATAAAATATAAATTCAAATAACCAAAACTAACTCCAAAAATCAAACCCAAATTCAATCAAAATCCAATCTAAGTCTTTCAAGTAAAATTCTTGAACTTAGCCAAATCAACTTCAAATCAAAAAATCTTAATTTTATTCATGATTCAATCAATCCTTCAATCATGAATCCAAATAAAAATACAAACTTCAATCACTTAGCCAAAACTCAATTCAAAAATCAAGCTAACATCCATTTCATGTTCACCCTTTGAACTTGAAATTGTCTAATGAGTCAAAACCCATTTGACTTCAAACCACTTGTGAATTGATTTATATTTCAATCATAAGTCCATATGTGAGTTCAAAGATACCAATCCATTTCATATGACCAACTAAACCTAAACCAACCTGTGACTTAACCCAAATAGTTCAAATGGTCAAATTGACCCATTTGACCTAAATGAACTCAATTGAACCAAATTCAAACATAAACCAAATTGAATCAAACCAAAGTCACCAAAACATTTCAAATGGTCATATGAACTTGACCAAACCTTTGGTTTGACCCAATTTGATCAATCGATGAACTTGACCCAAGTTGACCCATTTTGACCTAAATGGGTCAACATGAGCCAAATCATATCAAAGCAACTCCAAATTCAATGAAACTTGGTCAAACTAATTTTCTCATCATGCCAAATTTGTCCAAACTAAAATCAAGGTCAAATGACCATTTTACCCCTAGGCCATAGGGTAACCCAAAATCAAAACCACTTGGAATTTGTTCAATTCCTTTTCATGGACACTTAACATCCTCTTAGTGGACCAAATGGCCACTAATGGACCTAATGCACATGACCCATTAGGTTTGGGTCAGCTAAACCCAACCCAAACCCAAAATTGACCATGTTCTTGAAAGTGGCCACATGGAATTCCTTCTCCACTTGATTTAAGCACATGGGAGACTCACCATTCCACTCCTCTGGCCAAACCAAATTCAAAGACACCTCTAGCTCAAACAACCCACTCCTTATGGTCAATTGGATCAAAACTGTAAAGCATTGCTCAGTCATCGATTCCCAAAGGGGGAGATATTCTCCCCTTAATTTGAGTTGAATCCATCAATCTCATGCTCGATTGAACCTAGGGAAGTCAAAGAAGCAATTTCTCAGCCTCCCCAAGCTCTCTCAAATGATTTCAAAATTCCCATTTCTCACTTTTCATAGTTTGAAAATAGAGGAGCTCCACTGAAAATCAAACTTAGTCCATACTCAATATCAGCCTAATTTCCTTTGCAAGCACTCTCAGGGAGCTTAATTGAACTTGCCAAAAGCTTCATATAAGATCTTGGAGCAAGGGAGGAGTGCCCTAGATCAAAGCCAAGCTCAAGTGCAAGTGGAGTTGGTCCATAGAAAGATCTATTCCATCTCAAAGTCTCTAAACTTCAGCAAAGCTTCGTCTTAACTAGACGAAGCTTCTCCAAGGGAATTGAGCCGATGATCACCTTCGGGGAGGTAAACCATTTTTTTGAGCTTAATCTAGCCATAGTGTGGAGCTTTGTGAAAGAAAGTTTAATTCCATGGGATTTTAGCTGTTAGATGTGATCTAGGTTACATGTTGATGGTTTGGGTTGAGTTTGGATCCAATCCAAGCTCAATCGAGCTCGGATTATGTCCTTAAAGATGGACGGATCTCCTCTCCTCAGAATTGTGGATGAATCTCATCCATCCGCATTTTAGATGGATGGTTGATTAAAACACGTGGCACCCATGGATTTCCCCTTTAGAACTGCGGCTTTAATCTCAGCCGTACGTTCCATGATCGGACGATTGAGGAGAAAGCACGCAATGCCACTACTGATGCGGTGTTACAATGTGACAAGAAAAGTACCCAATCCCATCATGCCATGTGGAAAGTGCATGCCATGTCAGCGGACCACGTGGCACCGACAGGATTAAATACTTAATTAGGCTATTTAAATATTCTAATTAATCATGGAAACTTTAAAATTCATATCTAAGCCTAAAAAAATAAAATAAAATATGAAATAAATTGCATTGGATAGATAATGGAATATAGAATATTTTAAAATTAATTTTAATAGATTTTGAATAGTATTTTTCTCTGAATTTGAGTTTTATTGGGAATGTTATTTTGCTAATTACCCTCTAAGTACTCCACTGATTGATCCCAAACTTCTTGTGCTTAATTAGTGGGATGACTCCTACGTCTCCTAATTTTCTTGGGATTTATTGGTGGATTAATTAGGGGAATTACTAATTCATTCATTAGTCACTCCTTTAATGTAGTTAAGCTTAATTAAGGGCATAATTAGTGGTTTAACCCTCTGATTGAGTTAATTAAGTTTTGATTAAGTGAATATGAGGTTTAGGGAATAATTTTGTGATACTTTACTTAAGATATTCTATAAACCCCCTTTTCTTCCTTAATCCACCCCCTCAATTAATTTCATAAAATTCTAAAATTTTCGAGAACTCAATTAATCTATCTTAGGTAGATTCTTAGGTGTTCAAGGGTCTAAGTACAATTAAGAAAATTAAAACTCAACTCACATGTGTGAGAAGTGTTATGAAATTACTTAAAATTAAACCCCTTAGTTTAATTAATCATTAATCATGAGCCAAATGCATTAGGCCCTTTTCTTCCTAGGTGCATTGTTGATTTAAATTCCTTGTGTGGTTTTATATCATATCATTGGCTCATAATTATTTGATTAACTATGCTAAGGTGGTATAGGTGAGGGGTAATTAACATGCTTAATTCATACCTTAACCTAAGTTACATATAAAAATCATCCAATCACCTAAAAATTAAACTAAAATAATCAACATATGTGGGAATGGGTTAGGAATATCAAACTCACCTCACATTTCTCAAATTAAATCAAACTCAAAACAAAATCAAACCTTCTTTAAAAATAATTTGATTTACTTTAAGCTTTCAGATTTGATAAGATTGCCTATAAGAATTAATTAGGGTGGAGGTGTTTACATGCTTTCATCACTTTAGTTTTTTTCCTAACATGCTAAATGTGTATGTCATATGAATTTAATATATTCATGCTTTTCAAAAATCAAATTCAAAAATGAAATATTTTCTTTATGTCAAATTGCATGTTTTGGCTAAAGTAAAATATGAATGGCTATTATCACTATTAAATTAAAAACTATTTTCAAAATCTATAAATCAAATATCCAAAATTGAAAGTGTCTACTTATAGTTTATTTATAAGCTTGCATGTGAATATAAAAATGTGTTTTATGTTGCTTCCTTTCTTTCCTCTTAATATAGATTTGAATAAGATTTGTAAAGTGTATAGTTCTTTTAAAGGAACATAACACTTGCTTAAATTTATTCTTATCCTCTTCCATGTTATGGCTAAAGAAAGATTCTTTTACACTTACACATATAAATTTCATAACCAAGTCCAAACATAAGTACAAAATTTTGCATCTTTCTTTCCCTTCATTTCTTTGTATATACTTGTATTTAAGGAAAGTGGTATATTAGTCTGGACAACCCCAGGGTTACGAGGATTTAAGTAGCCCTAAGTAGGTCTTGTACCTTACACCCTTAGTTAACAATGGTTTATGCCTTTCATACATATATGTGTGCATGTGAAAAATGGATAAGAAAACCTCTTTTCTACTTAATGAAAATCATGCATCATAAAGCATTCAAACTTTCTTAAGAAACTCACTTAGCATTCATCATAAAGTATGCCAAACAATTTTCATTTGCATGTATAGACATGCTTAGGATACATCCATATGCATGTGATACATGTTGGGAAAGAAATGAAGTGATGTGTGTTTTGTGAATTTAGTTTACTTTACTTAATCTTAAAATGCCTTTCATCTGAATAGGTTTGTTTAGAATTAATCTAAACTTAGGATTAATTAAAATACATAATAAAACATTCACTAAATAAAACTAAACATGAATCCACTTTAGAAATTACTTAAGGTAGGAATGGAAATAGAAGTTCTCTTCTCTTTCCCCTATCATTAAAACCTAGTAATTAATTGTAGGATTCATTTAAATGAAATCAAAATACATAATAAAATTGACCCAAATCAACTAAACACTTAAATGAAATCACCCATCTAAGTTGAACATCTTCACACTTAGAAAATCTAAACCTTAATACCATAGCTAAGCATACCACACAAACCTTCTAAAGCACACACATTAGACTAAGTCACCACTTCTAGCTTTAGGTTAGGGCGATGCATGGCCTGATGTTTGCTTTTATTTTGTGATATTTTTGTTTTAGTCTGGATGTTAGGGTGAATGTGCATAGAATGATTGGTAGGGCAATTTAGTCTAATCATTATTTTCTGCAGGGGATTGTGCTTAAGGGGTGCTGTAATAAAAATATAAATACTTTTGCTGTGCAGGTACTTATACCCCTAAGCATAATCTAATAGGCCAGGTGGACTTGGTTACCCATTTGTGGGGTGCTAATTCCAATATACATTCTTGGGATTTATATGGTTTGTTTAGCTAATGTATATTTTACTAGTGTTAGTTAGATTTATTTTTTCTTTTCATGTAATTTTTGTAATTAGGATTTTAGAATGAATGTTATGGGGGATTAGGATGCCATTGGTCATAAGATTACATCTTATGTGCCATGTGAAGCCTTTGGAGCAACCACCTTCCAACCATCTAAAAGAAGAAACCAAAAGAAGAAAGAAGAAAGAAGAAAGAAGAAAAGAAGAAATGAAGACCCCCATAACATGAATTTTTTACTTGATTGTAAATTAATTCATTTGTAATTCAGGTTGTATAAGGGTAGAGCTTGGCTACCCAATTTATTTCGGGTTTATGCGGTGGTGCCCAACCACAAATGACCTTTTATTCTTGTGTGCTAGCTTTATAAAATATTTGATGTTTTGTTTACCTTGTGCATTAAGATGACATGGTTTCCTAGTTTCTTCCTTGCTTAATGTATGGTCTGGATATGGATTAGGCTCTTTGGAAAAAATAAATCTTCTATCAAATTAATCAACTAAAAAATAATAATTCATAACCTCATTTAAAGCCTAAGTTAAAAATCAAGATAGAAGAATTAGCAACACCTTAGCTGGATGAGTCTTTCTTTTGTAATATCATGCACAAATGCATATTTTTTTCAATCTTGATTGAAGGGCTTTCACCTTTACCTGAGAAACTTGGCTTGACCTTTGAGAGCCATGGTGGAAACACACCTCCCCTCTTCTCGAGATTTTGGCCAATAATCATACTTCTCATGCATTAAGCATATGAATCCTATAAGTCTGAGTCAAATGATTTTCCAAAAATGAAAATAACATGTAGTATAATTTGCATTAGATTTAAGTCATTTGAAGCATGCCATTACATAATCTAGTCTCTTTAGGGAGTGAGTTTATGGACTTAGTCTCTTTCTAAATAAATAATAGCCTAGCTATCTTGCATAAAGCATATGACTTGCCTACCTAAATTTAAAATCATAGGAGGAGTTAGTTGGTGCCACCCCAGTGTTGTAAGTCCAAGTGGTTTGTCCTCTCTATGGAGGCAAACCAAATACCCATTTTGCCTTAGATTTAGGTCATGCTTTTGGCCCACGCCAAAGCTCCCTAGATTTAGGTTTTGAGGTTGCTTCTCCCTTCTATGGGCCATAAGCATAAATCCTCACCTCTTAGGTATTTCCATAACCTTGTATTGTGAAATTATAAGCCCTAAACTTCTAATAAAAAGTCAACTCAAATGAATAATTCAATTTTGAAAATGTAAAGCCCAACCATAAGATAGTTTGAGATGCTCGCTAGGTTTCCTAGCATCGTGAGCATCTCCTACTTATTTTCTTTTGACTTTGATAATAACTCTCTCTCTTTGATCAATCCAATTTGATCTTCCATAATAAACTAATCGACTGATAGTCCTACCTATTGAAATATTTGGAGACAATGATCATTTTTCTTAATCAAGAGTATTCCTAAGGGATCTCATTCCATATGATGTAATTAACTATGGGGCTTGCCTGTAGGGAACTTAATGAACCCAATTTAAAATAAACCCTACTCTACTTTTGCATGTAAAGCATAAGAAGAATCTTTGGTACACATGCAGACCCATTGTCCGTAGGAGTCCTTGTTGAGGTGATTAGGTCCATTGTAGGGTGATGACTTCTATCTTTCGAGATAGTACACCCCTCTTTAATGTCATACCCGATCACTCTCAATAAGAATATCTGCGGATCTATGTGGTGTCAAAATTCATAAAAAGAAGATAAGTATATTTCTATTTTCATTTTATCCGCATAGAGTGAAGATGGAAGTATATTTCCATTTCTTTTAAGAAATTTTCCAATCATAAAAAATTTCACCACAGATTTTTCTGGTGACTCCGCTGGGGATGGTTTCTATCTCCATATTTGGTAAATGATCGTTGTCTCCAAGTATTGATAGTGGGTTTTTACTTTTGTATGAATCCAAGATTATCTTTCTTTCCGTTGACACTTAGCTTATTTCATCCTTAAGTTATGTTAGCCAACATCTTTAGGTTTTAGGACCTCACCCGCATTGGTCTTAAAACCCCCGTTGGGTTCCCCAATGGGTGAAAATGAAAGTTTAATAAAAAAGAATTAATTAAAGACTTCCTCCTTACCATTTTCATGTTGAGAAATGTTCATTCTAAAATAATAAAGACAAAATAAATTCTTCAAAAAAATCTTGCTTTTCTAAAAGCACTCTTTCAAAATGCACATAATAAAATATTTTTGCACAAAAGTTTTCCTAAATCACCTTCATCTAACAATCTTCATGATTTTTATATGTGGGATCATCTTTACAAAAATAAAATTCCAACAATTACATTTTCTAAAAGCACAAACGTGTTTCTTCACTCAATTCTTTTTTGGTGAAGACCTCATTTTCAAAAATAAAATTTTGATGATCATATTTTCAAAAGCATAAAAATTTAAAGATGGGCCTTTCCATTCAATACATCCAAATGTGTTGAATGGATATTACCTCTTCAAACAAAATCATAACTTTGAAATTCCACTTAACACATTCCACATGTGTTAGGTTGGGATTTTATATTTTCAAAAAAGCACATATGAAACCTCTCCATTCAATATACCCACACTTATTGGGTGGAGGTCTCATTTTCAAACAAAATCAAAATAAATTTTCAAAAGCACTATGAATATCTCCATTCAATATACCCAAATTTATTGAATGAAAATTTCATTTTCAAATAAAACAACATTATTTTGAAATGCCACTTAACATATTTCATACATGATTAGGTTGGGATTTCCTCTTTCAAAAAGAAATAATTACACACTAAATATACACCTTTGAAAAATTAAACATAATTGATTTCCATCTTACATACCCAAATTGGTTAAATGGAAATCTCCCTTTTCAAAAAATCAACAAAAATAAAAATTTTCAAAATACATTGGAAACTTCATTCTAGCATATCCCATTTGCTAAAATGAAGTCTCCATTTTCCAAAAATAAAATTTGAAACATACTTTTGGAAATTTTATTTAAATTTCTAAGTGAAATATCCATTCCATAAAATTTTTTTTCAAAATATTTGGAACTTCAATTTAGCATACCCCATTTGCCAAAATGAAGTCTCCTTTCAAAATCAAAACAAAAAAATTTGAAACACCCTTTTGGAAATTCATTTAGCATACTCAAATTTGCTAAGTGAAGTTTTCATTTCACAAAATTTTCAAAACACTTTTTGAACTTCATTCTTTAGCATACCATATTTGCTAAAGTGAAGTCTCCATTTTAAAATAAGATTAAAACACAACAATTTTGAATAAATCTTTTGGAATTTAATTTTAGCATACTCAAATTTGCTAAGTAAAATTTTCATTTCATAAAATTAAATGAAACTTCATTTTAGCATACCATATTTGCTAAAGTGAAGTCTCCATTTTCAACCAAAAAATCAAATCAAAATCAAAGAAAACATTGGGATTATTTTAGCATACTTAAATTTGCTAAGGATCCAACTTTTTCAAAAATCAAATCAAAATCAAAAGAGAAACATATTAGGATTCCTTTAGCATACTTAAATTTGCTAAGGATCCCACTTTTTCAAAAATCAAATCAAAATCAAAAGAGAAACACATTAGGATTCCTTTAGCATTCTTAAATTTGCTAAGGATCCTACTTTTTCAAAAATCAAATCAAAATCAAAAGAGAAACACATTAGGATTCGCTTAGCATACTTAAATTTGCTAAGGATTCTACTTTTTAAAATCAAATAAAAACAAAAAAATACATTAGGATTTTCTTAGCATACTTAAATTTGCTAAGAATCCTATTTTCAAAAATTTCCAAAAATAAAACACACTTGGATTTCCTCATTTAGTATACTTAAATTTTCTAAATAGGAAATTCCATTTCTCTTTTAAAAATCATAAAAAGATTCACAAAATAAAGCAAAGAAAGAAACAAAAAGAAGAAATTATTTTAAAACATCTCACTTAGCATACCTAAATTTGCTAAGTGAATGAATTTCAAAATTCTCAAATCCAAAACACAAACAAATTGACCCTTTACTTTAACATACCTAAATTTGTTAAATAAAGGGTCCTCAAGATCAAAATTAAAACTTAAATATGAACCTATGGAAGCATCCCTTCAAACAAAAATATTTGAACCAATTTTCAACATATCCAAACTTGTTGAAAGTGGATTCTATATCCAAACAATTCCTCTTTTCAATCAAAACATCAAAATCAATTCTAAATCATTTGAACTCGACTTAAAACTTTTCTAAGATGTTGAGTATATGTTCAAATTCTAAAAATTCAAAATTCAAAGTCAACATAAATCTTATCCAAGTTTATTTTCAACATTGCAGATACTCATTCAGCATTAGTCTCAGTTATAGCTTCAGTTCATTTTTCCAGTTACAGTTGATTGTTATGGCTTCTTAGAGGTATGTGTTTACCTTTCCCCATGGGATGGACTTGACCCTAGATCAGGCCAGCCTTCCTCATGTTGATTACACCCACCTTATTCATTTTAGATGAGGCTTTGAGGGGGCGAGGATTACGAGGATTATAGTATCATAGTCTCTTATTTTTGGCCTTCATTTTTGACTGGTTTGATGTGCTCCGCATAAACATGAATGTACCTCGGTCATGATCTTATAGGCTTTATGCTTGTCCAAACAACATAACCACATATGATCAAAGGATCGCTGTTACAAGGTGCCATCTTGAGAGTAGGAAATGGCTCTCTACTTCACCTGATGTGCTAGTGACTTCTCTTGAGGTATTTTGCCTATATTTAGATAATTCATGAATTATTGCCTCCAATCTAACTCCTCATCCTTTTTGGCAATGGTAACCTCCCCTTCAAGAGAGAGTCTCTCAATGAGGTCAATGTCAACAAGGGATAAGACTTGTCCATTTTGGACCCTTATGGGTATGGACTCATCTTCCAAACATGCCAAATTTTTGGCAAGCTTGACTAATGCATCTTCTACCGCATTCTCTCCTCCAAAAATCTTATAAATAGTAACCTCTAGGATTTGGGCTAACAACTCCATAGTGTACTTGTGGTAGGGATGGAGCTTAGGCTTTAAAACTTTATAAGACCTAGAAATTTGGTTGATAACTAATTGAGAATCCTCGAAGATGTTGATACTTTGGATGCATAGCATAATGGCTAACTCCAGACTAGCAATCAGAGCCTCATATTTTGATTCATTGTTGGTGCATGGATTGATAGATGATATGAGAATCTCATCACATCACACTCCAGAGTTAGGAGAATTATTCCTACCATTGCCTTTCCTGGAAGAGTAGATCGTGGTTCTTCTTCTTTTTGAAAGGAAGTCGTGCCATCAAAATACATCTCCCTGCAGCGAATGCTAGCATCCCCTAAGTTCATGATTTATTCAACATGGAGGTCATCACTAAGCGGGGAATCATAAAGAAGTGGTGTGTTGCTAAGAAATCTACTAGTGTTTATTCTTTCACCACACAGAGGGGTATGAAAGTGATGTCAAATTATGATAAAATCATAGACCAATGCGCCAACCGTTCGAATAGTGTCGGCCGTGCCATGAGATATTATAGTAGATTGATCCTAGAGATCAAGTTCACCTTATGAGAAAGCATGTAGTGTCACAGTTTTTGGGATGTAAAGATTAAAACTAAGAAGTGCTTTTAAATAGGTGGATAATTTGACTCAACAGGGATCAGACGTCGCCTAAGATAGTATAGTGCATTCTCTTTCCCTTCATCATTAGTCTGGGCCAACAAAGTGCCAAGGGAGTCATTTAATGTAGTAGTATATAGTATCAATGGCTTGCCCGAGATAGGGGCTGCTAGAACTGGAAGTGTCATCAGGTTGTTCTTGATGTCTTCGAAGGCATGTTGACACTGGTCGTTCCACTTAAACTTGGCATCCTTTTTGACAATTGTCAAAAATAGTTAGCATCTTCTTGATAGGTTGGAAATGAAGCATGTTAGATATGCCAAATCACCCTTGAAATGATCTGAGTTTAGTTGAACTTTTAGGGGGTGGTATTTCTAATATCTCCTTGATCTTCTCCAAATCAATTTCTATTACACGGTGCCGGACAATAAACCCAAGGAATTTTTCTGAAGCTACTCCCAATGCACACTTCAGGGGATTAATTTTACGGTTAAATTATCTTAATTATTCAAAAACTACTCTCAAGTTAAAGAGGTGGTTTTTCTTTTCTTTACTTTTAACCATGAGATCATCAACATAACATTCGACTTGATGATGAATGAGTTCATTGAAGATTCGTCATGGCCCACTGGTATGTAGCACCAAAATTTTAAGGTTATAAGGCATGACCCTAGAGAAAAATATTCTTATCGGGGTTCAAAACATAGTGTTTCTTTCATCCTCAGGGGCCATATTTATTTGGTTATAACCAGATGAGCCATCCATGAGAGAGAATACTACATGAGATGAGATAATGTCCACCATCAGTTCTGACATTGGTAGTGAAAATTTATCTATTGGACATGCCTTATTTAGATCTCTAAAATTGATGCATATGAAAATTTGACCATTCTTCTTCTTAACTGAGATGACACTGGCCAATAGGTAATATTTTTCTTCCCTGATGAAGCCAGCATCGATCAGTTTCTTGACTTCAGAAATGACCTATTGTTTAATGTTTAATCACATGCATCTAAGAGCTTTCTTGATAGAATTAATAATAAAATCTATTACTAGTTTATGGACTGCTATGTTAGGAGATAAACCTGGGCATCTCTTTGTACTCCATGTGAAGCTTAAACTGTCAATAGCCTAACTAAGTCATCGATTATTCAACAACAAGCGATGTATGCCAAACTTGGATTATCTTCAATTCCTAAGTTGATTTCTTTGAGGTCACTGATGATTGATCTGATCTCCTCTTCAAAATCTAGCAGTGCATCCTTGACTTTAAGGTCATTTTATTCATCTGAAGTTTCTAAATATACCTCCTAATAAGAGTTAACATGATTTAAAAAGAACCTATCAGATTCTAAATGATTGGTGATGACTAGGTAATGATTATCATCATTGACTTGACCCATTGTATTGAATTTTAGTCTAGTCTTGATTGAGGATGTCTGCTTCAGTTGTCCCATAACCTTTCAAAGTAGTCTAACCTGTGTTTAGACCAAGTATGTGGGCTTAATCCCTTCTTTGCTAATTAAGAACATAATGTGAATACCAATCAAAAGGTAATTGTATTAAATCTTTATATGAATCATCTTTAAGTTTTACATCAGCTCCTTGACTTGAGGATGATGCTCCTAAAAAGAACCTCTGAGTTTTCCCATCTGTGGATGACTTAGGGGCTTCCTTAACTACCAAACTCTCAATTTTTTGTGAGAAAAGTGGGGTTAGAGCTAAGGTTCCCAACTGATGTCTGGCTGTCTCATATGTAGATTTGGATACATTTATGCTTTGCTTTGTAGCTTGATCTTCATCACTATCATGCTCAAAGGTCACCTTGAAAGGGATCTACTATTGAGAAGAGCTGGCTAGTGTGCTAACCACATAAGACTCATCCTATGAACTATATTCTAAGTTTATGTGGATAGCAGGTATACTCCTAGTGGCTGGGACATACTTTCTATTGGGTGGCCAGTAGGGAGGGTTTCCATCTCCTGGGCTACCTTTGAACTGTCCTTTACCTTTGCCTAGTGGAGGTCAAGTCATCCTACCCATGTGTTCGAATGGAGTAACGAACTGTGGGTGGAATCTAATGTCAGGCTCTATATTTTCCCCTGAGTCCATGCCTCACTTTATTTTATTTTCTTTTTCTTTTTCCAATTCTTTTTCTTATTTTTGTTTCTTTTTATCCCTCATGGAGATCTTGACTAGATTCATGAGAATGGACTTGTTAGCTTTGGGGAAGAAAATAGACTACATCATCATATATCCCAACCTCATAAACTGTGAAGGGTTTGAGATCTCCTTTGACACAATACTCAATTTGACCTCTCATGAACTTCATGCACTGATGTGGAGCAAATGGAACTATGTTGTTCTCATGTATCCACGATCTCCCAAGCAAAGCATTGAAAGATGTATCCGAGCCTATGATATGAAACTTGGCTTCAGTCTTCCAATCATCTATCTCTAGTAGCAACACTATGGAACCTAAGGCCCTCTCACCTTATTCATTGAATCCTCTCAACATCATCATCTCCTTTTTGGAGTTTGGAGATGTCGATCCTCAAGTAGGCAAGGGTTCTAAAACTCATAAAGTTGACTGATGCACCTTGGTCAACCAGAACTCTTGATAACCTTTATCTGCCAACGTCCACTATAATGTAAAGAGGGAGGTTGTGCTTGGTCATTAATAGAAGCAAGTCTTCATCATTGAATGTAACACCTAAGATGTCCTTTGAGTTGTCTTCCTTCTATTCAATAGTGCTCAGCTGAACTAAGCATATCTCTGGATTAATGAGAGCCTTGATTAGAGATTCCCTCATCTCTTTAGATAAGATAAGGGTGCCATATATACTTACTTTAGTTGGCAACTTTCTAAGATATGCTAGGATGTTGTAATTAACTTTGACTTTGTCCTCCATAAGCATATCCATGAGTGGAGCATCCTATGGAGGGGTTATTTGCTCACCGGAACCAATGACTTATTTTCCTCATTCTGTGGTGCTACCCTAAGAGGTAGAACTTTGCCACTGCACAGGTTGACTTTAATGACTTCTTGAAATGATAAACTTATGAAAATTTTACCTTCTCTTTAGGTATACATATAGCTTCTCCTATGGGATCCTAAAAGTCAGTTAACACCAAGTCATTCTCAAGAGGTGAACCTGATTGATTCAGAAAAGGAAAGTCTGATTCTGAATCAGAAGAGATGGGATCCGAATGACTAGAGCTATCATTATTATTTTCTAGACTTAGAGAATTTTCAAGATAAATAAAATCTAGAGTATCAGAAGTTGACAAGAAGTAAGTGAAAGATTTCTTCATTGATTTATTTTTGGGTGGAGGTATATGATAGAAATCTAATAAAGTAAGAGGGATAAGGGATTTAATGCCCTTGTTCACTGATACAACACTCCTACTGGCAGAAGAGGAGCTAGTGGATGAAGATGTAATAGCTACAACTATGGATGGAGTGATGGACTCGGACGGTGGTTGCAGAACTATCTCTGCAAGTGGGTGCTACGCAGGGTCCATCTTCAAGTTGTCTTTGGCAACTTGCAAATCTTCCTTAGTGTTGGAGGTTTGAACTATCTCAAGCACCTGTAAAGAGAGTTTCTTGATTTTAGAAACTACTTTTTTAGAGGTTTGGGATAAGGCAATATCCCAACCTTCTTTTATCTTAAAAGGATCACAAGATAAGGCAAAATCTATGGGGGAAATTAATATTCCATTGTCTTCATCTATCATCCTTTCATGAGTGGAAAGAAGATAAATGGGAACAAGAATATAATCACCTTTGTCAGATGCCACACAGATTCACAAATGTTCTTATTAAGGTGATCAGGTATAACATTGAGGAGAGGTGTACTATCTCAGAAGATAGAAGTCACCACCTTGCAATGGACCTAATCACCTCAATAAGGACTCCTAAGGATAATGGGTCTGCATATGTACCAAAGATTCTTCCCTTATTTTGCATGGAAAAGTAAAGTAAGGTTTATTTTAAATCAAGTTCATTAAGTTCCCTACAGGAGCAATCCCCCATAGTTAGTTACATCTTAAGGAATGAGATCCATTAGAAATACTCTCGATAAAGGTAAATGATCATTGTCTCCAAAGATTTCAATAGGAATGACTATCAATCGATTAGCTTTTTTTAGAAGATCAAATGGGATTGATCAAAGAGAGGGAGTTATTCTTAAAATCAAATGAAGATAAGTAGGAGATATCGACGATGCTAGAAAATCTAGGGAGCATCTCAAATTGTCGTATGGTTGGGCTTTACATTTTTGAAATCAATTTAATTTGTTTGAATTGAATTTTTCATTAGAAATTTATGACTTATGATTCCATAACATAAGATTATGGAAATGCCTGAGAGGTGAGGATTTATGCTTATGGCCCATAAAGGGGAGAAGCAACTTCAGTATCTAAATCTAAATTTATGACTCGGGAGGATTTAATAGAGTTTGACAAAGTACATGGTTCATTTAAAAAGAACCTAACACTTGCATAATTCCATATCATATTCATTCCTATACTATAACGTAAAAAGGGTACTATGCTTGCACATATAAATTGCATAAACAAAAATAAATCAACCAACATAAATTTTTGCATTCTTTCTTTTCCATTCATTTCTTTTGTACACATGTTTGTATTTAAGAAAAGTGGTATATTAGTCTACAACTATTGATTTTTAAGTAGTTAAGTAGTTCTTATATTACACCTAACAATATCTCATTATGCCTTTATACAATATGTGCATGTGGAAATCAGAAAAGAAACCCCTTTGCTACTTAATAAAAATCATGCATCATAAATATCCAGGTTTTGTTAAATGAACTACTTAGAATGCATCATGAAGTGTGCCAAAAATTCCCATTTGTATGTATAGATATGTTTAAGACACATTCATATGCATGTTATACATGTTGGGGAAGAAGTGAAGTGATGTCTGTTTTGTGAATTTAAGTTCAATTTACTTAATCTTAAAATACCTTTCTTTTGAATAAGTTTATTTAGAGTTCATCTAAACTTAGGATTAACTAAAACACTTCATTAAAACATTCACTAAACAAAACTAAAATAAAATCAACTTTATAAATTACATAGAAGAAAGAAAGTTCTCTCTTTCTTTATAACTAGTATTAATTATAGTTCACTTGAACCTAATCAAAACATAAAATAAAATCAACCCAAAATAATTAAATCAATTAAATAAAATTCTAGTTGAACATTTTCATTTAGAAAATTTAACTTAAAGCATAACTAAGCATAATAAACCTTAAAGCACATACATTAAATCATTCTTACTTTTATTGTATGCATGGCTTGATGTTTTCTTTTGTTTTATGATGTAATGCTTTAAACTGAACGTTAGGATGCATGTGCATAGAATGAATGGTAGGGCGATCTTAGTCTAACCATTATCTACTGCAGGGGATTGTGCTTAAGGGGTGTTATAATAAATAAAAATATAAATGCTTTGTTGTGTAGGTGCTTACCCAAAGCATAATAATAAGTGACTTAGTCACCCATGTGGTGATAAGTCTAATATACATTCTTTGATTTGGTGGTTTGTTTAACTAACCTTTATTTTGCAGGTGTTAGCTAGATTTACTTTTCCTTTTCATGTAATCTTTGCAATTAGGATTTTGGAATGATTGTTATGGGGATTAAGATAAACATTGGTCATAAGATCTCATCTTATGCACCATGTGAAGCCTTTGGAGTATCCACCTTCCAACCATCCAGAAGAAGGAACCAAAGAAGAAAGAAGAAAAGAAGAAGAAAGAAGAAAATAAGAATGAAGAAATGAAGCTTGAAGACCCCCATAATAATGAGTTCCTTACTTAATTGTATTTAATTCATTTGTAATCTAGTTTTATAAGGGTAGAGCTCGGCTACCCAATTTGTCTTTGAGTTTGTGCGGTGGTACCCATCCATAATGGCCTCTATTATTTGTGATTAGCTTTATAAATTGATTGATGATTTGTTTAGCTTGTGCATTAAGTGGCATCCTTTACCTAATTTCTTCCTCACTTTCTATATGGTCTGGATGAGGATTAGGCACTTAGAGAAAAATAAATATTTTACCAAACTTAATAATTCAAAACTAAAAATAAAGAACTTATAACCTCATCTAAAGCTTAGTTTAAAATCAAGATAAAAGATTTAGCAACCCCTTAGATGGATGAGTACTTCTTTTATAACACCATGCACAAATGCATATTATTTTCACTCTTTGCTCTTTTCTGAGAAACTTGCTTGACCTTTGAGAGCCATGGTGGAAACACACCTCCTCCTTCTCACTGATTTTGACCAATAATCTCATTTCTCATGCTTTAAGCATATGAATCCTATTAGCCTGAATCAAAATGATTGTCCAAAAATAAAAATAAAATGAAATCTAAATTGCATTAGATTTAGGTCATTTGAAGCATACCCTTACATGATCTAGTCTCTTTAGGGAGTGAGTTTAAGGACTTAGTCTCTTTCTAAACTATACTAAAAGAGAGGAGAAGGAAAACCAACACAAAGCACATCCTCATATTTTACTCACATGCAAATTATAAATAAGATATAACAAATTTAGTTTTGATAATTGATTCATATGTTTTGAAAATAATTTGAATTTAATAGTGATAATAGCCACTCATATTCTTACTTTAGCCAACACATGCAATTTGACATAAAGGAAACATTTTCATTTTAAATTTGATTTTTGAAAAGCATAGATGCATGAAACCATATGACACACATATTTAGCATGTTGAGGAAGAATTAAAGCAATGAAAGCATGTAAACACATTCACTTTAATTAAATCCTAAAGACAATCTTATGAATAAGAAAGCTTAAAGTAAATCAAAGTTTATTTAATATGATCTTTGTTTGATTTTGAATTTGATTTAATTTTGAAAATGTGAGTTTAGTTTGTTGTTCTAACCCATTCCCACATGTGTTTGACATTTTTATTTAATTTTTAGATGATTAATCATTTTATACTTTGATTAGGTTAAGGTATGAATTAAACATGTTAATTAACCCTTACTTACACCACCTTAGCATAGTTAATCAAAAAATTATGAGCTAATGCAATGACATAAAATCTCACAAGGAATTTAAAATTGCAATGCATCTAGGAAGAAAGGGGCCTAATGCAATTTGGCTCATGATTAATGATTAATTAAGCTAAGGGGTTAACTTAAGTAATTTCAAAAAAACACCCCTCACACATATGAGTTGAGTTTTGATTTCCTTAATAGAACTTAGGCTCTTGAACACCTAAGCATCTACCCAAAGTGGATTAATTAAGTTCTAGAAAGTTTTAGAATTTTGAGAAATTAATTAAGAGGGAAATTAGTGATTTAACCCTTAATTAAGAGAAGATTAAGAAAGAAAAGGGGATTTAAGGAATATCTTAGGGAAAATGCCCCAAAATTATTATTTAAATTTTCTATTCATTTAAACAGACCTTAATCAACTTCAACAAAGGGTTAAACCACTAATCAAACCTGTAATTAATCTTAATTATATTGAGGGGTAATTAGGAAATAAACTAGCAATTTCTTTAATTAAGTAACAATAAATCCCAAGAAAATTAGGGGAGGTAGAAGTCATCCCCCAAAATACACTCAAGAAGTTTGAGATTAATGAATTAGGAATAATTAGCAAAATTAATATTTCCAATAAAAGCCAAAATCAGAGAAAGACAATATTAAAAATCCATTAAAACTAATTTTGGAATATTCTAGATTGAATTATCTTTCAGTGGAAATTTACCTCATATTTTTTTTTTATTTTCTTTAGAGAGAAATGAATTTTAGAAATTTAGAGGATTAATTAGAATTATTTAATACCTAAATTAATCCTTTAATCCTACAGCATGCCACACAATGGCTGACTTGAATGAGCTTTACGCATGTCATCCTATGAGCGACCACTTAAATGTTACGTCATAGTGCCATGTTGGGGCTGTGCCACGCATTTTTGCCTCTGCAGTTTGATCAAGGATCGAACGGCTAGGACTTAATCTGTGGTTTTAAAAGCATAAAAACAGATATAACATATGATTTAATCTCGGCCGTCCACCCAAAATGTGCAGCTGGATGGCCAAAGATCATCCTTGTTCTTTTGTGAGGAATAATGGAGACTGCCCACTTTAAAAGGGAAGATCCGAGCTTGATTGAGCTCGGATTGGGATGACATCTTGCACACACCATCTAACCCTAATGACAAGCACATCTAAGGGTCAAAATTCCATGGGATGAAAATTTCTTTTACAAAGCTCCACACCACATTAAGTTTAGTGATTGAAAAATATCATACCTCACTGGAGGTGATCATCGGCGCTTGATTCCCTTGGTGGAGCTTTGTCTGGTTGAGATGAAGTTTTGGTGAAAGTTTTAGCTCTTAAGGTTGAGTGGATAGCTATATGGACCAACCCCTCCTCCTTGTGAGCTTGGCTTTGATCTAGGTGAGTCTTCCTCTGCCTTTGGAGCTTGGAAAAGGCTTGGACAAGCTCTACTTGACCCTCTGGTGGAGTGTACAAAGGGAATTTGGTTGAATTGGAGTGTAGTGGAAGTTGGCAAATCCTTAGAGCTCCCTTATTTTTGCTTAAAGGAAACTGAGAATGGCCAATTCAAAATCCTTCTAGGAAGCTTTGGAAGTCTTGCTAATGGCTCCTAACACTCTCCCTTACTCAATCAAACTAGCCTCTATTGGAATTAAAGTGAATTAGGGGGAGTATATCTCCCCATGGACAATCAAGCTCCACTTTCCATTTTGATCCAATTGAACTTAGGCTTGTTTGATCTAGAAGCTTGCACATGGTTGATTTTGGAGTGGAATGGTAACTCCCATGTGCTTCAAATTGAGTGGGAGCATGATTCCCATATGGCCAATTTGAGCCATGTACTTGGTTTTGGCCTTGGGTCAAGTTGGGCTGACCCAAACCCATTGGGTTGGGTGCACCACCCTCCATAGGGTTTACTTAACCTATTAGGAAAGTATCAAGTGGTAGAGTTTGACCAAATTCCATGGATTTGACCAAAATTTGTTCTATGGCCTAGGGGTAGAATGGTCATTTAGATAATTTTTGAATTTGGATATATTAGGTATGTTGAGAAAATATGTTTGGCCTAGTTTCATTGGATTTGGAGTTCATTTGGTATGGTTTGGCTCATGTTGACCCATTTAGGTCAAAATGGGTCAACTTGGGTAAAGTTGACCAATTGGTCAAATTGGGTCAAACCAAGGTTGGGTCAAGTTCATTTGACCATTTAAAATATTTTAGTGGCTTTGGTTTGATTCAATTTGGTTTATATGACTTCATTTAGGTCAAATGGGTCAAGTTGACCAATTTGACCCATTTGACCTATTTGAGCTAGGTCATGGGTAGGTTTAGGTTTGGTTAGTCATATGAAGTGGATTAGTATCTTTGTTTCAAATCAATGTTGGTTAAGTTTGAATTTGGATCAACATGACCCTTTAGGTCAAGTTGGGTTCAAGGTCAATTGGGCCAGTTAGGTTTAGTTGGCCAATTGAGGCTTTGGTCAAGGTTAACAAGTGATTTGGAATGAACTTGATCCATTGGTTTCAATCAATTTGGCTTAGATCAAGTTTTGACACATTTTGACTTTTTAGGTCATGTTGGATCAACTTGGGTCAAGTGGCCAATTGGGCTAGGTTAGGCTCAATGTTGACTTGGTCAAGTTCAAACATTGGTCATGAATGAACTTAGACCAATGGTTTCAATCAATTTGGCCTATGGTGGAATTTAGCTATGTTGGGTTTAATTTTGGCTAAGTGTTGACTTGATCAACCCTTAAGTTTGACTTGGTTTGACCCAATTTGATTGATAGATCATCTTATGATGATTGTTGATCATGATGAGAGGCATAGGTGAGTTTGATTCAATCCAATTTGGTTAGGATTAAAATTTGGCTCAAAAGGGCACATTAGGTCACTTTGGGTCAAGTGAGCCTAAGTGGGTCAAATGGCTTAGTCAAAGCTTGATTTGAGTTTGATTGAACTTGTATATGGACTCATGATTGAAATATAAATCCATTTGCAAGTGGTTTGAAGTCAAATGAGTTTTGATTCATTTAACAATTTCATATTCAAAGGGTGAACATGAAATGGATTTTGGCTTGACTTTTGAATTTAGTTTTGATTTATTGATTGAAGTTTGTATTTATATTTGGATTCATGATTGAAGGATTGATTGAATCATGAAGGAAAATCAAGAGTTTAGCTTGATTTGTAATTGATTTGGCTAAGTTCAAGATTTTGACTTGAAAGGCTTAGGTTGGATTTTGAGTGGATTTGAGTTTGATTTTTGGAAATGTCTTTGATTGCTTGAATTTATATTTCATTTATATATGTGAATATAAATGAGAATATAAATGGATTATGTAAAAATTTGATGAATTTGAAGTGATTTGATCATGATCTAGGCTAAGTCCTTTAGAGGAAATTTAAAGGGCTTAGGAAATTTTGAGTTT
Source organism: Cymbidium sinense (assembly GCA_021442155.1). Lineage (NCBI taxonomy): Eukaryota > Viridiplantae > Streptophyta > Magnoliopsida > Asparagales > Orchidaceae > Cymbidium > Cymbidium sinense. The sequence goes on from CM038217.1 coordinate 107,759,283, forward strand.
TAGATTTAATTTATATATATATATATATATATATATATATATATATATATATATATATATATATATATATATATATATATATATATATATATATAATATATGAGAATATAAATGAATCATGAGAAAATTCCATGAATTTGAATTGATTTGATCATGATCTAGGTTAAGTCCTTAAGAGGAAATTTAAAGGACTTAGGAAATTTTGAATTTTTGGAATTTTAATCATGGGTTTCAATCATGGATTTCAATCATGTGTTTCAGTCATGTGGCATTGATTTGAGTTTGGAGAAAATCAAATGAGATTGATTTGGAGTTTGACTTGAAGGAAGGAAGGCGAGGAGTGGTTCAAGCTAAGGATAGGAAAATTTTCCTAACACCCCTAAGGCATGATCTATTCCTATGGCTAACTCTTGTAAGTCTCTAGGGCTAGGTTGAGTGTCCACCTAATCACTAGATGTGTCTTAAGACTAAGGAACTCCTAAAGTTTAAAAGAAATCCTATGTCTAAGATGGAAGGGTTGAGAGCTCATCCTAAAAATGAGGTCAATAGAGGATCACAGGTTTCCCTAAGAATTACCCTAATAGAACTGGAAGGTTCTTCTAATAAGTATTCCTTGGGGACAACTACGACACCTAACTTGTAGCTATGCTCAAGCCAGTCTTTAAAATAAATACAATCTTCTAAGACATGACTAATCATGTGGTGGTAGGGGCAATAGTTAAGATTATTACTCTTGCCCACTTCCTTTGGCCGCTTGGGCTCTGGTAACTAAAAGTTAGATTTCTTTAAGAGATTCTTAAAGATTTTCTAAATACCCCCCTCTTGAATGAATATGGCTTATTCAATCTATTAGCAAGAGTGGGTGAGTAGTAGCTTCTTGATAGTGGATAGGAATACCGCCATTTGGTATGCTATTGAGGTGGTGGGAATGGTTGTTGTGGCAGCTGATATGACGGTCAAGGTGGTGGCAGAGGAGGTGACAAAGGGGGCTACTGAGCTCGGGGTCTCTCATATTGGACTCTGGCTGACTGCTTCCCTATCCATTGACACAACTATCCTTGGCTTCTTCTCAAACACCTTTTACAGCTTTTACTGAGATGATTGGTCAGGAAAGGGCATTTGTTTGGCTTCCTCTTGTAGGCAAGCTATATTATTAATTAGTTTCTCAAATATCCAGATGGTAAAGCCCTTAAGCATGAAGGCGATCGGGCCATGAATACTCTTAAGAAAATTCTCAATGGCATGCTATTCAAATAGCTGCAACTCTCATTTCATGCTCAAGTTGTGCTACCTGAGAATATAATCAACAAGGGACTCATTAGGAACTTGCTTCGCTACAACAAGGTCATCTACATTCACTCTTTGATGAGCTTTAGTAAACCTCTTGATGAAGAGGTGCCCCAACTCAACAAAAGTCCCTACCATTGGGTAATTGGCATACCAATCAAATGCAACCCCTGCTAGGATGCTGACAAAAAGCCATAACAAAAGTGCATCATTACCACCAGTGTTGCAACAGATGGCTCTAAAATGTGCAATATGCTGATGCGAGTTCCCTCTGCCATCAAAGATCTTGAAGGAAGATGCCACAAAACCCTTGGGGTATTGAACTACATTGAATTCCTCTAGGTATGGTTTGCCCTTTGGAATAGATGAGCTCCCCTTGGAATGCATTGCTTCCCTCACCTGTTGCTTACCATATGCTTGATATCCTTTTCATGCATGGAGGTGCCATCTATAACATTCCTATGTAAGCTACCAGCATCATCCTCTATGGGAGTGCACCTAGGATGGTATAAAGTATGCACTCACTCTTGTCTATTAGCTACCATAGGAGAAGGCTATGAAACTGGGGTTGAAGTTTGTAATGCTAAAACCACTGCCATCAACTCCTCTACTTTCTTCTCCATCTTGTCAATGTGATCATCTCTTTGCCTGAGCTAGTGGATGAGGTGTTGAGTTGAGTGAGAAGTGTTACCTTCCTTGAGTACAACACCTTCTTAGCTAAGTTGATCCCATTATAAGGACCCCCATGTATCAACCATGTGGACTCTAGCTGTGTCATCCAACATGTCATTTTCATCAAGATCAAAGCAATCCCTATCCTCCTACTGATTTGAGTGGTCACTCCCAAGAATTCACCTTTTCTCAGCAAAGTAGTCCACTAATATGTCATCTATCGATCGATCTATTATGTCTGGCTCAACTGGTATGAATACTCACTGACTGCTAGCCATAGGACTGTACTCCTCTACCTCTATGCAACAGACACCACCTACTATCATGACTTCCTCACTCGGAGGATCAACTATCATGGAAACTATATATGTGTCCACTCCCTTTCCCACATTATCTGAGGTGGTGATGATGCAATGATGATGCTCTTTGGTCGCCACTCCTTCCTGACCACAGCTAAGGTAGAGGGTCAAACAGGGAAGCTTGATCTCACCTCAATAGGTGGAATGGATGGAGTAGGATCCTTGGGCCATAGTTGGATCACTAGTGGGGATGGTGGTAGACATTATAAGCTAAGTGGTAGACATTATAAGCTAAATGGGTGATGGAGGATGATGAGGGGAGTAGTGTGATGACAACACCGATTGCCTCTCAACTAGAGATCTCCTCTTGCATTAAACTATGCCAATAAGAATAATACTATATGAATGATCATCCATGCATGATGGAAAATCCATCTCATGAGGCGATAGTACATCACGCTTCTCTGCCCACTTGGGCATATATCTGAGTGTCCACGACCCTCTCTCTCTCTCTCTCTCTCTATGGATCTGACCCCTAACACTCCTAGGGATCATGGATCTCAAATTAAACAAGGTATCAAACTTTGAGCATTCGTAAGCTCTGCCGACCTAGCGTAGAATTGTCCTAAGTCTGACATAGGGCCTCCTATGCTCCCTATCCAGATGTCACAAAGTATACTAGTGGTGGAGGTGATGTGGTGATCCTCTTGTAGTCTTCCTATCCATGAGGCGAGAGGGGTGGAACTCCACTCAAAGTGGAGAGGTCCAGGGAGAACCCTCCTCAACTATAGCGTAATCGCTTATCTGCTACCGCTCATGATCTCGCTTGAATCTTTTAATTTTTATTGTGACATTGGGTGTGGGTGAGCAAAGCAAAGTGGGAGCTGGAACCTACCTCGAAGGTGGGGGAGATTATCTCAGAGGCTAAGATAGCCTTCCCCTTTGGGGTGACCAAAGAGGAGATAGCAGCTCTCAGAGCAATGGTAGGGGAACTGACTGAACCCATGTGGAAGCAACTAGTACTGACACTAATATTGAATGGGGTGTGGAAACCACTACGGCCTTTCTCTTCAATGAGGAAAACTCAAAATCATATGAGATATCTAAGCGAATGAGTGGCATTTATCCCGCCACCTCCTCCCTACTAACAGTTATGAGGGATGGCCCCTCACAAGTAATCTGGACCCCCTCAAAGTCATGACCAAAGTAGATCAGTTATGTGGCATTAGTCATGGTGAGATTTGCTTGATCAAGGCTAGATATACACCAGAGGAGAAAGAGAAAACAAACTTGCTAGGAGCCATGATCACTGCACTGACTGAAGGCTAAAAAAACTGACTATGTAGAAATCACTGCATTTGTTTAAAATGTAACTAAGTCAAACCCTTGCTTTGATGTTTCTCTTCAATCATTGGCCCTTAAATTAAATTTAGAATTTGAACCCACACTCAATAAAAGGTATGCTAAGTGGGGTTCATTGAATTTTTGGACATATTTTTGATATATGAGGAGAGACTTTGCCATATGGTTTTGATTTGGAACCAATACTCAATCAATTTAGGTAGGTTGAGTGGGGTTCAAATATTTGGAGAGACTTTGGAAATATATATGTGTTGTATATGTTGTTTGAAAATTTAATTTGAATTTATGTTCCATGTTTTGGAAATTTGATTTGGAAAATGCTTACTTAGCAAATTTAATATGCTAGTAGGGATCTTCAATTTTATGTTTGAAATTTTTGTGAAAATAACATTACTTGTGATGATTGTTTGTTATGTGTGTGATGTATATTTTATTTGAAATGAGGCTCTCACTTAACAAATTTGGTATGTGTGGTGTTTATTTTTGGTGTTGTGTGTATTTATGTGAGGGGACACCACACATATTCATAGATGCACTCATTAGGGTGATCGGTATGATATTAAGGAATAATGTACTATCTTAAGAGATAGAGTCGCTACCCTATAATGGACATAATAACTTAATAAGGACTCCTAAGGTGTGATGGGTCTTGAGTATGCCAGATATTTTCCCCTATTTTATATGGAAAAGTAAAGCATGGTTTATTTAAATCGTTCGTTAAGTTCCCTATGGAGGCAAGCCTCCATAGTTAATTACATTTTAAGGAAAAATAAATGCCTAAAGAATACTCTAGATTAAAGTAGGCAATTATTGTCTCCAAAGAATTTGAAGATAGGAATATCAAAGGATTAATTATAATTTTGAAAATCAAGTTGGAGAGATCAAAAGGGAAGAGTTATTATCGCAACCAAGGGGGGTGAGTAGGGAGTGCTCATGATACTAGGAAGCTTAGTGAGCACTCCAATCAATTCTATGGTTAGGCTTTATATATATTTGAAATTGAGGAGATTTATTTATTTGAGCTAAAATTTTATTATAAATCTAGGCTTACAATTCCACAATATAAGATTATGAAAATTCCTAAGAGGTAAGGATTTATGCTTATAGCCCATAAAGGGAAACAACGACCTCAGATCTTAAATCTAGGGAGCTTAGGCGAGGGCCAAAGAATGATCTAAATCTAAGGCGAAAGTGATTGTATAGTTTACCTCCACAAGATAGAGTAAACCACCAGATTGCTGGGCTTATTACCGCTTGGAGTGGGAGCTAGCTAACTCCTCATACGCTTCAAATCCATGTAGGCAAGTCATATGCTTTACAAGATGGTTTGGCTATTATTTACTTAGAAAAGAAACTAAGTCCTTAAACACACAGCCTAAGAGACTAGATCTTGAAGGGCATGAATAATGATTTAAATCTAATATAAATTTTGTCAAGTCTTATTTGATTTTTGGACTTTTATTTTGACATAGGCTATAGGATTTTGTATGCCTAAATGCATGAGAAATTGATTGTGGGCTAAATCAGGAGAGAAAGTGATGTCTTTCCATCAAGGCTCTTACAGGTTAAGCCTTTATTCTCTGGCACAGATGGAAGCCCTCTCTTAGCAAGAGTGGAAGAATATGACACGCGTGATATTATACATTCAATCATCCAACTAAGGAGTTGCTAAAATTTTATTATCTTTATGTAATTCCTAGGTATTTATGTGAGGTTATGAATTATTTTAAAATTTTAGTTATGAGTTATTAATGGGATAGAAAATTTATTTTATCTTAGAGCCTAATCGCATCCAGCACACAACAATCACCAATCATAAAGAAACTGAAAAGGCATATATTTCTAATGCACAAGCTAAACAAAATATCAAACAATTTTATAAAGCTATCACAAAAGAATAAAAGGTGATGCGGTCGGGTACTGCCATACAACCCAAAAAGAAATGTGGGTAGCCGAGCTCTATCCTTATACATCCCAGCATAATGAAAGAATAATTACAATTATAGAATGATGAGTCTTAGGGGGGGGATCTTCATTCTTCATTCTCCATTCTTCACTCTTCATCTTTTATTTCTTGGTTTGCTTCCTTTCTTTCTTTCTTTTGGTTTGATTGTGATGTGGCTTGCTCCAAAGGCATCACGTGGTATATAAGACATGTTCTATAACCAATGTTCATCCTAATCCATCCCATAACACTTATCCTAATCCTAATGCAAAAATTATATTAAAAGGAAGGAAAGTAAATCTAGCTACACCTACAAAATAAATGTTAGCTAAACACACCATACAACCCAAGCAGTTATAGAAATAATTTGAACTTAGCACCCCATACATGGGCATAACCAAGTCCACTATCCTAACTTGCTATGCTTAGGAAGCAACCACACAAAAAAAAATCATTTATATTTTATTATCCCCTTAAGCACAATCAGCATAAAATATGATTAGTTTAATGTCACATTACATGCACATACACCCTAACATCTAGTCTAAAATAATACATCACAAAACTAAACATTCATGCACCGCCTAACATAAAGCTAGAAATGACTTAGCCTAATGTGCATGTGTTAGAGCTTGTGTGGTATGTCTAACTAGAGTTATGCTAAGTGTGAGGGATTTAATTTATAAAGGATTGATTTCTCTTAAGTGGTTTAGTTGATTTGGAGATTTTACTTATTTTTTTGTTTCATATAGCCTACACTTAGCAACTAAGTGTTATAAAGAGAAGAAAGAGAGGGCGAGTCTCTCCTTTATCCCTATATTAAGTAATTTCTAAGGTAAGTTGATTAATGAATTTCCTTTAGTAAATAATTTATTATGTATTTTAATTAACCCTAAGTTTAGGTTCATTCTAAATAGCTCTATTCAATAAGAAAGGCATCTTAAGATTAATTAGGATGGATTACTATCACATAACACATACACCATCCATTTCTTTCCATCATGTATATCATGCATATGAATAATCTTAAGCATACCTATACATGAAATGTAAATCTAGCATTTTACTTTGATGAATGCAAATGTATTTTGAAATTTAAATATTTCATTTGTTAATTGAATTATGAATGCATGTCTTATTATGTAAAAAAAGAGGATTTTTCATCCATAAATACACATTTATAAAAGTTATAAGTGAGTACGGTGCCATTATTTTCTACATTAGGGGCATAGGACACAAGACCTACTTAGGGCTACTTAAAGCCTCGTTGCCCCGGGATGTCCAGACTAATATACAACTTTTCTTAGATACATGTAAATGTATGAATAACTATAAGGATAGGAAAATCCATGCAAAAGTTATGTTTTATTTATTTGACTATTTGATTCTTTATTCATTGGCCACATCACACATGCATATGTATAAGAGTTTTAAGTGAGTATGACACCATTATTTTCTACACCAGGGGCGTAAGGTACAAGACCTACTTATAGATACTTAATGCCCAGGATGTCCAGATTAATATATCACTTTTCTCAAATACATGTGAATGTGCAAAAAGAACCAAATGGATAAGGAATTATGCAAGAAATTATGTTTGATTTGGTTGTATGATTTACATGTATAATATGAAAATCCTTCCTAAGTCTTAACATAGAGATGCATAGGAATAGATTTAGGCAAGTGTTGTGTTCTTTTCAAATGAACAATACACTTACAAATCCTATGTGAATCCATGTTAAGAGAAGGAAAGAGAACTTCATAGTACACATGTTATACTATTATCAGCATACAAGCTTATAAATATTTGTAATTAGCATTACTTCTTTTGTAATAATTGATTTATAGGTTTTGAAAATAGTTTTTGGATTGCAACTCATATTCTTAGTTTTAGCCAACACATGCAATTTGACATAAAAGAAAACATTTTATTTAATTACTTTTAAAAGAAATGGATGCATGATTTCATATGGAAAATAATATTTAGCATGATTAGAAAGAAATAAAGGAATGTAGACACATGATTTCATTCACCCCAATTAATTCTTAAGGATAATCATATTAAAGAAGGTTATTTAAAGTGAATCAAAATTCTTTAAGGACATTTTTATCTTTGAATTTGATTTAAGAAACATGAGAAAGGTTTGTTAATCCTAACCCATTTCCCCATCTGTGAATTAGTTTATTTTAATGAAGAATATTTAGGTTGATTTTATGTTTTGATTAGGTTAAGGTATGAATTAAATGAATTAATTATCCCTTACCTATATTACCTTAAGTTAATTAACCAATTAATAATAAGACAACATGATATGAAACCACATGAAAAATAAGTTTGCAATGTTCCTAAATAATGAAAGGGTCTAATGCAATTAGATTTTGATTAATAGTTAATTAAGTTTAAAGGATCTCTCTTAATTACTCTTATGATTTTCTCACACAAGTGAGCCAATCATAATTTCATTACCTCTCACCTTGGGTTGTTGAACACCCAAGGAGCTACCCAAGATCAATTAAAGGTTGTTTAAGTGAGGATGAATAAATTTTTAATTTTAATTTCATTAAGATTTTAATGAATTGATTAAATGTTTTGGTTATGTTTTAATTTGAATGATGAAATTAACTTAAGGGAATGATCAAGGATAAGGCCTCAATCCAAATGCATAAATAATTTAAACATTCAATTAGGTTTTGATTTCCTTATTTTGAAGATTTAATCAATTAATCATTCCATTAACCCTTTAATTAATTTGATTTTTCAAAGACAAAGAAGACTTAGGGAATGAATTACTATTTAACCAGGATAATTATATTCAAATGATTAATCAAGTTACTGTTCATTCCTTAATTATAATGAATTGTATTAAGAGAGTGATTAGGACTTACTCAGATGATTTCCATAATTAAGCAATCAATAAAATCCTAAAAAAATAGGGGAGGCACGGGTCATCCCCTTAAACATCCACATAAAATTTAAGATTAATTGAGAGCTTAATTAAAGTTAAGCTAATTAAGCTAAAGTCACTGTTCAAAATTAATTAATTATAATTTTCCTAGATTTTCTCTAAAATATCTTCAAAATGAGCATAAGTTTGTATTTTTTAGATTTTTCTATAATTAGCTATGATTTTAGGAAGTTTAGATTAAAACTAACAATTAACTCTAATTAAGCCCTTAATCCCGTATGGCATGGGCACATGCTTTCCATATGGCATGATAGGATTGGCTATTTAAGAAGTCACATCCATACGCTAACTCAGCGGTGGTGGATGTGCTTTCTCTGGCTCCTATCTAAGATCGGATGGCCATGATTTAATCTGTGGGTTAAAAGAGAAATCAAAGGATCTATTGTGGATTTGATCAGAGCCATTCATCTCAATCATGCGAGATGGATGACTCATGATATATCCCATTCACAAGTGATGAAAGACAAGCATCCCATCTTTCTCCATTCGATCCAAGCTCACCCGAGCTCGGATTACAATTAAATGGATCCTACACCATCTAAGGGAAACACACAATGACATTCAATGGCTAAAATCCTTTGACATGGAGATTCCTTTCACAAAATACCAACACATAGAGGCTAAAGCTATGGTTTTGAGAATTACCTCACTGGAGCTAATGTCCATCGATGCAACGTTGGAGGTAGCATTGCCTAATTGAGGTGAGGCCTTGTTGAAGAAGTCCAAGCTTAATTTGGCCTAGGGTGCTCAGTTGACCAATCCACGATGCATGCTAGCTTCCATCAACTCACACCTCGGTGCTTTGGAAGGCTTGGAAATTTGGTTGGCTCGATTAGGTATGAGGATGGTGTGGGTGAAAGAATTGGGATTTGGTGGAGAGGGAGTATTGCTTGAGGGAAGGGTGTCCTTTCACTGCAAGAATGGAAATGGCCGAATGGAGAGGGCTTGGGATCCTAGAATTGTTTTGAGGGAGTTTAGAATGCTTACATGAGTTGATTGTGTATGAAATTGTGTTTGAATTGAGGGGGTATACCTCTCAATTTGCCATCATGATGACACATGAGTGTGCACACATTTTGCACCGGTCCACCAGAGTTGTCTCCATTAAAATCAGGCAGCATCCTAGGTATGGGGGAAGTCATGGGAGGAGCTTCAAGGGCTGGTGTGCAAAGCTTCTTCTTTTTTTGTCCATAGGGTGCTCCGTTCACCTTTAAGATGAGTCAACTCACCTCACAAAGGTTCTTAGCTGACCTAGAGTGGGTTAGGTGCACTAGGTGGGTCATGGGAAAGTCCTTTTGAGTGAAAAGGGGCTATCATGAGGATGGGCAAGTTGACTTTAGCTTTGATCCATTGGGTTTAAGGTTTGAATCTTATGGTTTGATGGCTAATTCCCTTAGTGGGGTCCACCTAGCTTTTGGGTTTATTTGGGATTGAAGTAGGACATGCTTGGGTCAGGTTTGACTAAGCCCTAGGGTCCCATAAGTTGGTTTGGACGGATTTAGCTTCATTTGGTCAAAATGGGTTATTTTGGTTGTTGTTGACCAATTGGTCAAAGTCAAACAAGCTTGTTAGGTTCATATGATGATTTGGGATATTTTGGTTCAATTAATTTGGATTGGTTTTGTCTAGATTTGAATTTGATTCATTTGGATTCAAAAGGGCCAAATTGGTCAAGTTGACCAAATTAGGTTGGGTTGGGTGTTGAGTCAAGTTCAATTGGTTAATTAAAAATGATTGTAGGCTTTTGTTTTGTTTAATTTGAATTTTGGTAAATTTGGGCTAGATTAGGTCAAGTTGATCGATTGGTCAACTTGGGCCCAATCTGGCTTTGGTCAAGTTCAACAAGTAATTTGGAATGAACATGAGCCATTGGTTGTAATCAATTTGGATTAAATCATGATTTGACTCATTTTGGCTTTTTAGGCCAATTTGGGTCAACTTAGGTCAAGTGGCCAATCAGCCTTGGTTTGGCTCAATTGATGACTTGGTCATGTTTAATCATTAATTATGAATGGTTTGGGTCAATGGATTCAATCAATTTGACATATGGTGAATTTTAGCTAGTTTGGGTTTCATTTAAGGTAAGTGTTGACTTAGTCAAAGGATAAGTTTGACTTGGTTTGACCCAATTCAAGGTGGTTGATCACCCCATGATGATTGTTGATCATGATTGAGGTTTAGATGGGCTTAGTTCAATCCAATTTGAGTTGGATTAGAACTTGGCTCAATAATGTCCTTTAGGTCACTCTGGGTCAAGTGAGCCTAAATGGGTTAATTGGCTTGATCAAGGCTTGATTCAAGTTTGGTTGAACTCACATATGAGCTTAGGATTGAAATATAAATCCAATTGCAATTGGTTCGGAGCCAAATGAGTTTTGGTTTGTATGATAATTTCAAGTCATAAGGGTTGGCTTGGGCTTAATTTGGGCTGACTTAGTTTTAGTTTGACAATGGTGGTTTATGTTTATATTTGGATCCATGACTGAAGGAATGATTGAATCATGAAGAAATCTATGAATTCTGTGTTGAATTGGGTTTCATTTATCCAAGTTCAAAAGTTTGGCTAAAGGGCTAAAATTGGGAATTTGATTTGATTTGAGTTTGGTTTTGGTCATTTAAATTTATATTTCATTTATATTTATGAATATAAATGAAGATATAAATGGGTCATGAGGAAATCACTTGAGTTTGGAGTGATTTGGAAGCAAATTTGATTAAGCTTAAGGATGGAGGTTGAAAGGGCTAACTTGGATTTTGATTTAATTTGATTTATTTTGATTTGATTTGAAAGGTTTGAACTTGGATTTTATTTATATTTGTGAACATAAATGAAGGAATGAATGATTTATAAAGAAATCAATAAAGTTTGTGTTGGTTTGAAGGAGTTTTGGTTAGGTTTATGGAGGTAGGTCCATATGGCTTAAGAAGGGATTCGAAATTTGAATTTAATCAAGGGGTTCAATCATTTAATTTGGAATTGGATTTTGATTTGAGATTTAATTTGATAATTGAGAAAATCAATTGGAACAAGGTTGATTTGGATTTGGTTAAGGCTAAGTCTATAAGATAAAATCAAAGGGCTTATGAAGGGATTTGGAGTTTGAATTTGGTGATGGGTTCCAATCATTTGATAGTTGGATTTGATTTTGGAATTTGAATTTGAATTTGAGGTTTTGTTTGAAAGAATGAAGCAAGGATTGGGTTTGTGTTATAGGGTAGGCAAGGCTCTCCTAAATCTAAGGCTAACTCTTCAAAGTCTTTAAGGTTAAGTTATGTTCACTTAATCACTAGAAGTGTCTTAAGACTGAGGAACTCTTAGTGTCTATAAGAGCCCTAGGCCTATGATGAGGAAGTTGGGAACTCACTTCAAAAGTGAGGTCAACAAAAGGTGCCCAATAGGTGTGGTGTGACTAACAAGGCACACCGCATGTAATGGTGTTGACCGAGATGATCAACATTGTCCAAAGGATCATGCACTAACATAAATGATCTTCTTTAAACCCGAGGTGTAGAAGGAATCACGATCTTAGTGCAATGCAACTCCACTCATGCCAAGGGCATAAGGGAGGAATAAGGTATCCACCAAGGGATCAAACATGTGAACCTTCCATTAAAGAAGCAGGTTCAAGTTATCCACTAGGGATAAGGAGGGTTTGGATTTATTTTAAGGGTGCACTCGCTAGGGAATGCAAGTTAGAATCATGTTTAATTGACTCCACTGGGGAAGTCGGGATGACTGATGTCTCAATGGGGAGAAATTGATTGATAGTTTGGTTAAGTTTTGGATCTTAAGATGAACCGCCGGCCATGGATCATGAGGGACTATATCGGCCTAGGCCTATCTTAGATTTACCAATCCAAAGCGGTTGTCCACCGGCCACATGGTAGAACTATCCGACCTAAGGGGTTGCCTTTTGGTACACAACGACTGTGCTAGGGAGAAAGCGTAGTAGACTTACATCTTTAATAGAAAGGGAAAACCACTGGGATGATGTCTGTTGATGCTCATCGTGACAACCTAGCGACAATAATGAATAGATGCCTTTACATCAACTCAAAAGTAGTCAAGATAATATCATTTGATTGAATTGCATTGGTTTAAATTTCATTTATTTTATTTTTGATGGATCCCCTCAGTTTGTGATAGATTCATTAAGAAGGGGCTAATATCAGCCTAGAATTATCTTAGATTTACCAATCTAAAAGGATAGTCTACCGATTGTGGGGTAGAAGTAACCAACAAAAGGGGGGCCTTTCAATTTGCAATGGTCAAGTTAGGAAGAAAGCACGGGGATTCACATCCTCCTTAACATGGAACCACTGGGGTGATCAATCATTTATGCAACAAATCGGACCCGACCTAAGGCTACCCGTCAGTTTGCAACGGTCATGCTGGAAAGAATGCATAATAGACTTATATCTTTCAAAGCAAAGATGATCATCGAGGTAACTTGTCAGTGGCACAATAAATTGAACTCGACCTAAGGGAGACTACTAAGAGAGTGCCGACTCAGGCATTTATCTCAATTCAAAGTAGTCAGGCAATTCCTATAGGGAATTTTGCTAACACAGCCCTAAAGATAGGATGTCTGCTCAGGAAAGGGGCCACTGAGGCTTGAATTCCTAATCCATAACTGAATATATATATTTTTTATTTTATGTTTGTGTGGACACTATTTGTTTGTGAGGGACCACACTGAGAAGGAGCTCATGTCAGCCTAGTCTTATCTTAGACTTACTGGACCAAGGGAGAATGTGCGTATCCACTGAACAAATTCTCCAATCACAAGGGGTGACTACTAGGAAAGGGGGACTATCCAATCCAAGAGTAACTGAGGTAGTGTCAAAATGGGGTCACTAAGGGCGTGATCTAAATAGAGTGCCTAGAGGGGAGGTGCCATTAGGGGCATTATCCAAAACCCTATAAAAGAAAGCCTATAGGTATTCGGTGGTGAACTCAAGGAGAAAGCATGAGAACTCACATCTGTCAAGAGTGGTGTATCCACTGGGTGGGTTGCCATTAGCATGGTGATAACCAACCAACCTAAGGTGCCTGTCGATTTGTGATAATTAGTCTAGAAAGAAGGCGTGTGGACTTACATCTCTCCAAAGCAAAACTGATAGCCGTCATAATCTATCTTCGGCTCAACGGGGGCTATCGAACCTAGGGCGACAACTAAGCGAGGAGTCCTGTGTAAGGGCTAAACACAGGCTTGAAGTAGTCATAAGGAAAAGAGGCTCTAGGGGACTTACCCGAAACCTCAAATATACTCGACCTAGTTAATTCATGATGGCTAGTTCAAGAAGAAAGTATGTAGGCTTATATCCTCTTAAACAAAGTCAACACGGGGTAGTTTACTGATTGTACAGTAAGACCTACCAAACTTAGAAGGTGCTCATTAGTTTGCAGTGGTCGAGTTAGGAAGAAAGTGCGGGGACTCACATCCGCCAGACAAGTGACCATTGGGGTGACATACTAGCAAGGTAGTATAATAGCCTGACTTACAGTAGCTAATGAGTGAGTGCCACAGGGGACTTGCTCTCACATCAAAGTAGCTCGAGACAAAAGATATATGTTTGTTTGTGTTATGAAAGAAGGAATAAGATGCCACCGGGGTTCTCTTACACCTATCCTAAGCACCTAAGAATGTGACTCCACTAAGGAAGGATGTTGCTTGGGTTCTCTTATACCTAACTTAGTTGTACTGGTTGAAATAGGATGCCACTTTGGTTCTCCTACACCTATCCTAGTAATATTGGAGGATTGAATGTAATTTTTATTTGTGTTATGGAGAGATAGGATGTCGCTTGGGTCCTCTTACACCTACCCTAAACACACCATGGCAGATTCATAAGCAAAAGATATTTCTAACACATAAGAGATGGAATTTGATACAAAAAAAGTTTATTCATGATTATTTTCAAACAAGATATATGGGTAATATTTCCTTAGGTAGAGCCCGTTGATTGGAAGCATGGGCTCTCCCTTACAGTTTATAAGTTGATAAGATCCTCCTTGGTAGGCCCTTTCTATGGCAAAGTGCCTTCCCAAGTGGGTTCAAACTTGCCTCCAATCTTTCAATGAGCAATAATTGGTCTCCTTATAACTAAAATAAGCTCTCCTACTTGAAAAGCTCTACGATAAACCAACTTGTTATAAGCTTGAATCATTTTGGCTTTGTGTAACTCAAGGTGTTGGCATGCCTTGAGGAATCTCTCCTCTAAACTTTGAGCTCTTTCAACTACCACTTGGCATTCTGCTCCATAATAATCTTGCTACCCACTATCCTTAGTGATGGGACTTCTAATGGTAGAACAACTTCAGACCCATACACTAAAGAGAATGGGGTAGATTGAGTTGGATTTTTGTATGTGGTGCGGTAGGCCCACAAGGCTTTAACCAACTGGTCATGCCACTATTGCTTATTATCGTTGAATGTCTTCTTCAATATTTGGATGAGAGTTTTGTTGAATGTTTTTGCTACACCATTTGCCCTTGGGTAATAGATGGTGTAATATTTTCAATCTATGATGTGTCTCCGAGCAAAGTGTTGATTTTGGTGCTCTTGAATGCAGTACCATCATCAAAAATTATTCGTCGAGGCACCCCTAACCTATATACGATATGATTCCTGAAAAACTGGAGCACATGTTGAATTTTGAATTCTCTAACTGGGATTGCCTCCGTCTACTTAGAAAAGTAGTCGATGGCAGCTAGAATGAATCGGTGACCCTTGGAAGAAGAAGGATCGATCATACCCACAATGTCAGTGCCCCAACACTCAAATGACCACGAGGCTAGAGTAGGATGTTGAATGTTGGGCGGCTGATGCAGGATTACACCGTCCACTTGACATTGGTGGAATTTCCTAACTTCATCCATGCAGTCTATAATCATCGAAGGCCAGTTGTATCCTAGTCTTTTGATATTAGCTTTCATCTTTAGATTGGACTGGTGAGCTCCACATAAGCCTGAATGTACCTCAATCACAATCTTATGGGCTTTATGTTTGTCTAAAAAATGTAACCACATATGATCAAAAGACCACCGATATAAAGTGCCGCCCATGAGAGCATAGGAGAGCTCTTTCGATGATAATGACTTCTCTTGAGGTAGTTTGCCTATGTTTAGGTAATCCATGAATGGCTACCTCCAATCTAACTCGCCATCCTTTTTGGCAACGGCAACCTCCCCTTCAAGAGAGAGTCTCTCGATGAGTTCAACATCAATAAGGGATAAGACTTGTCTAT
The DNA here is from genome assembly GCA_021442155.1 of Cymbidium sinense. NCBI lineage: Eukaryota > Viridiplantae > Streptophyta > Magnoliopsida > Asparagales > Orchidaceae > Cymbidium > Cymbidium sinense. The sequence goes on from CM038217.1 coordinate 107,775,065, forward strand.
TTTGAACCTTTATTGAATTGGACTCATCTTCTGGGCATGCAACTCCTTGGCGAGTTTGGCTAATACATCTGCCACAACATTATCTCCTCTAGAAATCTTATAGATAGTGACCTCTGGGATTTGAGCCAACAACTCTATAGTGTACTTATGGTAATGATGGAGATTAAGCTTTAGAACTTTGTAGGACCCATTAATTTGGTTGATGGTGAGCTGAGAATCCTCAAAGATGATGATGCTCTGTACACATAAAGTAATGACTAACTCTAGACTGGCAATCGTAGCCTCATATTCATCTTCATTGTTGGTGCATGGATTATACAGATGATATGATAATCTCATCACATCACGGTCCGGAGTCAGGAGAACTATCCCTACGACTACCTTCCCTGGAAGAGTAGATCATGATTTTTCTCCTTTTTGAGAGGAAGCCGCACCATCAAAATACATCTCCCAACGGTGAATGTTAGTGTCCCCTAAGTTTATTATTTGTTCATTGGGGAGGTCATTACTAAGCGAAGAATCAGCAGGAAGTGGGTGTGCTACTAAGAAATCATGAGTACTTATCTTTTCATAGCACATAGGGGTACGAATGTGAGGTCAAACTATAATAAAATTATGGACCATCATGCCAGCCGTCCAGATAACGTTGTCCATTGTGGTGAATTTTTTATTTTCATCTATCTCTTCCTTGAAGTAAATGAAAACAAAATACTCTATTTTGACACCACGGAGATTGATGTACTTATTAGGGAGATGGGTATGACATCGAGGAATGATGAACTATCTCGAGAGATAGTCATCATCCTACAATGGACCTAATCACCTAATAAGGACTCCTAAGAATAATGGGTCTTTGAATGTACCAGAGATTCTTCCCCTACTTTACATGGAAAAGTAAAGTAGGGTTTATTTAAACTGGGTTTGTTAAGTTTCCTATGGAGGCAAGCCCACATAGTTAATTACATCATAAGAAATGAGATTCCTTAAGAATACTCTCGATTAAGGTAAATGATCATTATCTCCAAAGATTTCAAAGATAGGACTATCATTCAATTGGTTATTTTTAGAAAATAAAGTGGTATTGATAAAAAAGAGGGAGTTATTATCGAAACCAAAAGGAGATGAGTAGGGGATGCTCATGATACTAGAAAGCCTACTGAGCATCCCAAACTATCCTATGGTTAGCTTTACATTTTTGAAATTGAAGTGCTTTATATGTTTGAGCTAAATTTTTATTAGAAATCTAAGGCTTACAATTTCATAATCCAAGATCATGGAAATGCCTAAGAGGTGGGGATTTATGCTTGTAGCCCACAAAGGGAAACAACAACCTCAGATCCTAAATCTAGTGAGCTTTGGCAAGGATCGAAGAATGACCTAAATCTAAGGTGAAAGTGGGCATATGATTTATCTCCACAATAGAGGATAAATCACCCGACTGTTGGACTTACAACTGCCTAGGGGTGGCCACTAACTAACTCCTCTTAATGATTTTAAATACATGTAGGCAAGTATTATGCTTTTGTAAGATAGCTAGGCTATTGTTTATTTAGAAAAGAGATTAAGTCCTTAAACACACTCCCTAAGAGGCTAGATCATGAAGGGAATGAATAATGACTTAATCTAATGCAAATTTTGTAAGTTTTATTTTGATTTTTGAATAATTTATTTGACACAGGCTATAGGATTCGTATGCCTAATGCATGAGAAATTGGTTATGGGACAAAATTAGTAAGAAGGAGGTGTGTCTCCACTATTATTCAAAATGGTCAAGCCATATTCTCTAGCAAAGGTGGAAGCCCTCCATTAGCAAGAGTGAAGCAAGATGATTTTTATGCATGATGTGAGACATACAATATCCAGTTAAGGGGTTGCTAAATCTTTTTATCTTGATTAATGTCATAGTCTTTAGGTGAGGTTATGAGATGTTTAATTTTAATTTTGAGTTGATTAATTGGATAAAAAATTATTTTTCTTTAAGAGCCTAATTGTCTCCATATCATTCATCAATTAATGAAGAAACTAGAGAAAACATGCCATCCTAATTGCACAAGCTAAACAATACAACAAAAAATTTTATAAAGCTAGAGCAAAATAATAAGAGGCCGATGTGGTCGGGTTCCACCGCACAAACCCAAAAATAAAAATGGGTAGCCGAGCTCTACCCCTATACATATAAATGAATAATTATAATTAAAATGAATTCGTGTTATGGGGGTCTTCATTCTTCATTTCTTCATTTCTTCATTTTTTTTCTCTTTCTTTGTTAATTTTTTTTCCTTCTTTTAGTTGGTTGGGATGTGATTTGCTCCAAGGCTCCACATGGTGCAAAGACTTGGTATTATGACCAATGTTCATCTTAATCCCCCATAACATTCATTCCAAATCAATTGCAAAATTACATGAAAAAGAGAAAAGATAAATATAATTAAACCTGTGAAATAAAGATTAGCTAAACATACCACACAACCCAAGCATGTATATAAATAATTTGGACTTAGCACCCCATATATGAGTAACCAAGTCCATCTATCCTAGTTTGCTTAGGGGTATAAGCAACTTGTATAACAAAATTATTTATATTTTATTATGCTAAGATCGCCTACCATCTAGTCTACACACATACACCCTAATATCCAATCTAAAAATATTACATCACAAAACAAAATCAGGCATCAAACCATGCGCCGCCCTAACATAAAGCTAGAAATGGTGAGTTAGCCTAATGTGTGTGTGCCATTTAAGGCTTCTGTGGCATGTCTTAGCTAGGCTTTAAGGTTGAAATTTTCTAAGTGTGAGAGATTCAATTTTAAAGGTGGTTTTAATTTAAGTGGTTTAGTTGATTTGTTAATTTTATTTGATGATTTAATTTGGTTTGAATGAACCTACATTTAGTTACTAAATGTTGTAAAGTGAGGAAAAGAGAAGAGAACTTCTATTTCATCCCTACCTTAAGTAATTTCTAAGGTAGATTCATTAGTGATTTTTCTTTAGTGAATATTTTATTATGTATTTTAATTAATCCTAAGTTTAGATTTGCTCTAAATAAACATATTCAATAAGAAAGATATCTTAGCATTAATTAAGGTGAATTACTATCACATAATACACAACCCTTTATTTCTTTCCAACATGTATATCATGCATATGAATGAACCTAAGCATAACTATACTTGCAATGCAAATCTTAGCACACCTTAGTGATGGATGCAAAGAGATATTGTTTAAGAAAATTTGGATATTCCATGAATGTATATTTTTATTAAGTAGAAAAGAAAGACTATTTTATCCATTAATTAAATGCATATCCACATGTATAAAAGACATAAGTAAGTATGACACCATTATTTTCTACACTGGGTGTAAGGTACAAGACCTACTTTGGGCTACTTAAAGCCTCGTAACCCCGAGATGTCCAGACTAATATACCACTTTTCTTAAATACATGTGCATGTACAAAAAGAAATATATGAAAGAAGAGTCATGCAAAAGAATTTTTTTTGTGTTTGATTTGTGCAATTTACATGTGCAAGTGTGAAGATCCTTCTTAAGTCATAACATAGAAGTGCATAGGAATAGATTTAAGCAAGTGTTATGTTCTTTTCAAATGAACTATACAATTAGCAAATCCTATCCAAATCCATGTTGAGAGAAGAGAAGAAAATAACATAACACATCTTATGCTATAATCACATGCAAGCTTATAAGTGCTTATAAGTAGCATCACTTCATTTATAATGTTTGATTTATAGGTTTTAAAAATAGTTTTTGATTTAATAGTGATAACAACCACTCATATTCTTAACTTTAGCCAAAACATGCAATTTGACATAAAGGAAACATTTTATTTAATTTGATTTTTTAAAAGATATGAATGCATGATTTCATATGGAATACAACATTTAATATGATTGGAAAGAAATAAAGTGATGTAAGCATATGACTTCATTCTCCCTAATTAATTCCTAAGGACAATCCTATAGGATAAGATTATTAAAAGTGAATCAAAATTCTTTAGAAAGATTTTTATTTTTGAATTTGAATTTGAATTGATTTAAGAAATGTGAAAAGAGTTTGCTGGTCCTAACCCATTTCCCCCATGTGTGAGTTAATTTAGTTTAATTTTAGAACAATTAGATTTATTTTATATTTTGTTTAGACTAAGGTGTAAATTAGATCCATTTATTACTCCTTACCTACACCACTTTAACATAATTATTCAAGTAATTATGAACCAACATATGATATGAAATCACATAGAATTTAAATCAGGAATGCATCTAAAAAATAAAGGGGCCTAATGCAATTGGCTCACAATTATTAATTAATTAAGCTAAAGGGTTTACATTAAGTACTTTCATAACCTTTCCACATATGTGAGTTGGATATAGTTTCCTTTGAAGCCTCTTAGGTTATTGAACACCTAAGAATCTACCCAAGATTAAGAGATTGATTAATTCCAGATTGATTTTGAAAGTTTGATTAGACTAATTAAGTAGATCATTAGTAGATTAATCTATAATTATATTTAGGTTAAGGAATAAAGGGGGTTTTGGGAATAACTTAGAAAAATATCCCAAACCCATTCCATAAACCTCCCCCTTACTTAAATAATGTTTAATTATCTCAATTAAGGAATTAAACCACTATTCATATGCTTAATTATTCTTAATTACATAAAAGGGGTGATTAGGGGTTCATTAATTAATTTCTTTAATTAATTAATTAATTCATTAATAAATCCCAAGAAAATTTAGGGAGGTAACTCATCCCACTAAATATGTCTGAGAAATTTGGAATTAATTAATGAAGTAATTAGGAGTAATTAAGGTAATTCAATTTTTAATTAAACCCTAATTAAGAAAAATTCACTATTCAAAATCAATTAGAAATAATTTTATTGGATTCCCCTCTGAAATATCTTTAAAATGAGCCCTCATTTATATTTTTGGATTTTTCTACATTTAATTATGATTTTATGAAGTTTTTATGATTAATGGATAATTAAATAGCCTAATTAATTAACTAATCCCGTCGGCACCACATGGACTGCTGACGCGGCTCGCTTTCCATTTGGCGCAATGGGATTGGTTATTTAAGTTATCGCATTATGTAGTGCGTCAACTAGCGGCGTAACGTGCTTTCCCTTGGGTTTTCCAATCAAGGATCAGATGGCCAGGGTTAATCCCGTGCTTTTAAAGGATTTAAATCAATGGATCTAATCATTTTAATCAGGGTCATCCATCTAAAACATGTGGGATGGATGACACACGATTCATCCCTGCCTGAGCTGTGAGAGACGAAGCTTGTCCATCCTCCATGGATTGATCCGAGCTTACCTAAGCTTAGATTAGGCTAGGATTCACCCTACACCATCAAGAGGTGTAGGTGAGAACGTCCAACGGCTAGGATCTAATGAGATTACAATTCCCTTCATAAAAGGCTAAACAATTTTCAATGGAGGATTTTGAGTCATACCTCACCGGAGGCTATCACCAACGCTTCCAACAGAGGAGGTAGCTTCGTCTAGTGGAGATGAAGCTCTATTGAAAGTTTCAAGGCTTGATTTGAAGTGGATTGCCCAATTGACCAAGCTCTCCTTCAATGGCTTGCAGCTTTGATCAAAATCCCCCTTCCCATGGCTTTGTGACTTGGGAAATGCTTTGCATGAGCTCGACTAACTCCCTTGATGGTGCTTGCAAAGTGAATTTAGGTTTGGTGGAGAATTAAGTTGGAATTTTAGGCCTCCTTATTTGAAGAAAATCGAGAAGGAGAAATTCAAATGAGCTTGGGAATGCTTGCCAAGGTTTGGAGAAGCTTAGTTTTAGTTCTTAGGGCTCAATCAAATTCAAATTGTGTACATTGAGTTGGAATGAGGGGGAGTATATCTCCCCCTCCTTGGATAGGATGGTTAAGGCTTACTCTTTGATTTTTGATCAATTGAGGAGATTGATTTTATTTTTATGCTGTTAAGGATTCCATGTGCTGATTTTGGCAGAGTGGAGGAGAGGGAGTGCACATGTGCTAGGTGAGTGTATGGAGTGATCCAAGTGCAGAATTCCCATTGGAGGGGTCTGTTTGGCCTTAGGTTGGGTCATGGCTGACCCAAACCCATTGGATCATCTTCACCACCCTCCTTGGTGTCCATGTGGTCCACTATGAGGATGCCAAGTGGCTATGAAAAGGAATTGACCAAATTTCAAGTGGATTTGGCCATAGGTTACCCTTTGACCTAGGGTTAAAATGGTCATTTAACCTTGATTTTGATTTGGGAAGATTTGAAATGATTCAAAAGTTGGTTGGGCCAAATTTCAATTGATTTGGAGTTCGTTTGATTTGAATTGGTTCAATTTGACCCATTTAGGTCAAGTTGGGTCAATTTGGGTTAGGTTGACCAATTGGTCAAATTGGGTCAAACCTTGGGTTAGGTCAAGTTCAAATGATCATTTGGACCCTATGGGTATCATTGGTTTGATTCAATTTAATTTTTATTTTATTTTGGTTCATTTGAGTTCATTTAGGTCAAATGGGTCAAGTTGATCAATTTGACCCATTTGACCCAATTGGGTTAGGTCATGGGTTGGTTTAGGCTTGGTTGATCATTTGAAATGTATTAAAAGCTTTGGTTTCAATCAATTTTTGCTTGGTTTGATTTCAAGTTGATTTGACCTTTAGGTCAAGTTGGTTCATGATCAATGGCTAGGTTGGTAGTTGGCCAATTGAAGCTTTGGTCAAGTTCAACAAGTGATTTAGAATGAATTTGAACCATTGGTTACAATCAATTTGGCTTAGATCAGATTTGACCTATTTTGACTTTTTAGGTCAACTTGGGCCAAGTGGCTAATTTGGCTAGGTTTGGCTCAATTGATGGCTTGATCATGTTCAATCATTGATGATGGATTGGTTTTGATCAATGGTTTCAATCAATTTGGCCTATGGTAGATTTTGCTAGTTTGAGTTTCATTTTGCAAGTGTTGACTTGGTCAAAGGCTAAGTTTGACTTGGTTTGACCCAATTTGAGTGATTGATCATCCTATGATGATTGTTGCTCACAATGTGAGGCTTAGATGGGTTTAGTTCAATCCAATTTGGGTTGGATTAGAATTTGGCTCAAAAAGGTGCTTTATGTCACTTTGGGTCAAGTGAGCCTAAGTGAGTCAATTGGCTTGATCAAGGCTTGATTCAAGTTTGGTTGAACATCCCATATGGACTTATGATTGAAATATAAATCCAATTGCAAGTGATTTGAAGTCAAATGGGTTTTGATTCATTTGACAATTTCAAGTTCAAAGGATGAACATGGGTTTGACTTGGGTTAGTTTGATTTTGGTTTGATGATTGAAGTTTATGTTTATATTTGGGCTTATGATTGAAGGATTGATTGTTTGAAGAGAAAATCCAAAGGTTTGGATTGATTTGAGAATGATTTTGCAAAGTTCAAGAATTTTACTTGAAAGAGCATAAGTTGGATTTTGGTTAGATTTGGATTTGAGTTTTGAATTGATTTTGGTCATTTGAATTTATATCTCAATTATATTTGTGAATATAAATGAAGATATAAATGGGTTATGAGAAAATCTTTTGAGTTTGATTTTAGCTAAGTCTATAAGATGAAATTAAAAGGTTTAGGAAAGATTTTGGATTTGGAATTGAGTTTTTTTTTTTAATTTAGTTTTGGTTATTTGAATTTATATCTCATTTATATTAATGAATATACATGAGAATATAAATGGGTTATGAGAAAATCCTTTGTGTTTGGAGTGATTTGAGTTTGAAGTAGATTTGAATTTGTGGTTGATTTGAATTTGAAGTTGATTTGAATTTGAAGTTTGACTTGAAAGAAGGAAGTAATGATTTGGTTCAAGCTATAGGGTAGGCAAGTTTTCCTAATACTCCCTAAGGCATAACCCATTCCTTTGGCTAACTCTTTTAAGTCTCTAGGGTTAGGTTAAGTGTTCACCTAATCACTATAAGTGTCTTAAGACTAAAGAACTCTTAGTGTTTATAGGAGTCCTTATGCCTAAGATGAAGAGGTTGAAAGCTCACTCCAAAAGTGAGGTCAACAAAGGGCGCCCAATAGGTGTAGTGTGGCTAGCAAGGCATACCGCACGTATTGGTGTTGATCGAGATGATCAACAACATCGAATGATCACAAGCAATAATAGGAATGATATACTCCCAAACTAAAGGTGTAGAAGGAATCAGGAGTTTAATGCAATGTGACTCTACTAATGTCAAATACATAAGTGAGTGAAGGAGGAATCCACCAGGGATTGAGTATGTGAAGCTTCCACTAGGGAAGCAGGTTCAAGTCAACCACTGGGGGGATGAGAGGTTTAATTTGATTTACATCTCGCTAGAGAGAAAATTGATTTGATTTGTTTATTTATGATTTGGTGCTCCACTGGGGATGAAAATGTGAACTCTCCACTAGGGGAGCAAGTTCAAGTCATCCATCGGGGATAAGAGGTTGTGAAATTTGCTTGGGGGATCAGAATTCAAGATCCATTGGCGATGAAAATGTGAACTCTCCGTTAGGGGAGCAAGTTCAAGTTGGATTGAATTGGTTCCACTGAGGGAACTGGTAAGATTTGCATCTCACTGAGGAGAAGCAGATTGAATTGATTTGTTTAATTTGGGTTGACTCTACATGGGAGGTTGATTGGATTTAATTTGTTTGTTTTGTTTGACTCCACTAGGGAGTAGAATTGAACTTGTTTCAGACTTTTAAATTTTGAATTTTGAGATGGACCCTATCGATTTGTGATGAGACTAGGGGGCCATGTCTACTCTCTACTTACACAATCCAAAGGGTAGTCTACCAACCACATAGTAGGACTATTCAACCAAAGGGGTTGCCTTTTGGTTTGCAGTGGTTGATCCAGGGAAGAAAGCACGGGGACTCACATCTTCATAAACAAAGGACCGCTGAGGTGACACTCTAGCAAGGTAACATGCCAACATGACTTAGGGATAACTTACTGAGTGAATGTTACTGGGGGACTTAAATTAGCTCAAAGATATTCAAAGTCAATTTCATTTTTAATTATATTTGATGGATCCCATCGATTTTTGATGGACTGGACTGAGTAGGGGACATGTTGGCCTTGATCTACTTCAGATTTACCAATCCAAAGGGAGTAGTTTCCCAGCCGAGGGGACAAGTATCCAACCAAAGGGGTTGCCTTTTAGTTTGCAGCGGCTAACTCAGGGAAGAAAGCTCGGGGACTCACATCTTTTCTGAATAAAAGACCAGGGTGACACGTTAGCGAGGTAACATGTCAACTCGATTGTTGACCTTATTTTTAGAATGAGCTCTCAACCTCTCCATCTTAGACATAGGACTCCTTTTAGACACTAAGAGTTCCTTAGTCTTAAGATACTTCTAGTGATTAGTTGAACAAAAAATCTAACTCTAGAGACTTAGAAGCATTAGCCATAGGAATAGGTCATGCCTTAGGGGTGTTAGGAAAACTTGCCTATCCTATAACTTGAGCCAAATCATTACTTCTTTCAAGTCAAACTCCAAATTCAAACTAACTTCTAGCTCAAATCCATTCCAAATCAAACCTTAAATCAATTCCAACTCAATTAATTTTCTCAAATCATGAATCAATTTCAAATGATTGAAACCCATGATTGAATTCCAAATCCAAAATCTTTCCTAAGTCACTTTGATTTCATCTTATGGACTTCGCTCAAACCAAATTCAAATATGTTCAAACTCAAGAGATTATCACATAACCCATTTATATCCTCATTTATATTTACAAATATAAATGAAATATATATTCAAATAATCAAAACTCAAATCCAAATCTAACCTAAATCCAACCATACCCTTTCAAGTAAAATTCTTGAACTTAGCCAAATCAAACTCAAATCAATTCAAACCCTTGAATTTTATTCATGATTCAATCAATCCTTAAATCATGAATACAAATATAAATACAAACTTCAATCATCAAACCAAAACTATATTCAAAATTCAAACCCAAATCAAACTCATGTTCATCCTTTGAATTTGAAATTGTAAAATGAATCAAAACCCATTTAACTCCAAATCACTTGCAAATGGATTTATATTTCAATCATAGGTCAATATGTGAGTTCAACCAAACTTGAATCAAGCCTTGATCAAGTTAATTGACCCATTTAGGCTCACTTGACCAAAGTGACCTAAAGCACATTTTTGAGCCCAATACTAATCCTACCCAAATTGGATTAAACTAAGCCCATCTAAGCCTCACATTGTAAGCAACAATCATCATAAGATGATCCATCACTCAAATTAGGTCAAACCAAGTCAAACCTAGCCTTTGACCAAGTCAACATTTGACCCAAATGAAACCTAAACTAGCCAAAACTACAGACAAATTGATTGAAACCATTGATCAAAACTAATTCATGATCAATGTTGAACTTGACCAAGTCATCATTTGAGCCAAACCTAGCCCAATTGGCCACTTGACCCAAGTTGACCCAATTTGACCTAAAAAGTTAAGTTGCATCAAATCTCAATCTAAGCCAAATTGATTGCAACTAGTGGGTCAAATTTAATCTAAATCACTTGTTGAACATGACCAAAGCCTCAATTGGACAAATAGACATAACCTAGCCCAATTGACCATGAACCTAACTTGACCTAAAAGGCCAAATCAATCCAAAATTAAATCAAACTAAAATTGATTAAAACCAAAGCTTAATGACAAGCCAAACCTAAACCAACCTATGACCTAACTCAATTGGGTCAAATAGGTCAAATTGATCAACTTGACCCATTTGACCTAAGTGAACTTAAATGAACCAAAACCAAATATAAATTAAATTGAACCAAACCAATGATACCAAAACATTTCAAATGGTCATATGAACTTGACCCGACCCTTGCTTTGACCTAATTTGACCAGTTTGTAAACTTGACCCAAGTTGACCCATTTTGACCTAAATGGGTCAACATGAGCCAAATGATGTCAAATAAACTCTTAAATTCATTGAAAATTGACACAACCCAATTTTGAACTATTCTAAATCTCAAATTGAGAGCTAAATGATTATTTTACTCCTAGGTCAAAGGGTAACCTAAGGCCAATTCCACTTGGAATTTGATCAAATCCTTTTGATGGCCACTTGACATTCTCTTAATGGTCCATTTGGACACCAAGGGATGTGGTGCACATCACCCAATAGGTTTGGTCATCCGAACCCAACCTAAGGCCAAAATTGACCACCCAATGGAAAATTCTCCACACAGAATCCCTCACATCTTCATTTAACACATGGACAACTCCTCCACTTCACTCCCTTACCAAAATCAAACCATGTGAAGCTCCTAACAGCCTAACAAACCCATTTCATCTCATCAATTGATCTAAAATGGAAAGGAAGCTCAATATTGACCGATCTAAGTAGGGGGGATATACTCCCCCTTATTTCATTCCAATTGAGATTGCTTACTGTCGATTGAGCCCTAGGAAATAAGAAGAAGCATTGCCAAGTTCTCCCAAGCATTCCTAAGCTCCATTGAATTCTCCATTTCTTGGTTTACCTAAGTCAAAAATAGGGGAGTTGAGTGAGAGTATCAACTTGCTCAATTCTCCATAGAAGTCTAATTCCTCTTGCAAGCCCCATCAAGGCATCAGGTTGAGTTCACCCAAATCAAATCCCAAGCATTCAAGCCATGAGAAGGGGGAGCTAGACCAAAGCCACAAGCCATTGAAGCTCATTTTGGTCAATTGGAAGGTCCACTCCATCTCAAGCCTTCAAACCTTCAACGGGGCTTCATCTCCACTAGACGAAGCTACTTCAATGTTTGGAAGTGCCGATGATAGCCTTCGATGAGGAATGCTTCAAAATCGAGCGTAGGTATAGAATTCTTTGGTCCTTCATGAAGGGAACTTTAATCCCAATTAAATTCCACCGTTGGATGTGTTTCTCCTTGCTCTTAGATGGTGTGTGTTCAATCCTAGCTCAATTTAAGCTTAAGTGAGCTTCGATCAAGCCTTGGAGAATGGACGGCCTTCGTCTCCTGGCTAGGGGATCAATCATGGACCGCCCATCCCATGTGTTTTGGATTGATCCAGATTAATCCAATTAGATCCAATGATTAATCCTTTGAAAACCATAGGTTTAATCCTGATCGTTCGATCTTTGATCGGACGGTCCAAGGAGAAAATGCATAGTGCCGCCGGCTGACGCGACATTTGATTTGATTAATTAAATAACCAATCCTCCACGTAATGTGGAAAGCACGCGCCATGTCAGTGGTCCACATAGCGCCAATGAGATTATTTATATAATTAGGGGATTTAATGACCTATTAATCACTGAAACTTCAAAAATAAATAACTAAATGTAGAAAAATAAAAAAAATATAAATGAGGGCTCATATTAAAGATAATTCAGTGAGAAATAATATAAAATTATTTCTAATTAATTTTGAACAATGATTTTTCTTTAATTAGGGTTTATTTGAAATATTAATAACCCTAATTACTCCTTAATCATTTCATTAATCTCAAGCATATTTAGTGAGATGAGCTCTGCCTCCCCTAATTTTCTTAGAATTTATTAATAAGTTAATTATGAGAATCAATTAATGAATCCCTAATTACTTTCTTAATATAATTAAGGATAATTAAGCATGTGAATAGTGGTTTAATCACTTAATTAAGATAATTAAACATTGTTTAAGTGAGAGGAGGTTTATGGAATGGGTTTAGGGTATTTTCCCTAAGTCATTCCCTAAACCTCCTTTCCTCCTTAATCCAAACTTAATTAAGGATTAATTCCCTAATAATATTTTTAATTAGCTTAATTATATTCTCAAAATCAACCTGAACTTAATTATTCTTTTGTTGGGTAGATCCTTAGGTGTTCAAGAGCCTAAGGCAAAAATAAGAAAATTATTTCCAACCCACATGTGCAGGTGTTGACCTCATTTTTAGAATGAGCTCTCAATCTCTTCCATCTTAGACATAGGACTCCTCTTAAGCTTTAAGAGTTCCTTAGTCTTAAGATACATTTAGTGATTAGGTGGACACTCAACCTAGCCCTAGAAGACTTAAAAGAGTTAGCCATAGGAATAGGTCATGCCTTAGGGGTGTTAGGAAAACTTACCTACCCTTAGCTTGAACCATTCCTCACTATCCTTCCTTCAAGTAAAACATCAAATCAATCTTAATTTATTTTCTCCATACTCAAATCAACTTCATATGATTGAAATCCATGATTGAAATCTATGATTGAAACCCATGATCAAAATCCATCAAAAATTCCAAGTCCAAATTTTGCCTAAGTCCTTAAGCCTCCCTTAAGGACTTAACCAAAATCTTAATCTAAACCAATCAAATCTTTGAGATCCTCTCATAATTCATTTATATTTACATTTATATTCACATATATAAATGAAATATAAATTTAAACCCATCAAACTAAACTCAAAATTCCAAATCAATTCATGAAATTTTCTTAAGTCCCTTTAATTTTCCATTAATGGACCTAGCCAAAATCTTAATCAAACCATTCCAAAGTCATGGGATTTTCTCAAAACAAATTTATATTCTCATTTATATTCACATATATAAATGAAATTTAAATATAAATCAATCAAATAAAATGCAAAAATTAAATTCCCAATTTAAAATTTTCCTAAGTCCCTTAATTTTCTATTAAAAGACTTAGCCTAAATCTTGATCAAACCATCTCAAATTCGTGGGATTTTCTCAAAACTCATTTATATTCTCATTTATATTCATATATATAAAAGAAATATAAATATAAATCAATCAAATGAAACCCTCAAATTAAATTCCAAATTTAAAAATCTTTCTTAAGTCATTAATTCTCCATTAATGGACTTAGCCAAAATCTTGATCAAACCATCTCAAAGTCATGGGATTTTCTCATAATTCATTTATATCCTCATTTATATTCACATATATAAATGAAATATAAATATAAACCAATTAAAGAAATTCCAAAATTCAAACTCTAAACTCCCAAATTTTCTTAAGTCCCTTAAAATTTTCTTAATGGACTTAGCCCAAATCATGATTAAACCACTTCAAATCCTTGAAATTTTCTCATGATCAATTTATATTCTCATTTATATTCACATATATAAATGAAATATAAATTCAAACAATCAAAACCTATTCCATAAATCAAACTCAAATCAACTCAAAATCCAATCTAAGCCTTTCAAGTCAAAATCTTGAACTTAGCAAAATCAATTTCAAATCAAGTCAAAACCTTGATTTTCTCTCATGATTCAATCAACCCTACAATCATGAGCCCAAATATAAATACAAACTCTAATCACTCAATCAAAACCTAGTTCCAAAATCAAAGCCAAAACCCTTCATATTCTTCCTTTGAATATGAAATTGTCAAATGGATCAAAACCCATTTGACTTCAAATCACTTGTAAATGGATTTATATTTCAATCATGAGTCCATATGCAAGATCAACCAACTTCAAATCAAGCTTTGACCAAGCTATTTGACCCACTTAGGCTCACTTGACTCAAAGTGACCTGAAGTACCTTATGAGCCAAATTCTAATCCTAACCAAATTGGATTGAACCAAACTCATCTATCCCTCTCATCATGATCAACAATCATCATGAGATGATTAATCAACCAAATTAGGTCAAACTAAGTCAAACCTAAGGGTTGACCAAGTCATTTAGCCCAAAATGAAACCAAACATAGCCAAATTCCACCATAGGCCAAATTGAGTGAAACCATTGATCTAAGTTCACTCATGACCTATGTTTGAACTTGACCAAGCAAACATTTGAGCCTAACCTAGCCCAATTGACCACTTGACCCAAGTTGACCCAACTTGACCAAAAAGTCAAAATGTGTCAAAACTTGATCTAAGCCAAATTGATTCAAACCAATAGGTCAAGTTCATTCCAAATCACTTGTTGAACTTGAAAGCCTCAATTGGCCAACTAGACCTAAGCTAGCTAATTGACCTTAGACCCAACATGACCTAAAGGGGTCATGTTGAGCCAAATTTGAACATAAAAAATTGATTGGAAACAAAGATATCAATCCATATGACTAACCTAATCTAAACCTACCCTTAATCTACCTCAATAAGTCAAATGGGTCAAATAGGTCAACTTGACCTAGTTGACCTAAATGAAGTCATATGACCCAAATTTAAAACTATACCAAATTGAATCAAAGTAAAGCCACTAAAACATTTCAAATGGTCATATGAACTAGACCCAACCCTTGGTTTAACCCAATTTGACCAATTGGTCAACTTGACCGAAGTTGACCCATTTTGACCTAAATGGGTCAACTTGAGCCAAACCCTATCAAATGAATTCCAAATCTAATGAAACTTGGCCAAACCTAGTTTCTACACATACCCAACATATCCAAAGTGAAAAAAACAAAATGACCATTCTACCCCTAGCCATAACAAAAGTTTGGCTTAATACATGGGTAATTTGGTCATATCCTCTTCACATTCACTTGAGGCTTTCCTAAAAGCTCAAAGGGACTTTATAAAGAGTGGTGCACCCAACCCAATGGGTTTGGGTTAGTACAATTAGTCCCTAGACCAAACCCAACCTCATAAGTCAAAACTCCAAATTCAAAACCCATCTCCCACCCAAATTCAAGCACATGGGAGGTTAGTAATCAACTCCTTGGCTAAAACCGACCATGCACACACTGCTAATTGATCAAACAACCCACCCCTAAGCTCAATTGTATCAAAATGATAAGAGGGTGGATGGCCATTTGATCCTTCAAGGGGGAGATATACTCCCCCTAATTCATTTCAATTCTAATTCCCTCATCGATTGAAGCTGGAACTCGAAGCCTGAGAGAATTCCCAAGCTTCTTAGAGGATTTGAAAACTCCATTTCTTAATTTTCAGAGTTTGAAAATAGGGGAGGTCTATTGAAGAGCCAACTTCCTCTCCCCTCAATTTCCATCCAATTTCTCTTGCATACTTCATCAAGGAGCTAAGTCAAGTGCACCCAAGTTTCCTTTGGACTTCCCACAGAAAGGAAGAATTGAATTGGATCAAGGCTGCAAGCTAGCTAAGGAGGAGGTTGTCCATGTACCAATCCACTCAACCTCAAGTGCTCAAAACTTCAGCAAGGCTTCATCTCAACCAGATGAAGTTTCTCCAAGGGAATTGAGCCCCAGTGATGACCTTCGGTGAGGTATGGGATTTTTTTACCATTAAACTCAATGCGGTGCAGAGCTTTATAAAAGAAATTTTAATTCCATGGATTTTTGACCGTTGGATGTGTCGCTCTTTAGCTTTAGATGGTGTGGGTTGAGTTTGATTTGAATCCGAGCTCAATCGAGCTCGAATCTTCCCCTTGATCATGGATGATCTCTATTGATCATGGGGAAGAACTTGGGAGATCTCAACCGTCCATCCACGCATTATGGATGGACGACTGAGATAATTTCCACGTTTAGAAATCCCTTATCCATTTTAAAATTGCGGGGAGATCTCTGGCCCTCTGATTTTTGATCGGACGACAGAGATCAAACCGCGTCCACCGCCAGCCACCATTTCGAATTTAAAATTTAAGTGAATCCTTCATGGCACGATGCATGTAAAGCGCACTGAATGCCACCGCCGTGCACCGCACTGTGAGCAGTAGGGTTAGTTAAAATATTTTAATTAATTCTAATTAACCTGGGGATCTTCTAAAATTCATAACTCCATCTAAAAAATTTAGAAAAATATGAAATAAAATCCTATGGAAAGATAATTCAACCTAAAATATTTTAAAATTATATTCAATGGGTTTTAAATTAAAAGTTTCTCTAATTTTAGGTTTTCTTGGAAACTTCATTTTCCTAATTACTTTTTATTTAAGCCTCCGATTAATCCCAAATTTCTTGGGTATATTTTAAGGGATGACTTATGCCTCCCCTAATTTCCTTGGGATTTATTAAAGGCTTGATTAGAAGAATTGCATATGAATTTCTTAATTACCCACCTTATGTGATTAAGGATAATTAGGGTATGATTAGTGGTTTTAGTCAATGATTAGAATTGATTAAGGTTAGATCCAATAAATAGGAGGTTTAGAGAATAATTTAGGGGTATTTTCCTTAAGCTATTTCCTAAACCCCCTTTTCTCTCCTTAATCTCCTCTTAATTAAGGGTTAATTCATTAATTATCCCCTTAATTAATTTCTAAAAATTTTAAAAGTTCCAGAACTTAATTAATCTTTGGGTAGATGCTTAGGTATTTAATAGCTTAAGTTCAATTAAGGAAATCAAAACCCAATTCATATGTATGAAAGGATGTTTTGAAATTACTTAAGCTAAACCCCTTAGCTTAATTAACTACTAATTGTGAGCCAAATTGCATTAGGCCCTTTTCTAAATAGGTGCATTACAAATTTAAATTCCTTGTGAGTTTTTATGTCATCTCATTGGCTCATAATTATTTGGTTAACTATTCTGGTGGTGTAGGTAAGGGTTAATTAAGTCACTTAATTCATACCTTAACCTAATTAATACATAAAAATGGATCTACTCATCTAAAAATTAAAAAACAAATATAAAACATATGTGGAAATGGGTTAGGAACAACAAACTTAACTCATCTTTCCAAAATTAAATCAAACTTCAAACTAAACAAAAATCATAATGAATTCACTTTGATTTATTTTAAACTTTCTTATTCCATAAGAATGTCTTTAGGATTTAAGTGGAGTGAATTTATTTGTATGCTTTCATTGCTTTGAATCTTTCCCCAACATGTTAAATTTGTATGTCATGTGGTTTCATGCATTCATATTTTTCAAATTCAAGTTTAAAATGAAATTGTTTACTTATGTCAAATATTGCATGTGTTGGCTAAAGTAGAAATATGAGTGGCTATTTTCACTACTAAACCAAAATTATTTTCAAAATTTATAAATCAAATATCAAATCTTAAAGTATGCTACTTATATTCTAATTATAAGCTTGCATGTGAAAGAATATAAAGGTATGCTTAGCATAGGTTTCCTTTCTCTCTTATGTTAGTATAGTTTTGAATTGGAATTTGGTGAGGTATATGGCCCATTTGAAAAGGACCTAATGCTCACCTAATTCCATATCCTATTCATCCCTATGTTATCACCTAAGGAGGGCTACCTACACTTGCATACATAAAGTTCAAAGACAAAATGAATCCATTAATGCAAGTTTTGCATTCTTCCTTTCCATTCATTTCTTTCATACATATGTTTGTATTTAAGGAAAGTAGTATTTTAGTTTGGACAACCCTAAGGTTGTGAGGCTTTAAGTATCCCTAAGTCTTGTACCTTACACCTCCTTAACAATGGTCAGATACTTATGCCTTTCTTACTTTCATGTGTGTATGTGAAAATTTGGATAAGGAAACCCATTTCTACTAATGAAAATCATGCATAGCAAACTTCTAAATTTCCTTAAATGGATTACTTAGCATGCATCATAAAGTGTGTTAAATACTCTCATTTGTATGTATAGATATGCTTAGGGTCCATCCATATGCATGTTATATATGTTGGGAAAGAAATGAAGTAATGTGTGTTATGTGAATTTTGATTCATTTTATTTAATCTTAAAATACTTTTCTTTTTGAATAGGTTTGTTTAGAGTTCATCTAAACTTATGATTAATTAAAAGATTTAATTAACATATTCACCTAAGCAAAACTAAAATGTGAATCTACTTTAGAAATTACTTAGGTTAGGGAAGGAAAGAGAAGTTCTCTTCTCTTTCTCTCTCTTCATAACTTAGTAATTGATTATAGGATCCACTTAAACCAAATAAAAACATCAAATAAAATCAACCCAAAATAATTAAACAACTTAAATGAAACCCTTCTCTAAGTTGAACATGTTCTTCACACTTAGAAAATTTGAACCTAAAGCCAACTAAGCATACCACAAACCTTCAAAGCACACACATTAGCCTAAGTCACCACTTCTAGCTTTAGGTTAGGTGGTGCATGGTTTGATATTTGTTTTGTTTTTGTGATATATGTTTTAGATGGATGTTAGGTGTATGCTCATAGAATAAATGGTAGGAATTCTTAGTCTAACTATTCTTTTCTGTGGGATTGTGCTTAAGGGGCACTATCATAAATAAAAATATAAATGCTTTTGCTTGCAGGTGCTTTATACCCCTAAGCATAATCCATTGGCCAGGTGGACTTAGTCACCCATGTGTGGGGTGATAAGTCCAATATACATGCTTGGGATTTATGTGGTTTGTTTTAGCTAACCTTTCTTTTGCAAGTGTTAGTTAGATTTTCACTTTTCCTTTTCATGTAAATTTGAATAATTAAGATTTTGGAATGATTGTTATGGGGATTAGGATGAACATTGGTCATAAGATCCTATCTTAAGATCCTATCTTATGTACCATGTGAAGCTTTGAAGCATTCTACTTTCCAACCATCCAAAAGAAGGAACCAAAGAAGAAAAGAGAAAAGAAAGAAGAAAGAAGAAAAGAAGAAAGAAGAATTGAAGCTTGAAGACCCCCATAACAATGAATTCTTTTGCTTAATCATAATTTAATTTGTTTGTAATCTAGATTATATAAGGGTAGAGCTCGGCTACCCAATTTGATATTTTTTGAGTTTGTGCGATGGTGCCCCACCATAATGGCCTTTTATTCTTTTTGATCAGCTTTATATATTGAATGATGATTTTATTTAGCATTTGCATTAAGTGGCATGCTTTTTCCTAGTTTCTTCCTTATTTTATGTATGGCATGGATGTGGATTAGGATCTTTAGGAAAAAAATAAACTTTACCCAACTTAATAACTCAAATAAAAAATTAAATAACTCATAACCTCACCTAAAGCTTAGGTTTAAAATCAAGATAAAAGAATTAGCAACCTCTTACTGGATGAGTATTTCTTTATAATATCATGCACAACATCTTATTTCACTCTTGATTGAGGGCTTCCATCTTTGCTAGAGAAACTTGGCTTGACCTTTGAGGGCCATGGTGGAAACTCACCTCCTCCCTTCTCGCTGATTTTGACCAATAATTCTTTTTCTCATGCATTAGTCATATGAATCCTATTAGCCTCAATCAAAATAATTGTCCAAAATGAAAATAAAATGAAATTTGAATTGCATTATATTTAGGTCATTTGAAGCATGCCCTTTACATGATTTAGTCTCTTTAGGGAGTAAGTTTAAGGACTTGTCTCATTCTAAATAAATAACAGTCTAGCTATCTTGCATAAGCATAATGACTTTCCTACATGTATTTAAAATCATAAGAGGAGTTAGTTGGCCACCCTAGTTGTAAGTCCAAGTTGTCAAGCGGTTTGTCCTTTATGAGGCAAACAAATTACCCATTTTCGCCTCAGATTTAGGTTATTCTTCTAGCCTTTGTCAAAGCTCCCTAGATTTAGGTTCTGAGATTGCTTCTCCCTATTGTGGGCCATAAGCATAATTTCTCACCTCTTTGACATTTCTTTAATCTTGTGTTAAGGAATCATAAGTCCTAAAATTCTAATAAAAATGCAACTCAAACAAACTAAATCAATTTCAAAATGTAAAGCCCAACTATAGGATAGTTTAGATGCTCGCAGTTTCCTAGCATTGTGCATCTCCTACTTATCTCCCCTTTTGGCTTAACCCTCTTTTGATCAATCCCATTTAATCTTTCAAAATAAACCAATCGATTGATAGTCCTTTCCTATTGAAATCTTCAAAGACAACGATCATTTACCTTAATCGAGTTTTCCTAAGGATCCCATTCCTTAGATGTAATTAATTATGGGGCTTGCCCTGTGGGAAACTTAATGAACTCGATTTAAAATAAACTCGCTTTACTTTTCCATGTAAAGTAGGGAAGAATCTCGTACATATGCACATCGTCCTTAGAGTCCTTATTGAGGTGATTAGTCCATTAAAGGGTAGTGACTTCTGTCTCTTGAGATAGTATTCTATTTCCTTGATGATGTGCCCGATCACCTCAATAAGTACATCTACAGATCTATATGACATCTTAAAAAGATGAATTTCTATATGTCTTGTTCTCTTTCATTTCTTACTAATAGATTTGAAAGGCGACTCGTTGCCTATAAGAATTTTTCTCCATAGATTTTTTTGGCGACTCCGTTGGGAAATTTTCCTCTCTCCATATTTGATAAATGATCATTGTCTTTTAGTATTGATATTGGGTTTGTACTTTGGTATGAATCCAAGACTATCCTTATTTCTTTTGGCACTTAGCTCATTTCATTCTTGAGTTGAGTTAGCCAACATATTTAGGTTTAGGACTGCATTCCTTGTTGGTCTTAAAACCCCTGTTGGGTTCTCCAATAGGTAAAATGAAAATATATAAATAAAAAGAAAACATTTTAAAGACTTCCTCCTTATCAGTTTATGATAAGAAAAGGTTCATTCTAAAATAATAAAGATAAAATAAATCTTCATAAGAATTTTGCTTTTTAAAAAAAAGCACCTTTTCAAAAATGCACTTAAGAAAAATATTTTCCACAAAATTTTATCACCCTCATTTAACAATTCCCACGATTGTTATATGTAGGGGATTTTCAAAAATAAAACTAACAATATTTTCAAAAAGCACAAATGAACATCTTCTTTCAATTCACTTTGATGAAGATTTCTTTTTAAAATAAAATGAATAATCATCTTTTCAAAAATCAAAATCATAATCATAAGGTTTTCAAAAGTACATGAATCTTTCTATTCAATACACTCACACTTATTGAATGGAAGGTTCATTTCCAAACAAAATGAAAATTTTCAAAAAAAACATACATTAATCTTTCTATTCAATACATTCACACTTATTGAATGGAAAGTTTTATTTGTAAAACAAAATTAAACTTTTCAAAAGCACACCTGAACATCTTCATTTAATATACTCAAATTTATTAAATGAAGATTTCATTCCCAACTAAAATAAATATCTTTTAGGAAATCCCTCTTGACCATATCTCACATATGTTTTAAGTTGGAATTCCTCTCTTTCAAAAATTAAAACTTAAACAATCATACTTTCAAAATTCTAAAACACTTTTTGGAACTTCGTTTAACATACCCAAATTTGTTAAGTGAAGTCTCCAAATCCAAAATTTAAAATTTTCAAAACACATTTGGAACATCATTTAACATACCCAAATTTGTTAAGTAATGTCTCCAAATTCCCAAATTAAAATTTTCAAATATTTTTGAACTTCATTTAACATACCCAAATTTGTTAAGTAAGTCTCCAAATTCAAAACCCAAAATTTTCAAACATATATTTGGAACTTCATTTAGCATACTCAAATTTGCTAAGTGAAGTTCCCAAATCCAAACATTAAGAATCAACAATCATATTGTAAAATTTTGAAGCACATTTGAACTTCATTTAGCATACCCAAATTTATTAAGTGAAGTCCCCAAAGCCAAAATCCAAAAAAAATTTAAACATATATTTGGAGCTTCATTTAGCATACTCAAATTTGCTAAGTGAAGTTTCCAAATCCAAAATCAAAAAAATCAACAATCATATTTCAAAAATTTTTAAAACACATTTGGAACTTCATTTAACATACCCAAATTTGTTAAGTGAAGTCTCCAAATTCAAAATCCAAAAAATTTGCAAACACTTTTTAGAACTTCATTTAACATACCCAAATTGTGAAGTCTCCAAATCCAAAATCTAAAATTTTCAAACACCATTTGGAACTTCACTTAACATATTCAAATTTACTAAGTGAAGTCTACAAAGACAAAAACAAAAATTTTCAAACACCTTTGGAACTTCTTTCCTTAATAAACCAAATTTTCTAAGGAGAAGTTTTCATTTTCAAAACCAAAATGAAATCAAAATTTTGAACACACCATTTGGAGTTTCATTTAGCATACCCAAATTTGGTATGTGAAATTTTGATTTCACAAAACTAAGTGGGATTTCATCTTTAGCATACCAAATTTGCTAAAGTAAAGTCTCCACTTTCAAACACATCAAAACAAAATGAAACACTTAGGATTTTCTTAGCATACCTAAATTTGCTAAGAATCCCATTTTCAAAAATCAAATAAACACACTTGGGTTCTTCAATTACCATACCAAAATTTGCTAAGTAAGAATTCCATTTTTTCCAAAAGTCAAAACAAAAATTCACAATAAAAGAAACAATTACTTTCTCAAACACTTTATTTAGCATACCTATATTTGTTAAGAAAGTGAAAATCCAAATCAATCAAAAAAAAAAAAGCGAAACAATTTGACCCTTACTTTAACATAGCTAAATTTGTTAAAGGAAAAGGTCCTCAAATCAAAAATTCAAATTCAAACAAACAATGAACCTATGGAAGCATCCTTATCAAAAATTTTGAATCTATATTTCAACATACTTAAATTTGTTGAAGTTGGATTCATATTCAAATTCCTCTTTCAATAAATCTTCTCAAATCCATTTGAACCCCACTTAACACTTCCAAGTTGTTGGATGTGGGTTCAAATTTTTAAATTCAAAATTCAAAAATCTATGGATACAAAATAAAAGTTCATATTTCTCATTGCGATCTTACAATGCAATAGCGCTCAATATTAGTTTCATTTGTCTTCCCCCATGGTATGGATCCGCTTTAGATCAACTTTGGACCATACCCATGATTCACTTTGGATTTGGGAGCTGATCACTTGAGGGCACCTCACCATAGTCCAAGTGTGACCGCAAAAGCGGTCATCGATTGACTAACCCTCTGATTCTACTGTCTCCTCATTGAAGAGGTAAGGTGTGGCAGTACCATAGACTTCAATTATAGCAGTGCCAGCTGTGCCAGTAATACCAACTCTGATTGTAATTCACCCTAGAGTTGCTTATGTACCCGTGAGGCTAGTACCCACCATTTGCCAAAGGGTAAGGCTTCTAGTCTCGTGGCTACCTCCCCACATTTGAGTATGGGTCTACACTCCTCCCATCCCACCGCACACATGAGAATAAGAACGCATGGTCCAACACACTCTGATAGCAGGGAGCTGAGGCAGTGACGCCCATGGATGAGTTTCTTATCACTCACCATTGGTTTGAAAACTAGTTCCATCCTCTCTGGATCAAACAGAGGATGGAGGATCCATTCATCACCTCCTGGCATAGCCCAGTTTCTAGAGTGAGGTGTCCACGACCATCTTTTACATTAGGTAGAGCATACTGATTCTCACCACCTTGATCTTTGATCTATTATCCTAAGTGTGGAGGCATTCATCAGAGGCCCGTGGACCCATACAACCCATTACTAGTGCATGTTCAGCCATCAGCCACTTTGATTGATTTTCTAGCTTGGCACGCTACCCACGCCGTCCATATTGATTGTATTCTTCTCACTGGGACTAGCCACCATAGGAGGGCAATTCTTGTGCACAGAGAGTCGGTGGTGTCTCCACCCCACCGCTCTACCCCTCATTCTCCATCACTAGTGTAAGTTACAACATCTCCCATTCCATCTAAAGCCATGAAGGTCACTGTGAAAGGTGCACCGCTGGTGATCCGCTATCAAGGTCCTACTCCTCCTACACCACCCATTATGGTGGAGCTCTCCCGCCGACCTTCTACAATGGTGGAGGAGTGGCGACCCCAAAGCATCGTGGTCATCCCTTCACCAACTTCGCCCATACAGTAGGATGTGGAGATGGTGACATTTATTATAGATATTCCAGATGACAATCAAGTTGCACTAGTGATAGTGGAACATCTTAGGATTTTTACCCTCATAGCCGTAAGAGTGTCATTCATCCAAGGAGTACTACAAGATTGACTCCAAAGGACGATCCGTGCTCTCGTCTAAAGTGATTACACTAATCAACCTAGATTGTTTGTACTTGCTGAGATGGATCATTCCTTAGATGCGATAGTTGCACATTATTTCATGGAGAAGAAGAAAATCTTGGGGTATGAATGGTCATGAAGAGAAAGTCAGCTTCGATCCCAATGAAGATGACTTGATGAGGGACACAGCTGGAATCTATTTGGTTGACTCTAGAGGATCTCTTCTTAGGGAACAACAAGCCATAGAAGGTGATGAGGTTGATCAGGAAGACACCACAATTAGCCCAGCACCTCAGTTACATGACTTGTTAGCAACGATGTCAATGCTTCAGAAATAAGCCCCTCTAGTTCATCTTACTACAGTCGACATCAGTCAGCTTGAGTTAGTGCATGTCTTAGACCTAGTCAAGACTCTACCTCTCATTGAGCAAGGTAGCACTAGCCTATATAGGAAGGTAGTGGAAAGTATCTCCATATAAAAAAAGATATAAAATTCATAGTTGAGCAACATGTAAAAGAAGCTTTGGCTCCTAGAGGATCATCTTCAAAGGGTAGACATTACCTAGAGGAATTGATGTTATCCAAGATCCCATGAGTTTCGCGGCCTCCTTCTTTAAAAAAAAGCTTTGATGGTGGAAAAGTGGTAATATATTACATTTCGTGGCTTGTAACAATGTGTGAATGCTTACTTTTCACCTTTATTAGTAGCCTAGTGTATACTTTTGATTGGTATGTTGAAGCCTAATAGTTTAGAAAGATTTGCTAAGTTAGAGCAACTCTTCATCAAGAGATTTGTGGAGCTAGCAAAGGGTTATGTAGTGATTTTATGTAGATCAACAAAGACTGGTGAGTCACTTGTTGATTATATTCTATGGTGTAACCTGAAGTGTGAACCACTATCCAATAGCATGTTGAGATTCTCTTGAAGAATTTCCATGGCTCGGTCACCTTCTTGCTTAAGGGATTCACTATCAAGATATTTAAGAAGCTAATCAACAAGGCGGCTAGTCTACAAGGAGAGGCCAAATAGTTGCCTTTTCAAGATTAGTTGCCTAAGTAGAAGCCAAAGGTTTATGAGAAGCCTGAGCAAAAGAATAACTTTGATAAGGGGAAAGACTAGATCATCAGAGACCACAACCTTAGAGCCTCCACCTCCTTTTGCCACCTCCCAGTAGTATGCCTCCATCAGCCTCCACAAAAACCACACCTACGCCAATACCACCGAGAATGCATATATACCACCAAGTAGCTATGGTCCACTACTTTTAGATAAGTTAAAAAATCTTATTCTTTTAAGAGGGAGGTAATCGTGAAGATCTTTAAGAATCTTGAAACCTAATTTTAGCTACTAGCCTAGAGATGAGAAGTAAGCAAAAGTCATCCAAACTTTTCCCTTACCACCATATGCTAAACCACATTTTGGAGGATTTTTACATTCAAGGACACTTAAACACGCCAAGACCTGCTATAATTATCCCAAGGAATACCTTATGGAACAACCTTCCCCATTAGGTAATCCTGATACATGATCTAAAACCAAAGAAGGTTGGGACATTTCTTTGTCCAAACCTCTAAGAAAAATAATTTAGAAGATAAGAAGCTTTTTTAAATTTGGTTATATGGGAGTCACCTTCAAATTTGTAAATGAAAAGAGGCAAGAAATTAATCTTTTTAGAGACGAGATAAATGTACTTATTCGTGAGATCAAATACTCATCAAATAAATAGTGTACTAAAGATAGAGTCATTACACTTTAATGGACCAATCACCTAATAAGGACTCAAGGACAATGGGTCTATATATACTGTGATTCTTCTCCAACTTTACATAAAAAAAGAAAGGGGTTTTAAACTTCGTTTGTTCTATAGGCAAGCCCTGTTAATTACATCCTAAGGGATGGGATCCAGAAAACACTTGATTGGGTAAATGATCCTATTTGAAGATTTCAAATAGGAAAAGAGTATCAATTGATTGATTTATTTTGAAGATAAAATGGGATTGATCAAAAGAAGGAGTTATTATCGAAGCCAAAATGGAAGATAAGTAGGAGATGCACATGATGCTAGGAAACCTAGCAGCATCAACTATCCCATAATTGGGCTTTACATTTTAGAAATTGATTTCTTGTTTGAGTTGTATTTTCATTAGAATTTTAGACTTAAGATTCTAACACAAGATGAAAGAAATGCCTAAAGATGAGGAATTATGTTATGGCCCACAAAAAGAGACTATAAATCAATAAATGAAAAAGCATAACCAAATCAAAATTTGTAATTGGTTTGCCTCCATAAAGAGACTAAGTCCTTAAACTCAAAGAGACTAGATCATGTAAAGATATGCTTCAAATGACCTAAATCTAATGCAATTCAAATTTCATTTTATTTTCATTTTTGGACAATTATTTTGACTTAAGCTAATAGGATTCATATGACTAATGCATAAGAAATCATATTATTGGCCAAAAAAGAAGGTGAGTTTCACCACCTCTCAAAGGTCAAATTCTTTCATTGTGGAAGCCTCCAATCAAGAGGAAATAAGATGCATTTGTGCATGATATTATAATGAAATACTCATCCAAATGAAGTTTGACAATTCTTTATCTTGATTTTAAACTAGCTTTAGTGAGGTTATGAGTTATTAATTTTATTTTGAGTTGTTAAGTTGGTAAAAGATTAAGTTTTCTTTGTTTTAATCCACATCCAGCCATACATAAAGCAAGGAAGAAACTAGAAAACATGCCACTTAATACAAAAAAAGCTAACAAATCACCAATCAATTATAAAGCTAATCAAAAAGAAGAATAAATTATGTGGTTTACCAGCACAAATCAAAATATCAAATATGAAAAGCTCTACCCTTATACAACCCATTTCAAATGAATTAAATTACAATTGAGCAAGGAATTCATCATTATGGGGATCTTCAAGCTTTATTCTTCTTTCTTCTTTTCTTCTTTTTCTTCATTTCTTTTCTTCTTTCTTCTTTTGGTTCCTTCTTATGGATGGTTAGAAGGTGGATGCTCCAAGGCATCACAAGGTGCATAAGATGCTTATGATGCTCATTAATCCCCATAATAATTATTCTAAAAATCCTAATTATACAAATTTTACATGAAATGAAAAGTAAAATTTAACTAATACTTGCAAAATAAAGGTTAGCTAAATAAACCATACAACCTAAGCATGTATATTAATTATCACACACATGGGTGACTAAGTCCATTAACAATGGATTATGCTTATAAGAGCAAGCAAAAGCATTTATATTTTTATTTATGATAGCCCTTAAGCACAATCCTTAAAAGAATAGTTCAAGAATGTATCATTCTAAGCATACACCCTAACATCCAGCTAAAACATATATGTGAAAACAAACAAAATATCAAACCATGCACCATAACATAAGGCTAGAAGTGATGACTTAGGCTAATGTGTGTACTTTGAATTTTGTGTGGTATGCTTATTGTGGCTTTAGGTTCAAATTTTCTAAGTGTGAAGAAATATGTTCAACTTAGAGGATTTCATAGTTGTTTAAGTATTTTGGGTTGATTTTATTTTATTTTTTGATTTGGTTTAAGTGAATCTACAATTTATTACTAAGTTATGAAGAGAGGGAAAGAAGATTTCTCTTTCTAACCTAAGTAATTTCTAAAGTAGATACATAGCATTTAGGTGAATGTTTTGATTAAATATTTTAATTAATCATAAGTTTAGATAAACTCAACAAACCTATCAAAAAAGAAAGACATTAAGATTAAATAAAATGAATCAAAATATAACACACATTACTCATTTCTTCCCAACATATATCATGCATATGGAAATTAAGCATATCTATACATGCAAATGAGAGTAGTTCACACACTTGATGATGCATGCTAAGTAATCCATTTAATAAAATTTAGAAGTTGAGTATGAATGATTTTTCTTAAGTAGAAAAGGTTTTCCTTATCCAAAATTTTACATACATACATGAAAGTAAGAAAGGCATAAGTGAGGATAGTGCCATTGTTAACCGTGAGGTGTAGTAAGACCTACTTATAAGTTAAAGCCTCAACCTCGGGGGTTGTCCACTAATATACCACTTTCCTTAAGTACAAACATATATATAAAAGAAATGAAACCGAAAAGAAAAATGCAAAAGTTGTTTAGTGGATTTATTTTTGTTTATGCAATTTATGCATGCAAGTATAGGAAACCCTTCTTAGGTGAGAGCATGGGGATGAATAGGGTATGGAATTAAATAACTATTGGGTTCTTTTCAAATTAACCTACATCTTACTAACTCCTATTCAAAACTATACCGACATAAGAAAGAAAGGAAACCTATGCTAAACATGCTTTTATAATCCATCACATGCAAGCTTATAATTAAAGTATAAGTAGCACACTTTCAGATTTGATATTTGATTTATGTATTTTTTTTAAAATAATTTGGATTTAGTAGTGATAATAGCCACTTATATTTCTACTTTAGCTAACACATGCAAATTTGACATAAAGTAAATAATTTCATTTTAAAATTTGAGAAATGAAATTATGAATGCATGAAATCACATGGAATACAACTTTACATGTTGGGGAAAGATCCAAAGTAATGAAAGCATGTAAACAAACTCACTTCACTTAAATCCTAAAGACATTCTTATAGAATAAGAAAATTTAGAATAAATCAAAGTGAATTTAAAGTAATTTTTGTTTAGTTTGAAGTTTGATTTAATTTTAAAATGGTGAGATGAGTTTGCTGTCCTAACCCATTCCATTTGTTTTAATTTTAGATACTAGAATATATTTTATATTAATTAGATCCATTTTTATGTGGGTCAAATGGCTTGGTCAAAGCTTGATTTGAAGTTGTTTGATCTTGTATATGGACTCATGATTGAAATATAAATCCATTTACAAGTAATTTGAAGTTAAATGGGTTTTGATCCATTTCAAAAATTTCATATTCAAAGGAAGAATATGAAAGGGTTTTGGGTTTGATTTTTTATTTAGGTTTTGATTGAGTGATTGAACTTTGGATTTATATATGAGCTTATGATTGTAGGGTTGATTTGTAAGTGATTTAGCGAAGTTCAAGATTTTAACTTGAAAGACGTAGATTAGATTTTGAGTGGATTTGAGTTTGATTTTTGGAATTGGTTTTGATTATTTGAATTTATATTTCATTTATAAATATAAATATAAATGATAATATAAATTGATCATGATAAAATTTCAAGGATTTGAAGTATTTTAATCATGATTTAGGTTAAATCCATTAAAGGGAATTTAAAGGTTTTAAGAATTTTTTTAAATTGAAATTTAATTTTTGGATTGGATTTCATTGATTTATATTTGTATTTCATTTATATATGAGAATATAAATGACAATATAAATAGGTTTTGAGAAAATCTAATGAATTTGAATAGGTTTGATCAAGGTTTAGGATTGATTTTGGCTAAGTCCTTTAATGGAAAATTAAAGGGACTTCAGAAAATTTCCATGAATTAATTTGGAGTTTTAAGTTTGATTTGATGGGTTTGTATTTATATTTTATTTATATATATGAATATAAATTAGAATATAAATGAGTTATGAGAAAATCTTAAAGATTTGAATTAGTTTAGATCATGATTTTGGTTAAGTACTTAAGGAAAATTAAGGACTTAAGCAAAATTTGGACTTAAGAATTTTGATCATGGGTTTCAATTATAGATTTCAATCATGGATTTAAATCATGGAATTGAATCATGGAATTGATTTAAGTTTGGAGAAAATCAAATAGAATTGATTTGGAGTTTGACTTGAAAGATGGAAGGTGAGGAATGGTTTAAGCTAAAGGTAGGAAATTTTCCTAACACGCCTAAGGCATGACCTATTCCTATGGCTAACTCTTCTAAGTCTTCTAGGGCTAGGTTGGAGTATCCACCTAATCACTAGATGTGTCTTAATACTAAGGAACTCTTAAAGTCTAAGAGAGGTTCTAAGCCTAAGATAGAGGGGTTGAGAGTTCATTCTAAAAATGTGGTCAATACTGAGTCAGCTCAAACCTCCATCACTAAGGAAGGTTTGCAAGTTGCCAGTGCCAACTCTAGGAAAGTGGGAGCTCAGCAGTAGCAGCATGTGTCATCCCAGGATAGCCCTTTAGCACAGCCATCGACCATGTCTAGCCTCCATCCTTCAGCTTGCCCTTCACATTTCTTCCATTTTAGCTAGCTCTTCATTTCTTCTACTAGTAATTCTTGTATCAGATAAGGGCATCAAATCCCTTACTCCACTCACTCTACTTGACTTCTACTTTGTACCTCCAAATAATTCCAAGAAATTAAAGAATAAAGCTAGTTTGAATTACATCTGTGTCACTTCTGATGGGTTATCTTCTTGTATTCCTAATGATAACTCTTCAAGTCTAATTAACTATAACAATTCTGATCTTCCTCTTTCTGATTCATAGTTAGACTTTCCAACTCTGAATACTATGGGTTCACCTCTTGAGATAGACTTGGAATCATCCGATTCTGAGAGTCCCATAGGAGAAGCGCAGGTGAGCAAGTGCGTAGAACCTTCCACCACCTTGCCTCAAGAGATCACTGAAGTCAACCTCCATAGTGGCAAGGTTCTACCTCCTAGGGTAGCACCTTAAGATAGAGGGAAACACGTCATTGGTACTAAAGATTGAGAAGCCCTTCCATAGGATGCTCCACCTTTGGATATGCTTGTGGAAGACCAGAAGGTGGACTACAATGTCCTTTCTCATCTAAGAAAGTTTTCATCTAAGCTAACCATATATGATGCCCTTATCTTATCCAAAGAGATGAGGGAATTACTAATCAAGGCTCTCCTTGATCCTAAAATATGCTTAGCTAACCGTTATAGGTGAGGAAGCACACTATGCAAAAAAAGGCCAATTGATTATCTTCACAGATGAAGACCTTCTTCTAGGGGACTTGGAGCACAACCATCCCCTCTACATTATAGTCGACATGGACAGGTTCATATTTGCTAGGGTTCTTGTGGAATTTAGGTTCATCGGTGAATATTATGAGTCTAAAGACCTTGCTTTTAAAGATCGACATCTCCATACTCTGAGGAGATAGGATGATGTTGAGAGGATTCAATGATTAAGGTGAGGGCTTTAGGTTCTATAGTGTTACATTTGGAGATCGATAATTAGAAGACTGAAGCCAAGTTCTACATCATTGATTCGAATACTTTGTTCACTACTTTTCTTGGATACATCAGAACAAGATTGTTCCATCCTCCCTTCATCAGTGTATCAAGTTCAAAAAAGATGGAATTGAGTATCGTGTCAATGGGGATGAAAATTCCTTTTCAGTTAGAGAGGTTGAGATCTATGAGGATGTGATCTACTATCTTCCTCAAAACACCCTTTCTCATAAACTTGGACAAATTTCAAATGCAAATGCAAAAGAAAAAGAAAATGAAGTAAAAGAAAAATAAAAAAATGAAAAGAAAAATAAAAGCCCAAGTGAACAAGAAAGGGGATTTGAAGAAGAAGTAGATCCAAGATATCACATTCCACCCACAGTTCTCCATCATTTGGACATGTGGGTAGGATGGCTCAACCTCCACTAGGCAGAGACAGACAAAGAAATAGAGTTCTAGAGGTGGGAGACCCCCTAGTTGGCCTTAAGTCAATAGAGGTCGTGTTCCAGTTCATAGGAGTACCCCTAATATTCACATAGACTTGGAATCTAGCTCGGAGGATGAGTTTAATGCAATTAGTATGCCAGCCAACCCCTCTCAGTAGGTTCCATTGAAGGTGACTTTTGATCCACATAGATGAAGACCAGGCTTCTAAGCAAAGAAAAGTATTCAAATCTGGTTTATGTGAAACTATTAGGCAATAGTTGGAAACCTTAGCTCTTACCTCACTTGCATCTTAGAAAGTTGAAGGTTTAGTAGTTGGGGAAGTCCCTAAGTCTTCCAGTGACATGAAGCATAAGAAGTTCTTTGGGATCATCATCCTCAAGCCCTGAGGTTGATGTAGAGCTTGAGGAAGATACTTTTAAAGAATTAATGGAATCACCTTTTGATTTTTACTCACCTTGTGTAAAATCTTATGAAAGGTTTAGTTCCTCACACATGGTCCAAGCATAGTCAGTACTTTGAAAAGCTATAGAATAATGAGGGGAAGCACAATCAAGAGTGGACTAGGTTTGATTTTGGATGATGAAGATTTTTGCCTAGTTGTCACCAACCATTTGGAATCTGATAAGTTCTTCTCACACATTCCCAACTCTTATGAGAATGTGTATTTAGAAACTTCAGATAATCCAGATGATCCTTAAGTCAAAGAGGCACTGCCAAAATTTGAAGAGGAGATTCATTCAATAATAGACAAGCTTAAAGAAATCAACCTCGAGATAGAAGAAAATTCACATACATCGCCATTGTTGAATGAAGAAAGAAACCAATGACATAGTTAGCTATTGATGAGTTTAAAGACGCTTCATGGAGTTATGAAGAGATGCTTAGATTATCCCTAATTAGCACAAGCTAGCAATAGACCCTAATGTTACCCCTATCAAGCAAGTTCCTAGATGCATGCGATTAAAAGTTGAACAATGGATCATTTCTGAAGTCAAGAAATTGATCGATGTTGGTTTCATCAGGGAAGAAAAATATCCTACCTGGTTAGCTAGTGCCATCCCAGCTAAGAAGAAGAATGGCCAAATTTGCATTTACATTGATTTAGGGACTTAAACAAGGCATGTCCTAAGGATGAGTTTCCTCTTCCTATACTAGAGTTAATGGTGGACCTCATCTCATGCAATTTTCTCTTTCATGGATGGATCATGTAGCTATAACCAAATTAAGATGTCTCCTGAAGATGAAAGAAACACCACTTTTCGAACCCTGATTGGAATCTTATGTTATAGGGTCATGCCTTTCGGCCTTAAAAATGCTAGTGCTACATACCAATCATGACTTAGATCTTCAGTGAACTCATCCATCATTAGGTTGAGTGCTATGTTGATGATCTAGTAGTCAAAAGCTTAAAAAAGGAAGACCACCTATTTGACTTGAGAGTAGTTTTTGAACGGTTAAGATAATATAATCTCAAAATGAATCCCCTGAAGTGTGCATTTGGAGTCGCTTCAAGGAAATTTCTTGTGTTTATTTTTTGACATCAGGGAATAGAAATAGATCCTGAAAAGATCAAAGCTATCTTAGAAATGCTACCTCCTAAGAGTTTAACTCAACTCAAATCCTTTCAAGGATGGTTGGTGTATCTAAGATGCTTTATCTCAAACCTATCGGGGAGATGCAAACCATTTTTAGCACTTGTCAAAAAGGATGCCAAGTTCAAGTGGGATGACAAGTGTCAACATGCTTTCGAAGATATCAAAGAGTACTTGGTGAAGCCGCCAGTTCTAGCAGCCCCTATCCCGGGCAGGCCACTCATCCTATACACTGCTGCATTGGACAACTCTCTCAGCACTCTATTGGCCCAAGCCAATGATAAAGGGAAGGAGAGTGCACTCTACTACCTCAACCATCATCTGATCCTTCAAGTAAACTATCCACCTATTGAGTAACATTGCCTAGCTTTGATCTTTGCATCTCAGAAGCTACAACACTACATGCTTTCTCATAAGGTGAACTTGATCTACCAACAAATCCATCAGTACCTCATGACACCAATGCTGGACATTTGACTCATTGGTCCATGATTCTCTAGTTTGATATCACATTTGTACCCTCCGTCGTGTAAAGGACGTGCACTAGCAAATTTCTTAGTAGCACACCCACTTCATGCTGATTCTCCGCTAGTGATAATCTCCTCGATGAATAAATCATGAACTTAGGGGAGGCCAACAACCACCGATGGGAGATGTATTTTGATGGTGCTGCTTCTTTTCTTAAAGGTGAAGCACCATGATCTACTCTCCCAGGAAAGGCAGGGGTAGGAATAATTCTTCTAACTCCAAACTATGATGTGATGAGATTCTCATACTATCTATCCAACCCCTGCACCAACAATGAAGTTGAGTATGAGGCTTTGATTGGTCTGGAGTTAGCCATCACTATCAGTGTCAAGAGCATCAACATCTTTGGGATTCTCGGTCATCAACCATTGTCGGGTCCTACCAGTTCTCAAACCCAAGCTTTGTCATTACTACGAGTATACCATGAAGCTGTTGGCCCAAATTTCCAAAGTTACCATCTACAAGGTTCCCAGCAGAGAACGCGTGTGATGCTTTGGCAAACTTGCCAAAGAATTGGCATGTCCGAAGATGAGTCCATTTCAATAAGGGTCCAAAATAGACAAGTCATATCCCTTATTGATGAACTCATCGAGAGACTTTCTCTTGAAGGGGAGGTTGCATTGCCAAAATGGACAAGGAGGGATTGGAGGCAATCATTCATAGATTATTTAAACAACAAAACTACCTCAAGGGTCACAAGCCCATCGTGAAATAGAGCTCTCTACGCTCTTGTTGATGGCACCCTGTACCAATGATCTTTTGACCAAATGTGGTTACGTTGTTTAGACAAACATGAAGCCCATGGCATTGCAATTGAGGTACATTCAGGTCTATGTCCAAAGATGAAGACAAAGATTAAAAGACTTGGATACTACTGGTCTTTGATGATCAGAGACTGCATGGATGTAGTTAGGAGATGTCATCAGTGTCAAGTACACAATGTGGTCCTCCACCAACCACCCAACATTCTACACCCTGCATTGGCTTCATGGACATTTGAGTGTTGGGGTATCGATATTGTGGGTCTAATCGATCCTCCTTCTTCCAAGGGACATCAATTCATCATAGCTACCATTGACTACTTTTCCAAGTGGGTGGAAGCCATCCCACTTGAGAGGTCACTCACCATGTGCTTCAGCTTCGAACCATATCATTTGGGGTGCCTCAATTTTTTTGATAATGGTACCGCATTCAAAAGCATGAAGATCAATAGCTTTTCCAAGACACGATAGATTGGAGATACTCCACCATCTACTACCCTAGAGAGCTTTAGCGAAGCATTCAACAAAACTCTCATCCAGAATCAAAGAAGACAAAACGAGTAGTTGGTTGAAGCTTTGTGGGCCTACCACACATACCCAACTCCAACTCGCTTTATCCTTTTTCTTTATATGGGTCAAAGTCATTCTTCCTTTAGAAGTTCAACTCTCATCACTAAAGATAGCATTGGGTAAGAAGATCACTACAGAGCAGAATGCAAAGCTGCGATTAGAAGAGCTCAAAGATTTGGAGGGGAGTTGCCTACGACTGTGCTAAAATCTCGAATTATACAAGGCCAAAATGATTCAATCTCACAACAA
Organism: Cymbidium sinense; assembly: GCA_021442155.1. Lineage (NCBI taxonomy): Eukaryota > Viridiplantae > Streptophyta > Magnoliopsida > Asparagales > Orchidaceae > Cymbidium > Cymbidium sinense. Next base: position 107,811,150 of record CM038217.1, read on the forward strand.
GCTGGTTCGCCCTAGGTATTTCTGAGTAGGAGAACTTGTGATAGTCTTAAGGAGACCAATTGTTGCCCATCGAAAGATGGGAGGTAAGTTTGAACCCACTTGGGAAGGCCCTTATGTCATAGAGAAGGCCTACCAAGGAGGATCTTATCAGCTTATTGATTATAAAGGGGAACACCTGATGCTTCCAATTAATGGGCTCTATTTAAGAAATATTACCCATGAAATAAATCATGTTTGAAAATAATCATTAATAAAAAGAACAAAATCTCATTCCATTCATCAAATCTTCTCTTCTTTTGAAGCTTTGTTTGCTTGTCTTGTGAATCCATCGTGATGTGTTTGAGGTAGGTGTAAGTGTCCCCTAGTGGCATCCTATCCCTCTTTCACAACACAAACACAATCTCCCACTTATTAGAATAGGTGAAAGAGAACCGAGAGGCATCCTATTTTGATTAGTATAACTAAGATAGGTGTAAGGGAACCTAAGCGACACCCTTTCTTACTGGGAATCCTATTTCCATCTGTGGAACCATTTCATTGAAACCCCTAGTGTGTTTTAGGTAGGTGTAAGAGAACCCAAGAGGTGTCCTATTCCTTTTAACACATGCACAATAACAAACATAAATCTTTTATCTTGAGTTATTTGATGTGGGAGCAAGCCCCCTATGGCACTCACTCATTAGCTGCTCTAGGTTGAGTCTATATGCTACCTTGCTAGTATGTCACCCCAGTGGTCACTTGTTTGAAAGATGTGAGTCCCCACACTTTCTTCCTAACTTAACCATTGCAAACCAATGAGCACCTTATTAGTATGGTAGATTTCACTACCGAGCCAGTAAACTACCACATGATTGACTTCATTTAAGAAGATGTGACTCCCCATGCTTTCTTCTTGAACTAGCCATCATGTTCTCCTAGGTGAGTATTTGAGGTTTAGGATAAGTCCTGAGGCTCCTCTTGACTACTTTTGAGTTGATATAAGTCCCCAGGTGGCATTCACTCAAGAGTCTCCCTAGGTCGGATAGCACTTGAGCCAAAGATGACTATCCTAGTAGTTAGTATAGGAGAGGATGTGAGTCCGAGCTTTCTTGATTTCAAACAAACACCTTAGGTTGGTTGATGTTTGTTGACATGTGACTCACCCGTGAGTACACCACTCTTGGCGATATGAGTCCCTATGCTTTCTCCTTGAGTTGGACAAATACATTTGATATGTGACTAGCCATGTCATTTCTCAGGTGTTGGATAAGCCCTTAGAGGCCATCCCTTTACTTGGATCAAGTCCTTCATTTAGACACTCCATTTTTTGGATTGGAGTTCCTTTCCTATAGCCACCTGGTTGGAAAATTTGTTCAATGATTCTCCCTTGGTTCAGAATTGAGATATGTCTAGGTTGATATAAGCTCCTTCTCAGTATGATCCCTCGTAAACTAATAGGGTCCACGATAAAATAAACAAACAACCAAAATAAATAAAATTAATTCACTTGTGGATTAGGAAATCAAGCCCCCAAAGGGCCCCTTCTCCTAAGCAGGCATCCAATCTTTAGGGCAATGTCGTGAGAACTCTATAGAATTGCTACTGTTGAGATAAATCCCAAGTGGTACTCACCCATAATCGCCCTTAGGTTGATTCAATCTATTTCAAATAAGTTACCCATCATTCGCTTTTAAAAGATATAAGACTATGATGCATTCTTCTAGCATGATCATAAACCAGCTAGGTGGGTTGATCTATTGTCCAAAGAAACCGATCACCGTAGTGGTCTTTTCTAGTGGAAGATGTGAGTCCCTGAGCTTTCTTCCCTTAAATTGATCATTGCAAATCAAAAGGCACTCCTTTGATTGGATAGTTCTCCCATCGACCGGGAAGCTACTCCTTTTATTCAGTAAATCTAAGATAGGTCTAAGCTTCTATAAGCCCTTCTCAGTATGATCCATCACAAACCAATGAAATCCATCAAACAAATTAAAATGAAATTAATCTTTGACTACCCTTGAGCTAATTTAAGTCCCCCAGCAGCATTCACTCAATAGTCAGCCTCAGGTCGGGTTCGATTTATTGCCAAAAATAACCAATCACCTCAATGGTTTCTTGTTTCTAGAACATGTGAGTCCCCGTGCTTTCTTCTTAAGACTTGACCATTATATACCGAAAGGCATTTCACCTTGGTTGGATAGTTCTACCTTGTGGTTGGTTAACTACTCCCTTTGAATTGATAAATTTGAGTTAGGTCTAGGCTTTCATGGCCCCTACTCGCGTTCATCGCAAACCTATGGGATCCATAGTAATCAAAATAAACAAATCTAAAAAATGAAATCAATTTTGATTATCTTTGAGCTGATCTAAGTCCCCCAGTGGCATTCACTCAATAGTCAGCTCTAGGTTGGGTTCAATTTGTTATCTTGCCAATTGATTACCCAAGCAACTGGTCTCTACTTTGGAGGATGTAAGTCTACTACACTTTCTTCTTAGTACAGTCACTGCATACCGAAAGCCATCTCTTTGGTTGGCTAGTCCTACTATGTGTTTAGTGGACTACCCCTTTGGATAGGTAAATCTGAATTAGGACTTAGCCTCCATGGCTCCTATTAAGTACAACCCATTGCAAACCAATAGAGTTCATCTCAAAATTGAAACCTAACAAAATTGAAACAAATTCAACTCTTTTCCCTAGCAAAATAAATCAAATCTTATTCTCCTTAGTGAGATTCAAATCAAATCAAACCTTTCATCCCCTTATGGATGACTTGAACCTATTTCCCTAGTGGAAGGTTCAGACTTTATCCCTTAGTGGATTTCTTCCCTCTCTCTTATGTCTTGGACATAAGCAGAGCCACATTGCACTAGGCTCTATATTCTTTCTTTTCCTTGGGTTAAAGATAGATTGTTTATGTTGGTGCTTGTGATCTTTTGGTGTTGTTGATCATTTTGATCAACACCAATACGTGCGGTGTTCCTTGTCAGTCACACCATACCTATTGGGTGCCCTTTGTTGACCTCATTTTTAGAATGAGCTCTCAACTCCTCCATCTTAGACATAGGACTCCTCTTAGGCTTTAAAAGTTTCTTAGTCTTAAGACACATCTAGTGATTAGGTGGACACTCATCCTAGCCCTAGAAGACTTAGAAGAGTTAGCCATAGGAATAGGTCATGCCTTAAGGGTGTTAGGAAAACTTACCTACCCTTAGCTTGAACCATTCCTCACTTTCCTTCCTTCAAGTCAAACTCCAAATCAATCTTAATTTGTTTTCTCCAAACTCAAATCAATTCCATATGATTGAAATCCATGATTGAAACCCATGGTCAAAATCCATCAAAATTCCTAAGTCCAAATTTTGCCTCCCTTAAGGACTTAACCAAAATCTTAATCTAAACCAATCAAATCTTTGAGTTCCTCTCATAATCCATTTATATTTCCATTTATATTTACATAAATAAATGAAATATAAATTCAAATCCATCAAACTAAACTCAAAATTCCAAATCAATTCATGAAATTTTCTTAAGTCCTTTAATTTTCCATTAATGGACTTAGCCAAAATCTTAATCAAACCATTTCAAAGTCTTGGGATTTTCTGCAAACCCATTTATATTCTCATTTATATTCATATATATAAATGAAATATAAATATAAATCAATCAAATCAAATGCAAAAATTAAATTCCCAATTTAAAATTTTCCTAAGTCCTTAATTTTCTATTAAAGACTTAGCCTAAATCTTGATCAAACTTCAAATTAATGGGATTTTCTCAAAACTCATTTATATTCTCATTTATATTCACATATATAAATGAAATATAAATATAAATCAATCAAATCAAATCAAATTAAATTCAATTTAAAATCTTTCTTAAGTCATTAATTCTCCATTAATGGACTTTAACCAACATCTTGATCAAACTATCTCAAAGTCATGGGATTTTCTCATATCTCATTTATATTCTCATATATAAATGAAATATAAATATAAACCAATTAAACCAATTTCAAAATTCAAACTCTAAACTCTAAAATTTTCTTAAGTCCCTTAAATCCTTCTTAATGGACTTAGCCCAAATCATGATTAAACCACTTCAAATTCTTGAAATTTTCTCATGATCAATTTATATTCTCATTTATATTCACATATATAAATGAAATATAAATTCAAACAATCAAAACCTATTCCATAAATCAAGCTCAAATAATTCAAAATCCAATCTAAGCCTTTCAAGTCAAAATCTTGAACTTAGCCAAATCAATTTTCAAATCAAGTCAAACCCTTGATTTTCTCTCATGATTTAATCAACCATACAATCATGAGCCCAAATATAAATACAAACTACAATCACTCAATCAAAACCTAGTTCCAAAATCAAAGCCAAAAACCCCTTCATATTCTTCCTTTGAATATGAAATTGTCAAATGGATCAAAACCCATTTGATTTCAAACCACTTATAAATGGATTTATGTTTCAATCATGAGTCCATATACAAGATCAACCAACTTCAAATCAAGCTTGACCAAGCTATTTGACCCACTTAGGCTCACTTGACCCAAAGTGACCTAAAGTACCCTTATGAGCCAAATTCCAATCCTAACCAAATTGGATTGAACCAAACTCATCCTTTTCTCTCATCATGATCAACAATCATCATGGGATGATCAATCAACCAAATTGGGTCAAAGTCAAACCTAAGGGTTGACCAAGCCAACATTTAGCCAAAATGAAATTGAACATAGCCAAATTCCACCATAGGCCAAATTGATTGAAACCATTGATCTAAGTTCACTCATGACCTATGTTTGAACTTGACCAAGCCAACATTTGAGGCTAACCTAGCCCAATTGGCCACTTGACCCAACTTGACCTAAAAAGTTAAAATGAGTTAAAATTTGATCTAAGCCAAATTGATTCAAACCAATGAATCAAGTTCATTCCAAATCACTTGTTGAACTTGACCAAAGCCTCAATTGGCCAATTAGACCTAACCCAGCAATGACCTTAGACCCAACATGACTGGGGTCATGTTGAGCCAAATTGAACATAACCAAAATTTATTGGAAACAAAGATACCAATCCACTCCATATGACTAACCTAACCTAAACCCCTGGCCTACCTCAAATAGGTCAAATAGGTCAACTTGACCCATTTGACCTAAATGAAGTCATATGAGCCAAATTCAAAACTAAACTAAATTGAATCAAACCAAACCCACCAAAACATTTCAAATGGTCATATGAACTTGACCCAACCCTTGGTTTGACCTAATTTGACCAATTGGTCAACTTGACCCATGTTGACCCATTTTGACCTAAATGGGTCAACATGAGCCAAACCCTATCAAATGAATTCCAAATCTTATGAAACTTGGCCAAACCTAGTTTCTCCACATACCCAACATATCCAAAGTGAAAAATCAGCAAAATAATCTTTCTACCCCTAGGCCATAGAACAAATTTTGGCTTAATCCATGGGTAATTTGGTCATACCCTCTTCACATTCACTTGAGGCTTTCCTAAAAGCTCAAAGGGACCTAGTCAAGAGTGGTGCACCCAACCCAATGGGTTTGGGTTAGCCCAATTTGTCCCTAGGCCAAACTCGACCCATGAGTCAAAACTCCAAATTCAAAACCCATCTCCCACTCAAATTCAAGCACATGGGAGGTTGATAAATCCCTCAAAATTGACCATGTGCACACTCTGATCAAACAACACCGCCCAAGCAATTGGATCAAAATGGTAAGAGTATGGACGATCATCCGATTCTTCAAGGGGAAGATATACTCCCCTTAATTCATTTCAATTCTAACCTCTCCTCTATCGATTAAAGCTAAAGAACTTAGAGCAAACCTTAGAGAGAATTCCCAAGCTTCTTAGAGGATTTGAAAACTTATTTCGAGTTTAAAAATGGGGAGGTCATTGATGAGTCAACTTCCTCCACTAATTCATCCAATTTCTTGCATACCCATCTGAGCTAAGTCAGTGCACCCAAGCTTCCTTTATTGGAGTTCCCACGAAGGAAGAGTTGAATTGGATCAAGGATGCAATCTAGCTAAGGAGGAGGTGGTCCACATGCCAATCCACTCAACCTCAAGTGTTCAAAACTTCAGCAAGGCTTCATCTCAACCAGTCAAAGCTTCTCCAAGGGAATCGAGTGTCGGTGATCACCTCTAATGAGGTATGGTATTTTTCGACCATTAAACTCAATGTGGTGTGGAGCTTTGTAGAAGAAATTTTAATCCCATGTTTTTTGACCGTTGGATTTGCTATTATTTAGCTTTAGATGGTGTGGGTTTTGTTTGGTTTGAATCCGAGCGCAATCGAGCTCAGATCTTCCCTTTGATGATGAATGATTTTTATTGATCAAGGGGAAGAACTTGGGAGATCTCAGCCATCCATCCGTGCATTTTAGATGGACGGCTAATATAATTCCTCATGTTTAAAAATCATTTATCCATTTTAAAACCACAGGGAGATCTCTGGTCATCCGATCTTTGATCGAGAGATCAAATAGCTCAGCCACACCATTTGATTTGACATTTAAGTGAATCCTTCACACGTGTAAAAGCGCCCGCTGCTACCACTGCATGCCGGAGCGAGGGATTAGTTAAAATGTTTTAATTAATTTTAATTAACCTAGGGATCTTCTAAAATTTATAAATTTGTCTAAAAAATTCAAAAAAAATGAAATAAAATCCTATGGAAAGATAATTCAACCTAGAATATTTTAAAATTAATTTCAATGGGTTTTGAATTATAATTATCTCTTATTTTAAGTTTTCTTTGAAACTTTATATTGCTAATTACTATTTAATTAAGCCTCTGATTAGTCCCAAATTTCTTAGGTATATTTTAGGGGATGACTTCTGTCTCCCCTAATTTTCTTGGAATTTATTGAAGGATTGATTAGAAGAATTTCATATGGATTTATTAATTACCCTCCTTATGTGATTAGCAATAATTAGGGTATGATTAGTGGTTTTAGTCCATGATTAGGGTTGATTAAGGTGATATCCAGTAAATAAGAGGTTTAGGGAATAATTTTGGGGCATTTCTCTTAAGCTATTCCCTAAACCCCCTTTTCTCTCCTTAATCTCCTCTTAATTAAGGGTTAATTCATTAATTATCCCCTTAATTAATTTTTAAAAATTATAAAAAGTTTGAGAACTTAATTAATCTACTTTAGGTAGATGTTTAGGTGTTTAATAGCCTAAGTTCAATTAAGAAAATCAAAACCCAATTCATATGTATGAAAGGGTGTTTTGAAATTACTTAAGTTGAACCCTTAGCTTAATTTACTATTAATTGTGAGCCAAATTGCATTAGGCACTTTTTTTATTAGGTGCATTACAAATTTAACTTTCTTGTGAGTTTTTATGTCATCTCATTAGGTCATAATTATATGGTTAATTATTCTAAGGTGGTGTAGGTAAGGGTTAATTAAGTCACTTAATTCATACTTTAACTTAATTAATATAAAAATGGATCTAATCATCTAAAAATTAAACAAAAATATTAAACACATGTGGGAATGGATTAGGAATAGCAAACTTAACATCTTTTCAAAATTAAATCAAACTGCTAACTAAACGAAAATCATAATGAATTCACTTTTATTTATTTTAAACTTTCTTATTCCATAAGAATGTCTTTAGGATTTAAGTGAAGTGAATTTATTTACATGCTTTCATTACTTTGAATCTTACCCCAACATGTTAAATTTGTATGTCATGTGGTTTCATGCATTCAAATTTAAAAATGAAATTGTTTACTTTATGTCAAATATTGCATGTGTTGGCTAAAGTAGAAATATGAGTGGCTATTATCACTACTAAATCCAAATTATTTTCTAGACGTATAAATCAAATATCAAATCTAAAAGTATGCTACTTGTATTCTAATTATAAGCTTGCATGTGAAAGAATATAAAGGTATGCTTAGCATAGGTTTCCTTTCTCTCTTATGTTGGTATAGTTTTGAATAGGAATTTGGTGAGGTATATGGTCCATTTGAAAAGGACCTAATGCTCACCTATTTCCATATCCTATTCATCCCTATGCTATCACTTAAGGAGGGTTACTTACACTTGCATACATAAATTGCATAGACAAAATGAATCCATTAATGCAACTTTTGTATTCTTCCTTTCCATTTCATTTCTTTCATACATATGTTTGTATTTAAGGAAAGTGGTATATTAGTCTGACAACCTGTGTGAGGCTTTAAGTAGCCCTAAGTAGGTCTTGTACCTTACACCTCAATTAACATTGGTACTCACTTTATGCTTTCTTCATGTGTGTATGTGAAAATTTGGATAAGGAAACCCTTTTCTACTAATGAAAATCATGCATAGCAAACTTCTAAATTTCTTTAAATGGATTACTTAGCATGCATCAAAAAGTGTGTTAAATATTGTCATTTTTATGTATAGATATGCTTAGGGTCCATCCATATACATGTTATATATGTTTGGAAAGAAATGAAGTAATGTGTGTTATGTGAATTTTGATTCTTTTTATTTAATCTTAAAATGTCTTTATTTTTGAATAGGTTTGTTTAGAGTTCATCTAAACTTAGGATTAATTAAAAGATTTAATCAACATATGCACCTAAGCAAAACTAAAATGTGAACCTACTTTAGAACTTACTTAGGTTAGGGAAGAAAAGAGAAGTTCTCTTCTCTTTCCCTCTCTTCATAACTTAGTAATTGATTGTAGGATCCACTTAAACTAAATCAAAACATGAAATAAAATCAACCCAAAATAATTAAACAACTTAAATGAAACCTCCTCTAAGTTGAACATGTTCTTCATACTTAGAAAATTTGAACCTAAAGACATAGCTAAGCATACCACACAAACCTTCAAAGCACACACATTAGCCTAAGTCACCACTTCTAGCTTTAGGTTAGGTCGGTGCATGGTTTGATGTTTTGTTTTGTTTTGTGATATATGTTTAGATTGGATGCTAGGGTGTATACTCATAGAATGAATGATGATTTAGTCTAACTATTCGTATTATGCTCAGGGTGTATATATATATATATATATATATATATATATATATATATATATATATATATATATATATATATATATATATATATATATATATATATATATATATATATATATATATATATACTTTGCTTGAAGGTGCTTTATACCCCAAGCATAATCCATAGGTGGACTTAGTCACCATGTGTGGGGTGATAAGTCCAATATATACATTGGGATTTGTATGATTTGTTTTAGCTAACCTTATTTTGCGGTGTTAGTTAGATTCCACTTTTCCTTTTCATGTAAATTTATGCAATTAGGATTTTGGAATGATTTTTATGGGGATTAGATGAACATTGGTCATAAGATCCTATCTTATACCATGTGAAGCCTTGGAGAATTCTACCTTCCAACCATCCAAAAGAAGGAACCAAAGAAGAAAAGATGAAAAGAAAGAAGAAAGAAGAAATGGGCTTGAAGACCCCCATAACAATGAATTCCTTTGCTTAATTCTAATTTAATTTATTTGTAATTTGGGTTGTATAAGGGTAGAGCTCGGCTACCCAATTTAATATTTTTTAGGTTTGTGCGGTGGTGCCTGACCACAATGACCTTTTATTCTTTTTTTGATTAGCTTTATAAATTGAATGATGATTTGATTAGCTTTTGCATTAAGTGACATATTTTTTCCTAATTTTTTCCTTACTTTATGTATTTCTGGATGCAGATTAGGCTCTTTAGGGAAAAATAAATCTTTACTTAACTTAATAACTCAAAATAAAAGTTAAATAACTCATAACCTCACTTAAAGCTTAGGTTTAAAATCAAGATAAAATAATTAGCAACCCCTTAGCTGGATGAGTATTTATTTTATAATATCATGCACAACAATATCTTGTTTCACTCTTGATTGGAGGGCTTTCACCTTTGCCAGAGAAACTTGGCTTGACCTTTGAGAGCCATGGTGAAAACCCACCTCCTCCCTTCTCACTGATTTTGGCCAATAATTCTATTTCTCATGCATTAATTGTATGAATCCTATTATCCTAAGTCAAAATAATTATCCAAAATAAAAATAAAATGAAATTTGAATTGTATTAGATTTAGGTCATTTGAAGCATGCCCTTTACATGATCTAGTCTCTTTAGGGAGAGAGTTTAAGGACTTAGTCTCTTTCTAAATAAATAACAGCCTAGCTATCTTGCATAAGCATAATGACTTGCCTACATGTATTTAAAATCATAGGAGGAGTTAGTTGGCCACCCCTAAGTGGTTGTAAGTCCAAGTGTCGTGGTTTGTCCTTTCTTATGAAGGCAAACCATTACCCATTTTGCCTTAGATTTAAGTTGTGCTTCACATGAAGCTCCTTAGATTTAGTTGAGGTTGCTTCTCCTTTGTGGGCCATAAGCATAATTTCTCACCTCTTAGGCATTTCTTAATCTTGTGTTAAGAAATCATAAGTCCTAAAATTCTAATGAAAATGCAACTCAAATAAACTAAATCTTTCAAAATGTAAACCCAACTATAGGATAGTTTGTGATGCTTAGGTTTCTTAGCATCATGGGCATCTCCTACTTATCTCCCATTTTGGCTTCGGTAATAACTCCCTCTTTTGACCAATCCCTTTTGATCTTTCAAAAATAAACCAATTGATTGATAGTCCTTTCTTATTGAAATCTTCAAAGACAATAATCATTTATCTTAATCAAGAGTTTTCCTAAGGGATCCCATCCCTTAGGATGTAATTAACTATGGGAGCTTGCCCATGTAGGGAACTTAAAAAACCTGGTTTAAAATAAACCTTGCTTTATTTTCCCATGTAAAGTAAGGAAGAATCTTTGGTACATATACAGACCCATCATCCTTAGGAGTCCTTATTGAGGTGATTAGGTCCATTAAAGGTTGTGACTTATGTCTCTTAAGATAGTATACTATTTCCTTGATGATGTACCTGATCTCCTGAATAAATACATCAGTAGATCTACGTGACATCTTAAAAAGATAAATTTCTATATGTCTTGTTCTCTTTCATTTCTTACAATAGATTTGAAAGGTGACTCACCTATAGGAATTTTTCTCCACAGTGGGAAGGTTATGAAAGTACTTAATTAAGCCCTTTAGCTTAATTAATCAATAATTGTGAGCTAATTGCATTAGGCCCCTTTCTTTCTTAGGTGCATTACTGATTCAATTTCAATGTGGTTGCGTATCATATGTTGGCTCACAATTATTAGGTTAATTATTTTAAAGTGGTGTAGGTAAGGGGTAATTAATGAACTTAATGTACACCTTAACCTGAACAAAATATAAAAATCAATCTAATGGTTCTAAAATTAAACTAAACTAATTCACATATGTGGGAGATGGGTTAGGACCAGCAAATATTTTCACATTTCTAAAATCAAATCAAACTCAAAATTAAAATAAAATTTCTTTAAACAACTTTGATTCACTTTAAATGATTTATTCCATAGGATTGTCTTTAGGGATTGATTAGGGTGAATGAAATTACATGCTTACATCACTTTATCTCTTTCCAAGTATGTTAAATGTTGTTTTCCATGTGAACTCATGCATTCATACCTTTTGAAAAATCAAATTAAAATGAAATGTTTCTTTATGTCAAATTGCATGTTTTTGTGAAAATATGAATGGCTATTATCACTACTAAATCAAAAATTATTTTAAAAACCTATAAATCAAAGTTTACAAATGAAAGGTATGCTACTTATAATTACTTATAATCTTGCATGTGAGTATAACATAAGATGTGCATTATGTGACTTTTCCTTCTCTTCTCTTGTAACATAGTTTTGAATAGGATTTGCAAAGTATATAGTTCATTTGAAAAGAACAAAACACTTTCTTAAATCTATTATTATTCATTCTTATGTTATCATTTAAGAAGGATCTTTACATTTACACATGTAAATTGCATAACCAAAATAAACATAAACTTTTTTTGCATGATTCTTTTTCCATTAATTTCTTTTTGTACATGCACATGTATTTAAGAAAAGTGGTATATTATTCTTGACATCCTAGGGTTGCGAGGCTTTATGTAGCCCTAAGAAGGTATTGTACCTTATACCCTTGGTGTAGAAAATAATGGCACCATATTCACTTAGGTCTTTCACACATGTAAATGTGCATTTGATTAATGGATAAAAGAATCCCTCTCTTTTCTACTTAACAAAATCATGCATCATGAAGCATCTAAATTTTCTTAAGCAATATCCCTTAGCATTCATCATTAAAGTTTGTTGAATATTTGTATTGCATGTATATATATGCTTACGATCATTTCATATGCATGATACACATGTTGGAAAGAAATAAATGTTTGTGTTTTGTGATAATAATTCACCTTAATTAATCTTAAAATATCTTTCTTATTTGAATATGTTTATTTAGAGAAAATCTAAACTTAGGATTAATTAAAGTACATAATAAAATATTCACTAAAAAAATCAATAATGAATCTACCTTAGAAATTACTTAAGGTAGGGAAGAAAGAGAGGTTCTCTTCTCTTTTCCTCTCTTTACAACACTTAGTAATTAATTGTAGGTTCATTCAAATCAAATCAAATCATCAAATAAAAAATTAACAAATCAACCAAATCACTTAAATGGAACCACCCTCTAAGTTGAACCCTTCATACTTAGAAAACTTTAACCTTAAAGCCAAGCTAAGACATACCACACAAGCCTTAAATGATGTACATTAGCTACCACCATTTCTAGTCTATGTTAGGTGCATGGTTTGATGCCTGATTTTATTTTGTTATGTAATGTTTTAGTCTGGATGTTAGGGTATATATGCGTAGACTGAATGATAGGATGATCTTAGTCTAATCATTATCTTCTGCAGGGAATTGTGTTTAAGAGGCGCTGTAATAAAAATAATAAATGCTTTGTTTGCATGTTTATACCCTAAGCATAATCCAAAATAGGCCAAGTGGACTTGGTTACCCATGTGGTGCTAAGTCCAATTTATTCATATACATGCTTGGGATTGTGTGGTTTGTTTAGCTAATCTTTATTTTCTAGGTTTTAGTTAGATTTACTTTTCCCATTTTCATGTAATTTTATAATTAGGATTTGGAATGAATTTTATGGGAGATTAGGATGAGCATCGGTCATAAGACTACGTCTTATGCACCATGTGAAGCCTTTGGAGCAACCACATTCCAACCAACCAAAAGGAGAAAGAAGAAAGAAGAAATAAAAAAAAATGAAGAATGAAGACCCTCATAACATGAATTCATTTTTTGATTGTAATTAATTCATTTGTAATCTAGGTTGTATAAGGGTAGAGCTACCCAATTTCTTTTAGGTTTGTGTGGTGGAGCTCGACCATAAAGGCTTTTTATTCTTTTGTGCTAGCTTTATAAATTATTTGATGTATGTTTAGCTTGTGCATTAAGATGGCATATTTTCCTAGTTTCTTCCTTGCTTTGATGAATGGCCTGGATGCGATTAGGCTCTTAGGAAAAATAAATTTTCTATCCAATTAATCAACTCAAAATTAAAAATTAACAACTCATAACCTCACATAAAGCCTAGGTTATAAATCAAGATAAACGATTTAGCAACCCCTTAGCTGGATGTTGTATGTTTTCACATCCTTCATAAAAAGAAACTTGCTTCACGCCTATATATGGAGGGATTCCACCTTTGCCAAGGAACTTGGCTTGACCTTTGAGATCCATGGTGGAAATACACCTCCTTCTTGCTATTTTTGGCTCATGATCAAATTTCTCATGCATTAGGCATATGAATCCCATAGCCCATGTCAAATTAATTGTCCAAAAATAATAAATAAAATATAACAAAATTTGCATTAGATTTAAGTCATTAACTCATGCCCTTCATGATCTAGTCTCTTAGGGAGTGTGTTTAAGGACTTAGTCTCTTTCTAAATAAATAACAACCTAGCTATCTTGCAAATGCATATGACTTGCCTACATGAATTTAAAATCATAGGGGAGTTAGTTGGCTACACCCCATGTTATAAGTCCAGCTGGGTGGTTTATCCTCTTATGGAGGTAAACCAAATACTCATTTTGCCTTAGATTTAGGTCATGCCTTAGCCCTCCAAAGCTCCCTAGATTTAGGTTGAGGTTACTACTTCCTTTTGGGTCAAACATAAATCCTCACCTCTGAATTTCCATGATCTTGTGTTGTAAAATTGTCTAATAATAAAATTCAACTCAAATAAATAAATCACTTCAATTTCAAAAATATAAAGCCCAACCATAGGATAGTTTGGGATGATCACTAGGTTTCCTAGCATCATGGGCTTCCTCTACTTATCTTCCTTTGGTTTTGATAATAACTCCCTCCTCTTGATTAATCTCACTTGATCTTCCAATAATAAAACCAATTGATTGATAGTCCTATCTTTGAAATCTTTGGAGACAATGATCATTTACCTTAATCGAGAGTATTCCTAGGGGATCTTATTCCTTAGAATAAACTATGGGGCTTGCTTCCAGGGAACTTAACAACTTCGATTTAAAATAAACTCGCTTTACTTTTCCATGTAAAGAAAATCTCTAGTACATCTAATGACCAGTCCTTAGGAGTCTCATTGGAGATTAGGTCCATTGTAGGATGGTGACTTATGTCTTGAAATAGTACATCATTCCTCAATGTATGCTAATCAGAAAACATTGGATCTACATGGTGTCCAACACAAGAAGTTGTTTATTTTTTCTTTAAAAAAGAATAGATGAAGAATGAAAATAAAAAATTCACCACACCGACCTAGGGTTGCCTGTCAGTTTGCAACAGTCATGCTAGAAAGAATGCATAGTAGACTTATATCTTCTAAAGTGACATGACCGCTGTTAGTTCTTTTCTCTAGAATAGAGAAAAAAAATGACACTATATAGAGTTTAGAAATATTTTATTTAGATGACCAAATAATTAAGGAATAAGCATATTATCTTGAAAGATAAACATGCTTTCTATAATGGATTCAATCATTTCAATAAAAGACTCTAAGGCTAATGGGTCTTTGCAAGTATTTTCTCCAACTACATGGAAAAGTAGAATAGGTCTATTTTATCTGGGATTATTCCTATAAAGGAAAGCCTTTATAGTTAATTACATCTTAAAAGTCTCTTCAACAATACTCATTAAAAGAAATAAGTGGTTATTCTAAAGACTACTAAGGTAGCTTTCAAATGATTGATTTTTGGAAATTCAATTGGGAGAGGTTCAAATTGGAGAGAGTTATTTTTAAGAGTCAAATGGAAAAGAGTAGGAAATGCCTATTGATATTGGGATGCCCAGTAAACATTTCATCTATCCTATGATTGGGCTTCAAATTTGAGATTTAATTTTAAATTTCAAGTTATCATTTTCTTAGAAATCTAGGGCTTAGATTCTAGCAACACAAGACTATAAAAATGTTTAGGGTTGAAGACTTATTCCTAAAAGGATGCTTCAGAACCTTATCTACAAGTGCTTCTGACACATGTCAGATGCTCAACCTAGTTCTATCCTTGGGAATCATTGGCCATTCTCCTTACTTGAGGGGACTAACCTATCCCTGACTCTTTTGGACTTACAACCTGCCTGGAGAAGGTAGCCAGCTAAACCACCTAAATGCATTTTAAAATTATGAGGCTAAGTCATATAAATGCAAGATGGTTTCAAAATTTTAAAAATAAATCTATGAACCTAGACTTACTCTAATCCCTAAGATCATATAGGGTATGAAGATGCATAACTAATGCACATTTTCAATTTTAAATTTTGACTCAATTTATTTTAATATGAATGCAAATTTATGCCTAATGTTAGAAAAATTATGGGCCAAATCAATAGAAGAAGGTGTACTTCCATCATAGGGGTCAAGCATTCTTAGGTAAGGATGAAAGTCATTCATTAATCAAGAGTGAAATAATATGATTATGCATGATATTAAAACATCCACTAAGGATTGCTACATATTTTATCTTGCTTAATTAGGTTTATATAAAGATTATGAGTTATATTTATTTTATGTTTCAATTAATTTAGTTGTAGAAAATTTAGTTTATCCCATTTTAGGCATTCATCACAAAGACAAACATAGCTAAAGAAACCTAAGAAAAGCATGTTATTTCATTATACACCAAAATAAATAAGCCAAATTAAATTATATAAGAAAAGGCCAATCTGTAATCTATACACCTGAAAGAAAATGAAAATGGAGTTCTAACAACCCTACCTATGACTACAAGTTGATCTATGGGTCTTCTTTCCAAGAAAGTTTTTTGGGACATCCAGCTCCACAGGGGACCAGCACATTTGTCTCACTAATCCTAGACCCCATAGATCCTAACCTAATTCTAAGCTCAATTTACATTTAAAATTCAAAGAAATCTAAGCCCTAAAAAAGATGAGGAAATACACAACAACAGTTTATATTTCATAAACATATAACATTAGTTGCTTGCCAAGCCCACTTTATGGACTATGTTAAGATTTTAACACGTAAAGCAACAATTTTATGATTTATTTATTACGATCCCTTTAACATAGTCCCTACAAAAATAATGTTAAATCTAGAAAGAATGCCCTAACATCCGCCTAACAATCAAACAAATTTCCGCCTAAATACACCAATCAGACATGTGAAGCACAACACAACATATCACAGAGATTAAAAGAAAATCAGAACAATCTAACTAGATCTAGAGTCCGTGACTTAATCTAGTGTGTAGAAGTGGTTTGTGTAAGTTGCTAGGCCTTTAAGTTTAAGTTTGAAGTTTGAAGTTTGAATTGGTTTAATTTTTACCATTGGTTGGTTTCAATTCAAATGGCTTAATGATTTAATTCTCATTTTTATGTTCATTTTATAGTTAAAGTAATATTTAAGTTTTCAAGAATGAGAATTAGAATGAATTTCATTTAGTGAAACTCACTTTATTCCACATCCTAAATCCTAATGAAGCCAAAGTCTAACTAAATCCTTAAGTATTTTAATTAATCCTTTTGATTTTATTTATGTTTGGGTTTGATTTATGTTATTTCATTTGTTTGAATTACTTTATTTGATTTAATTTGTTTGATTTATTGAAATTATGATTTGTTTCATTTTTAATTAAGTTATATGGGTTTCATTTGATTTGGCTTATGTTAAATTCAAGAGTTTGATTTTATTTTGATTTCATTCAATTTAACAAGATATTAAATCATGGATTTGGTTTCAAGTTTATTAATATGAATTAATATAGGTTTGTTCATGATTATTCTTAAGATTTAATTAACCTAGGTTTTATTCATTATTTAAATTCATTAAGGATGAGTGGTTTCATTAAACTTAAATTGTTATTTAATTATGTTTGAATTTCATTAAGTATTGATTTTCTTAATTTTGATATTTGATTAAATTCTTTGACTTAGAAAGTTTTGATAAATTACCCTAAGTATTTATGTTTATCAGATTAGTTCAATTTATTTGTTGATTCAATGAATTAATGGTTCTTCTTAATTATTATTTAGTTCATATTGACCTAGAGAATTGGAAAATCAAGAATTCCAAATTTATAGACCAATTGGATTTGACATAATTATGAAAAGTGGGGTTACATGCCAATTTTATGTTTCTAAAGTTTCAACTTGATTAGAGATGTAATGAGGATGTAAATAAGGTTTTAATTATTTCATTAAAATCTTAATTAAGCCTAATTTATTAATATTCATTATGATATTTTATTTTTCACTTATTCCTCACTAAAATACCTTTCCAATGAGGGTTTATTCATAATTGGTTAATAATGTTATGATTTAATTAGTCATTTAATTGAATTATTTAATTCTTTTAATTACCTAATTGAGTTAATTAGTGACTATTAGGTTCATATAGGTTTGATTAGGTTTAATTATCTTTGATATTCATTAATATTTATGTTGATTTAAAGTTATTAGATTAAAGTTTTCTAATTATTTCATTAAAGGGTAATTAATTGAATTAATTTAAAGGTTAAACACATGAAATTACAATTTCCGTTGAATTCATAGAATTAAATACCCAAAAATTTACCTAAAGTATTTTTTAAGCTTAATTTCATTTTTCCAAAGTTTCAAATTAATTGGATTATTAATTTGAGAATGATAAGTTTAATGTTTTCAACTAAAATTAAGGAAAATTACCCAATAAAAATTGGGTATTTTGATGTCTATGGATTCCTCTCATCAAGACAAATCCATAGAGCTCTTATTTGTAATTTTTTTTTTTCTTTGATTTTATATGATTTTTTTGAAGTTTTTAAGTTTCTAATTAATTAATTAAATCGTTAATTAACTAAAGTTAATAGTTTTTTAAGCAGGAGAGAACCACGCGGAAAAGTTAAAATGCGGGATCATTTACGGACCGTCCGATCAAAGATCGGATGGTCCATAAAATGAGTCCAGCGGGTCGCGTGTCACGCGGATGTCACGCGTGGGATGGTCGCGATACACCGAGTTGAAAATGCCTCTTGGACCATTCGATGGATTGACGGTTCAATCGACAATCTTAAGGAATTTAAATCAAATTGTACTAGATCGGACCGTGATACAAATGGGGATCGATGTGAGATCGTCTTCTTCCCTAAGCGGAAAACCCATAGTTGATGGTTTTCCCTTAGCGTGGTGATGGTGAAATGCTATTTGATCCCAAAATGATTAGTGATTGAATTGAGATCAATCTATATGGTTAGATCCATTTGGCATTCCAACTTTCATTGAAAAGGCCAAAAACTGAAAGCTTGAAGAAAATAGGGGAAGACGTCAATGGAAAACGTAAATTACGGTGATCTCCGACGATGAGGTTGATTCAATAAGCTTTAGATCGATGCAACGAGCTTGTGGCTGGCATTTGGCGGCTTATCTCCATGTGGTTTGCCCCCTTTATCGAGCTCCTTAGCATAGATCTCGACCTTGGTGGTTCTAAGCCTTCCCACTGCCAAATGATTTGAGTAAGGGCTCAATTTGGATCACCTTGAGCCCTAGAACGTGTATGTGTCTTCAATTTGGGGTGAAATCCTCTCCTTTGGATTTCACCATTGAAGGGTGCTCAGTTTTGGCATGAATAGTTCCATGTCGGCGATGAGGTGGCCGGGGAAAGGTGTTGAACTTCCTCTCTTAGTCTTGTGAACATAATGGAATGTTCACTTGAGGAAGGAGATGTTTTCCATGCACTGAGCAGCACTTTTACTCCTCTTCCTCTTCTCTTCCTTTTTTTTTTTTTTGAGAAGCCAAAATTCCTCTTAGCTTTTTCCTTGATTGCCTCCTTTACTTGAAGGCTGCCATCTTTCATTAAGAGGTGGTATGGGATGAGGATGGGAAAAAGTGGAAGAATGAAATTGGCATTTTTCTTTCTTTCCATTTTCTATTTTTTTAATTCTCCTCTTTTTATTTTTCTTTTATTATTTCCATGCAATATGACATTATCATCTTAGTTTGGATTAAAGTATGATATGCCTAAATTAATCTCAAAATAGATTTGAGATTAGATTTAATTGCATTTGAATTTTCTTAGGGAATTTGAGTCCAATAAAATGCTTTGATGCAAAATTTTGTTTTTGGATTTAACTTTTACCTTTTGAATTTGTTTAGTTTAATTTTTTAAAATCATAATGTAATTTGATGATCAATTGCATTATGATTTAATTAAACTATTTAATTTGAATTGATTTTAAATTTAATTTCATTTTAACTCATTTAGCTTAAAATGGGTTAGGTATGATTTAAAATAAGTTCAAATGATCAATTTAAATTCAAATGAAATGGGTTTTCTTTTATTCATTTTAATTTGGTTTTAATTTAATTTATTTGAGTTAATCCAAATTGAAAATTTGGATTGATTCTACCTATATCAAATAGGAATAAAGGTTTTCTAGGACACTAGGTGAGGTGTCCTAAACATTGAATTAAGAAAATATTTGAATTAGGATCTCTCAAATGCCAAATTAACCTCATCCAAAATGAGGTCAACAATGCCTAAAA
The DNA here is from genome assembly GCA_021442155.1 of Cymbidium sinense. NCBI lineage: Eukaryota > Viridiplantae > Streptophyta > Magnoliopsida > Asparagales > Orchidaceae > Cymbidium > Cymbidium sinense. Next base: position 107,831,124 of record CM038217.1, read on the forward strand.
GAGTGGCAAAATAGATTGACCGACCTAAGGAATTAGAGAGAATGTCGCACTGGGAGTTATCTACTCTAGAGTAGTGCAATTCTTATAGGGAGTTTTTTGACAGCCTAAAGATAGGATGCTTGCTTGGGAAAAGGGCCGCTTGGGGCTTGAATTCCTAATCCAGAAGTGAATAATTTGTTTATTTATCATAGACCCTACTAGTTTGTGAGGGATCACAGAGAAGAGTTATCTAGACCTATCTTACAAAACCAAGGAGAATCTATATGGATCCACTAAATAAATTCTCCATGGGGTGGCTATTAGGAATGGGACCAATCCAATCCAATAGCCTGTCTAAATGGGATCACAAAGGACATGATCCAAGTAGAGTGCCCATGGGGAGGGGCTGCTAAGGGATTTATTCAAAACCCTGGAGAAGATAATATTTATAGGTATTCGGTGTCCAACTCAAGGAAAAATTGTGGGGACTCATATCTGCCAAGAGTGGTACATCCACCGGGTGAGTCACTATCAGCATAGAGAACATCAACCAACTTAAGATGCCCATCGATTTGCGACAATCAGCCTAGGAAGAAAGCATCGGGTACTCACATCCTCCTATAGTGAAACTGATTGTTGAGATAGTTTATCTTCGGCTCGATAGGTGTTATCCAACCTAGGGTGACTACTGAGTGAGTGTCAGTAGGGGACTTAAATCAGCTCAAAGATAGTCAAAAGGAAAGGAGCCACTGGGGGACTTATCCTAAGCCTCAAATATACTCAACCTAGTCAGTGCATGATGGCTAGTTTAAGAAGAAAGCTTGTAGGCTTACATCCTCTTAAACGGAGTTAACATGAGGTAGCTTATTTGTGCAATGAAGTCTACCAAACTAACAAGGTGCTCATTGGTTTATAATGGTCAAGTCAGGAAGAAAGCATAGGGACTCGCATCCATCGGACAAGTGACCATTGGGGTGACTAGCAAGGTATGTCGCCCAAAGAGATCTAATGAATGAGTGCCACGGGGGCTTTCTCCCACATCAAAATAGCTTGAGACAAAAGATATGTGTTTATTTTTGTGTGTTAGAGGGAATAGGATGCTGCTTGGGTTCTCTTATACCTACCCTAAATACTGGGGAATTTGATGAAATGGTTCCATGAAAGGCAATTGTGATTCCACCAAGAAAGGATGCCGCTTGGGTTCTCTTACACCAAACTTAGTCGTGTATTCGAAATAGGAAGCCTCTTGGGTTCTCTCATACAAATTCTAGTAGCACCAGGGAACTGTATTTAATTTGTGTTCGTGTTGTGAAAGAAGGATAGGATGCCTCTTAGGTTCTCTTACACCTACCCTAAAACATGTTATGGAGGATTCACAAACAAGCAAACAATGTTTCAAAAGAAGAGAATATTTTGATGAATTGGAACAAAATTTTTAAAGACAGAATTATTTTAAACACAATTTTATGGGAAATATTTCTCCAAATAGAGCCCATTAATTAGAAGCATTGGGCATTCCCCTTTACAACCAATAAGCTGAGAAGATCCTCTTGCTAGGCCTTCTCTATGATAAAAGGGCCTTCTTAAGTGGGTTCAAACTTACCTCCCATCTTTTGGTGGGAAACAATTGGTCTCCTTATAACTAGAACAAGTTCTTCTAGTTGAAAAGTTATAGGGCAGACCAGCTTGTTATGAGCTTGAATCATCTTGGCCTTGTACAACTCGAGATTCTGGCATGCCCATAGGAGTTTCTCCTACAAATCTTCAAGCTCTTCTAACCGTAACTTGGCATTCTGCTCTGTAGTGATTTGACTATCCATTGCTATCCTTAGTGATGGGAACTAAACTTATAAAGGTAGAATGGCTTTGGACCCATACACTAAGGAGAATGGGGTAGATTGAGTTAAAGTTCTGTATCTAGTGCAGTATGCCCACAAAGCTTTAACTAGCTACTCATGCCACTGTCATTTGTTATCATCAAGTATCTTCTTTAGTATCTGGATGAGAGTCTTGTTGAATGCTTCTGCTAGGTCATTTGCCCTGGGATAGTAGATTGTGGAGTATCTCCAATCTATACCATGTCTTACGGCAAAGTGATCTTGCTCTTGAATGCCACTATCGAATATAATTTATCCTAGAACCTATATACGATATGGTTCTTGAAAAATTGTAGCACATGCTGAGCTGTGACCTCTCTGAGTGGGATTGCCTCTTCCCACATGGAAAAATAATCGATGGCAGCTAAGATGAATCGATGACCCTTGGAAGAAGGAGGATAGATAGGACCCACAATGCCAGTACCCCAATACTCAAATGTCCATGAGGCCAATGTAGGGTGTAGAATGTTAGGTGGTTGATGTAGGACCACACCATGTACCTGACATTGATGGCATCTCCTAGCTATGTTCATGCAGTTCATAATTATCGAAGGCCAGTAGTATCCTAGTCTCTTGATCTTTGCTTTCATCTTCAGACCAGATTGATGTGCTCTGCATACACCTAAATGTACCTCGATCATGATCTTATGGGCTTCATGTTTGTCTAAATAGTGTAATCACATTTGATTGAAAGACCATCGATTTAAGGTGCCATCCATAAGAGCATAGGAGAGAGCTCTCTGCTTTATCTGATGGGCTTGCAATTTCTCTTGAGGTAGTTTGCCTCTAGTCAAGTAATCCATGAGTGGTTGCCTCCAATCCAACTCCTCATCCTTTTTGGCAATGGCAACCTTCCCTTCAAGAGAAAGTCTCTCAATGAGTTCAGCATCAATAAGAGATAGAACTTGTCTCTTTTGGACCCTTATTGGAATGGACTCATCTTCCAAACATGCTAATTCCTTGGTGAGTTTTGCCAAAGCATCTACTACTGCATTCTCTCCTTGAGGAACCTTGTAGATGGTGACCTCAGGATTTGGGCCAACAGCTTCATGGTGTACTCATGATAGTGACAAAGCTTAGGTTTTACAACCTTATAGAATCCACCAATGTGGTTGTTAACTAGCTAAGTATCTCATAGATATTAATGCATTTTGACACACACTGTAATGGCTAACTCCAGATCGACAATCAAAGCCTCATACTTGGCTTCATTGTTGGTGCATAGATTGGAGAGTTAGTATGAGAATCTCATCACATCGTGAACTGGAGTTAAGAGAACTATTCATATCCCTGCCTTTCCTGGAAAAGTAGATCGTGGTTCTTCTCCTTTATGAAAGGAAGCCGCACCATCAAAATTCATCTCCCAGTGGAAATTGTAAACCTCCCTTAAGTTAATGATTTGTTAATCAGGGAGATCTTTACTAAGTGAGGAATCAGCAGGAAGTGGGTGTGCTGCTAAGAAATTTGCTAGTGCATGTCCTTTCATCGCACTGAGGGGTACAAATGTAATGTCAAACTGTGAGAGAATCATGGACCAACATGCCAACCATCCGGATAATGTCGGTCATGTCATGAGATACTATAGTAACTGATTCTTGAAATTAAGTTCACCTTATGAGAAAGCATATAGTGCCATAGCTTTTGGGATGCAAAGATTAAAGATAGGTAATATTTCTCAATAGGTAGTTCACTTCGAGGATCTGAGAGGTAAAGAGCATTCCTTTATCATTGGCTTGGGCCAACAAAGTGCTAAGGGAGTCATCCAATGTAGCAGTGTAGAGGATCAACGGCCTGCCCGGGATAGGGGCTACTAGGACTAGCGGCTTCTCTAGGGGCGAAACGATCTGAGTTGGGTTAGATTTTTAGTGGGTGGCATTTTTGAGATAACTTTGATCTTTTTTGGGTCTATTTCTATTCCCTGATGTTGTACAACAAACCGAAGGAACTTTCCTAAAGCTACTCTGAATGCACACTTCAGGGAGTTCATTTTGAGGTTAAATCGTCTTAACAATTTGAAAATTACTCTCAAGTTAAAGAGATGGCCTTCCTTTTTTTTTACTTTTGACTACTTGGTCATCAACATAGCATTCAACTTGATGATGATGAGGTCATTGAAGATATAAGTCATGGCCCATTGGTATGTAGCACCATCATTTTTAAGGCAGAAAGGTATGACCTTATAATAATAGATTTCAATCGGGGTTCAAAAAGTAGTGTTTCTTTCAGCCTCGGGATCCATCTTGATTTGGTTGTAGCTAGATGATCCATCCATGAATGAGAATACTGCATGAGATGAGGTAATGTCCACCATTAACTCTAGTATAGGAAGTGAAAATTCATCCTTAGGATATGCTTTATTTAAGTCTCTAAAATCGATGTATATGCGAATTTGGCCATTCTATTTCTTAATTGGCATGACATTGGATAACCAGGTAGGGTATTTTTCTTCCCTGATAAAACTAGCATCGATTAGTTTCTTGAGTTTAGAAATGACCTATTGTTCGATTTCAAATTGCATGTGTCTAGGAGCTTGCTTGATAGGGTCTATTGCTAGTTTATGCCGTCATGAGATAATACAGGCATCTCTTCACAGATCCATGCAAAGCAGTCCTTAAACTCAGTCAATAGCCTAACTAAGTCATTGGTTTCTTTATCATTTAGTAGTGAACTGATGTATGTTGGGTGTGGATCCTCTTCTGTCCTGAGGTTGATTTCTTTGAGCTTGTCGATAGTTGAATGGATTTCCTCTTCAAATTTTGGTGGTGCATCTTTGATTTAAAGATCATTTGAAGTTTCTAAACACACTTTCTCATAAGAGTTAGTGTGGTTTGAAAGAACCTATTAGACTCGGATGATAACTAAACAAGAATCATCGTTATGGACCTCTCAAAATCTAGTCCAAATCTTGATTGTGCATCCATTCCTTTGTTGTTCCACAGCTTCTCAAAATACTCTGACCTGGATTCCAAGTCTATGTGAATAACAGGGGTACTCCTATGAACTGGAACATAACCCCTATTGGATGGCGACCAACTAGGGGGTCTTCTACCTCTAAACTCGCGCCTCACCTGCCTTCTAGTGGAGGTCAAGTCATCCTACCCATATGTCCATATGGTGGAACGAACTATGGGTGGAATGTGACATGTGGCTCAACTTCTTCCTTGGTGTCCTTTTCTCGTTCACTTGTATTTACCTTTTTCTTTTCTTTCTTTTTCTTCTTTTTCTTTTTCATTTGTATTTGAATTTTGACTAAGTTCATGAGAAAATATAATTTGATAAAGATAGTAGGTCGCATCCTCATATATCTCTACCTCTAACTAAAAATAGTTTTTCATCTCCTTTGACACAGTATTCGATTTCATCCCTTCAAAACTTAATGCACTGATGAAAAGAGGATAGAATCATCTTGTTCTGGTGTATCCAAGGTCTACTGAGCAAAGTAGTGAATGAAGTATTCGAATCAATTATATAGAACTTAGCTTCAGTCTTCTAGTCACTTATTTTCAAAGGTAACACTATGGAGCCTAAAGCCCTCTCTCTATGTTCATTGAATCCTCTCAACATCATCTGATCTCCTCGGAGTGCTGAGATGTCAATTTTCAAATCATCATAGTTCTTTAGACTCATAATGTTTATTGATGCACCTGGATCAACTAAAACTTCCAATCGCAGATGTGAGGGGCGGTTGTGCTCTAAGTCCCCCAAAAAAAGGTCTTCATCGGTGAATGTGACTCTCTGGGCTTCTCTTGAATAATATACCTCCTCTCCAATAGCTAAGCTAAGCATCTCGGATCAAGAAGAGCCTTGATTAATGATTCCCTCATCTCTTTGATAATACAAGGGCATCATATATGCTTAACTTAACTGGAAACTTTCTTAGGTGAGCGAGGACATTGTAATCAACTTTGGGCTGATCCTCCACAAGCATATCCATGGGTGGAGCATCTTGTGGAGGGGCTTTTACTCGTTGGCACCAATGACTTATTTTCCCTTATCTTGAGGTGCTTCCTTAGGAGATAGAACCTTGTGACTACGGAGGTTAACTTCGGTGATCTCTTATGGTGAAAGATCATCGCCTACTACTTCCTATAGGACCCTCAGAATCATAAGATTCCAAGTCTATCTCAAGAGGTGAACCCGTATTATTCAGAGAAGGAAAGTCCATCTCTGAATCAGAAAGATGAAGATAGGAGTTGTTATAATTATTTAGACTTGAAGAGTTTTTGTAAGAGAAGAATTAGACAACCCATCAGAAGTGGCATAGATGTAATTCAAACTAGCTTTATTTCTTGATTCCTTAGATTTAGAAGGAGGTACATAGTAGAAATATAGTAAAGTAAGTGAGGTGAGGGATTTGATGCCATCATCCGTTGATATAAGATGTTTACTAGAAGAAGAGCTAGTTGAAGTAGAAGTGTCGGCAAGAGTAACTCGGAATGGAGGTTCGATGGTTGCACTACTTCCACTAGAATGCTAGAATGTTGGGTGAGTTCTACTTTCCCCAAGTTATCTTTGGCAACTTGTGAACCTTCCTTGATGTTAGAGGTTTAAGCTGCCTCAGGCACTTGCAAGGAAAGTTTTTTATTTTTAAAATAATTTTTTTAGAGGTTCGAGATAAGGAGATATTCCAATATTCTTTGGTTTTGAGAGGATCGCATGTATCCCCAAGGATTACCCTAATAGAACTATATGGTTGTTCCACTAGATTTTCCTTTGGGATAACTATGATGGCTGACTTGTAACTATGCTCAAGCTAGTCCTTGAATGTAAAGCAATCCTCCAAAATATGGCCTAACATGTTGTGGTAGGGGAAAAGTTAGGATCACTGCTTCTGCCCATATCCTCTAGCTTTGTGGCTTGGGTAACTAAAAATCAGGTTTCTTTAAGAGGTTCTTAAAGATTTTCTTGACTACCTCCCTCTTAAATGAATAAAGTTTGTTTAGTTTATCCAAAAGAGTAGGTGAATGGTAGCTACCTAATGGCAGATATGTGTATCGCTACTATGCATATGGCTAAGGAGGAGAAGGCCATGGAGGGTGTTGTGGAAGCTGATAGGATGTTCTAGGCGATGGTAGAGGAGGTAGAAGTGATGGTTGTGGAGCTTAAAGTCTCTCATACTGCTCTCTGGCCGGTTGCTTCCCCTTGTCTAATTTGCTACTGCCCTTGGCTTCTTTTCATAGGCCTTCTGCGGCTTTGGCTTTGTTGATTGATCTTGAAAAGGCAACTAGTTGGCCTCTCCTTGTAGACTAGCCACATTATTGATTAGCTTCTCAAATTTCTTGATGGTAAAACCTTTGAGCATGAAGGAGACCAAGCCATGAATATTCTTTAGTAGAATTTTAATGGCATGTTGTTCAGATAACTGCGATTCACATTTCATTCTCAAATTGCACTATATGAGAACATAGTCAATGAGGGACTCACCAATATGTTATTGTGCTACAACAAGATCGCCCACAGTCACCCTTTACTGAGATCTAGCAAACCCCTTAATAAAGAGTTGCTCCAACTCAGAAAAAGTCTTCATTAAACTGTTGGGGAGTTCAGCATACCAATCAAAGGCTATGCCCACTAAACTATTGACAAAAAGATAGAATGGTAATGCACCACAAGCTACCACTGCAAGCTATGTAGTGGGTCGCTTCCATCAAAGCTCTTGAAAGAAGGAGGCACAAAACCCTTAGAATATTGGATAACATCAAATTCCTCTGGTTAGGGTCGACCCTTTGGAACCGATGATCCTCCTTGGGCTTGTGCCAACACTTTTCTCACATGCTGCTCAACCATGAGTTTATTATACTTTTCTTGTATGTAGGTACTATCCACTACCTTCTTATACAAGCTAGTGTTACCTTGTTCTACCAGAGGTAAACTCTTGGCTTGATCTAGAACATGTAATAACTCAGGCTAACCGATCTCTACAATAGTAGGATGCTGCTAGGCTTGATTATGAAGTGCTAAGACTGTCACTAACAAATCTTCAAGCCTCTATCCCATTTTAACAATTTTTTATCCTTCTATTTAATTTGTTGAAGAAGGTGTTGGGTTGAATAGGCTGTATCATCCTATTCGGCCGCAGCACCATCCAAACTATGCTAATCTCAAAGAAGGGAACCCCTGGTGTCAACCATATGCACCTCTGCTGAATCTTCCAATAAATCATCTTCGGTAGGATCAAAGCTAACCTTTTCTACCTCTAGGTCAGACCAGTCATACCCTAGGATTTCCTTCTTCTCAATGAGATATTGTGCTGATATCATCTAGGGAGCGGTCCAACTGCACATGCACAAATGATCACGGTTGACCTGTGGCGGGATCATGTTCATGAACAGAAATATATATGTCCTCCCTTGACATTGAAGAGCTAATCTTGTGAGGACTATGCTCACTGGAGGATACATGCTCATGGCTATCATCTATCATGGGTAGAGTGTCGCTAGGAGGATCTATCGCCATGGGGACAATACTATCTCCTTCTCCCTCTGCTACTGCTATCTCCATGATCTACTGTAGTGGTGATGGTGATGGCATGGCTACGATGTTATGAGGTCGCCACTCCCTCTTCACAGTAACTAAAGTAGGAGGTCAATCAGGAGAGCTCAGCATCACCTCAGTTGGTAGTGCAGATGAAATGGGATCTCTTGGTCATAGTCGGATCACTAATGGGTCTTTCTTTTCCCTGGATGCTACCTTCATGGCCTTTGATGGAACTGTGGAAGATGGAACTTACACTGGTGATGGTGGACGTGGAGTGATGTGGTGGAGGCACTACTGACTCTCTCTGTGCAAGAGCTCTCTTCCCATGATGGGGAGTGGCCAATAGAATGATATCAGTATGATCGACATGGGTAGCACATCGATCGGGGAAATTGATAAGGGCGGTGTTACCGTCTCTTCCTTCTCCTCGTAGCAATATGCACTGATACATAGGCCTCTCTAGCCCTCTCCTACCAGATATGCTCACCCACACTGTGGGGGATAACTAATCGTAAATCAAATTGGGCCCTAGACTCTGATCATCCATAAGCCCCGCCAATGACATAGAACTATCCTGAGGCTAGCATATGACCTCCTCCTATCTCTGGTAGGAGCCTCATATTGAACTGCAAGTGGAGGTGACATTATGATCCTCCTAATATCTTCCTCTCCATTAGATTTAGAGAGAGGATGAAACTTGTTATGTGTCAGAGAAACTGACTCCTCTACTACAAACTAAGAGACTCTCTTGGCACATGATGCCGCTTGATCTTGACATCTATTATCTGATGCTGGGAGGAGGATAACTAGACCCTACCTGGTAGGGGAGAGACTATCCCTGAAGATAGGGTAGCCTTCCTCTTGGAAGAAGCCAACGAGTGGGTGTTATCCCGTACTAGGGAAGTAATGGGAACAACTGAATGAACGAATGCTGAAATTATAATTAGTGCAGGAACTTCCATCACCTTCCTCTTCAGTGAGGGAAATTCAGAATCATATGGCATCTCAACATGGATGACTGGCTTATTCCCAGTCACCACACTCTTGATGGTGAGTGATCCCTCAAATCCTCGATCAAAATGGATCAGATGAATAAAGTTAGTCTATGGGAGGCTGGCTCAATCCAAGGACAAATCCATCCCAAAAGGAAAAGTGAAGACATACTTCTGGGCATCCACTTGAACTATACTGAACTTGAGTAAAAAGATGACTAAAACTGAAAGTTCTATAATTATTGAAAACAAACTCAAATCAGATTTTTTTTCTTTAGTATTTTGCTAACTTTTGAATTTGATTTAGAATTTGAACCCACACTCAACAATTTGAATATGTTGAGTGGGGTCCATTGATTTAGGAGAGAGATTTTGAATGAATTGGAGAATAGATTTTTACATTTAGAATCCATTTCCAATAAATTTGTGTATGTTGAAAATAGGTTCAAATATTCTGAAGAGATTTTTGATGCTTCCATTGGTTCATATTTGAGTTTGGTTTTTTATGTTTGGGGACCCGTTATTTAACAAATTTGAGTATGTTAAATAGAGGGTCAATTGATTTTGTTTGGGATTTATTCATTTAGCAAATTTTAGTATGTTAAATGAGTTGTTTGAAAATAATTTTCTTCTTTTGCTTGTTTGCTTATGATGTTAATCATGTGTGAATTTGAAAAAGGAATCTTTACTAAGCAATTTTGTGTATGCTAAATAAAGTCCAAGTGTTTTTATTTTGATTTTTGAAAAGAGGATCTTTACTTAACAAATTTGGGTATGCTAAATAAAGTCCAAATGTGTTTAATTTTTGAAAAGAGTATCTTTACTTAGAAAATTTGTGTATGCTAAATAATGTCCATATGTGTTTTGATTTTTGTGATTTTGAAAAGAGGATCTTTACTTTGCAAATTTGAGTATGCTAAATAAAAGATCCAAATGTGTTTAATTTTTGTGATTTTGAAAAGAAGATCTTTACTTAGCAAATTTGGGTATGCTAAATAAAGAATCCAAATGTTTTTGATTTATGTGATTTTGAAAAGAGGATCTCTACTTAACAAATTTGTGTATGCTAAATAAAAGATCCAAATTATTTTTCTTTTTGAAAAATGAAACTCTCATTTGACAAAAGTGGGTATGTCAAATGGAATTCCAATGTGTTTTGATTCTTATGATTTTTGCAAAGTAGATTTCAATTTAACAAATTTGGGTATATAAAATGGAAGCCAATTATATTTTATTTTTCAAAGATGAAATTTTTCTATGTGATTATTGCTTTTTTGAAGGAGGAAATCCCAACTTAACACATGTGGAATGTGTCGAGTGGGGTTTCAATTCGTGTGATTTTATTTGAAGACAAAGCCTCCATTCAACAAATTTGGATATATTGAATGAAGAGGCTTATCTTCAAATTTTTTTTTTGCAAGGGAAGAAATTCCAACTTCAACATATGTAAGATATATTGAAATGGAGTTTCAATTTTATGATGTGATTTTTATTTGGAAATAAAATCTTCATTTAATAAATTTGAGTATATTAAATGAGGATGTTCAATTTCAAATGTGTGCTTTTTGAAAGATGATTCTAATTTTATTTGGAAATGAAATCTTCATTCAATAAATTTGGGTATATTGAATGAGGATGTTCAAATGTGCTTTTTTTTTTTTGAAAAGATGATTTTAGATTTTGTTTGATGAGGTTAAGTTATGAAACTTTTTTTGCAAATATTTTATTGTGTGATTTTTGGAAAAGTGCTTTTGAAAAGTGATATTTTCATAAAGGATTTATTTTTTTTGATTTTGGAATGAACTTTACCTTACCATAGAGATGGTAAGAAAATGATCTTTAGTTTTTTCTTTTTATTAAATTTTATTTTCACCTATTGGGGGACTAAATAGGGGTTTTAAGACCTACATGGAGTGAGTTCCTAAAACCTAAAGGATGTTGGCTAGCTCAACTAAAGAATGAAATAAGCTAAGTGTCAATGGAAAAAAAGGATAGTCTCAAACTCATATGAAATATAAATCCACTATTGATACTTGGAGACAACATTCATTTACTAAAATGGAGAGAGGAATCATCCCCAGCAGAGTCGCCAGAAAAATCTGTGGTGAATTTTATTTATTTTCATCTATTTCTTTCTTGAAATAAATGAAAACAAAATACTATATTTTGACACCACGTAGATCCGCAGATGTATTTATTAGGGTGATTGGGCATGACATCAAGGAATGATGTACTATTTCAAGAAAGTCATCCTACAATGGACCTAATCACTTAATATGGACACCTAAGCACAATGGGTCTTCGAATGTACTAGAGATTTTTTCCCTACTTTATATGGAAATGTAAAGTAGGGTTTATTTTAAATTAGGTTCATTAAGTTCCCTATGGAGGCAATCCTCCATAGTTAATTACATCCTAAGAAATGAGATTCCTTAGGAATACTCTAGATTAAGGTAAATGATCATTGTCTCCAAAGATTTCAAAAATAGGACTATCAATCAATTAGTTATTTTTAGAAAATCAAGTGAGATTGATAAAAAAGAGGGAGTTATTATCAAAACTAAAGGGAGATGAGTAGGGGATGCTCATAATACTAGGAAGCTTAGTGAGCATCCCAAATAATCCTATGATTAGGCTTTATATTTTAAAATTGAGATGATTTATATGTTTGAGTTGAATTTTTATTAGAAATCTATCCATAATACAATATCATGGAAATGCCTAAGAGGTGGGGATTCATGCTTGTAGCCTGCAAAGGAAAATAATCACCTCAGATCCTAAATCTAGGGAGCTTTGGCGAGAGCTGAAGCATGACCTAAATCTAAGGCAAAAGTGAGCATATGGTTTATCTCTATAAGAGAGGATAAAACACCTGACTGTTGGACTTACAATTGCCTGGGGTGGCCGCCAACTAACTCCTCATATGATTTTAATTACATGTAGGCAAGTCTTATGATTTTGCAAGATAGTCAAGCTATTGTTTATTTAGAAAAGAGACTAAGTCCTTAAACACACTAGCTAAGAGACTAGATCATGAAGGGCATGAATAATGACTTAATCTAGTGCAAATTTTATTTAGTTTTATTTTAATTTTTGGATAATTTATTTGACACAGGCTATAGGATTCATATGCCTAATGCATGAGAAATTGGTTATGGTACAAATTCAGTAAGAAGGAGGTGTGTCTCCTCCATGGCTCTTAAAGGTCAAGCCATATTCTCTGGTAAAGGTGGAAGCCCTCCATTAGCAAGAGTGAAGCAAGATGATTTTTATGCATGATGTGAGACATACAACATCCAACTAAGGGGTTGTTAAATCTTTTATTATCTTGATTTATGTCCTAAGATTTAGGTGAGGTTATGAGTTGTTTAATTTTAATTTTGAGTTGATTAATTAGATATAAAATTTATTTTTTCTCTTAGAGCCTAATCTTATCTAGGCAATTCATCAATCAATGAATAAACTAGAGAAAACATGCCATCCTAATTACACAAACTAAACAAAACATCAAACAATTTTATAAAGCTAGCACAAAAGAATAAGAGGCTGATGTCGGGCTTCATCGTACAAACCCGAAAAGAAAAATGGGTAGCTGAACTCTACCCTTACACAACCCGAATTATAAATGAATAATTACAATTAAAATGAATTTGTGTTATGGGGAACTTCATTCTTCATTTCTTCTTTTCTTTTTTTACTTTCTTCATTTCTTTCCTTCTTTTGGTTGGTTGGGATGTGGTTTTCTCCAAGCCTTCACATGGTTCATAAGACTTGGTCTTATGACCAATGTTCATCCTAATCCCCCATAGCATTCATTCCAAACCTTAGTAGCAAAATTACATGAAAAAAGGAAAAGATAAATCTAACTAAACTTATAAAATAGAGATTCGCTAAACATATCACACAATCCAAGCATGTATATAAATAATTTGGACTTAGCACCCCACACATGAGTAACCAAGTCCACCTGTCCTAGTTTGGATTATGCTTAGGGGTATAAGCAACCTGCACAACAAAATTATTTATAATTTTATTACAGTGCCCCTTCAAGCACAATCCTCTGTAGAAGACATGATTAGGCTAAGATCGCCCTACCATCTAGTCTACGCATATACAGCCTAACATCCTGTTTAAAAAGATTACATCATAAAATAAAATTAGGCATCTAACCATGCATTGCCCTAACATAGAGCTATAAATGGTGACTTAGCCTAATATGTGTGGCATTTAAGGCTTGTGTGGCATGTCTTAGCTAGGCTTTAAGGTTGGAATTTTTTAAGTGTGAGAGATTTAATTTTAAGGGAGGTTTTAGTTTAAATGGTTTAGTTGATTTGTCAATTTTTTCGATGATTTGATTTGGTTTGAATGAACCTACATTTAGTTACTAAATGTTGTAAAGAGAAGAAAAGAGAAGAGAACTTCTCTTTCATCCCTACCTTAAGTAATTTCTAAGATAGATTCATTAGTGATTTTTCTTTAGTTAATATTTTATTATGTGTTTTAATTAATCCTAAGTTTATATTTTCTCTAAATAAACATATTCAATAAGAAAGACATCTTAGGATTAATTAAGGTGAATTACTATCACATAACACACAACCCTTTATTTCTTTCCAACATGTATATCATGCATATGAATGATCCTAAGCATAACTACACACGCAATGCAAATCTTAGCACATTTTAGTGATGGATACAAAGAGATGTTGTTTAAGAAAATTTCTACACTAGGGGTGTAAGGTACAAGACCTACTTGGGGCTACTTAAAGCCTTGCAACCCCAGGATGTCCAGACTAATATACCACTTTTCTTAAATATATGTGCACGTACAAAAAGAAATAAATGGAAGAAGAGTCATACAAAAGATTTTTTTTGTGTTTGATTTGGTTATGCAATTTACATGTGCAAATGTGAAGATCCTTCTTAAGTCATAACATAGAAGTGCATAGGAATAGATTTAAGCAAGTGTTATGTTCTTTTTAAATGAACTATACACTTTATAAATCCTATCCAAATCCAAGTTGAGAGAAGAGAAGAAAATCACATAACACATCTTATGTTATAATCACATGCAAGCTTATAAGTACTTATAAGTAGCATCACTTCATTTATAATATTTGATTTATAGGTTTTAAAAATAGTTTTTGATGTAATAGTGATAATAGCCACTCATATTCTTAACTTTAGCCAAAATATGCAATTTGACATAAAGGAAACATTTTATTTAATTTGATTTTTAAAAGATATGAATGCATGATTTCATATGGTATACAACATTTAATATGCTTGGAAAGAAAAAAAGTGATGTAAGCATATGACTTCATTCTCCCTAATTAATTCTGAAGGACAATCCTGTAGGATAAGATTATTCAAAGTGAATCAAAATTCTTAAAGAGATTTTTATTTTTGAATTTGAATTTGATTTGATTTTGCAAATGTGAAAAGAGTTTGCAGGTTTAACCTATTTCCCCCATGTGTGAGTTAATTTAGTTTAATTTTAGAACAATTAGATTGATTTTATGTTTTGTTTAAGTTAAGGTGTGAATAAAATCTATTAATTACTCCTTGCCTACACCACTTTAACAAAATTATTCAAGTAATTAAGAGCCAACATATGATATGCAATCACATGAAATTTAAATTAGGAATACACCTAAGAAATAAAGGGGCAAATGCAATTGACTCACAATTATTGATTAATTAAGCTAAATGATTTTCATTAAGTACTTTCATAACCTTCCCATGCATGTGAGTTGGATATAATTTCCTTCGAAGCCTCTTAGGTTATTAAACACCTAAGAATCTACCCAAGATTAAGAGATTGATTAATTCCAGATTAATTTTGAAAATTTGATTAGACTAATTAAGTAAATCATTAGTTGATTAATCCTTAATTATGTTTAGATTAAGGAAGAAAGGGGTTTAGAATAACTTAGGAAAAATATCCCAAACCCACTCTATAAACCTCCCCTTACTTAAACAATGTTTAATTATCTTAATTAAGGGATTAAACCACTATTCATATGCATAATTATTCTTAATTATATAAAGAGGGTGATTAGGGATTCATTAATTAATTTTCTAATGAATTCATTAATAAATCCTAAGAAAATTAATGGAGGTAGAACTCATCCCACAAAAATGTCTAAAAATTTTGGAATTAATTAATGAAGTAATTAAGGTGTAATTAAGGTAATACAATTTTTAATTAAACCCTATTTAAGGAAAATTTACTGTTCAAAATTAGAAATAATTTTATTGGATTTCCCTCTAAAATATCTTTAAAATGAGCCCTTATTTATATTTTGGATTTTTCTATTTAATTATGATTTTATAAAGTTTTTATGATTAATGGGTAATTAAATAGCTTAATTAATCTATCCCTACGGCCATGTGGACTCCGACGCGGCGCTTTCCACATGGAATGAAGATTATTTAAGTTGTCACATCGCGCGCATTAGCTGGTGGTGCAACACACTTTCCCCTAGGCTGTCCGATCAAAGATTGAAAATCAGGGTTAATCCTGTGGTTATAAAGGATTTAAATCAATGGATGTAATTGCTTTAATCAGGGCCATCCATCCAAAACATGTTGGATGGATGGCCCATGATTCATCCTTGCTTGAGCTGCAGGAGACAAAGGTCACCCATCCTCCATAGCATGATCCGGAAGCTCAATCAACCATCAATCCATATGAGCATACCTCCATAAGATGGCAAGGTATTGATGGTCGCCAAAACATTTGAAAGTTTCAAGCCTTGATTTGAAGTGGATTTCCCAATTGACCAAGCTCCCCTTCAATGGCTTGCGGCTTTGATCGAAATCCCTTCCCATGGCTTGGTGACTTAGGAAATGCTTTGGGTGAGCTCGACTAACTCCCTTGATGGTTCTTGTAAAGTAAATTTAGGTTTGGTGGAGAATTATGCAAGTTGGAATTTCCTTAGGCCCCTATTTATGCTTTAAAGAAAATCGAGAAGGAGAAATTCAAATGAGCTTAAGAATGCTTGCCAAGGTTTGAAGAAGCTTGGTTTTAGTTCCTAGGGTTTAATCAAATCCAGAGTGTGTGCATTGAGTTGGAATGAGGGAAAGTATATCTCTCCCTCCTTGGATAAGATGGTCGAGGCTTGCTCTTCCATTTTTGATCAATTGAAGAGATTGATTGGGTTGTTTAGGCTATTAGGGAATCCATGTGCTTCGATTTTGGCAGAGGAGCGGAGGAGAGGGAGTACACATGTGTTAGGTGAGTGTATGGATTGATCCAAGTGGAGAATTCCCATTAGAGGGGTTATTTTGGCCTTGGGTTGGGTCATGGCTGACCCAAACCCATTGGGTTATCTTTACCATCCTCCTTAGTGTTCATGTGGTCTACTAGAGGATGCCAAGTGGCCATGAGAAGGAATTGACCAAATTCTAAGTGGATTTGGCCATAGGTTATCCTTTGACCTAGGGGTAAAATGGTCATTTGACCTTGATTTTGATTTGGGTAGATTTGAAATTATTCAAAAGTGTGTTGGGCCAAATTTCAATTGGTTTAGAGTTCATTTGGTTTGAATTGGTTCAATTTGATCCATTTAAGTCAAGTTGGGTCAATTTGGGTTAGGTTGACCAATTATTGGGTCAAATCTTGGGTTAGGTCAAGTTCAAATGATCATTTGGAGCCTATGGGTATCATTATTTTGGTTCAATTTATTTATATTTAGTTTTGGTTCATTTGAGTTCATTTAGGTCAAATGGGTCATGTATTGACCCATTTGACCCAATTAACAAATCATGAGTTGGTTTAGGCTTGGTTGATCATCAAAATGTTTTACAAGCTTTAGTTTCAATCAATTTTGGTTTGTTTGATTTCAAGTTGATTTAACCTTTAGGTCAAGTTGGGTTCATGGTCAATTGAGCTAGGTTGGGTCTTGGCCAATTGAAGCTTGGGTTCAACAAGTGATTTAGAATGAATTTGACCCATTGGTTGCAATCAATTTGGCTTAGATCAAGATTTGACCTATTTTGACTTTTTAGGTCAACTTGGGTCAAGTGGCCAATTTAGCTAGGTTTGGCTCAACTGATGGCTTGATCATGTTCAATCATTGATGATGAATTGGTTTAGATCAATGGTTTCAATCAATTTGGCCTATGGTGGATTTTGGCTAGTTTGGGTTTCATTTGGGCTAAGGGTTGACTTGGTCAAATGCTATGTTTGACTTGGTTTGACCCCATTTGAGTGATTGATTATCCTAAGATGATTGTTGCTCATAATGTGAGGCTTAGATGGGCTTAGTTCAATCCAATTTGGGTTGGATTCGAATTTGGCTCAAAAGGTCTTTTAGGTCGGTCAGCCTAAGTGAGTCAATTGGGTTGCTCAAGGCTTGATTCAAGTTTGGTTGAACTCATATATGGACTTATGATTGAAATATAAATCCAATTGCAAGTGATTTGGAGTCAAATGGGTTTTGATTCATTTGACAATTTCAAATTCAAAGGATGAACATGGGTTTGACTTGGGTTAGTTTGATTTTGGTTTGATGATTGAAGTTTATGTTTATATTTGGGCTTATGATTGAAGGATTGATTGTTTGAAGAGAAAATCCAAAGGTTTGGATTGATTTGAGAATGATTTGGCTAAGTTCAAGAATTTGACTTGAAAGAGCATAAGTTGGATTTTGGTTAGATTTGGATTTGAGTTTTGAATTAATTTTGGTCATTTGAATTATATCTCATTTATATTTGTGAATATAAATGAAGATATAAATAGGTTATGAGAAAATCTTTTGAGTTTGAATTAATTTGAGTTTGATTTGAGCTAAGTCCATAAGATGAAATCAAAATGGCTTAGGAAAGATTTTGGATTTGGAATTAAGTTTTTTTTTTAATTTAGTTATGAGTATTTGAATTTATATCTCATTTATATTTGTGAATATAAATGAGAATGTAAATGGGTTATGAGAAAATCCTTTGAGTTTGGAGTGATTTGAGTTTGAAGTTGATTTTAATTCGAGGTTGATTTGAATTTAAAGTTGAATGGAATTTGAGGTTGATTTGAATTTAAAATTTGACTTGGAAGAAGAAAGTAAGGATTTGGTTCAAGCTATAGGGTAGGCAAGTTTTCCTAATACCCCCTAAGGCATAACCCATTTCTATGGCTAACACTTTTAAGACTCTTGGGTTAGGTTAAGTGTTCACTTAATCATTAGAAGTGTCTTAAGACTAAGGAACTCTTAGTGTTTAAAGGAGTCCTTATGCCTAGGATAAAGAAGTTGAAAGCTCACTCCAAAAGTGAGGTCAATAGCCATGTCATCAAATATTACATTGGATTGATTCTAGAGATCAGATTCACCTTGTGACAAAGCATGTAATGCCGCAGCTTTTGGGATGCAAAGATTAAAGTGAGGCAATGCTTCTTAATATGTGGGTAGTTTGCCTCAGCAGGAATTAGACGATGACTGAGGTAGTAGAGAGCATTTTCTTTTCCCTCGTCATTGGCTTGGGCCAACAAAGCATCGAGGGAGTTATCTAATGCAATGGTGTAGAGGATCAATGGCTTACCTAGGATAGGGGCTGCTAGAATTGACGACATCATCAGATAGTGCTTGATGTCTTCAAAGGCATGCTGGCACTTGTTATCCCACTTGAACTTGGCATCCTTTTTGACAAGTGCTGAGAATGGTTGGCATCTTCTTGATAAGTTGGATACGAAACATCTTAGATATGCCAACCGCCTTGAAATGATTTGAGCTAAGTTAGAATTTTAAGGGGTAGCAACTCTAAGATAGCCTTGATCTTCTCTGGGTCGATCTCTATTCCCCAGTGTTGGAAAACAAATCCAATGAATTTTTTTGAAGCTACTCCAAATGCACACTTCAGGGGATTCATTTTGAGGTTAAATTATCTTAACCGTTTGAAAACTACTCTCAAGTCAAAGAGATAGTCTTCCTTTTTTTTTTTACTACTAGATCATCAACATAGCATTCAACTTGATGATGAATGAGTTCATTGAAGATCTGAGTCATGTCTAATCGCATGCATCTAGGAGCTTGCTTGATAGGGTTAACATTAGGCTCTATTGCTAGTTTGTGGACTACTACATCAGGAGATAAACCTGGCATTTCTTCATGCCTCCATACGAAGAAGTCCTTAAACTCAGTTAATAGCCTAACTAAGTCATTGGTTTCTTTTTCATTCAGCAAGGAACTGAGGTACGTCAGGCATAGATCTTCTTTTATTCCCAAGTTAATTTCTTTGACTTCGTCAATGGTTAATCTAATTTCTTCTTCAAACTCTGGCGATACATCTTTGACTTCAGGCTCATTTGGGTCATCTTAAGTTTCTAAATATGCCTCCTCATAAGAGTTAGCATGATTTGAGAAGAATCTATTAGACCCCAAATAAGTGGTAATGACTAGGCAATGGTTGTCATCGTCAACTAGACCGACTGTGCTGAATCCTAGTCCTGATCTTGATTGAGAGTGTCTGCTTTGGTTGTCCCATAATTTTTTAAAGTAGTTCGACATGTGTTTATACCAAGTATGTGAGATTAATCCCTTCCTTTCTAAGTTAATAACACAATGTGAATACCAATCAAAAGGTAGTTGTATTAAATCTTTATATGAATCATACTAAAGTTCTACATTGGCTTCTTGACTTGAGGATGATGCTCCCAACAAAAACCTCTTCGGCCTGACATCTATGGATGACTTGGGGGCCTCCTTAACTACCAAACCTTTAACTTTTTTGGAGAAAAGTGAGGTTGGAGCTAAAGTTCCCAACTATTATCTGACTATTCTACATAATGATTTAGATACATTCATGCTTTGCTTGGAGGCCCGATCAACACTATCTAACGTCACCCAAAGGGACATCAGGGTTGGTGCTAATCACATGAGACTCATCCACTGAACTAGACTCTAAGTCTATGTGGATAGCATGGGTACTCTGAGTGGAACATCTCCTATAGGCCACCAACAAGGAGGGTCTTCCACCTGAACCGCCTCTTTTCTACTTGTTGGAGGTTGAGTCATCCTACCCATGTGTTCATATGGAGGAACAAACTGCATGGAATGTAATCACTCTACCTCTTCCTTATTCCATTCTTGCTCACTCCTTTCTTTTCTTTTTTCTTTTTTTCTTTTCTTTTATTTCTTTTTTGATTTTGAACATTTACCAAGTTCATGAGAATACACTTTTTGATTTTGAGGAAGATAGTTGGTTGCATCTTCATAAATCTTGACCTCTCTAACTGAGAATGGCTTTAAGTCTCCTTTGACATAATACTCGATTCTACCCCCTTTGAATTTGATGCACTAGTGCAAAAAGGATGGAATCCTGTTGTTTTCATGTATCCAGAGCCTACTGAGAAAAGCAATGAAAGATGTATCTGAATCGATTCTGTAGAACTTGGCTTTTATTTTCCAGTCATCTATCTCTAGTGGTAACACTATGGAGCCTAAAGCCCTCTCTCCTTGTTCATTAATCATCTCAACATTATCCGATCTCCTCAGAGTTCAGAGATGTTGATCCTCAAGTATGCAAGGGTTTTTAGACTTATAATGTTCACTGATGCACCTTGATCAACTAACACCCTGGAGAGCCTGAATCTGCCCATGTCCATTATGATGTAGAAGGGACGGTTGTGCTCTATTATCCCAAAAAAAAAGGTCTTCATTGGTGAATGTAACTCCCCGTGCTTCTATTGAAAAACATGCCTCCTCTCTAACAGTGATCAACTGAGCTAAGCATTTTTTTAGATCAAGATGGGCTTTGATCAATGACTCCCTTATCTCTTTGGATAAGATAAGGGCATCATATATGCTTAGTTTAGCTGGCAACTTTTTTAGGTGAGCGAGGACATTGTAGTCAACTTTGGGTTGATCCTCCACAAGCTTATTTATAGGTGGAGCATCTTGTGGAGGGGCTTCTTGACTACTAGAACCAATGACTTATTTACCCTTATCCTGAGGTGCTACCCTAAGAGGTAGAACTTTTCAAGGTTGACTTCTGACTTCATGAGATGATTTAGAAAAGTTCTACTCTCATCGTTCACCTACGCCTCCTATAGGATCATCAGAGTTAGATAACTCCAACTCTATCTCAATGGGTTAACTCAGGTGATTTGTAAATGGGTAATCCATTTCAAAATCGAAAAGGAGTGGATCAAAATTATTATAATTATTAGTACTTGGAGAGCTTTCTACAGGAATGAAATCATCAAGATCATCTAAAGTAGAGAGAATGTAAGTGGAATCAATCTTC
The DNA here is from genome assembly GCA_021442155.1 of Cymbidium sinense. Lineage (NCBI taxonomy): Eukaryota > Viridiplantae > Streptophyta > Magnoliopsida > Asparagales > Orchidaceae > Cymbidium > Cymbidium sinense. The sequence goes on from CM038217.1 coordinate 107,852,689, forward strand.
TTCTTCATTGATTTCTTAGATTTTGTTGAAGGTACAAAATATAAATCAAGTAAAGTGAGCAGAGTGGGGGATTTGGAACCCTCCACCGATATAGACGCTAGAAGAAGAACTGTCAAGGAACTGTATAGCGGGAAAGGAGTCACTGTGGTGGTTGTACCAATGTGCTATCCCGGGCAAGTGGAAGTTATCACGCACAAGTGGCTTCTACCTTCCTCAATTTGTCTTTAGCAACTTGTAAACCTTCCTTGAGCTGGAGGTTTTAGCTTCTTCTGCACACCGCAAAGGGTAACTTCGATCTTAAAAAATTATTTTCTTGAGGTTTGGATAGGAGATATCCCACCTTTTCTATCTAGAAGATCATGTATCCCAAGGATTACCCTAACAGAACTAGAAGGTTGTTCTAGTAGGTATTTCTTAGGGATGACAATGGCATCTGTCTAAAGGTAAAGCAATCTTCTAAAATATGACCTAGCATGCAGTGGTAGGGCAAAAGTTTGGATCATGACTCTTGCCTACACCCTCCGATCTCCTAGACTCTAGTAACTAAAAACCAAGTTTCTTTAAGAGGTTATTAAAGATCTTCCTAACTACCTCCCTTTTTAATGAATAAGGTTTATTCATTTTGTTGACAAAAGTAGGTAAGCTATAGTTACCCGATGGTGGATAAGAATACTATTATTGATGCTGTGGATGGGGATACTGCTAAGCAAGCAAAGGATGGAGGTGGCAATGATGGGGATATGATAGCAGGTGATGATAAAGAGGTAGAGGAGGTCAGCTGAGCTCTATCTCGATTAAACCCCTAGCTTCCCCTTATCAACCGTGAATCGCCTCTAGCTTTTTCTCAAATGCCTTATGTGGTATAGGCTTGGAAAATTGATCTTGAAAAGGTAACTGTTTAGCCTCTCCTTGTAGACTAGCCACCTTGTTGATTAATTTCTCAAATGTCTTAATGGTGAACCCTTTAAGCATGAAGGCAACCGAGCCATGAATATTCTTGAGTAGAATTTTAATGGCATGTTATTCAAACAACTATGATTCACATTCATACTTAAATTGCATCATCTAAGAATATAATCAATAAGAGACTCACCGGGGCGTTGTTGAGCTACAACAAGATCACCCATAGTTACCCTTTACTAAGCTCCAGCAAATCTCTTGATAAAGAGTTGCTCCAACTCAACAAATGTCTTTACTGAACCATTAGATAGTTCAACATATTAATCAAATGTGATGCCTATCAAGCTACTAATGAAGAGGCAAAATAAGAGTGCATCACTGCCACCGACATTACAACATCCAGCTCTGAAATGTGCCGAGGGTTCCCACTACCATCAAAAATTTTGAAGGATGGAGGCACAAAGCCCTTAGGTTATTGGACACCATCAAATTCCTCTATGTAGGGTCTACCCTTTGGAACAGATGAGCAACCTCAGGCTCATGCCAACGCATCCCTCACATGTTGCTCCACCATGTATTTTATATCTTTTTCATGCATGAAAGTGCTATCTGCCACCTTCTTATGCATGCTACCACTGTCTCCCTCTATAGGAATGCATCTAGGATGATCTAAAGTGTGTGCCAACTCTACTCTATTGGCCACTATAAGAGAAGGCTATGAAATTGGAGCTGAATTTTGCAATGCTGACACCACTGCCATCAACTCTTCAATCTTCTTCCCCATTTGATCAATATGATCATCCCTCTGCCTAAGCTGGTGGAGGAGGTACTGAGTTGAATGGATGACATCATCATCTTCAACTACTATACCTTCCTGACTATGTTGGCCTCTCTAAAGGGATCCCCTAGTATCAACCAGGTGAACTTGGTTGAATCCTGAAGGAGATCATCCTCATCTGATCAAAGCTAACCTTTCCCTCCTCATAATCTGATCGGTCACTTCCTAGAAGCTCACTCTTTTTTACAAAGTATTGTGCTAGGATCTCATCTAGGAATGATCTAATCGGTCAAATATGCATCCGACCGATAGACTGCTCACCTGAGATGCACCTAAAACTACACATTGGAGCTCTGGAGGGTTATGACCGTCAAGAAATATACTCATGACTTCATGGGAGGAATACTGTCCCTATGGAGATCCACTACCATGGGGACTACAGAACTATTCCCTTCCCCTTCTACAACTATTGTTGTCACTAGCTCTGGTGGTGGTGGTGGTGGTGGTGGTGCGACCACGACACTGTGGGGTCGCCACTCCTTCTTCACCAAGACTAAAGTAGGAGGTCGAGTAGGTGAACTCATCCTCACCTTAGTCAATAGAGTAGATGATGTGGGATCCTTTGGCCGTAGCCGAATCACCAAGGGGGCTTTCTTCTCCCAGATACTATCTTATATTCCTTTGTGGGCATGGTGGATGGTGGGACCTGAACTAGTGACAGCGAGGAGCGGGATGGTGTGGTGGATATAACACTAGCTCTACCCTCGCCAGGGCTTTCCCCTACAACTGGTGATACATGTCAACACTATGCTATCAATTTTATTGGCCCTGGTGGCTCAGTGACTATGAAAATCAACTAGAGCAGAGGCCATCAACTATCTAGCAAACCTCCATCCATTCTGCCTCTCACTCGGCCGATACTGAGTCTCGATGCTCTATCTCATGAATGTGCCACTGGGATGATCACCAAGTCAATGTACCGAATTCTAAACATCTCTACCTACCTACCTATCATAATATTGTGCGTAGATTAGCATAGGACTTCCTCATTTCCCTAGCTAAAATCTCATGGTACGTAGAAGGTGGAGGCAATGCTCTATCTCGATAGTCCCCTCTTCGCTTTGAGGGGAACTGGTTGCTAGTTAATGGAAAAACCTCAGGGGAACCCTCCTCAATGTGAGATGCATCCATCTCTCGGACGCCATGGTGCCACTTGATCTTGCTCCTATTGCATCAGCAATGGCAAAGGTAGAGAGATCTACTTCAGTTTACGTATTGCTATAACTATTTTGAAAGCATGGCCTTTATAGAGACCCAGCGATAATGCCTTAAATGCACCCTAGCGAGGTGAACAATGTGAGCAGAAGCTGGGTGGGAACTTCAGTTCCTCTTTAGGAAGGATACTGGTGTCGAGGTCAATATGAATAGTGGCTTCCTTGACCTCATCCCAACCAGGTGGTGAGGAAGTAACCCCATCGCAGGTGATGCGGGCTCCCTCAAATCCCTGGCTAAAGAACACTAGATGGGTGCAGTCATTTTGAGGGAGGTTGGCCTGATCCATGGCCAAATCCATCCCAAATGGAAAAGTGAACACAAACTTCTGAGAGGCCATGGGTGAAGACTACAAAGACTATACTGACTACTTTGAGTTGTATGTCTGCATTTGTTGAAATATAACTTGTATCAGATTCCTGCATTGATATTTATTCTATGCAAGTAGCAGAAGTTTAGAGTTTTGAACCCACACTCAATAATTCAAATATGTTAAGTGGGGTTCATTGGGAGATTTAGATTTTTTGGAGGAGAGACTTTTGCCATTTTGATTTTTTAGATTTTAGAACCCATACTCAACCAATTTAGGTAGGTTGGTTGGGGTTCAAAAATTTAGGGAGAGATTTCTTTCTTTTTGGAGATTATTTGTGCCTTATGTTTCTTGTTTGAAAATATGGATAGTTTGAAAGAACCTCTACTTAGAAAATTTGGGTATGCTAGGAAGAGGTTGTGATTATATGTTCAAAATATTTTTACTTATGAAGATTTGATTGTGTGATATTTTGATTTGAAAATGGGGCTTCCTACTTAACAAATTTGGTATGTTAAGTAGAGGCCACATGTGTTTGATAGATTTGTTTTCCTTTCTTTGAATATGGGAGTCCCACTTAACAAATTTGGTATGTTAAGTGAAAGCCCCAAATGTGTTTGAGATGTATTTATTTTCCTTTGAAAATGAGACTCTCACTTAACAAATTCGGTATGTTAAGTGAAAGCTCAAGTGATTGATATGAAAAATTGGATCCTTATTTAACAAATTTGGTATGTTAAAATATGGACTAAATGTGTGTTGAAAAGAGACCCTCACTTAACAAATTTGGTATGTTAAGTGAAAGCCTAAATGTGTTTGATATGTTTTTGAAAGTAGGATTCTCACTTAATAATTTGGTGTGTTAAGTGGAAATCAAAGTATGATATGACTTGAGAGTGGGATTCCCACTTAATAGATTTGGTATGTTAAGCAGGAATCCAATATGGCATGATTATGTTTCTTACTTAATAAATTTGATGTGTCAGATAGAACCAATCATATGCTTTAAAAAATGAGATTCTTTCTTAGCAATATTGGATATGCTAAGTGAAAGCCTAAATATTTTTTTCTTTGAAAATGAGACCCTCTCTTAACAAATTTGAAAGTCAAATTTTATGTTTTGAAATGAGACCCCGACTTAACAAGTTGAAAATGAGACAGCAAAAATATTTATATTTTTTATTACAATAGCCCCTTAAGCATAGCCCCATGCATAAAACATGATTAGTTTAATGTCGGCCTGACATTTAGACTACGCATATACACCCTAACATCTAGTCTAAAATAATACACCATAAAACTAAACATTCATCAAAGCATGCACCGCCCTAACATCAAGCTAAAAATGGTGACTTAGCCTAATGTGCATGTGTTAGAGCATGTGTGGTATGTCCTAACTAGGCTTTAGAATTATGATTTGCTAAGTGTGAGAGATTTAATCTATAAAAGATTGATTTCTCTTTAAGTGGTTTAGTTGATTTAGGATTTTACTTATTATTTTTCTTTTGTTTCATATAGCCTACACTTAGCAACTAAGTGTTATAAAGAGAAGAAAGAGAGGGAGAGTCTCTCCTTTATCCCTGCCTTAAGTAATTTCTAATGTAAGTTGATTAATGGATTTCCTTTAATAAATGGTTTATTATGTGTTTTAATTAACCTAAGTTTAGGTTCATTCTAAATAGCTATATTCAATAAGAAAGGTATCTTAGGATTAATTAGGATGGATTACTATCACATAACACACACTCATCCATTTCTTTCCATCATGTATATCATGTATATCATGCATATAAATAATATTAAGCATACATATACATGCAATGTAAATCTTAGCATACTTTGATGATGAATGCAAAGAAATGTATTTTGAAATTTAAATATTTCATTTGTTAATTGAATTATGAATGCATGTCTTTGTTATGTGAAAAGAGGGATTTTTCATCCATTAGCTAAATACACATTCACATGTATAAAAGTTATAAGTGAGTACAACGCTATTATTTTCTACACCAAGGGCATGCACAGACCTACTTAGCTACTTAAAGCCTCATGAGGATGTCTATAATATACCACTTTTCTTAGATACTTGTAAATGTATGAATAACTATAAGGATAGGAAAATCCATGCAAAAGTTATGTTTTATTTATTTGATTTTTTGATTCTCTATTCGTTGGACACATCACACATGCATATGTATAATAGTTTTAAGTGAGTACGGCACCATTATTTTCTACACTAGGGGTGTAAGGTATAAGACCTACTTAGGGCTACTTAAAGCCTCACAGCCCCAGGATGTCCAGACTAATATACCACTTTTCTCAAATACATGGAATGTATAAAAAGAGCCAAAAGGATAAAGAATTATGCAAGAAATTATGTTTGATTTGGTTGTATGATTTACATGTATAATATGAAAACCCTTCCTAAGTCTTAACATAGAGATGCATAGGAATATATTTAGGCAAGTGTTGTGTTCTTTACAAATGAACTATACACTTACAAATCTATGTGAATCCATGTTAAGAGAAGGAAAGAGAACTTCATAGTACACATCTTATACTATTATCACATGCAAGCTTATAAGTATTTGTAATTAGCATTACTTCATTTATAATAATTGATTTATAGGTTTTTAAAATAGTTTTTGGTTTAATAGTGATAATAGCCACTCATATTCTTAGTTTTAGCCAACACATGCAATTTGACATAAAAGAAAATATTTTATTTAATTACTTTTCAAAAGAAATGAATGCATGATTTCATATGACAAATAATATTTAGCATGATTGGAAAGAAATAAAGGAATGTAGACACATGATTTCATTCACCCCAATTAATTCCTAAGGACAATCATATTAAATAAGGTTATTTAAAGTAAATCAGAATTCTTTAAGGATTTTATCTTTGAATTTGATTTGATTTAAGAAATATGAGAAATGTTTGCTAATCCTAACCCATTTCCTCATGTGTGAATTAGTTTGGTTTAATGAAGAATATTTAGGTTGATTTTATGTTTTGATTAGGTTAATGAATGAATTAAATGAATTAATTATCTTACCTATATTACCTTAAAGTTAATTAACTAATTAATAATAAGCCAACATGATATGCAACCACATGAAATGTAAGTTTACAATGTTCCTAAATAATGAAAGGGGCCTAATGCAATTAGCTTATGATTAATAGTTAATTAAGCTTAAGAGATCTCTCTTAATTACTCTTATAATTTTCTCACACATGTGAGCCAATTATAATTTCAATACCTCTCACCTTGGGTTGTTGAACACCCAAGGAGCTACCCAAGATCAATTAAAGGTTGCTTAGGTTAGGATGAATCAGTTTTTAATTTTAATTTCATTAAGCTTTTAATGAATTGATTAAATATTTTGGTTATGTTTTAATTTGAATGATGAAATTATATTAGGGGAAAAGATTAAGGGCAAGGCCTCAATCCAAATCCCTAAATCATTTAAACATTCAATTAGGTTTTGATTTCCTTATTTTAAAGATTTAATCAATTAATCATTCCATTAACCCATTAATTAATTTGATTTTCCAAAGAGAAAGAAGTCTTAGGGAATGAATTAGGAAAATGTCCCCAACCACATTCCCTAAGTGATCTTACTGTTTAACAAAGATAATTATGTTCAAATAATTAAACATGTTACTATTCATTCTTTAATTATAATTAATTGAATTAAGAGAGTGATTTGGACTTACTCAAATGATTTTCTTAATTAAGCAATCAATAAAATCCTATAAAATAGTGGAGGCAGGGCTCATCCCCTTAAACATCCACAAAAAATTTGAGATTAATTGAGAGCTTAATTAAGGTGTAATTAAGCTAATTATATTTTTGATAAAACCCTACTTAAGCTAAATTCACTATTCAAAATTAATTAATTATAATTTTCTAGATTCTTCTAAAATATCTTCAAAATGAGCCTAACTTTGTATTTTTTTTGGATTTTTCTACAATTAGTTATGATTTTAGGAAGATTCAGGATTAAAAATTAATTAATTAACCCTAATTAAATCTTAATCTTGGTCATTGTGGCGGCCTTTTAATGTGGCGTGATGGAATTGGCTATTTAAGTAGTCACATCACCGACTCAGTGGGGATGCTTTCTCGTGGGTATCTAAAGATCGAATGACCATGATTTAATACTCAGGTTAAAGGAGAAATAAAAGTATTTACCATGGGATTCGATCAGATCCATTCATCTCGATCATGTGAGATGGACATTTTGATCTATCCCATTTATGAGTAGTGAAAGATGAGCACCGTCCATCTTTCTCCATTCGATCAGCTCACCTGAGCTCAGATTATGATCAAATGGATCCTACACCATCTAAGGGAGCAACAATCACATCTAATGACTAAAATCTCTCGACATGGAGATTCCTTTCACAAAAGATCAACACATAGAGGCCTAAAGCTATAGTTTTGAGGAAATTACCTCACCGGAGGTAATGTCTGGCAGTGAAACCCCGGAGGTAGCTTCCTAATTGAGGTGAGGCCCTGTTGAAGAAGTCCAAGCTCAATTTGGCCTAGGGTGCTCAGTTGACCAATCCACACATGTGCACGCTTCTGCGTTGATCAAACTCACACCTCCGGTGGTTTGGAAGCTTGGAAATGGTTTGGTTAGCTTCAATTGGGTATGAGGATGGTGTGGGTGCAAGGAATGTGGATTTGGTTTAGTGGAGAGGGAGTATTATTTGAAGGAAGGGTGTCCTATTTTGGCTTGCGCACGGGAATGGCAATGGTCGAACGGAGAGGGCTTAGGGATCCTTGGAATTGCTCTGAGGGAGTTCAAAATGTGCTTGGGGACTCACATGAGTAGATTGTGTATGAAATTGTGTTCTAATTGAGGTATACCCCTCAATTTTCCATCAATGATGGACAAAGTGTGCACACATTTTGCACTAGCTCATCCCCGGAGTTGTCACCATCAGAGTTAGGCTGCACGCCAGGGATGGGGGGAGTCATGGGAGGAGCCTCAAGAGCTTGTGTGCAAACTTTCTTCTTCCTTTGTCCATGGGGTGCTCGATTCAGCTTAAAGGTGAGTTAACTCACCTCCCAAAGGTTCTTAGCCATCCTAGAGTGGGTTAGGTGCACTAGATGGGTCATTGGAAGGTACTTTTGAGTGAAAAGGGGCTGTCATGGGGATGGGCAAGTTGACTTTAGCTTTGATCCATTGGGTTTAAGGTTTGAATCCTATGGTTTGATGGCTAATTCCCTTGGTGGGGCCACTTAGGTTTTGGATTTGGGTAGGCATGCTTAGGTCGGGTTTGACTAAGCCCTAGTCCCATGGTTTGGAGTGATTTGGCTTCATTTGGTCAGAATGGGTTCTTTTGAGTTTTGATGGTTGGGTTGACTAATTGGTCAAATTGGATCAAACCAAGGCTTAGGTTAGGTTCATATGATGATTTGGGATATTTTGGTTCAATTAATTTGGATTAGTTTGGCCTAAGTTTGAATTTGACTCATTTGGATTCAAAAGGGTCAAATTGATCAAGTTGACCAATTTGACCAAATTAGGTTGGGTTGGGTGTTGAGTCAAGTTCAATTGGTTAATTAAAAATAATTATAGGCTTTAGTTTTGTTTAATTTGAAATTAATTTGAAGTTGGTCAATTTGACCTTTTAGGTCAATTTGGGCTAGGTTGGGTCAAGTTGACCAATTGGTCAACTTGGGCTCAATCATGGCTTTGGTCAAGTTCAATAAGTGATTTGGAATGAACTTGAGCCATTGATTGCAATCAATTTAGATTAAATCATAATTTGACTCATTTTGGTTTTTAGGTCAATTTGGGTCAACTTAGGTCAAGTGGCCAATTAGGATTGGTTTGGCTCAATTGATGACTTGGACATGTTTAATCATTAATTATGAGTGGATTTGGGTCAATGGATCCAATCAATTTGGCATATGGTGCCTTTTAGCTAGTTTGGGTTTCATTTGGGGTAAGTGTTGACTTGGTCAAAGGCTAGGTTTGACCCAATTCAAGGTGGTTGATCACCCCATGATGATTGTTGATCATGATCGAGGTTTAGATGGGCTTAGGTCAATCCAATTTGGGTTGGATTAGAACTTGGCTCAGGTCTTTTAGGTTACTTTGAGTCAAGTGAGCCTAAATGGATCAATTGGCTTGTCAAGACTTGATTCAAGTTTGGTTGAACTCACTTATGAGCTTAGGATTTGAATATAAATCCAATTGCAATTGGTTTATAGCCAAATGGGTTTTAGTTCATATGACAATTTCAAGTCATAAGGGTTAACTTGGGCTTGATCTGGGTTGACTTGGTTTTGGTTTGATAATGGTGGTTTATGTTTATATTTGGATCCATGACTGAAGGAATGATTGAATTATGAAAAAATCCATGAATTTTGAGTTGATTTGGGTTTCATTTAGCCAAGTTCAAAATTTTGGCTAAAAGTTCTAAAATTAGGACATTGATTTGATTTGAGTTTGGTTTTGGTCATTTGAATTTATATTTCATTTATATTTGTGAATATAAATGAAGATATAAATGGTAATGAGGAAATCACATGAGTTTGGAGTGATTTGGAAGCAAATTTGATTAAGCTTAGGGATGTAGGTTGAAAGGGATAACTTGAATTTTGATTTGGTTTGATTTATTTTGATTTGATTTGAAAGGTTTGAGCTTGGATTTCATTTATATTTATGAACATAAATGAAGGAATGATTGATTTATAAAGAAATCAACAAAGTTTGAGTTGGTTTGAAGAAGTTTTGGTTAGGTTTATGGAGGTAGGTCCATATGACTTAAGAAGGGATTTAGAATTTGAATTTAATCATGGGTTTCAATCATTTGATTTGGAATTATATTTTGATTTGAGATTGAATTTGATAATTGAGAAAATTAATTGGATTGGGGTTGATTTGGATTTGTTTAAAGCTAAGTCCATAAGATAAAATCAAAGGGCCTAGGAAGGGATTTGGAGATTGAATTTGGTGATGGGTTCCAACATTTGATAGTTGGAATTGATTTTGGAATTTGAATTTGAATTTGAAGTTTTGTTTGAAAAAAGGAAATAAGGATTGGGTTTGGGTTATAGGGTAGGCAAGTCTCTCCTAAATCCTAAAGGCATAACCTATCCCTATGGCTAACTCTTCTAAGTCTCTAAGGTTAGATTAAGTGTTCACCTAATCACTAGAAGTGTCTTAAGATTAAGAAACTCTTAGTGTTTATAAGAGTCCTAGACCTATGATGAGGAAGTTGAGAACTCACTCCAAAATTGAGGTCAACAGTAATTTAGTGGATGTCAAATGTGATTGATATATGTTTATTATTTTGATTTGAAAATGTGACTCTTACTTAGCAAATTTGGTATGTTAAATAGGGGCCAAGTGTGTTTGATATATGTGTTGATTTTAAAATGATACCTCTTACTTAACAAATTTGTATGTTAAGTAGGAGCCAAGTATTTTGATTTGTGTTGATGTGATCCCTCTTTTGGAAAAGAGCCAGGGGTGGGGACTTTTATTCGACAAATATGGTATGTCAATTAGACTTCAAATATATGTGCTTGTGCTTTGATGTTTCGAAAGTGAGTTCCATGCTAAACAAATTTGGGTATGTTAGGATGGAACTTACTTATGTGTTTGTGGATTTTCTTTGAAACTAAGTTCCATGCTAAACAAATTTGGGTATGTTTGGATGGAACTTACTTTTATGTTTGTGGATTTGTTTTGAAAGTGAGTTCCATGCTAAATAAATTTGGGTATGTTAGGATGGAACTTACTTATGTATTTGTGGATTTTGTTTTGAAAGTGAGTTCCATGCTAAACAAATTTGGGTATGTTAGGATGGAACTTACTTATGTTTTTGTGGATTTTGTTTTGAAAGTGAGTTCCATGCTAAACAAATTTGGATATGTTAGGATGGAACTTACTTATATGTCTGGATTTGTTTTGATTTTGGGGATTGAATTTCCATTTAACAAATGTTGGTGTGTTAAAATCAAATTCAAAAGTGTTTTCTTGTTTTGATTTTATTTTTAAAAAAGGGGATCTTCACTTGATGAATTCGGGTTTATTAAGTGAAGTTAAGATTTTGATTTTATTTTGAAAATGGAACCCCAACTTAACAACATATGAATGTGTTAAATGGGGTTTAAGCATTTTTTTTTTATTTTGGTTTCAAAAAGAAATTCTCATTTAACAAGTAGTCTCATGTTAGATGGAGTTCATTATTTTGTTCTTATTTTTTAAAATGTTCTTTTGAAAGATTCTATTTTTGAAATAAAAGGCATGTCCAAAAGATGAATTTCCACTAATACCAAATTGATGGTGTACATTGCCTCATCTCAAGCAATCTTCTCTTTCATGAATGGCTTATCTGAATATAACCAAATAAAGATAGCTCTCGAGGATGAAAGAAACACTACTTTTTGAACTCAATCGAAATCTTTTGCTATAGGGTCGTACCTTTCGGCCTTAAAAATGCCAGTGCCACCTACCAACGGGCCATGACTTAAATCTTTGACAAACTCATTCACCATTAAGTTGAATGTTACATTAATAATCTTGTAGCAAAAGTATAGAAAAGGAATACCATCTCTTTGACTTGAGAGTAGTTTTCAAATGATTAAGATAATTTAACCTCAAAATGCTCCCCCTGAAGTGTGCATTCAGAGTAACTTTAGGGAAATTTCTTGGGTTTGTTGTCTAAAATTGAGGAACTAAAATTGATCGTAGAAGATCAAGGTAATATTATAAATGACATCCCCTAAAAGTTTAACTCAACTCAAATCATTCCAAAGGTGATTGGCGTATCTAAGATGTTTTATTTCCAACTTATTAGGAAGATGCCAGCCATTCTTAGCACTTGTCAAAAAGGATACCAAGTTCAAGTGGGATGATAAGTGTTAGCATGCCTTCGAAGACATCAAGCACTACCTGATGACACCGCCAGTTCTAGTAGCCCCTATCCAGGGCAAGATATTAATTCTCTACACTACTACATTAGATGACTCCCTTGACACTTTATTGGCCCAAGATAATGATGAAGGGAAAGAGAACACACTCTACTATCTCAATCATCATATAATTTCTATTGAGTAAACTATCCCATTGAGAAGCATTTCTTGGCTTTAATCTTTGCATCCCAAAAGTTATGGCATTACATGCTTTCTCATAAGGTGAACTTGATCTCTAGGATCAATCCACTATAATATCTCATGACATGGTTGATGTTATTCGGATGGTTGGCGCGTTGGTCCATGATTTTATCATAGTTTGACATTACTTTCATACCCCTTCATGCGGTGAAAAGATAAGCACTAGCGGATTTCTTAGCAGCACACCCACTTCCTATTAATTCCCTGCTTAGTGATGACCTCCTCGATGAACAAATCATGAACTTAGGGGATACTAGCATTCACCACTGGAAGATATACTTTGATGGTACGACTTTCTCTCAAAGAGGAGAAGAACCACGATCTACTATCCCAGGAAGGTAGGGGTAGGAATAGTTCTCTTAACTCCAGACCACGATATGATGAGATTCTCATATCATTTGTCTAATCTATGCACCAATGAAGATGAATATGAGGCTCTAATTTTCAGAGTTATCTATTATTATAAGCATCCAAAATATTAACATCTTCAAGGATTCTCAGTTAGTCATCAACCAAATCGATGTGTCCTACAATATTCTAAAGCCTAAGCTCTATCATGACCACAAGTACACTATGGAGTTGTTGGCCAAATCTCAAAGGTTACCATTTACAAGATTTCTTGAGGAAAAAACGTCATAGCAAATGCTTTAGCCAAACTCACCAAGGAGTTGGCATGTCTGGAAGATGAGTCCATACCAATAAGGGTCTGAAATAGACAAGTTTTATCCCTTGTTGATGCTAAACTCATCGAGAGACTCTCTCTTAAAGGAGAGGTTATTGTTGCCAAAAAGGATAAGGAGTTAGATTTGAGGCAACCATTTATGGATTATCTAAATATAGGAAAACAACATCAAGGGAAGTCCTAGCACCTCAGGTGAAGCTAGAGAGCACTTTCCTATGCTCTTGTGGATGGCACCTTGTACCGGTGGTCCTTCGATCATATATGGTTATGCTATTTGGATAAACACAAAGCTTGTAAGAATGTGATTGAGGTACACTCAGGTTTATGCGGAGCACACCAATCCAGTCTGAAGATGAAAGCTAAGATCAAGAGACTAGGATACTATTGGCTGTAGAAGATCATAGACTACATGGATGTAACTAGGCAATGCCACCAATGTTAGGTGCACAGTGTGGTCCTACACCAGCCACCTAACATTCTATACCCTACATTGGCCTCATGGCCATTTGAGTGTTGGAGTACTGACATAGTGGGTCTGATTGACCCTCATTCTTCCAAGGGTCATCATTTTATCCTAGCCACCATCTACTTTTCCAAGTGGGTGGAGGTTATTCCACTTGGAGAGGTCACAGCTCAGCATGTGCTCCAATTTTTCAGGAACCATATCATATATAGGTTTGAGGTGACTCAATGAATTATATCTGATAATGGTACTGCATTCAAGAGCACCAAAATTAGCAGCTTTGCCCGGTGACACATACTACTACCCTAGGGCAAATGGCTTAGCAGAAACCTTCAATAAAACTCTCATCCAGGTATTAAAGAAGACACTTGATGATAACAATTGATAGTGACATGAGCAGTTAGATAAAGCCTTATGGGCTTACAACACCACATATAGAACTTTAACTCAATCTACCATTTCTCCTTAGTGTATGGGTCCAAAGCCGTTCTACCACTAGAAGTCCAACTCCCATCACTAAGGATAATTATGGGCAGCAAGATCACAACAAAGTAGAATGCCGAGTTGCAGTTAGAAGAACTCGAATGTTTGGAGGAGAGACATCTGGGGGATGCCAGAACCTCGAGTTGTATAAATTCAAAATGATTCAAACTCACAATAAGTTGGTCTGTCTTAGAGCTTTTCAAGTAGGAGAGTGTTGGCTTAATGAGCCTTATGTTCAATCTGATCAATTTTGATGATAACAAATGAATGCTTGGATGTTCTAATGAATGTTTTTGTGTTTCAAATATATCAATTGCTAATTATATATTCAATACATCTCATAATATGTTTGAGGAAATTGTAAGAGTAAAAGAATGAAAGATAGATCAAATTGGATAATGTGAAGCTCAAAATATAATATTTAGGTTATATGCATTTATTCATTGGCATGAATCAATTTGCTCACAACTTAACATATTATTTTAATGAGGTTAATTTATATAAATCTCTATCTAATTAACATTCAATTATATATTTCATACATAGCATTTGAATTATCAAAATAATAAATGATAATGACTATTAAGTGTAATTATTTTATTTACTTAATATAATTAAATATTTTAATATAATTTGAAGGTTATATGATAACTAATATATATATATATATATATATATATATATATATATATATATATATATATATATATATATATATATATATATATATATATATATATATATATATATATAAATTATATCAAGATATTTAAATGTCACATGTCAAAATTAACAAAAAATATATGAAATTTTGTATTTTAGCCAAAGTCATTTTATAATCAAGAAATTTATATTTGATTTCATCTCCAATGGATTCCTTGGATTTTTTTTTTCCTTTAATTTGATAGGTCACATGACCCACATTTGATTAAAATTGAATTTAGTATGACTTTTGAAATATTAGTGATTTTAATAATGAATGCATGCTACATGCTTTGAATATATTAAAGCTATATTTGATTATTTTTTTACTTGCCCATGTGATAGTCAAATTTTGGTACTTAAATTTAATATTTATTTAATATAAATTATATTTTTATAGAATATTAAATTATTAGATGATAGCATGAGGTTAGAATAATATATATTTTTTGAAATAATTTAAAATGACCTTCTTGCCTATAAATAGCACTCATTCGCTTCATGAAAGCATTTCTCATTTCAAATTCAAAATCCCTCCAGTAAATCTAAGAGAAAATTTCTTAGATTTTTCTTCCAAGTGTTCTCCAAATATTACAAGATCAAATCCTTAGTTTGGAAGCTTCAACTAAGCAAGCTTTCTCAAATTACTTGAGTTTGTTTTCTTGATCTTAATCCTTTTTAGTTGTTCATGCTATTTTCACCTATTTATTTTTCCAATTTATACTTTTTGGTGGATTAGTCTTTGGACATTATTTTTCACATCAAAGTTTCTCAATCATCTTTTTGTGAAAAACTCTTATGATAGTTTATATGATCTATTTCAACTTGTTGAAATTTTTAACTTCTTACAAATTTCTTTTGGTTTCTTGAAATATTTCATCATTAATCTCATTTTGAAAGATCATTTATTCTTAGATCTATTTTAGAAGTATATTTTAAGCATTTTAAATTAAATTATTATGCTAAAATTATTTTGATATTTGCAAGATCTCTCTTTTTAATTAAAAGCTTACTAGCCTACTTAGATCTATAATATACTCATTTTATTTAAGTATTTTGTGATCATTAGCTTTAATTGAAAGAATCTTTTTAGTTAAAATAAAACAAATTATTCCTTGCTGAAATTTATTTTATTGTGCAAAAGAATATTGTGAATTTATTTTGAAATAATTTTAATATTAGTCTACAAATTGTAATAACATAAACATCTTAGTAAGATCACTTTAAGATATTTATTTTATTATTTCTTATCAATATTAAGTGAGCATTTTATCTTGCCAAAATTTTTAAGTGTTCATTTGTAAGTTGTGGGATCATTTTTTGAATTGGATAGCTTGGTATATTTGTGAGAAATTTATTTTATCAAAATTTATTATTTTTATATTTTTTTGCTTTGTAAAATTTATATTGGGGTTGTACCGCCTGGGAGTACATATTATTATAGGGGTTGTACTCACCGTTATAGGAATTATTTGTAAGCTATTTTTGTATTTAGTAGATTACTAGCCAAGGGTGGCTAGGTGTGGATGTAGGCCAGTTTTGGGGTTTGGCCGAACCACATAAAAATTGTGTGCCTATTGTCTCTCTTTACTTTATTATACTTTTTTATTTTCTGCATTTTGTTTTCTTATCGTTATACAATTAAGGTAATTTTCTACTAAAACTTAAAATTTAAGATTTAAGTTTTAAAATTTTTAATATCACCTAATTCACACCCCCACCCCTCCCTCTTGGATGCTATAGTGACTCACAGAGAGCTTATTTTAGTTCTAGCGAGACTAATTGATACCCATCACAAGATGGGAGGCAAGTTTGAACCACTTGAGAAGGCCCTTTTACCATAAAGAAGGCCTACCAAGGAGCATCTTATCAGCTCATAAGTCATAAGGGAGAGCGCCCAATGCTTCCAATCTATGGGCTCTACCTAAAGAAACACTATCCATAAATCTTATTTCAAAACAATTATCAATGAAAATTTTCATCTCAAATTTCATCCCTTGTATTTTGAAAATATCATTGTTTGCGAATTCACCATGATGTATTTAGAGTAAGTGTAAGGAACCCGAGCGGCATCATATCTTTTATCAACATGACACAAACACAAAATGCACACAATCACACATAAAATAAACACATATCTTTTATCTCGGGCTACTTCGAGTTGGGATAACGCCCTTGTGGCACTCACTCATTAGTTGCTCTAGGTCGGGCTAACATACTACCCTGCTAAGTGTGTCACCCTAGTGGTTCCTTATTTCGAAGGATGTAAGTCTGCTACGCTTTCTTCCTAACTTGACCATTACACACCGATGAGCACCTTATTAGTTTGGTAGACCTTACTGTGTGGTCAATAAGCTACCTCATGTTGACTTTGTTTAAGAGGATGTAAGTCTGCTACGCTTTCTTCTTGAATCAGCCATCATGCACTGACTGGGTTGAGTATATTTGATGCTTAGGGTAAGTCCCCCAATGGTTTCTTTCCTCCTGACTACTTCAAATCTAGATCCAGTCCTTTCGTGGGACTCCTCATTTAATAGTCGCCCTATGTTGAATAGCCTCTGTCCCGTCGATCACAGACTATCCCAATGATTATTTTCTTCTGTGAAGATGTAAGTCTACACACCTTCTTCTTAGATTGATTGTCACACACTAGTGGGCACCTTAAGTTGGTTGGTCTTTGCTATGTTGACAGCGACCCACCCGGTGGATACACCCCTCATGGCAGATGTAAGTCTACTATGCCTTCTCCTTGAGTTGGCCACCGTACACCTATAGTCTTTCTTTTACAAGGTCCAGGACAATGCCCCTAGTGGAACCTCCCCTTTGGGCACTCTATTTGGATCACGTCCTTTGTGACCCCATTTAGACACTACCAAGTTATGCTTGGATTGGATATATCCCCTTTCCTAGTATCCACCCCTGTGGTTGGAGAATCCATCTTAGAAATGTAGATTCTCCCTTGGTCCAGTAAGTCTGAAATATGGCAAGTTGATATAGCCCCTTCTCAGTGTGGTCCCTTGCACACCCACATAAACATATAAATAGAACATATATATTCGCTTGGATTAGGAGGACACCCTCAGCATTACCTTTTTTCAGGCAAGCATCCTATCTGTAGGGAAGTGTCAGCAAAACTCCCTTTAGGAATCGCTTGACTACTCTTGAGTTGATATAAGTCTCAAGCAGCATTCATTCAGTAGTCGCCCTAGGTCAAGTTTGATTTATTATGCTACCAACAGATCACCACAGCGGTTGCTCCCGACTTTGAAAGATGTAAGTCTTCTATGCTTTCTTCCTAGCTCAGTCGTTGCACGCTAAAAGGCAGCCCTTAAGTTGGTTAGCTCTACCCCGTGGTCGATAGACTATCCCTTTGGATTTGTAAACCTGAGATAGGTGGGGGTCGATACATCCCCTTCTTAGTGGATCCATCGCACACCGATAGGGTCCATTAAATTAAAATGATATTGATTCTGACTATTTTTGAGTTGATATAAGTCCCCCAGTGGCATTCACTCAATAGTCACCCTAGGTCAGGTTCGATTTGTTGTGCTACCAACAGATCACCTCAGCTGTTGCTCCCCACTTTAGAAGATGTAAGTCTGCTATGCCTTCTTCCTAGCCCCGTTGCACATTGAAAGGCAACTTTTAGGTTGGATGGCCTTACCCCGCAGCCGATAGACTAGCCCTTTGGATTTGTAAACCTGAGATAGGCCAAGGCTGATATAGCCCCTTCTTAGTAGATCCATCACACACCGATAGAGTCTATAAATTGAATCCACCCATATCCCTAGTAGATCAAGCTCATATCTCTAGCAGATATGCCATCAACCTCAAACTAATCAAATTAAACCAAATCATATCATATCCCTAGTGGATACATCCATGAAATCAAACTCACATAACCCAAACCTTCCTAATGGAAGGTTCATGTACCCATCCCCGACATATTATAAATTCTAATCCCCAACAGATCTTCTTTCCCCAAATCATATGATCAAATTCAAACCCTTATCCCCAGCGGATAACCCGAACTTACTTCCCTAGTGGAAGGTTCATATACCCGATCCCTTAGTGGATCCCTCTTTCCTCTCTTACACCCTTGGCATAAGTTGAGCTACATTGCACTAAGATCGTGATTCTATCTACACCTCAAGTTTAGGTACAAGTCATATCCGTTAGTACTTGCAATCCTTTGCATGTTGTTGGTCATCTCGATCAACGCCAATACATGCGGTGTGCCTTGTCAGTTACACCACACATATTGGGAGTCCCTTTGTTGACCTCATTTTTGGAGTGAGTTCTTAATTTCCTCATCATAGATCTAGGACTCTTATAGACACTAAAGAGTTTCTTAGCCTTAAGACACTTCTAGTGATTAGGTGAACACTTGACTTAAACTTAGAGACTTAGAAGGGTTGGCCATAAGGGTAGGTTATGCTGTAAGGATTTAGGGAGACTTGCCCATCCTGTGGCCTAAACCCAACCTATGTTTACCTTCTCAAAACAAACCTTAAATACCAAATCCAAATTCAATTCCAAATCAAATGATTGAAACCTATAATCAAATCCAAAATCAAAATCTTGTCCAAGCTCTATGATTTTATTTTATGGACTTGGCCCTTAACCAATTTAAAATCAATCCAAATTCAATTGATTTTCTCCAAGATCAATTCAATCCCTCAATCATTTATCAAATTCAAGTCCAAACTCAATTCCAAATGATTGAAGCCCAAAATCAAATTTAAACTCCCAAATCCTCCTTAAGCCTTATGATTGAACTCCATGGACTTAGCTAAAATCTCCACCCAATTCAATCCAAACTTGATTGATCTCCTCCAGAATAAATCATATATTCATTTATATTCACAAACATAAATGAAATATAAGCTTAAACAACCAAAACCAAATCATACCAAGTCCAAATCCAATCAAATCCAAGCTAACCCTTATGGACCTACCTCCATGAGCTTAGCCAAATCTCATTCAAATCAAGTCAAACTCAATTGATTTTCTCATAAATCAATTATATATTATTATATTCATAAATATAAATGAAACTCACATTCCAATGATCTAAACTAAATCAAACTAAATTAATTTTCTTATAAGCCCTTTTTGACTTACCTCCATGAGCTTAGTCAAATTTGCTTCAAATCACTCCAACCTCAAGTAATTTTCTCATAAGTTATTTATATCTTCATTAATATTTACAAATATAAATGAAATATAAACTCAAATAGCCAAAACCTAATCCAAAATCAAATCAAAACCCAATTTAAACCCTTTAAGTCATTTCTTTGAACTTAGCCAAAACCCATCTAAATCAAGCCAAAATTAATGAATTTTCTCTTGAATCAATCATTATTTCAATCATCTATCCAAATATAAATGAAATCTGTAATCATTAAGCCAAATTGAAATAAACTCAAGTCAAGCCCAACTTAGCTCTTTTGACTTCAAAATTTCAAATGAACAAAACCCATCATAGCCCAAATTGATTGCAGTTAGATTTATATTTCAATCTTAAACTCATATATAAATTCAACTAAACCTTAATCAAGCCAAAACTAAGTCAATTAACCCATCTAGGTCCACTTGACCAAAAGTGGCCTAAAGAACTCATATGAACTAAGTTCTAATCCAACCCAAATTGGATTGAACCAAGCCCATCCAAAACTCATACCATGATCATTGATCACCCTAGGATGATCAATTGCTTTAAATTTAGTCAAACCAAATCAACTTGGTCATTTGACCAAGTCAACCCTTAGCCCATATGAAACCCAAATTAGCCAGAACTCATCCTATACCAAATCAATTGAAACCATTGATTCACACTAACTCATAATCAATGATTGAACATGACTTGACCATCAATTGAGCTAAACCAAACCTAATTGTATTTGGCCCAAGTTGACCCAAATTAACCTAAAAGCCCAAAATGGGTTGAATCATGATCCAACCCAAAATGATTGCAACCCATAATTGCACCCAATTGACCAACTTAGCCCAAATTGACCTAAAAGGTCAAATTAGCCAAAGTCCAAATTAAATCCAAATTGATTTAAACCAAAGCCTACAATCATTTTTAATTAACCAATTAAACTTAAAATAACACCCAACCCAAGCCAATTTGGTCAAATTAGTCAACTTGACTCATTTGACCTATATGAATCCAAATGAGCCAAAATCAAACTAGGCCAAATTGATTGAAATCACTTGAATCAAAACACTTCAAATCATTATTTGAACCTAATGCAAGCTTGGTTTGACCAATTTGACTCATTAGTTAACCTAACCCAACATGACCTAAATTGACTCATTTGACCAAATTGAGCCAAAACCCTTGAAACCAACCCATGAGACCTTGGAGCCTAACCTAACCCGAGCCAAACCCATTCTAAGTCAGCCCAAAATTAGCTCAAACCCAATTGGAGCCAAACCCAAGGCAAATCTCCCTTGGGTATGCCTCCCCATGTAAAATTTTACCAAAATTGGCAAAGTTCACTCCTCCTTTTCCCTTGACAGCTCTCACTCACCCACTTTAGAGTCTAGCCTAGCCACCTAGCCCATCCTAAGTGGGCTAGGTCTGAAAAGGACCAAAGGGAGAGCCGTATGGACAAAGAAAGAGCCATCAACCCACATCCTACCTTTAGCCACCTCCCATGCCTTCCTCCACTTATGGCATGCCATGTGGACTCGATTGTGACCCCTCTAGTGCCCTGGCAGCGGCTGGCTGGTCAAAATTGGAGAAGCAATCCCATCCGTCCATCACACATGATTGAGGGATATACTCACTCAATTCTCACGGGAAAGACATCGATCCATTTCATAGAGCTCTTAAGGCATTTTCAAAACTCCCTAGCACTCTGCAGAGCTTCTTCAAGACCTCCTCTCTCGAATTTCTTCCTCCTAGAGTGAAGCTGAAATAGGACACCACTTTCCCAATTCAAACTCTCTCATCTCTCAACCAAAATCAAATTCCTCCTACATACACCTTCCACACACCTCGTCGAAGCCACCTAAGTCATTTCTCGAGCTACAAATCCACCAGAGGATGGACTTCGATCAAAGCCAAAGCTCCAAAGCACCATTCTTGGCCTTTCGAGCAATCCGCATGGAACCAATCCAATTACTACTCAACAGGGCTTCATCTTAACTAGATGAAGCTTCCTAAAGCATGTGAACCACCAATCTTAGCTCAAGTGAGGTAAATCTATTGAAACTAAGCTTTAGACAAAAATGTGTTGGAGCTTTGTGAAAAAAAATTGCATGTGAGACGATCTTAGCCATTGGATCTTCATGGATCCTCGCGCAAAGATGTGGGGTGATTTTGGAGTGAATCCAAGCGAATCAAATGATCCATGGTGGATGGGCTCCGTCATTCATCGTTCGCAAGATGATAGATCACGCATTCTCCGTTCTGCATGATCAAAATGGATCGGTCATGATTAGAACACATTAGATCGATCGATTAATCCTTCTTTAACTATGGGTTTGAACGTGGTTGTTCGATCTTATATCAGATGACTCACGAGAAACTGCATCCTACTGCCATCCAAGTTAGCAGTGGATGTGACTACTTAAATAGCCAATCCCGTGGTGCTAAGTGGAAAGGGTGTTACGTCAGCGCACCACATGGTGTTGTTGGGATTAGGCTTAATTAAGGCTAATTAATTAATTTTTAAGGCTGAAACTTCCATAATTCATAACAAATCATAGAGAAATCTAAAAAATACAAACAAATGTTTATTTTAAAGATATTTCAAAGAGGAATCCATTAAAATTATCCTTAATTTATTTTAAATAATAATTTGGGCTTAATTAAAGTTTAAATAAAAAGTTAACTACTCTAATTACTCCATAATTAATTAACTAATTAACCTTAAATTTTTTGAGATTGTT
This sequence comes from Cymbidium sinense, assembly GCA_021442155.1. Classification (NCBI taxonomy): domain Eukaryota; kingdom Viridiplantae; phylum Streptophyta; class Magnoliopsida; order Asparagales; family Orchidaceae; genus Cymbidium; species Cymbidium sinense. Next base: position 107,875,330 of record CM038217.1, read on the forward strand.
TAGGGGGATTACCTCTACCTCCCCTATTTTTCTTGGGATTTATTGGTTATTTAATTGAAGAAATTGATTGAATAAGTCATATTTAACCATATGAATAGTAACTTGCTTAATTAATTAGGTCATTTATCACTGTTTAATAGTGAGGAGACTTAAGGAATTGGATTGGGGCTTTTCTCCTAATCTTTTCTCTAAATTTTCTTCACTTTTTAAAGAGAAATTAAATAAGGATTAATGGATTAATTAATTACTTAATTAGTTTAATTAAAATTTTAAAATACATTTGAACCTAATTAATTGATTGGGTAAATCTTTAGGTGTTCAATAGCCTAAAAAGATTTAATGAAATTATGATTTACCTATATGTGCGAGGAAATCATAAAAATAATTAAGCTGCTTAAACTTAATTAACTATTAATTACGAGCCAATTGCATTAAGCCCTTTCATTTCAGGACCATTGTTAATGTACTTTTCAATTCATTTGCATATTATATTGGCTCATAATTATTTAGTCAATTACTTTAAGATAACATAAGTAATGGTTAATTAATTAATTAATTCATATCTTAACTTAATTAATCCATAAAATCAACCTAATTACCTCTCATTAAATCAAATTAACTTACAAACATGGGATGGGATTTGGATTAGCAAATCTCTTTCTCTCTTTCTCTCTTTCCTTAAATCAAGTTAAACATCAAATTAAAAATGGCATTAAAAAGCTTTGATTTATTTTAAATGATTTTATTTGATATGATTATCCTTAGGGATTAATTTGATTGAATGAAATCATTTACTTATGTTTATTTTTTCCTCTCCAATCATATTAAATGTTGTATGTCATTTGATCCATGCATTCATATTTTGCAAAATTAATTAAATTAAAAGATTTCCTTTATGTCAAGCTTGTATGTATTGATTTAATTTGATATATGTGTGGCTATTATCACTATTAAATCCAAATATATTTTTCCAAAGCTTATAAATGAATGATTACATATGATATGAATGCTAGTTATAAATACATAGTAGATGTATGTGATTATATCCTAAGTATGTGGATTGAAGCTTTCTTTTCTTTGATTCATGTGTAGCTTTATATGCATTTGAATGTTAATAAGTATATAGTCTGGACATCCCGGGAATACGAGGCTAACTAGTTAGCCCCAAGGAGATCATTTGATTACCTCACTTTCCTGTTTAACAGTGATAAGTACTTATTTGATTTCATTTATATGTATTTCTATATTAGAATTTGAATAAGAGCTTTAATCCGCATGCATAAATGTTTCAATCAAGTAAAAATATAATCATTGCATGGTTTTACTTCCTTTACTTATGTATACATCCATATGTATTTGAGAAAAGTATATATTTAGTCTGGACATCCCGAGAATATGAGGCTTTAAGTAGCCCCAAGGAAGTCATTTGATTATCTCATTTTCTAGTTAACAATGGCATGTACTAGCTTATGTCTCTTATACATGTGTGTTTGTATTTAATTATAGAATTATAACCCCTTTTTCTTTTATCAAAAATACATGCATTTACAATTATTCAAGTGATTGAATTAATTGATCATGTGATTCAGAGCTCTCTTTCTTATGTTCATGTATGCAAATTTACATATGGTTGAATGTAATGGTATATAGTCTGGATATCCCGGGAATACAAGGCTTTAAGTTGCCCCAAGGAGGTCATTTGATTACCTCATTTCCCTGTTAATAATGACATGTATCTATTTAAATTCATCCATATGTATTTTTTGTATAAGAATTTAGATAGAGCTTTAAATTAATATGATGAAATAATTCAATCAAATGAAAAATATAAACTTCAAATTTACATACTTACATCCATCATTCAAGTGTGCTAAAACATATTGTTTGTATAGGTATACTTAGGATTTAATAATATGTATGTTACATGTCATGGAAATGAATTATTTAACATGTGTCATGCGATAGTAATTCAATCAAATTGATCTTAAGATGCCTTTCATGTTGAATATAATTATTTAGAGTGAACCTAAACTTAGGATTAATTTAAAATGTGTAATAAGTCATTCACTAAAGAGAATTAAATTAATTAACATGCTTCAAAAATGATTTAAGGTAGGGATGAAGGAGAGTAATCCTCTATTTTTCTTCTCTTTATAATACTTAGGTGCTAAGTATAGGTCAAATGAAACAAAAGAAAATACTGACTATAAAATTCCTAAATCAAAACTACTTAAAGTGAAATCAACTTCTTATGATTAGACGGTCCTTTCATACTTAAAAAATCATAATAATTCCAAGTTAGGATGTACCACACAGGCCTTAATACACACACATTAGATTAAGTCACCACTTCTAACTTTATGTTAGGGCGGTGCATGGTATGATGTTTATTTTATTTTATGATATATTCTCTTAGACTTGATGTTATGTATATTTTGTAGACTGGATGTTATGTCATAATTAGCCTAATCATATTTTCTACAAGGGATTATGCTTAAGGGTGGCTTAAAATAAATACAAATGCTCTCTTTTGCAGGTTACTTAAGCCCATAAACATAATCCAAGTTAGGATAGGTGGGCTTGGTTACCCATGTGTAGGGTGTTAAGTCTAAATTATATATATAACTGCTTGAGATTATATGTGTGTTTAGCTAACACTTATTTTGCAGGTGTAGTTAGATTTACTTTTCTTATTTTTAATATAATTTTGCATTAGGAATTAAGATTAGTATTATGAGGGATTAGGATGAGCAGTGGCTAGAAGGCTTTATCCTGGGAGGCCCTGTGATGCCTATGAAGCAAGCACATCTAAATCAAAGAAGGGAGGGAGATGAAGCATGAAGAAAAGAAGATCCCCCATAGCATTTATTCATTTGTAAATTATAATTATTCTTTCATATTTCATGATGTATAAGAGTACAACTCGGCTACCCATTTTCTCTTTTCGGGTTGTACAGTGGTACCCGACCGCACCGGCCTATTATTATTTTACGTTAGTTATAAAATATTTGATGTTATGTTTAGCTTGTGCAATAGAAATTACATGCCTCTTCGTATTTTCTTTATGATTGGTGTTTGTTGTATGGCATGGATATGATTAGGCTCTTAGAAAAAATAAATCTTTTACTCACTTACAACTCATGACTAAAATTTTAAATAACTCATAATCTCACATAAAGCCTATGCATTAAATTAAGATAATTAAAAGATTTAGTAACCCTTTAGCTAAATATTGTATGTCTCACATCATGCATGCATATTGCTTCACTCTTGCTAAGAGAGGATTTCCACCCTTGCACTATAGGGGAAGACTTGACCTTTGAGGGTCTTCTCTGTGATGGAAAATACCTCTTTCTCGCTGATTTAGCACATAATCCACTTTCATCGTGCATTTAGGCATAAGAAATCTCAAAGCTTTTATCAAAATAAAGTGTCAAATATAAATAAAATTATAAAGATTTCTCATTAGATTAAGTCATTGCTCATACCACTCATGCTCTAGTCTCTTAGAGAGTGGGTTTAAGGTTAATCTTTTTCTAAATAATAATAGCCTAATTAATCTTACAATTCATATGACCATACCACATGATTTTAAAATCATAAGAGAAGTTAGTTGGCTGTCACTCCAAGCGGTTGTAAGCCTAACAGTCAGGTGGTTTATCTGCTCTTGTGAAGGTAAACTATATACTCATCTTTGCTTAGATTTAGGTTGTGCTTTGGCTTATGCCAAAGCTCTATAGATTTAGGCTATGAGATAGCTATTTTCTTCGGGCTATAAGCATAAATCCTCACCTCTTAGGCATTTTCATGATCTTGTATTATTGGATTCTAAGCTCTAGTAATCTAATAAAATTTCAACCCAAATACATAATTCTTTTCATTTTCAAATATATAAAGTCCAACCATAGGATAGATTGGAATGCTAACTAGGTTTCCTAGTATCATGGGCATTTTCTACTTATTCCCATTGGCTTCCAAAAATAAGTCTTCTCCTTAATCCTTCCCATTTGATTTTTCGATATAACCAATTTATTGACAGTCTTATTCTTAAAATATTTAGAAACAATAATTATTTGCTTTAAATGAGAGTATTCCTAAGGAATTCACCTTCCTTATGATTTAATTAACTATGGGGGCTTACCCCCCATAGGGAACTTTAGAACCTGATTTAATATAAATCCTGTTTTATTCATTCATGTAAAGCAGAGGAAAAACTTCTAGTATATTTAAAGATCTATCATACTCTAGAAATCCTTATTAGGTGATTAGGACAATTGAAGGGTGGTGTCTCTATCTTTCGAGATAGTACATCATACCTCAATAGCATACTTGATCACTTCAATAAGTACCCTCTCAAATCTGCGTGGTGTCCCCCATACACATCTAAAAATAAGCACCACAATCTCATATTGAAGATCTTCGACTATCACAAGGTTAAGAGCTTTCAATATATCTTCTTCAGTCACTTGGGAAAAGGATATTTCTTTTAATTTTTCTCACATTTCAAGAAATCCTCATTCATTTTTTATAAAGATAATCCTATTGACCTAATTTTTTTAAGGATCTTTTGTGCAAAAATCCAACCATTTGCTCCTGCAAGATATTTGACCATGCACACCACAAGTGAATATACACATATTCGCCAAAATCTCTAGAGTAAGCTTCACATCACGCATTCTAAAAAAAAAACCCAATAATAATTGTCATAGCTTGAGAAGAAAATTGAGATAAACAAATCTCAAATACTGATAAAATGATCATCAGCTCAAGAGCCAAATGAAATCGAAGACCCGCAAGTGAGCTCATCTCATAAATAGTAAGTTATCCCGGAGGAGAATAAGCTTGCTGCGATCTTTTAGGAGAAATAGCCACAAAATTATTTGGAAAATGAAACTTCTTCCTAAAGATTATCAAAGTATCACTATTGATAGTTGGGGTTTAATCGCCTGATCTCACTGTCCTCTGATGCTTTCGCAATCCATCATCTTGTGCAAGATTTGCTCGGGAATCTTTAGACATTGGGATATCTATGGAAGGATGCTCACCCATGAAAATAATCTCTATTTTTCAAGTTTAGAAGCACACTGAAGCCTGAATTCAGGATGCGCGCTGCCTAACCAGATCAATTGGAAACCCCTAGATCGGGAAGAATTGGAGCTTGGGAGGGGGTCAGCACAATTATACAGGTTAGTGGAGGCTACCAAATAGAAGAAAGTGGAAGCACACCGGAGCCTGAATTCGGGATGCGTGTCGCTTAACTAGGTTAGTTAGAAATCCTGAGATCGAGGAGAACTAGAGCATGTGAGGGGGATCGACACCGTTATATAGGTCAGTGGAAGCTACCAAAGAGAAGAAAATGGAAGCACACTGGAGTCTGAATTTGGGATGCATGTCACTTAACTAGGTCAGTTAGAAATCTAGAGATCAGGGAGAACTGGAGCCTACGAGGGGGATCGACATCATTATACAAGTCGGTGGAAGCTACTAAAGAAAAGAAAGTAAATAAAATAAGGTGTGAGTTTCTATTACCCTTTAGAGGGTATTTATACTTGAAAAAGAGACTTTTCAAATTAAAAAAAATAGAAATTGAGACCCCTCCCATCTTCTCATAATGGCTGGCAAAACATCACCATTTAATAAATAAAAATAATTTGTCTCTTCCTCTCTCTCTCTCTCTCTCTCTCTCTCTCTCTCTCTCTCTCTCTCTCTCACTCACTTACGCTAAAATGAAAAAATATATATCGAGGGGTCGCAACCCCTCTCTTTCAAATCAAATAGCACCCAATATATATATATATAATACATATAATATAAAATTTATAAAAATTATCACTTTATATATATATATTAAAATAAAATAAATAAATATTAATACCTAATAAGTAAATAAATAAATTTGATACACATAATTATAAATCTTAATAATTTTTAGCTAAAGTAATTTTAGTTTTAAAATTTTGATATAGTTTTGGATGAAATAAGTTTTTATCATCCAAAAATAGGGAATGAGATGATATATCCCTTTTAAAATTTATAAATCAAACATGAATCTCAAGTTAAAACATGTATATAATCAAATTAAATGTCTTAGTGAAATGAGTCCAATAACACAAGAATCGGGTCAAATCGAGCCCAAATGAGTTGAATCAAGTCCAAAATTATACATAAAAAATTTCAGAACACTGATTGGATGATCAAATGACTTACAAATTTGATGTGTATATAGTCAAATCAAGCGGCTCAATGAGACGAATCCAACGAGCTTAAGATCACTCAGATTAAAGGTCATTTGAATGATCAAATCACCAAAAAAATATATATAACTAAATGAATCAATACAAACCGTCCGATAGAGTGTTTTAAGATTTTGGCAATAATGATCAAAATACCCCTCTCAAAATCTTATAAATAGAACTATATTCTTGTCATGAGAGGAAGAGGGAGCTAGGAGCGAACTTGGAAGAAAGCTGTGAGAGAGGTAGAAGTTCGAAGTTCGTCATCACCACCATCATCGCTGATCACCACCTATTATCATCGTCAACTATCACCAACAATCGTTACATGTCAACTACTGCTGCATAGCTATTATAACTTGATTCTGGAGTTCCCATTGTCATGATTTCGTACATGCAGTTTTTGTAATCCCGTTATCGGGAAGATTCAAACTTTATACTCTAAAGTTGATATATAATTGGGCATTTTTATTGGGCTATGCCTAGTGATTTTTTCTCCTCTTTCTTGGGTTTTTTCACGTAAAAATTTTGGAGTTTCTTGTTCTCTTTTTAAATATTTATATGTGTGTTGGATTTCTTAATAAAGCTAAGGCATAAAGTTTTATTCTATTATTGGATTTTCTAGCACACAACAAACTTAAAAGCAATTTCAAATTAAATTTTACATGATTTTAAAAAGTTCATAATCATAAGCTTATAATTTTTTAAAAAAAAAAACTAACTCAATTCATTCTATGATAGATTATATCTTGAGGAGTTGGTATTTGCAAATGAACAAAAATTGATGTTATAAAAATTAAGAGAAATAAGGATCACATAATATCAAGTCTTAAATCCTTTATTTATTATTTGCTACCAATAATCAGAGAAAATCAATTACCCTAAACTAAAATTTAAAAGCTAAGTTGATTTGGTTAAAGCGTCATTCTATTGAAGCTCTTACACCACTTCTAAGAAGTGTAAGACGCATCATTAGCTGGCTTTGAAGAGTATTATTTGTGAAGTTTGAATATAGCTCTATATTCAGACTCTAATAATATATAGTCATATGACACTAAGTCAATATGCAGCTATTTTTTATTGAGTATAAAATATTATGAATTAGTTTAGTGTCATATGACGCTCTGTTAATAGAGTCTAATTATACTCTAGACTACAAACATTAATTTTTCGATGGTTTTTATCTTCTATGCATGTACTCAACACAAATGTTAAGAGTAATAGACAAAATCAATTTATAAGTTTTTTTTATTTTCATGAATAAAAAATAAAGAATTTTAAGATCTATTTGGGATCAATTTTATTTTATATTTAAAATATATTTATTTTACATTTTTTAAAATTTACATTTTTATTTTTAAAATAAATCATAATATATTTAAAAATATTAAATTAATTCAGATGCATCATTAGCTAGCTCTGAAGATTATTATGTGTGAAGTTTGAATACAGCTTTATATTCAGACTCTAATAATATATGATCATATGATGCTCGGTCAATATATAACTATTATTTATTGAGTATAAAATATTATGAATTAGCTTAGTATTACATGACGCTCTGTTAATGGAGTCTAATTATACTCTAGACTACAAACATTAATTTTTCGATGGCTTTTATCTTCTATGCATGTACTCAACACAAATGTTAAGAGTGATAGACAAATCAATCTATAAGTTTTTTTTTTCTTTTCATGGATAAAAAATAAAGAATTTTAAGATTTATTTGAGATCAATTTTATTTTATATTTAAAATATAATTACTTTGCATTTTAAAAAAATTTATATTTTATTTTTAAAATAAATCATAATATATTTAAAATTATTAAAGTAATTCTAAAATATTTTGAATATTTTTAAAAATAATTTCATAATTAAATATATTTTATTTTAAATCAAAATATGAAGAAAATAAAACAAGATTTCAAAAAAAAAGGTAGTACCAAAAAACCTTTTATATTTTTCTTTGTAAAAGGTTATAAATTTAGTTTGCAATTCATTTAATAATAATGATAATCTAAAATCAATGTTAATAAACTTTATTTTCCTCTCATATCATATCTTTATTAAATACATAGACAAATAAAATTTGAACAAATTTTTATAAATCAAAAGGTCAAACAAACGAGGCCCAAACAAAAAAACATCAATTTGTAGGACTAATGGGAACAATTAATTTGTAATTTCATTCTTTAAATTAAAAGAAGTATCCCGAAATAGGGTCTTGAACCCGACGTGAATCGAACACGCAACCTTCTGATCTGGAGTCAGACGCGCTACCATTGCGCCACGGATCCCTACGTTAAATATTTATGGAAATATATAATAAATACCCATAAATTAAAACACCCCTTTTATTTATTAGATTTTATATATAATCAGATGTCTATTTATATATATATTTTTTTTTGATTTAAAGCTAGTGACAATTCATGTAAAATTTGTACACTAATACATTCATAAATATACACTTATATGTGTAGTTTTATAATTAGCGTTTATTTTGAATTATTCTATTGCATTTTTAAAATTTTAGGATTTAGGGGGGGAGAGAGAGTATTTAGCAACCCATAAAATATTAATCAAATTTTCTAATTTTATGAGTACATTTTTTTAAAAAAAATTATTTGATATGACAAATGATTTATTTGAATAAAAAATACTTAAAATAAAATTTGAAAACATCAATAATCATTTTAGAAACTATCTGAGTTGATTCAAATAAATTTATAATAGAGACATACTTTTGAGTAAAACATTCCAAAAAATATATTTTAAAGTCAAATAAAATTTAAATTTTGTGTCTCTATAGCAAATATGAGCATTAGCATTGTTTCAAAACAATTTAAAATTATGTAAATCCAACTTCCTTTGGGCAATAAATAACATAATACTAAAAATAGCCAAAGCATCCCATTATCACTTCCCTTTGACTCCTCTTCCATAGAAAATATGTGTTTTTCACTATCACAACAAAGACTAATGTCTTCGATGCATCACCATTAACTAGATATATCAAAAATTATTTCGACACGACAAGGAGACACAAGTCTCTTATTAAGTGTATTTATATTTTACTATTTTTATGTATTTTTAAGCACTTATTTTGTTGTGTTTTAAGTTGCATGTATTTCATATAACCTAAATCACCCAATGACCCTATTGAAATAAGACATATCTTCATTAGAAGAGGGATTTGAATCACCACTAGATTAAAGCACTCACAAATTCTCTTTTATTGATACATAATTATTAATCATAATTAAACAAAAGATCATAACCGCTTTTCATCTTTTAAAAAATAATAATACTTCTCAAAGTTATTATTCTTAATCTCAATAGTTTCTACATTTATGTGACATTTATTTTTATTTATATTACATTATTGTACAATAAGTAAAAATGATTATATAAAATTGTACTAAGTTTTTTTTTCCTGAATTTTTATGTTTATCAAGAGAGACTAAATTATGAAAATAAAGGCTCGAATATATGCGTGTGTGTGTATATATATTGTTGCGTGCTAAAAAACTAGTTGCGGTAGAGTTAAAGTTTCGCCTTTATTGTGAAATCACGCAGTATTTAAGAGTGAGAAAACTAATTTTATATGAAAAACTTCAAAAGAGGAAAAAATCAGCTAGCTTAAAATCTTCCACTATGTATATATTTGGTACAAAATCTTCCGATACGGGATTAGGATTGCATATGAGGAACAACAACTATATAGTCCGTTGGTGGTAAATTGATTGTAGTGGTAGCGATGATGGTGAGCGAGGACATCGGACGATGAAGGTCGTCATGATGGAGACCGGCAGAGATTTGACGGCGAGGATCGGCCCGTGGTGCGGCGTCAGTGGTGGCGAGATTGTGCTTGGAGAATCTTCAAGCTTTACGCTCTCCTCTCTTTCTTGGTCTCTTCTCTATGAGGAATGATTATTTATAGATTGGAGGAGTGGCGTCTATAAATAAATGGAAAATCAACCACTCCTTTCCATGGACGGCTCAAAATGATTCATTTAATCATTTGATGTATTTTAAGTATTTGAATAATCAAATGAAGTCTTATGAGATCTTGGGCTTGTTAGATCGGCGAGGATTCGATTGTAAACACTCCATGAGAGCTATTTAGGGATTTAACGATATCACAAAGTTTCCAACGATATCTTAAGTGCTTGATCTCATTAGTTTATTTGAGGATCAACTTGCTTTTGACATCAAGATACGCTTTGTTATTAGAATTTTGATGTCATATATTGCTCTCTATTTTGGATGACATTATCGTAATTCATCCAAAATATTTAAAATTTTTTCTAATTAAATGTCATAATGAGTAGAAGGGTTTTTTTTTAATTAAATGGCATAATGAAGAGAGGTTTTTTTTAATTAAATGTCATAATGAAGAGAGGTTTTTTTTAATTAAATGTCATAATGAATAGAAGATTTTTTTAAAATTAAATGTCATAATGAATAGAGGGTTTTTTATTTTTAAATTAAATGTCATAATGAAAAGAGGGGATTTTTTTTTAAATTTATTCTCTCTTTCCCCCTATAGTGGATCTATAAAACCCTGGCCAGGAGAAGGCACCTTCTCTTCTTCTTGAGAGAAGGTGGTTTGGAGGCGATCAAGGCAGTAGTTCTGGCGAGGCTCGGTTTTCCCTCGAAGAGCATCAACGCCGCTCGGAGGCCGGGTTGAGATCAAGGCTCGTATTTCTGGCGAGGCTCGGTTTTCCCTCGAAGAGGCGTGTGCCCTTGTCGGACCGGCCGGGTTGGAGATCAAGACCCATAGTTCATCTGGCGAGGCTCAGTTTTCCTGAAGAAGGCGTTGGCCTGAACGATCGGGTTTAGAGGCGATCAAGGCCCGTAGTTCATACGGAGAGCTTCGGTTTTCTCTCGAAAGAGGCGTTGACTGCCCTTGTCGGACCGACCGGGTTTGGAGGCAATCAAGGCCCGTAGTTCATACAGCGAGGCTCTGATTTTCCCTCGAAAGAAGCGTTGAATACCTTCGGATCGATGGTTTGAGGCGATCAAGGCGTAGTTATACGAGGCTCAGTTTTTTTCGAAAGAGTGTTGAATGCATTTGTCGTATGGAAGCGATCAAGGCCCGTTTCATCTGAAGCTATTTCCCTCGAAAAGCGTCTCATAGACTAACGGTTGGGCGATTATCGGCAACGATAACCGGCAGCAGTGATAACGCGATGCGGCCGTGTGAGTTAGCGAGGATGACGGCGATGGTGGTGACCGGCGAGATGCGGCGATATCGGCGGTACGGCAGTTATTGGCGGCCCGGGATGTCAGCGCAATGGCAGTAGTGCAATTCATGTGTATCAGCGGGATGACAAGCGATGGTGGTGATGGCGAAGATTAGCGATAATTGCGGCAATAGTCAGCGGTAAAGCAACGATGGTTGACCAGAGTGGTGATGCGATAGTTGGCAGCAGTAATGCAATTAGCCGCGTCGATATCAGCGAGATAATGCAACGATGCGTACCAGCGAAGATGCCAGCGAAGTGATGCGGTAGCCTGATGGTGGTTGCGGCCAGCGATAGTCAGCAGCAGCAAGCAATGTATCAACATGCTTCAGCGTAAATATCAGCGAGATAATCAACGATAGTGTGACCAATAGATTGCAGTGATAGTACGGTACCGGCAGCAGTATTGGTAAGCGGCAAGGTTATCAGCGGTAAATGCGGCAATGTCGATATTGTAGAGCGTCAGTAGTTAGCGATGGCCAACGATGATAGTGGTAACCAGCCAGCGATAGTCAGCAGCAGTAAGCGGCAGTGGTTAGCGACCAGCGGAGGTAAACGATGCAACGGATGATAGTCGAATGGCAGCCAGGTAATGAGTGGGATAATGGCTCGCGATGGTAGTGACCGCGATGGTGGCAGTGACCAACAATAGTATGGCAGGAAAAGACGATGTGGTGACCGATGAGCGATGGTGGCGATAATGGTACGATACGGCGTCAGCGGATATGGACGCCGATCCGGCGGTGGTTAGCGGCAGCCGTGTCAGCGGCGGTAAGCGGCAGCGATAGTCGATGCGGATGTCATGTCAGCGAGATGATTAAGCGGCGATGGTGATAATTTTGACCTATCCGGTTATTTATCGAGTGTTACGATAGCGTTAACACTGGAAAGTTAATTAAATCCGCTAAGTATTTTGACCCATCGAGGTTGTTTCGAGTTACCGATGGCGATGCTATGTAGAAGAGTGAAAGTGACCTTTGACCTATCTAGGTTATTTGTCGAGTCTTTGCTTCGATGGCAACCTTATGGAAGAGGTTGAATTGAATCTGCGAGATTTTGACCTATCCGAGGTTGTTTTGAGTCTTTGCTCGATGGCGTTAACTATGTGGAAGAGGTTGAATTGAATCCGAGTATTTTGACCCATCCGGTTGTTTGTCGAGTGTTATCCGATGGCGTTAACTTGTGGAAGAGGCCATGAGAAGTCCACCAAGGACCTTTGACTATCTAGGTTGTTTGTCGAGTCTTTGCTTGATGAAGTTAACTGTGGAAGAGGTTGAATTGAATCCGAGAATTTTTGACTATCGAGGTTGTTTGTCGGGGTGTTGCAGATGGCGTTAACCATGGAAGAGGTCAAATTATCCGCTAAGAATTTTGATATCCGAGGTTGTTTGTAAGAGTGTGACTCAATGACGTTAACCCGATGACGTTAACCTCTATGGAAGAGGTTGAATGGAATCCGCTGAGGATTTTTTACCTATCCGAGGTTATTTGTCAGGGTGTTACCCGATGATGTTAACCGGAAGAGGTGGTGAGAAGTCCACCAAGGACCTTTTGACTATCTAGGTTGTTTGTTAGTCTTTACTCGATGACGTTAACATGTATGGAAGAGGTCGTGGGAAGTCCACCAATGACCTTTTGACCTATCCTAGGTTTTTTGTGAGAGTCTTTGCTCGATGACGTTAACCTGTATGGAAGAGGTCAAATCAAAATATTCGTTTGTGGTTGTAGCCAAAGTTGCTTCTTAACCTTGGTCTTGTTTTTCCATGAGTATGATTGGAAAATCATAATTTACAAAGCTATATCTCTTCTCAATGTTGAAATATTCTCTAACTTTGACTTGTTTCTTGGGATGGTAATCGATTAGATGCTTAACATGGGCGATCTTCTGAGATTAAGAGTTGCCCCCTAGTTTTCGACAAAATCTGAAAGAACTAAGTTTGATGAATCTTCATTCTTCGCTTGCGCTCCTTAAAAGCTTGAAATGCTTCACCTAGATGGTGGTTTTGATCTTGTTGGGAAACTTGGTTATCATACAAGATGAAATAATGAGAATCGATTTCCATAGCATGCTATGCGTGCTAGAAAACCAATTGCGGTAGAGTGAAAGTTTACACCTTAGCTTTATTGTGAAATCCAACACACACACATGTATTTAAAGAGTGAATAAGAAAACTTCAAAATTTTTACGTGAAAAACCTCGAAAAGAGGGAAAAACCATGGGGCCTAGCCCAGTAAAAATCTTCCACTATGTATATATTTCAGAGTACAAAATCTTCCGAGATACGAGATTACAGATTGCATATGAGAGAAGAGAATAACAACTATGTAGTCCGCGTTCAGTGGTAATAGTTCTAGTGGTAGCAGATGATGGTGAACAGTGAGGGACATCGACGGATGATGAAGGTCGTCATGATGGAGACCGTCAGAGATTGACGACGGCGAGTATCAGCGGCGGTGGTTGACGACCGTCTAGTGGTGGCAGGATTGTGCTTGAAGAATTTTCAAGCTTTAGAGCTCTATCCTCTCTCTTGCTTGGCCTCTTCATATGAGGAATGATGGTATTTATAGATTGAGGTGGCGTCTCTGTAAATAAATGAAAAATCAACCACTCTCTCTCGGACGGCTCAAAATGATTCCTTTAATCATTTGATGTATTTTAAGTATTTGAATGCTCAAATGAAGTCGAATTATGAGATTTTGGGCTTGTTAGATCCGCTTTCGAGACTCGATTTGAGTAACACTCCATGTTTAGCTATTTAGGGATTTAAGCGATATCCCAAAGTTTCCAACGATATCTTAAGTCTTGATCTCGTTTAGTGAGGATCAACTGCTTGTCAGATTAGTCATTATTAAATTTTGATGTCATATCTAAAATTAAGGAAAATAAAAATAAAACTTCTTTGCTCTCGGTAACCCGAGAGAGAGAGAGAGAGAGAGAGAAGCGGTATAATGCTTAGGTTTGCCTTTGGATGAGGTCAACGGTGAGGCTAGAAAGAGAGGATAAATCGGGTTGTTATGCGATATAGCAAAGAGTGTCGTAAAGATATTACATAGAAAAAGCCAGATTTGTCGCGATGCATTATCATGGATCGACAGATTGATCGAACCGCGATTGGTTCTCCGATTTCGCGGTCAAACCGCCGATTTGCTATAGTCTTGGTTCTCTCTGACGATTTTTTGAACATCTGGGCCTGATCAATTCACTAGAATAGTAGAAGTCCTGTCATTATAATAATATGGTATTTATAAAAATTAAAGTTTAAATATTAGATATGTAAATATATGAGAATAGTGTGATATGTATGTAAATGACTTTTGTTTTGATATTTCTTATTTTTTGCTATTATATTTTTTCAATTAAATTATTAATCTTACTTTCTATTTTATTTTTTAAATAACTTTTTAAATTAAATTAAATGAAAGTAGGGAAAAAGTGCTCAATTTTTGCTTACCCAAATGTTCATTTTTTTTTTCTGAATGTTTTTTTAACCGCAAATCATAGAAATTAGATATTAAAGGATTTTTCAAATATTTAAATTTATTTTAAAGCAGAAAATAGTCTTTAAGATGTAATAACGGAGCCTCGACTGGAAAACGTTAACGAGCGTATCACAGCTGCTCTCAGTTTTCATAATCGCGAATTCACGATCTCCGGCTGATCACCAGATCACCCAACGGCGGCAATGCGTCTAAGGGTCAACGGAGCCACGCAACCCAAGCAGAATCAAACTTCTCGTACTTCAGTTCTTCCTCCGCCTCCCCTCCCGCCTCCCGCCTCCCGCTTCTACTGGTCAGCGAGAACCTGATTTCCTCTCATGAAATAGCACCAGAGAACAACCCAACGTCGGCGTAAAACACCCAAAGATGCTTCCATTTCAGGAGCAGATCATCGCCGAACTCCTCGACGACCCCAACGGCGGTGTCGTCGTCCTCTCTTCCGGCCTCCCCATGCACTCCCTCGTTGCATCCCTCCTTCTCCTCCACCACCCCTCCCAAGGCTCGCTCCTGATCCTCTCTGCCTCCGACTCCCAGAAATCCTCCATCTTGCGCTCCCTCCTTCCCCTTCTCCAAAACCCTAACTCTAATCCTATTCTCCCCACCGACATCCCTAGCGACGTTCTCTCCCACCACCGCACCGCACTCTACGCCACCGGCGCTTCCTACTTCGTCACGCCTCGCGTCCTTATTGCAGACCTCCTCACCTCCCGTGTCCCACCCTCCTCCATTGCTGGTCTCCTCATCCTCAACGCCCACCGCCTCACCGATACCTCCACGGAGGCCTTCATTGCCCGTATCCTGCGATCTCTCTCCCGCACCACTTATGTTCGTGCACTCACTGACCGCCCTCATGCCATGGTCTCCGGGCTTCGCTAAGGCTGAACGAATCATGAAGTGTTTGTATGTGAGACGGCTGCACCTCTGGCCGCGCTTCCATGTTCTTGTCTCCGGGGACCTCGAACAGAATCCGCCGGAGGTGGTGGATATCAGGGTGCCGATGACGCCTGCAATGAGGGGGATTCAGCAGGCTGTGTTGGAGACGATGGATGCTTGTCTCAAGGAGCTTAGAAGGACTAACAAAGTGGATGTTGAGGATCTTACTGTGGAGAATGGGCTATTCAAGTCATTTGATGAGGTTGTGAGGAGGCAGCTTGATCCCATATGGCATACACTTGGGAAAAAAACCAAGCAGTTGGTCAGTGATTTAAGAACACTGAGGAAATTGTTGGATTATCTCGTCAGGTATCTTTATCTTCTTTTCTGATAAGGCACATCAAAAAAGTTTTTTTTTAATTTTTAATTTTTATTTTTATTTTTATTTTATTTTTATATCCATTGGAGTAGACTGGATTGAACACTACCTTTGCCGGTCCCAAGTCCGGATATGAAAAGTGGAGGGTTGCGATAGAATGACCAACAAAACTTGTCAAAATAATCATGACATGAATCCTTTAAATCATTGTGTTAATGCTGGTCCCCGGAAGTACTGTATTTGAATACGTAAAAAATAGACATCTACCCGCATGCGGTTAAATAAGCAAGGTTCCATATTATGGACGGATGCGCAAGAAGTTAGTCCATGAAATTAAAATTAGGTTAGGATCTTGGAATATAAGTACTCACAAAATTAATAATTAATAGATATTACGGTTCATAGAAAGATAAATAGTTTATGTGTTCAAGAACTAAATGGGTTGGGAGAAGGCGAGATTGATAGGTTTTAAACTTTGATATTGGTAGTCGAACTAGAAATGTTGCAGAGGTGTGGTTATAAAAAGTTTGAAGGATAATATTATAAATATTAATAAATTTGGAGATAATTATAGTTTTTAAAGATTATTATCGATACCAAGATTATCAATGTTATAAGTGTTTATGTCATTTGAGTTAAGGAGAAGAATTTTGGAGATTAATACAAAGATACTCAAAGAAAAGTATTTATTGGAGGAGATTTAAATGACACGTATAGATGAAAGATTTTAAAGATTGTATTAGATGAAAGAAAGGAGCTAGATATTAGATTACCTTTATTTAGAAATATCTTAATATTATTATTTAATAGATCAGAAAACATGATTGATTATTTTACGATAAGAAAAATAGATCGTTTAGATCAGAAAAGATTAAAGGCCATTCAGTGAAAATTTAAGACCCAACATCGATTGTTAGTTTTAGATTTTAAGATGAAAAGAAAAAATAAATCAAATTATCGATTGGGATGACACTTAAAAGAACACAAATAAAAAATATTTTAAGAGAAAGATACAAGAGATTGGGAGGATGTTCATAGGAAGTTTAACGCATGTAGTGAAGAAGTGAAATTAAAGTTCTAAAGATACGGTGAATTAAAAGGAAGTTCTTTTAATAAAATAATGGTTCGAATGAGAGAGAAGATAAGAAATAATAAGTATTGTTATAAAATTTATTTAGATGTAAAAATTTGGAGGGAAAAGATATAAAGTTTAGATTCTAAGAAAGTAATATATTACGCTAAAAATTTAAATTTTATGATAGATTAGATACCAAAAAAAGGTAAAGAGTGTATAAGTTAAACCAAAGAGATGGAGAAGTAAAGACATAATTCAATTGAGATAAGGATGAAAATAATAAAGTGATTTTCTTAGAAAAAAATATTGAAAATAGGTGGATGAGGTACTTTGAGAAACTTTTCAATGAAGGATCTGAAAGTACGATTGATTTTAGCAACCTTAATATCTTAAACAAAAATAGATAATTTCATTTTATCGTCAGATTAGTAAATCAAGTGAGAAGCTTTAAAGAAAATGAAATGTGAAAAATTAGTAGACCGATAATATTCCAAGAAGTGTGGAAATGTTTAGAGATCAGGAATTTCTTGGCTTACAAATCTTTTTAATGTTATTTAAAGACTAAAAAAATGCCAGATGAGTGGAGAAAGAGTTTGTTGGTTTCTATATTTAAGAATAAAGGTGATGCACAAGAGTGTGCAAATTATAGAGAATTTAAGTTAATGTGTCATACATTAAAATTATGGGAGAGAGTAATTGAGCATAGGTTACGATGTGATACAAAAGTTTCTCACAATCAGTTTGGTTTCATGCCAGGTAGATCTACTATGGATGCTATACATTTGTTAAGAGGTTTGATGGAGAAACATAGAAAGGGAGGATCTACATATGATATTTATTGATTTAGAGAAAGCTTATGATAAAGTTTCAAGAGATGTTCTTTGGAGAGTTAGAATGGAGTTAATATTGGTTAATATATTCAAGTCATTAAGGATATGTATACTAGAATTACTTGTGTCCAAACACAAGGAGGATTGACAAAATATTTTTCTATTTCAGTTGGATTACATCAAGGATCAGTTTTAAGCCCTTATCTTTTTACTTTAGTTATGGATATTCTTACTAGGCATTTATAGGAAGATGTACCTTGGTGTATGACATTCTTCTTATTGACAAGACTAGAGAGGGAGTCCAAAAGAAACTTGAATTATGGAGGTCAACTTTAGAGTCTAAAGATTTTGTTTAAGTAGATCTAAAAGCGAATATATGGAGTGTAATTTTAGTTGTAATAGTAGTGGTAGTGTTAACATAACTAGTCATTAATAAGAGTGAGATGATATTTAGGCTCTATTGTTCAAAATGATGGTGACATAGATGGAGATGTTATTAGTAGAATTCAAGTTGGATGGTCAAGTTGAAATGCATCTATATTGTGATAAAAGTTCCACTTAAACTTGGGAAAATTTTATAAGATGATGGTAAGACTGCAATGACTTATGGTGCAATGTTGGCCAATAAAGAGAAAGCATAAGACTTAAGTGTTACAAAGATGAGGATGCTTAGGTGAATGAGTGGCTTTACTCTTAGAGATAAAATGCAAAATGAGTATGTTTTGGAAAAAGTTGGAGTAGCTCCAAATGATAAGATTAGAGAGTCCTAGATGGTTTGACCACATAAAGCGCCATAGACCGGTTAGGAGAGTAGATGCATTAGATTTTATGTTAAGAAAGGGAGAGACCTAAAAAGACTTGGTTAAGATGTATAAAAAATGACCTTAGTATATTTGAATTAAATGAAAACTTGACACATAATAGGACACAATGGAGACGAAGGATTCATGTAGCCGATCCCACGTAGTGTGATTAAGGCTTGTTGTTGTTGTTGTTGTTGTTGTTGGAGTAGACTAGATTGCTATTTGATTTAGAATGACACTTCTCATACCCATTCATCTACACCTAACTACATACATTTATATGAGTCATGTATTGTCCATGTTCATTTTTTAATGCATTTTGATAGATTTAAAAATAAAATTAAAATATGGGTAAACTAACTTGGGGGTCATTTGGTGCTAGTCAAGTGGATTTGAAAAGCATGTTTCTTTTGATAATTGTTATTGTTAGTTGAGATGCTAGTTATTCACATCATTATTTCAGATTATACTCATTTGGATCGATTTATTAATTGTTTTTGCAAAGGTATGACGCTGTAACATATTTGAAGTATCTTGATACACTGAGGGTCTCTGAAGGGGTGCGGTCAGTTTGGATATTTGCAGAATCAAGTTACAAGATATTTGAGCTTGCGAAGAAGCGGGTTTATCAGGTATTGCGAGCAGATGGAGTAAGAATCATTGCTGACAGGAAGAGCAGTGTAAGCAAGAGGAAGAGAGTGAATGAGAATAGTTTGATGAAGGAGATGGAAAATGGTAGGTGTTAGCAGCGGCCAAACTTCTTACATCTGTGACAATTGTGTATTCTAAAAGGCTAAATGACATAAAAAATGGAACTTGAAATTGATTTTTATTTTGTTCAAGAAGTCTGACTTATGAAATTTGGTTTTTGACATGATAGGCGACCTTCAATTAGAAAATTCTTCTTCTCTTTCAAATGCCAAAATGAAAGCGAATGTTGGTGTTATCTTGGAGGAAGTCTTAGAGGAAGCACCCAAGTGGAAGGTGTTGCGTGTGAGTGAGTGAGTTTCTCTCTTTTCTTTTTAAGCTGCGAATTTTAGTTTTTAATGCAATATGGAGAGTTCAACAGGGATGCTGATTAATTGCAGGAGTTGCTAGAGGAGATAGAAGTAGAACGCAGAAAGAAAGCTTCACCAAAAGAAGGAAAAAATTCTGTTGAAGATGGAGGTGATAGTAATGACATTGTCTTGGTTGTTTGTAAAGATGAGCGCTCGTGCTTGCAGCTGGAAGACTGCATTATTAAAAACTCACATCAGGTACTTTATTACTTTGTGAACTGATTAGAGCCATTGTTTTTTTTTTAATTTCCCAATGCCATTTTTGTCAGCAATATGTTCTATCGTATATTTGGACGTAGTTGTCCTTTCTTGAAGAACAATTCATTCTGTTATTGTCTATTTCTTTCTATATCATCTGACTATTGCCTGGGTTACTGGTAAAGTGTTACCATAGAACTTTTGCTGTTTGATCAACTATTGATACTGCAGTATTTGGGCAAGCATATGTATGTTGAACTGTCCTTGTACCCCTTTCTGTACTGGATGAACCTGTTTGACCAGCTATAAATACACACACTTGCACATATTCTTTTACCTTCTCATTGATTTTTTTAGGTAAAATGTGCTAATTTGAAGTCATAAATGATCTGTTTGGTGATATCATATTGTTTTTGTATTGTGTTCTTTGATAGTAAAGAAAACTACTATTTATTTATTTATTTTTTTATTTGAAAAGATTGACTAGTTCAAGTTGCTTTAAAGTGTGTTTCCCATGGTGGATAAACCATAAAGGAGGTGCATGTACAATATAGCAATTTTCAATGCATTTCTTAAAAAAAAAAGTGATGTCAGATGCTAAAAAACTTTACTAAATTGTACCTTAATGTTATTTTGTATGTTGTTGGTGTCAATGAGTCTGGTTGGTAAGGACATTGTTGAAAAACATTACCAAAATTTACCTTAATGTTATTTTGTATCTTGTGGATATCAACTAGTCCAGTTAGTGAAGCTGGAAGTTGTTCCCAAAGTCTTGAATTTGAACCTCGCTTACATAATAATAAACTTCCACCTTGCAGACTTTCGTCCATGTAAAAAAAAAAATGGTGTCAAGCTAAGAAATGATAACTTTTCTATGTTCACATTGGAGGCTTCAGATAATCTTTTATATGATCCTTGTATTTTAGGGTAAGTATATAAGATTCACAAGACCTTAACTTATCATTCATGCAAAAAGGGTCCTATCTTGTTGTTTTATCATTTCTAATCTATATCTTCTTCTGAAGTCCATTATTATTTTCAATCTTTTTTACTTTCCAAGCTAAACTATTTTTTCTCTTTAAAGAACATTAAGAATTCCTAAACAATCCTTTATTTTTTATTTAGTAAATATAGAGATTGTGCTTGTGAACTGAAACAGATTTTTATTGCAATCGAATTTCTGAAACCAAGAAGGTTAAAATTGAATGCCATCTGGTTATTGATGTGTTAAAATAGGTTATAGCCAAAACCATATAGTTAGTATTGTTTCATTTTTGACCTTGTTGTATTTCAAGAGGCTATTATCAAAGTATTATAGTTAGCAAAAGAAAGTACTTTGTGAAGGATATACTAAATCAGATTATTACGGAAAACAACCTAGTTAGCATTGCATTGAATTTGGTTATTATTGCATTTAAACTGGTCATTTTTGTAATTTAAAAATGTGAATATTATGATGACAAGGAGGCCAGATGTGGACATGTCGAAGATAGATTTCACCTAGTGAAGGGAAGGAAGCTTGATTCTGAGAGAATGTAGATGTGTTTGAAACTGTCTAGGTGCCCCTCAATCTGAATATGTGAGGAAGGATATAGACGATGCTATGGGTGTTTAATATAACTAACTGAGGCAACAAAGAATTGACTTTACAGTTTGTTGTAAGGAAGTTGGTGGGGCTGTAGAGAAAGATGGCAACATGTGTGGAGTGCTTGCTGTTTTAAGTGGTTCCATTTACATCAATGGCTTTTTGGCTAAATTGTAAATTAACTGTTCTTCTTTGAAGTTTAAAAGGCTCTTTAAAGAATGAAAATCCCAGGTGAACAGTAGGAAGTTGAGCTTAATTTTCTTTCTTTAACTTAGGTTGAAGCAACCATACTGATATACAGCGTCTCAATAAATTTTCTTTTAAGCAGTCTATCTTCTTTGACAATCATGCATTAATGATTCTTCCTTTCTTTATTTCATTTCAGTGTTTCTCATTGATAGATAATGATTAAGTTACATTTTAAAATTTAGTAGTTATGTTTGCTCCTGAAAATTTTTTCATTCCATTCTGTTTAACTTCTTATTTATTTCTTTTCATCAGCTTTTCTGGGATTATTCTTCAGATATCTCCTTTTGTTTTAGTTATTTAAACGGCTAAACCTTAAGTGTGTTGTCATTATTGACATCTTATTTGGTTAACTTGGAGTAAGTTTATCGTAAACATTTACTTTGTTTCTACAAAACTAAAATGAAGTTTGTTGCTGACTTTGGCCAAGGCATTAAGTTTTCTTGATTCCTTGAGGTTGTTGTTCTAGTCACAAATATGCATGTAGATCTTTCTTCTTTTGTTTTTCTTAGGTGTTGTTGAGTCTTTGTTTGATTAATTTTGATCTAAAATTTTGATTTTAGGTGATGCGACAAGAGTGGGAGAAGTACTTGCTACGCAAGGCAGAATTGCATAGCTTGGAGAAACGCCATAAGAAAAGATCTCATGATCCTAAAGGATTTGGTGTTCTTGATGGAGCAGTTACTAGTGGATCCTGTGAGAATTCTGATCCTAGCACTATTAGCAAACAGGAAAATGATGCATTGTTAGTTGCAGCATCAGAGATTAGCTATATAGCTAAAGAAGAAATTGCTGTAGGGAATGAGTCTCAACCACTTATTAGAAGACAGGGTTCTTCCAGAAGAAGAGGGAGAGGTAGGTCTCTGAAAGCGACAATGAAAATACGAGATTCTCAAAAAGATCTCAGGAAATCAGCTGAAAAGGATCAAATGGTAAAAGAAAGTTCAGAAGCTGCAGAACCAAAAGCCGAAACTGGCGTTCAGGAAAACAATCTGATTGCTTCCGGCATTGGTGACATTGATAAAAGCTTTCTGCAAAGGCATGCCCATGATTCTGGTGGCTCAGAGTCTAATGATGCTAGGCCAATTCCTCCCGTACAATTTTATGCTTTAGAGAAGGATGAACACATACTTGATATCTGGAAACCTAGTATCATTATTGTTTTTCATCCAGATGTGACATTTGTGAGAGCCATTGAAGTCTATAAAGCAGAGAACCCCTTAGTAAAGTTGAAAGTTTATTTTCTCTTCTATGACAACTCTACTGAGGTGCAGAAATTTGAGGCAAGCATACGGCGAGAAATGGATCTTTTGAATCCTTGATTAGGCAGAAGTCTTTGTTGATGATACCTGTGGACCAGGTATGGTTTTCTAATGTCCTGATCTATTTGTTTTGTATTCAATTAGGTGGGATTATTTCGAGGTCTTGGGTCAATTATGGAGTTCTTACCCTTTTTTCAACAATTTATCATGTTAAGTTTGGTCAAAAATATAAATATGCATATTAATGTGCAGTGAAAAAGTAGTTTTCTTTTAAGACAAACAGATAGCTTTGTTTATTATGTTCAGTTGACTTTTCTAGGTGATTTGAATTTTTATTGGGCCTTTTAGAATGATCCATGTATTTACTCAAATATTTGTATATATTGTAGAAGTTTGTTGTCCTCAAATTTTCGACTTTCAAACTGTCCGTAAATGGTTGCTAAACTTTTTTTTTTTCTTCGACTTGTGCATCTTTCTATTTCATTACCTTTTGGTGTCTTCAAAAGCCTCTACAGTATTTGATGTGTTATTAAATGTCCTTATCATTTGTAGTGAGCTTCTTTGGTTGCTTCAGGTTGGACTCATACCAGTTTGATGTAGTTAGAATCAATATAGTTTTTAAAATCCCTCTAAATGATTATTTTATTTTCACATGCACAATGAGTTAAAATGAAATTATGATTTTATAAACCATAT
Source organism: Cymbidium sinense (assembly GCA_021442155.1). NCBI lineage: Eukaryota > Viridiplantae > Streptophyta > Magnoliopsida > Asparagales > Orchidaceae > Cymbidium > Cymbidium sinense. Next base: position 107,899,315 of record CM038217.1, read on the forward strand.
TACCTACGAGCAACCAAATCACCCCTATAAATATTGAGATTTTTTTTTTTGTTTTTTTGAAGATCATCTCCGACATGCTTCGCCTACAACTTTCAGATTCATGATTATTTGGAAAGCATATTAGTTTTTAAAAGGATTTCTTTTTAGCTAAGTGTTTTTTTACACGAACGCATGATTCTTCAATCTGCTCACATCTTCACTGGTTTCTATTATCGAGGAAAGGCATTGCTATTAAATCATTCCACAGGCTGTCTTTTTTTTTTCTCAAGAAATGTATACTTTGATGCATGCATACATACATACATACATACACAAACACGCACACATATACATACAAGAATCTATTTTTTTTCATAAATTGAAGGTCTTTATTTTATTCTGGTCATCTACAAGTTTAGTCGTGGATATTGCAATTTACTTGATATATGCTTTGTTTGTTCATGATGCTTTAATTTTATGCATATTATGTTGCATGGAAATGTTGCACAGAGCATAGCTTTTATCTTTATAAATACATATGCTTTGAACAGGATGGACGATGCATTGGACCCACATCTCTTTGTGAGCCGAGCTCAGTTGCTCTACAGAACTCATTAACTAGAAAGGCAGGTGGCAGGAAGACTGCGGAGAAAGAGATGCAGGTAAGCTGTGATGGATCAAGATAAACCAATCATTTTGATTTGAATTTCATTTAAGTTTTTATTTTTCTTAATCTGGCTCTGTTTTAGATCATTGTGGATATGAGGGAGTTCATGAGCAGCCTTCCGAATGTTCTTCATCAAAAGGGCATGAAAATCATACCTCTTACTCTGGAAGTTGGTGATTATGTCCTTTCACCCTTGATTTGTGTTGAAAGGAAGAGTATTGGTGATTTGTATCAAAGTTTCGCTTCTGGCCGGCTGTATCATCAGGTGGAAACGATGATTCGCTACTACAAAATACCCGTTCTTCTAATTGAATTTTCACAGGATAAAAGCTTTTCTTTTCAGGTATTAAATAATGAGTCTTCTGTATCACATCATGTTTATTACACTTACATCTATCCAAGCAATGCTATTTAATTTAAAATGCATAATAAATTTGACAACCTGCTGCATATGATTTAGCTTTTCGAGGATTTGTAGGGCTTCAGTGATCATTGATTTTCTTCGAACACTCTAACAAGGTAACTGTTTATTGCAGCCCTCCAGTGATCTAGGCGATGATGTTTCGCCAACAAGCATAATCTCAAAACTTTCCTTGCTCGTCATACATTTCCCGCGATTGCGTCTGGTTTGGTCCCGCAGTGTGCATGCAACAGCAGAAATGTTTGCATCTCTCAAATCAAACCAGGATGAACCAGACGAGAACAAGGCTATCAGGGTAGGCGTTCCTTCAGAGGATGGCATTGTGGAAGATGACGTGAGGTAAAGGCTAATTGTTTAGGCTACTATGTGTTATTCACGCAGAATTTCATATTGAGTTTTTTGAATCTTTTTGATACTTAAGTTAGATATGGTCTGGAGTAAAGATTACTTGTGTGTTCACTGTTTCTTAATTTCAAGGATGATTCAGATGAGTAACTTCACCGGCATTTATAATGTTAGGCCCCTATTCTATGGTTCTTGTAGCAAAGTTCTATATTAGAAGAAAATTCCTAAAATGATTTTTAATCAATGTAATTCATTTTTCATTTCCTACATTGGCATGATAAGTCATCTAAACTTTTGAAAACTACGCTTATGAATTCACTGATAGCTTAATTTTGGTTCTAATGAATTGATTTTTTTTCTGCATGACATGATTGGAACCATGGTCCATGATCTCTAGTGGATTGCTTATGTCTATTGGAAATCACATAAAGATGATTATTCATATTCATATACTAGATAATTTCATATTCTTTCTCTCTCGACGCTCTCTCCATCTTTCACTCTGTTGTTTGCTATATGTATAAAGTGAAATATACTTTTTCCAGCATAAGAAAGTGTTATATTTGTAAATATCAAATTTTAGGTATTTGATATGCAAATAGACAAGAATTGTGTGTCATAATTTACTTTGTGGCATACTGAACTGTTTATTTTGTATGGGATGCCTGATTGTCTTTATTGCAACTTAGATTTTGCCATATGCCAAACTGTTTATTTTGTATGATTCTTTTCTTCTTATTTTATTTTGTATGATTCCTTATTGCCACTCGAGGTCTAAATTCTGTATTTTTCTCTTGTTTTTTGGGCGTATCATAGAGCTGAAAGCTATAATACTACGGCAATTGAGTTTTTGAGGCGTCTCCCTGGTGTAACTGATTCCAATTACCGAGCTTTGATGGATGGCTGCAAGAGTCTTGCTGAGCTCGCCCTCCTTCCTGTTGAGAGGCTTGCAGAGCTCATGGGCGGCCAGAAGCCGGCCAAGATGTTGAGGGATTTCCTCGATGCGAAGTGTCCAATTATGCCATGACACCTATATCTTGACATTCAAAAGACATTTAAGGTGAGGAATATCGATCTATGCTATTTATAGATGACATAATTTTCATAGGTGCGGCAAGTCATAAAATTTAAAAACATAAGGAACTTGGTATTCTAAAAGCAAGATAGAATCTACTATATGTAACTTAAGGAAAATTCCCAAGTGATCTTTCAATGTTATTGAAAGACCAAGTAATACTTACATTGTTGTTTTACCTGCTGGCAGGACAGTTTTTCTCTATAATGCAAAACATGACCTTGTTTTGTCTGCTGCAGGGTAAACAATCTACATTCCAAGGCAATAACTGTGTCAACCTTCATTTAGATCATCAGAGTTCCAGAGTTTTCATTGCTGCCACAGCATGAGGATTGATTATTTTTGTTAGCATCTCAATACTTTTCTGTAGAAGTTGATATGTTGTTGTTTACTTTAGAGGCTTAGAAATGTGTTTTATTTAGTTATCTGCATTCTTCTAACATTACCTGTGTATTTCAGATAATTGGATCATTCTATCATTTATCATATCTAATGATTGATATGTCAATGTTAAGTTTGATGATTAATTAGTCATTTGCCTAAACATTGTTTGATTTTTACTAACATCATTCCCCAATATAAAGATGAATTAATAATAGTATAAGACACCATCGTTTGGGTTAAAGCAAATGATATTAGGAGTTTAAAATCTTGGTAACTTGAAATATGATGTGAACCTTGTTAGTCATTAACCTATTAATGGCGGCTTTATGGTTATGTAACTAATGAAATGTGGGGTTACTTTTTTAGAAGCTAACGAACATATTGACTGAATGTGTTGAAATTGAATTGATCTAGGTACTTTAAGTTAAATTTATTTGACTTATTATTATGTTATTAAACTATTGTTTGAATAAAATAAAAGGATATATATTAAATATTTTTTATATTTTGAATATCCCACTCGACTTTATTTAGAAGGATAATTAAGCGGTAAATAAGGCTGTGAAATCTCAAGATTCCTTCCCGATTAATTCTCCTAGCCGAACTGATTCAAGGGGCTCGAGCTCTCTCTTTTCTCCGGCTGGATTCGGTGGATTGAAGCAGTCGTCTCTCTTTTTTGTTCGCAACTCCCTCGTCTGCTCGGCACTCTCTCCTGATCTAAGGCCAACCGAGCTCTCCATCTCTAGTTCTCTTCTCTCGGGCAAGAATCCAAGCCAAAGTGAGTGTCTTACACAACTCGTTCCTCCCGTCTTTCCTCTCTATCCTCGATAGCTAAAAAAAAAAAGTTGTGAAGGTAACCTTCGCTTGTTCTCTTGGCTTGCTTTATATGCACTTTAGCTTGTCTAAATCCCGTGAACCTGCTTCCTACAGTAAAGTTGAACAGCAGCCATGATTTTATATAGGCTATTATCCTGCTTTAATCCACCAAATCGAAATCCACATCTTCTCCACTCATCTCTAGCCCGATCTCCCCTCAAACCGTAAGCCCCGATTCCTTCTCCGGCCTCCCACTTTCACAAACGGCAGCTGCCGAGAGGCAACTCTACCATCAGGTAGGTTCCTCTCGATTTCGGCGTTTCCCTCATCTAATTCCCTCCTTCTCCGGTTTCCCTTCCACACAATCGATCGTAGCCAAGAGAGAATTTCGTCGTCAGGCGGGTTCATCTCGGTTTCCAACATTTTCCCATTTATTTCCCTCTCTCTCGATTTACTACTATAGCAAGCCGCACGAGATTTTCTTGCTTCTTTCCGTCGGTTGTCAAAACAGCAACCCTCTCCTCTCACTCGGTCGACGGCTTTGCGACTGATTTCCTTTCCCTTCTTTTGGCATACTGAGCTCTCTTTCTTTCTCTCACTATCCTCTCTGTCTCCTCCAAAATAGAAAATAAAATTTCAAGATATAATTTGTGGATGCGTAAAATGCATGGATGTGAAAATTATATTATATATGTATTTTTTTACAGATTTGTCTCATTCTCATCGAGTAATGAGATAAAATCATCGAGATGTTTCTCTCAACCGTCGCTATCAGGCGTGGTGGCCAAAATTGTTAGATGTAGTATTCATGTGAATTATTGTCGAAATTTTATCAAACTTTTGAACTTAAACTTAAAAAAATAGCATTAAGTTAAATATAAAATATAAAGTCCTAAAAAAATAAATTTTCAATTAAATTTGAAAGAACTCAATAAATGTTAATATCATATAAGAGTGGATTAAGCAAAAAAAAATTAGTTCATTCACTTAATTCATCACCAAAAATGAAGGTTGAGTCTATTGCTTCATAGATTAAAATAAATGAGAATATTAAAGTCAAATACAAGTGAAACTTGAGGAGGATAATACCAAACTCATAAGAGATATAATAAATTTGAAGTCTAGTTTTCAAATAAAAAAAATAGAACTTATATGTAGAGTTAAGGATAAACTATATTGGATTTGATATCTTTTATGTGAGCAAGCTTCTCTTTGAATATTCAAAGTGTTAAATTTATGAACAAGTAATCAATATGAATAATATCAATTGAACATTTGAATAATCACATTTGATGTCAAATGAAGTAAGGATCTCAATTGAATACCAAATGATAAACGATTGGTGGTAAATCTAAATGTCCAATTCCAAATTGAGAATAAAAGTGTGCAAGAAATTTGATAGCTTTCTTACAAGCATAAATTCAATTTGGTAACTCATGACCAATCATGAATGTAACTTTTAAAAGAATTATTTAGATCTTGCACTTAAAGTCGGGTTTGAAGTATAAGAGATTTGTTGAGTACTATTTTCAAGCTAGAGTGAAAATTAGATGAGCTTCATAAGAGATTCCCATTGAAACTAAATAACCTAGTAGCAAGTATGGTCAAGACTTCTTAGTGAATAATTGACTCATATTTGAAAAGAACTTCAATTTGGATAAGCTTGCTTAAAGAAAATATAATAACTTGCTTGGGGAGAACAAAAATTGTATGTGATGACTAATGGAGATTTAAATGTTTATTAATAAGTCAAGCAAAGATGCAATTTGAATTGCATATAAAAAGTTTAAAATTCGCCGGATCTGATTCTTTCTGGCAAAAAGCGATACTAAATTAAATTCTACAATTATGAAGCTTCTTTCAATCCAAAATTAGAAAATTCTCATTCTAATTATGATTTGAAAAAAATTGATTTTATTATATGAAATTATCTAAGTTAAAATAAATACGTATTACAGTAGAGATTTAAAGTCAAATTTTAATGTCTAAAAAAGGCTACATAGTAAGTTGAGATTAAATAAATCTGAAATTAATCTCATAATTTAGAAATAAAATTACCTAAATTACTAAATACCACAGGGGCCCCGACACTTCTACTAAATACCTAAACTTAATGTGAGGATAAATGAAGTTTAAAAAAAAATGAAGAATGATTGATCGAAATATATGCATTTAAAATGATATCTATATTCTAATTCAAATCAATGAAAGAGATAAATATTCAACTCTATAGAATATGATCACAAGAGCCAATCCTCATCGTGAAATAGTATTGGCAAGCTAATTGATCAACTTCTAATGAACGTAAATTACAGCAGATCATAAGACCCAATCCTCTATATTTGCAATGGACTTGACAAGGTCTGTTATGATATCAAATTTCTAAAGAATTTAAGCAACACATAAGTTATAAATCTGACCCACTACTAGCAAATAAGTAGAGTTGACAAGATCTACCACAATGATAGATGAGTTGATTAAAGATATCAACTAGAGGGGTAATTATTATCAAAATATTTATGATATTATATTCAATATTCTCAAATTCAAAATACTTGAAATATAAATCTAGATCTGCTCCTTTATTATTAAATTAATAAAGTCGACAAGTTCTAAAATAATAAATTAAATGATTAAGCAAACTTATATACCTCGATGATGGCCGCGTTGATTGAAAAGCTCAACTGGAGGAGATATTATCATCAAAAGATACTTGAGTTCTAAACTAATTCATCACAAAACTAAAGTTCAACTAAATAAATATATGAACTAAATAAAATTTATTATTTAAATCCTTAAAGCAAACAATTCATTCACTCATCCACCATCGTTTGTTAGGGATGACAGATTAAGAAAACTCTAGCTCACAAAAGAACTAATGTAAAGTCAAATAAATCACTATATTCAAACTCAAATAATCTCAAATACGTGGCATGCCTTGTCCTTTTACATGGTTTAATTTAGCTCTATGATGTAGTTATGACCGAGTCTCGACGGTGATTGTCAAAATGAGATTATATTATCACTCGTGTATGTTCCCAATGGCTTTTGCTTTGAGTTATGAATCATGTATATTTGATAGCATAAAACCATTTTGTCAAGGTGACTTAAGATTGTCTTGACAAACACCACCCAAAGTCTGATTACTTGAGACACCCATGCGATAGGATCCCAGTCAGTGATCATTCTCTCCCAAGTAGATTTTACTCCTGGAAGATAAGATGAGATCTTGATCAGCCATCATTCCACCAAACATATGCTTTAAGTTAAATAATGGGGAATTTCATAAATTCTAAACCCCAAATTTTATGCTCCATATGCTGCTACTATACGCTATGCATTTAGCAATCTAGCAAATTCGAAAGTTCCTCTCAAAATTTGGGAGGTAATTGAGGTGCTACTTTATAGAAACTTGGATCTAAGTCCTCACAAAATGAGGATGAAATATCTAGTAGTGTCTTATCTATTATTCCATCTGCCTTTTGAAAGTTTGATCAACACATAAATCAAACTTTCTTAATCGAGTGGTTGATGGCAAATTTTTGGAGCCCACAAATTTCTGGCGACTCCACTAGAGATATGTTTCCCTTTCCATCTTTGGCTAGTCAAGTTTGGAGTTTAGTAGCAGTAAAGTATAAGTAATCAAAATTGAAATTTAGTTTTAAAATGAAATCTCTAATAAACATAATAATTTGTTGATTATAATTTTATTTGCTTGAAATTTTCTTTTGAATATGTTGTTTTATTTTTTTTATGTTATATCTCTGCATTTTGAAAGTATGTGATTGAATATTTATTTCTGATTATTGATCCTCATCTTTCATTTGTGCAGATGGATCTTCAGAAGACTCCGTTTGTTGTGAAGGCAGTCTAACATCTATCTAAAGCTTTATCATCAATACTAGAGATCTTTGGGTACCATTCAATTTGGTAGTGTGGACTTTCCGAATTATATAAAATAATGCCACATCGGTTGGATACATCACGCCGTACATCACTGTAAGAAAATATTGAAGTAGTTCTTCTAAAGCTCCCAAAAGAGAGCTTGTGTTTCAAAGATTGGGATATTTTAACACTCGACTATGAAGAGAGAAGCTGTTGTTGTAAAGTCTCATGCTTATAAACACCACTCTGCCAATTGAACCTTTCGTACCAGGAAAGCATGATCATGAAGCTTCCTCGTCTAGAGAAAAATTAATAAGAAGGCTGAGAAGAAGGATGGATAGTGAACTACGAGCTCAACAATTGTTGTCTGAACAACATACTATGTCGTTAGCCTCTGAACTAGAAGCGAGTATTCCCACCCAGAATAAAGTCAAGAACTTAAACTGGGTAAAGAGGAATAACTCTACTGGTGAGCTGAAGCAATTTTTTTGGGACCGACCACTGCATCAAGCTCTGATTCCCTAAACGAAAATTTTGAACCTTATCTGCTAGAGTGCATTGAGTATTGAATGTTCCCAAGGAAATAGGCCTAATGAAAAGAAGAGTCCAAAGGCTTGTGATAATCGAAGCTGATAATGTTTCATCTGGTAGACTACCACCTATTATGAGATCTCGTAATGGTTCAAGAAAATCCCGTATGGTGAGCATCGAAGCGTGACACCCTGATCATATGTCAGGGAATCCGCTTTTGAAAGGTTCGATGGAAGGGCAAGCAAGCTTGGAGGCCAAGACCTAGAAGAGAAAAGGCATGACATCTGGTTCGCACTCCCAGAAATTCGCTAATGATAAGAACCGACAAAAATGGGTTCAAAAGAATAAATCTTTTGATGATGAATTACAGGATGGTCGGGTGAACATTCCAGAATCATCGGTCAACAATCTCCACGAAAGAAAGTTGACTTTGATCGTAGCTTGAAGAGGTTTGTCGTCGAGCCGAAATTCATTGGAGGAGATGTTAAGTCGGTCGAAGAATATGATGAGGATATGGAAGTGGAAGTGGTAAAAAACGCATCGAGAACCATCTAGTGCACAACCGTACCAACATAGATGGGGTGGAACCGCACCTCCTATTCATATTGAAGAACTAGCTCTTGAGCAAATAGAAGGAGGAGCTTCAAGCACGTCAGGTGATGAAGAGGAAGAAGAACTAGAAAGAGAAGAGGATGAATCTTTCTTTCGACACTACCAAATTAGCAAATGAAATGAATGCAAATGAAGGCAAAGAATAAGGAGATCATCTAGTTAAATGCAAAGATGAATCAAATGATGGCACAAATGAATGTGATGCTACACATGACAACTAATGCTACACCTGCTAATCCACCAGATGACTCAGTGCCTCAAGCTTCTGGAGCACAGAATGCACTCGAGGGGAGAAATGAAGTCAATCAACTAGCTCCTCAACCCATCCCTCAAGACGTGCCTAACATATATAAGCCCATGATATTAGCTCAATTGGAAACACTTATACGTGAAAAGATCAAAGATGTCATTGCCGCTGACCATACAGAAAAATTGAGAAGCAAATGTCCATACTCGGTAGAGTATGATCAAGTGCCATACCCAAGTTATTAAATTATATTCAATACATTCAACGGAACCCGGAACACAACACTAATTCAAAGCAACATGTGGCAATACAGAAGGAAATGATGCACTATTATTCCACCAATTCGTTAGTACTTTAACCTCAACTATTTTTGAATGGTACGTGGAATTGTCTAATGACTCGGTTAAGACTTTTGCTGAATTAGAGATGATGTTTGTTAAGAGATTCGCCAGTGCAACTAAAAGGATTGCAATTGCTGACCTCGCCTTAGAACAAAGAATAAAAGACGAGCCAGTGACTAAATATATTTCACGTTGGCGAAACATGAGCATGAAATGTGAATAACATCTAGAAAAAGAATATGCAATTCAATTGTTGATGGGTGACATCGATGATAAGATGACACCGTATTTATGCATGGCCTCTATCTCAATATTTCAAGAGTTATTGGACTGAGTGGCAAAGTTTGAAAAGATAAACCGAGGGTCACTCAAAAGGTAAAGAAGAATAAATTCTCGGACTCAAGGAGGAATGAGTCTCACACAACCTCCTATAGCTGGTGGAAAATGGAAATAAGAAAAGCGACTTGCCATTTAACTCACAATCAAAGCAACCAATGAGAGATGATGAGTGAGTGCACTCATCTCTAAAAGATAAGATGAGTAAGGAATACTTTTTCAAGAGGGAAAGTGTGGCTAAGTTATTCCATTAAGCGCTTAAAGCGAGATTAGAATTGTTGGAATCCAAAAGAGCCAAAGAGTTAGGTCAAACTGATAATCCAAAATATTGTCCATATCACCGAGTAATTAGCCACTCAATTGAAGATTGTTATATTTTTAAGGATTTTGGAGAAAAATAGAAATGGTGAATTCACACCTTGTTGGTTCATCCTAAAAAGAATCATGGTGATTATGTCCACTTCAGTACCATTGATGAAAGAGAAGGCAAAAGAAGAAGCAATATAATATGAGCAATGGGAGACAACAGTCTCTAAGAAGACCGTGAAAATGTTGAAGCAGCTAAAAGATGTCCCTAGCATTAAGTCAAAATCACCACTTGAACCTATATTGGACTTAAAAGAAATGCTTAAACCAAGCATTTTAGCTTCTTAGCAGTATTTTGATATGGCTACTTCATCACAACATGAGGAGCAATCTGTTAAACGTAGATCTCATAAATCAAAGAAGTCGGCTAAGAAAAAGAAGAATAAGAAGAGTAAGAAGATAACTATAATTCAAAATATCATCAATAATCTAGAGGAGTATCATCAACTGATGAGACAGACTATCAGGCTTGCTAATTACATGTCATAACTTCATATCACTAAGTCAAATGAAGAAAGAAAAATTAATAAAGACTTGCTTCCTAGAGAGACATGTCGAGCTATTTCTGTGGTGTCGAACAACCCCTAATGTGATCCATGCTTGGATAATTGGAATCAAGTCTTTGAAAAATGTAATATGTAAAAATGAACTCAGAAAGTTTGTCCCACAAAGCAGGAGAATTCCTAGACCTATGACATCAAAGTCATGCTTGATGGTGGACAAACGGAAGACAGCTCAATAGAAGACTTATGTTTTCCTAACAAAGATGAGTCTGAGCCTTCAAAGACATCCCAAATGGACCGCTTGAAGCTTGGTAGGGACTCTGAAGCATTCTCAAAATCCTAGGGTAGATGGTGACTTTGAAGGAGCTACCTCATCTGAAGAGTCTGAGCAGAATAAAGCAGTCCAAGTGCAACTGAGGAGTGGAAAGATACTACCATCTCCATTAAAGAAAAGGCTATAAAATAAGCACAAAATAATAAATGAAGACAAAAATATTGAAGTTAATGAATATATCATTCCTAAAGACCCTAAGAAGAAAGCAAATTCAAGTATAGGAATTGATTATAATATCCTATCGCATCTGAGAAAGATCTCTGCACAACTGAGTGTGTACGAGGCTCTCTTGATGTCGAAGGACCTCTGAGAAATGCTGATTCAAGCTCTTAAAAATCCAGAGAGATATGAAGCTTATTTCACTGAACGGAACACAATAGTCCATTATATGTAATTATAGAAAGTGATGGAATTATAATCAATCAAATTGACGATTGTGTTCATCAAGAATCTTATGAGTCTGCAGCACTTAGGTGGTTGTCCCTAGACATTCAGCATCTTGGACGAGATAAATTGATGGTCCATGGCATCAATGAAATGGGGTAGACGACTCTCGGATCTTTCATTCTACAGCTTAGGTTTGGAGAACTCTATACCCAAACTAAATTTCATGTGATAGATGTCATCACCTCATTCAAAGCTCTATTAAGTCATCCTTGGCTCCATGAATATGGTATGGTTCTGTCTACTCTACATCAATGTATGAAGTATATAGGAAACGGAGCAGAACACGATTCTTGACACTATTCAGCCATTTACAGTTCATGAGGCAAAAATTTATGAGGATGCAAAGTATTTTCTTTCAAAAGAAAGTAAGCCTCAATAATCTACTGCTCTAACTTCAAAAATTATGAAGCAACCCAAAGAGAAGGAGCGAAAAGGAAGAAAGAAGGCTGCATTAAATCTCTCTAGAACTTATGACACATCACCAAAGCTGAAGAAGCATGTTCCTCATTTGGGCAGTGATACAGAAGGAGAAGAAGATATTCCAGTTGAACTCAAGGAAAAATGTGAGCTTTCAACAAAAGTCCGATTATGATTTCGATTCCATCTATGCAAGTGAAGTTCAATGTCTCTTCTAGAAGAGCTACTAACCTATTAGTATCAAACGATTCATTCGTAGTTACACCAGTTCCTCCCCAATATTTCAAAGAAGTCACATCACGCGATGTTCACAACAATGAGGAGCTAAAAACCTTTTATGTACATCCACTACCTGGGAGAAACAGATTGGGAACTTCATTCTATAGATCCGAGGAATGTCAACATTATGATTCTAAATGGCTTATCCAGTATTTAGAATCTGAAGAGATGGTGCCCACCAAATGCCGAAATACTATCCTCCAAAAATATGAGGGATGATGCACAAACTTGGAATCAATGTTGGAACTGATAGATTATGAGCTCTTTTCTTTGATAACTTATGGAGTTTAAAGAGTCCGCAGACCTCTCGAAGAAGCGATAATTATACCACTAAGGGTCTCGGACACATCCAATAAAAGCATCATCAAAGGAACACTTTCTATATAGTAATTGAAAATGAGATTGAAACCAAAATTGAAAATGAAGATGACTTTTATGAAGTTGTTCTCACAATTGATGGGGAAGTAGAAGACAAACCAGCACTTGAAGAACTTGAAGATGGTGGACAAACATCTACCATGGATGAATTAAAAGAAATTAATTTGGAGACTGAAGAAGAACCCCGTCCAACCATTAGTTCCCTTCTGCCTGACGATAAGGTTGAAGAAATAAAAATATTGCTTTGTGAATTAAGGGACTACTTTTCTTGGACATATTCTGAGATGCCTAGCTTATCCCTTATATGGCAGCTCATAAGCTAGCTATTAATACCGAGTAAATACTACTCAAATAAGCTCCTAGAAGAATGAGACTGGATGTTGAGGAACAAGTAGTCGTGGAAACAAAAAAGCTAATTGAAGCAGGTTTCATTCGCAAGGAGAAGTGTGCAGATTGGATAGCCAACATCATTCCCATAAAGAAGAAGAATGATCAGATTCAAGTCTGCATCTACTTTCGAGATTTAAACAAGGCATGCCTAAAAGATGATTTCCCGCTCCTTGTGTCAGAATTGCTAGTGGATAACACCTCCAACTATGATATGTTCTTCTTTATGGATGGATCATCGGGGTATAATCAGATCAAGATAACTCCTGAAGATGAGAAACACACATCATTCAGAACACCAATTTGTATTTATTATTACATAATCATGCCATTCGGATCGAAGAATGTCGAGTTACATATCAGAGGGCCATGACATGCATCTTTGACGAGATGATTCATTAGAAAGTAGAATGCTACGTTAATGACCTTGTCGTTAAATGAATTGATCAAAAAGATCTCCTTGAGGATTTAAGGATTGTCTTTGAAAGGATCAGAAAATATGATCTCAAGATGAATCCTCTTAATTGTACTTTTGGGATTTCCTCAGGAAAATTTCTTGGACATGTTGTAAGACATACATAAATTGACCCCAACAAAATCAAGGCGATCGTGAAGATGCCTCCACCGAAGAACTTCCGCCAACTTCGCTCTTTACAAGAATAACTCGCATTCATTCAACATTTTATATCAAACCTATCAAGAAGATACCAACCTTTTGCGAAGCTAATGAAAAAGAATGCTCCATTTAAATGGGACGAGGAATGCTAAGAAGCATTTGAGAGAATTAAAAAGTATCTACTTAATTAGCCTAATTTTAACAGCTCTTATCCTAGGAAAACCTCTTATCTTATACACTACAGCCTTAGAGGAGTCCCTCAGGGATTTACTTGCACATCACAATGAAGAAAATAAAGAAAGCATGTTATACTACATTAGTCGAAGATTAATAGGAGCTGAAGTACACTACTCTCCTATAGAGAAACATTATTTATCACTAATATTCACAATCCAGAAGCTTCTCCATTACATGCTTTCTCATAAAATCACACTAATCTTAAAGGTTGACCCATTGAAATTCTTGATGAAGAGACCAACATTGACAGGTCGTTTAGCTCGATGGGCAATATTCTTATTATAATTTAATATTATGCACGTGCCCCAGAAAGTAGTTAAGGGACAGATCTTGACAAACTTCCTTGCTGCTCATCCTATCCCAGCTGACTCACCGCTTAATGATGACTTGCCTAATAAGTATATTCTATTTATTAATGAAAGAGAAGCCTGCAAATATGAGAGATGTATTTTGATGGAGCGTCATCCATCAAGCCAGCACAACCTCTAAACCTACCCAAGGTGCGAGCCAGTATTGGCCTCATATTCATAACACCTGAATGAGGCATCATAAGACATTCATATGGCTTAACTGAACCTCGAACCAATAATGGAGCCGAGTATGAGGCTTTGATAACTAGTCTTGAAGAAGCTATTATCATAGGTATCCAAAATTTGCAAATTTTTGAAGACTCTCAGCTGATCATCAATTAAGTTTTGGGAATCTATAAGATCACTAAGCTTGAGTTAGCCTATTATCATAAGCAAATTCTCGAGCTAATGACACAAATTTTGAATGTTACATTGACTCGAGTCTTTCGATCCAAAAATAGTAAAGCAGACTGTTTAGCTAAACTAACCAAAAAGATGGCAAGCATGAATGACGAGCACGTGTGTTGACCTCATTTTTGGATGAGGTTAATTTAACATTTAAGAGATCCTAATCTCAAATAGGATTTTCTTAATTCAATGTTTAGGACACCTCACCTAGTGTCCTAGAAAATCTTTTTGAGTTTATTCTAACCTATTTGATATACGTAGAATCAATCCAAATTTTCAATTTGGATTAACTCAAATAAATCAAATTAAAATAAATAAAAGAAAACTCATTTCATTTGAATTTAAATTGATCATTTGAACTCATTTGAAATCATTCCTAACCCATTTTAAGCTAAATGAGTTAAAATGAAATTAAATTTAAAATCAATTCAAATTAAATGGTTTAATTAAATCATAATGCAATTGATCATCAAATTACATTATGGTTTTAAAAAAAATAAACTAAACAAATTCAAAAGGTAAAAGTTAAATTCAAAAAAACAAAAACTTTGCATCAAAGCAGTTGATTGGATTCAAATTCCCAAGAAAATTCAAATGCAATTAAATCTAATCTCAAATCTATTTTGAGATTAATTTGGGCATATCATACTTTAATCCAAACTAAGATGATAATGTCATATTGTATGGAAATAATAAAAGCAAAATAAAAAGAGGAGAATTAAAAAAATGGAAAATGGGATGAAAGAAAAATGTGAAATTCCACTTTTTCCCATCCTCATCCCATACCACCTCCTAATGAAAGATGGTTGCCTTCAAGTGAAGGAGGCAATCAAGGAAAAAGCCAAGAGGAATTTTGGCTTCTCCTAGAAAAAAAAAAGATAAGAAGGGAAGAAGAAAATGAAAATAGAAGAAGAGGAAGAATAGTGTTCGGCCATGCATGAAAATCTTGCAAGGAAGCTCCTTCCCTTTGAGGTGAACATCCCATTATGTTCACAAGGAAAAGAAGAGTTGATCCCATACCTTTCCCCGGCCACCTTGTCGCCAGCAAGGCACCGTTCATGCCAAAATTGAGCACCCTTTAATGGTGAAATCCAAATGAGAGGATTTCACCCCAAATTGAAGACACACAAACGTTCTAGGGCTCGAGGTGATCCAAATCGAGCCCTTACTCGAATCATTTGGCATTGGGAAGGCCGAGAAGCACCAAGGCCAAGATCTATGCTTTGAGCTCGGTCAAGGGGGCAAACCACGAGGAGACAAGCCGCCAAACGCCGGCCACAATCTCTTTGCATTGATCTAAAGCTTATGGAATCAACCTCACCACCGGAGATCGCCGGAATCCAGGTTTTCCATTGACGTCCTCCCCTATTTTCTCCAAGCTTTCTATTTTGGGCTTTTTCAAAGAAATTTGGAATTCCAAATAGATCTAACCGCATAGATTGATCCCAATTTGATGACTGATCATTTTGGGATCGAAATCAAGGCATAATTCATCATTGATCCCGGTTGATGGAAAACCATCAACGGTGATCGGGTTTCGCCGTTTAGAGAAGAAGACGATCTCCAGACCGTCTGATCCTTCTATTTGGATCGAACGGTCCAAATCTAGGCACACAATTTGATTTAAATCCCTTAAGGATCGTGGGGGTGATCTGGACCGTCTGATCCACAATCGGACGATCAAGATCGCCCGCACCACACGCTATCCCACACTTGACACGCCGCGGACACGCGATCGATCCATCCGCGGATCGATGGACCATCCGATCTTTGATCGGACTGTCCGTAAACGATCCCGCTCATTTCAACTCCACCGCGTGGGACCCTCCCTACTTAAAACCATTAAGATTTGTTAAATAATGATTTTAAAATTATTTAAAAATCAGAGAAACTTCAAAATATCATATAAAATCAAAGAAAACTCATAAAACTACAAATAAAAGCTCTATGGATTCATCTTGATGAGAATAATCCATAGAAATTAAAATCCCTAATTTTTATTAGGTACTTTTTCCTTAATTTGGGTTTAATTAAAAAATATTAAACCCTAATTACTCTCAAATTAATAATCCAATTAATTTAAATTTTGGGAAATAAAATTAAGCATAAAATACACCTTTGGTGAATTTTTGGGGATTTAATTCTCTGAATTCAAGAGAAATTGTAATTTCATGTGTTTAACCTTTAAATTAATTAAATTAATTACCCTTTAATGAAATAATTTGAAAACATTAATCCAATAACCTTAAATCAACATAATAAATATTAATGAACATTAGAATATGAATTAAACCTAATCAAACCTATATGAACCTAATAGATCACTAATTAACTCAATTAGGTAATTAAAAGAATTAAAAAATTCAATTAAATAACCTGAACTTAATTAAATCATAATAAATCAACCAATTAGCCAAAAAATATAAATAAACCCTCATTTCAATGAATAATAAATAAAAAATAAAATCCCATAATGAATTTTAATAAATTAGGCTTAATTTAGGTTTTATTGAAATAATCAAAATCTTAATTACACCCTAATTACATCTCTAATCAAGTTGAAACTTTAGAAACATAAAATTGGTGTGTAACCCCACTTGCCATAATTATCTCAAACCCAATTGGTCTATAAATTTGGAATTCTTGATTTTCCAAATCTCTAGGTCAATATGAACTAAATAATAATTAAGAAGAATCATTAATTCATTGAATCAACAAATAAATTGAACTAATATGAAATAAACATCAGAAATACTTAGGGTAATTCATCAAAACTTTCTAAGTCAAAGAATTTAATCAAATATCAAAATTATAAGAAAATCAATACTTAATGAAATTCAAACATAATTAAACAACTTAAGTTAAGTTTAAAGAAACCACTCATCCTTAATGAATTTAAATAATGAATCTAAAACCTAGGTTAATTAAATCAAATTAAGAATAATCTATAAACAAACCTATGATATTAATTCATATTAATAAATTTAAACCTTAAGCTTACAAATCCATGATTTAATATCTTAAGTTAAATTGAATGAAATCAAACTTAAATCAAACTTTTTAAATTAAAATAAACTAGATCAAATGAAATCCATATAACTTAATTCAAAATAAAATAAATCAAACAAATTAAATCAAATAAAGCAATTCAAACAAATGAAATAACATAAATCAAATCCAAACATAAATAAAATCAAAAGGATTAATTAAAATACTTAAGGATTTTAGTTAGACTTTTGAAAACTTCATTAGAATTTAGGATGTTGAATGGAAAGAGCTCCATCTAAAAATGGAATCATTCCATCCTTCATTCTTGAAAACCTATACAACTTTAACCAAATAAAATGAACATAAAAAATGAGAATTAAATCATTAAGCCGTTTGAATTGAAACCAACCAATGGTAAAAAATTAAATCAATTCAAACTTCAAACTTCAAACTTAAACTTAAAGGCCTAGCAAAGCCTTGCCACACAAACCCCACTTCTACACACACTAGATTACTTAGGTCACGAACTCTAGATCTAGGTTAGATCATTCTGTGATTTTCTTTTAATCTCCTGTGATATGTTGTGTTGTGCTTCACATGTTCGTGTGGTGTATTACTTTAGACTGGATGCATAGGCTTGTTTGTTCGTTAGACTGAATGTTAGGACATTCTTTCTAGATTTAACATTATTTTCTGCAGGGGACTTTGTTAAAGGGATCGTTGTAATAAATAAATCATAAAATTATTTGCTTGCAGGTGCTAAAAATCCCTTAACATAGTCCATAGGATAGGTGGGATTGGAAAGCAACTAATGCTAAGCCCGTATGTTTGTGAAATATAAATGACTTTGTGTGCTGTGTGTATTTCCTAACATATGTTTTGCAAGGCTTAGGATTTCTTTTGAATTTTAAATGTAAATTTGAGCTTAGAATTAGGTTAGGATCTATAGGGTCTAGGATTAGCTTGAGTTAACCCAACCAGGAGATGGTGCGGTGGTCCCCTGTGGGAGCCCGATGGATGTCCTTGAAGAAGGAGACTTTCTGGAAAGAAGACCCATAGATCTAAACTTCTAATTCTAGGCCGGGTAGTATAAAGGCAGAATCAGATGCCCATTTTTCTTTCCTCTGGAGTGTACAGTAGTACCCGGCTGCATTGGCCTTTTTCTTATATAATTTAATTTGGCTTGATTTATTTTGGGTGTGCAATAGAAACAACATGCTTTTCTTAAGTTTCTTTCTGTGCTATGTTTGTGCTATGATGAATGCTTGGACGTAGGCTCATAGGATAAACTAAATTTTCTACCTAACTAAATCAATTGAAACATAAAAATAAATATAACTCATAATCTTTATATAAAAGCCTAGGCCATTAAAGCAAGATAAAATATGTAGCAACCCCTTAGCTGGATGTTTTAATATCATGCATAATCATATTATTTCACTCTTGATTAATGAAGGACTTCCATCCTTGCCAGAGAACCCGAGCTTGACCTTTGAGAGCTTATGATGGAAGTACACCTTCTTCTATTCTGATTTGGCCCATAATCTTTTTCTAATTACATGCATTAGGCATAAATTGCATTCCTATGGCTTAAAATGAATCTTGAGTCAAAATTTATTAAAATTTGAAAAATGTGCATTAGTTAGATGCATCTTCATACCATACATAATCTTAGAGAATAGAGAGTAAGCCTAGGTTCATAGATTTCTTTCCTAAAATTATAACAGCCCAGCCATCTTGCATTCATATGACTTAGCCTCATTATTTTAAAAATGCACTTAGGTGATGTTAGATGGAAACCTTCTTCAGGCAGGTTGTAAGTCCAGAAGAGTCAGGGATAGGTTAGTTCCCTCAAGTGAGGAGAATGGCCAATGATTCTCAAGGATAGAATTAGGTCGAGCATCTGACATGTGTCAGAAGCACCTGTAGACTAGGTTCTGAAGCATCCTTTTAGGAATAAGTCTTCAACCCAAGGCATTTCTACAGTCTTGTGCTGCTAGAATCTAAATCCTAGATTTCTAAGAAAATAACAACTTAAAATCTAAAATTAAATCCCAAGTTTGAAGCCCAATCATAGGATAGATGAAATGTCTACTGGGCATCCCAATATCAATAGACATTTCCTACTTTTTCCCATTTGACTCTTAAAAAAAATAACTCTCTCCAATTTGGGCCTCTCCTAATTGAATTTCTCAAAAT
This sequence comes from Cymbidium sinense, assembly GCA_021442155.1. Taxonomy (NCBI): domain Eukaryota; kingdom Viridiplantae; phylum Streptophyta; class Magnoliopsida; order Asparagales; family Orchidaceae; genus Cymbidium; species Cymbidium sinense. Next base: position 107,918,863 of record CM038217.1, read on the forward strand.
CAATCCTTTGAAAGCTACCTTGGTAATCTTTAAGAATAACCACTTATTTCTTTAATCGAGTATTCTTGGGGAAGAGACCCTTCCTAAGATGTAATTAACTATGAGGCTTACCTTTATAGGGTACCATGATCAGATAAAATAGACCATGTTCTACTTTTCCATGTAGTTCGTGGAAAAATACTGCACACCTAAAGACCCATTAGCCTTAGGAGTCTTTTATTGAAATGATTGAATCCATTATATGAAAGTATGTTTATCTTTCGAGATAATATGCTTATTCCTTAATGCTGTATTTGATCATCTAAATAAAATATTCCTAAACTCTTTTTTTCTCTATTCTAGAGAAAAGAACCAACAACGTGTTGATAAAAGTTTTCACCCATTGAGTTCTACAACCAATGAACCAATATTCCCCGTTGGGAGAGGGGCTATCAAGTGTAAATCAGTAGGATGCAATTCCAATTGATCCTCACACTCCATCAAAAATATCTAAAACTCAACAATAGAAGCACACCAAAAAAGAACACAAATTTGAAGAACCTTTAGAGGTACAACAAGAAGCCTTCATAGTAGAAAAACCAGATGATTGGAGACAACCCTTCATCAACTATTTTAAATAAGGCAAATTACCTACCAGAAAATTGTTGGCCTCATAAATAAAGAAGAGAATAATATGATATGCTTATGTCAATGATACTTTATATCGCAGGTCTTTTGAACAGATGTGGCTATGATGTTAGGAAATGAGGAAGCTAGTAAAGTGATATCTGAAATTCATGAAAGACTTTGTGGTGCACACCAATCGGGTCCTAAGATGGCAATCAAAATCTAGAGGATAGGTTATTATTGGCCATCAATGGTGAAAGATTATATTGATTATGCAAAAAGGTGTTATGAATGTTAATTCCATGATAATATCATTCATCAACCTCCGAATCCATCGCATTCAATGATCGCATCTTGGCCATTTGAGTGTTGGGGAACAGATATAATCGGACCTATTGATTCACCATCGTCAGCAGGTCATCACTTTATCTTAGCCGTAACTGATTATTTTTCCAAGTGGGCGAAGCAGCTCCATTTAAAGAAGTTACTGTTGGTCGAGTCATCGACTTCTTCACTCATAATGTTATCTATGGATTCGGTATAACAGTGAGTCATCTCACACAACGACCCAGTATTTAAGAGTGCAAAGATCTATAAATTCGCTAATCGATATAAAATTGATTGACAATATTCATCAATTTATAATCCAAGAGACAATGATTTGGCAAAAGCTTTTAATAAAACACTTATCAAGCTACTCAAAAGATCCTCACTAGAAACAAAAGAGAGTGACATATTAAAATGCTCAAGGCGTTATGGGCATATAGAACTACTTACAAGATGCAAACTAAAGTCACTTCTTATTCTTTAACTTTTGGTGTCGAAGTAGTTTTGGCATTAGAAGTCGAACTACTATCACTTCAAGTAGCTATCCAGTATAATCCCACTCAAGAAAAGAATGTCCGTTTATGGATGGAAGAGTTTAACACATTTGACAAAATCAGACTTCAAGCCCAACAAAGCTTAGAAATCTATCGAGCAAGAATATCTAAAGCCTTCGATGGAATAATGCATTCTCAAACTTTTCAAAGAGGAGAGTTGGTCTTAGTGCTGAGAAGATCGATAATCGCTCACAAAAGAATTGGTGATAAATTTGAAGCTAATTGGGAAGGCTCTTACATCATAGAGAAGGTATACGAAGGAGGAGCCTACCAGCTTATTAATTAGAATGATAAACGGCCTATGCCACCCATCAATGGACGTTATCTCAAGAAGTATCATGTCTGAGTGCATATGATTGCATGATTAGATAAATATTATATTTATGACTCCTCATATTATATATATGAAATAGCACTCAAAAATTCAATTGCATTACGAGAATGCATTTTCAAATTGCGATGAAATTCCCCCTGCAAGATAGGGGACATTTTTATATATTTATTTAGGTTGATATCGTGCTTTCTACCAATATCCCATATATGATCAACAATAAGTCTCATCTAATTTTAGCTCGAAAATCCCTCTATTAGATAGGGGGCATTTTTTAAAATTTTTTATATTAGAAAAATACTTATGTCTATTTTGGGTTGGCATCACGACTTGTACTGAGATCCCCAAATAATATTTAAAGTTATATTTGTTTAAGTCGCAGGTGACCTTGCGAATAATAGGCAAGATTACATCCACTCGGACATGTAGAGGACAACTTCAAAGGCTAGAGGTTCGTCTCCCGAACTCATCAAAATCTTAAAGATCAAGAGAAAGAGCTTCCAAGTTTCATCGGACTCACTGAGTCCAAATGTGGCCGAGTCGCCAAAAAATTGTAAAAGAAAGGCCGCAACGAAAGAGCCCCTCTCTTGTTTGTTTATTGACTACAGTTGTATATCCTCCAAAGCTGATCCAACTCAATGAATTTAAGCGATCCGGATACGAATAATCTTTCCACTTCATTGATGAATCAAGAGAGGATCCAAGGAGAAGTCTGAACAACAACAAAGCACAAACCTACATAACTTCTTCAATACGTCCAACAAAGCAGCAAACACAGGGATGAAGAAGACTTAATGCTCATCTTGAAGACTAAGTCATCAACTCGCATCCTTCAACAAATCCGTCAAAGCAATAAGCAAAGGACTGAAGGTATGTACATTCTCCTGACAAGTCAATTCAAAAAAATCAGGTTAATTCTTCAAAAAGTCCACCAAAGCAATAAGCAAAGGACCGAAGGTATGTACATTATCCTAACAAGTCAATTCAAACAAATTAGGTTAATCCTTCAACAAGTCCACCAAAGCAATAAGCAAAGAACCGAAGGTATGTACATTCTCCTTACAAGTCAACCTGGACAAATCAAGTCAATACTTCCTCAAGTCCATTAAGCACAAAATTATGACATAAGGAACCCAAAATTCAAAAAAAATATGTATAAAATTCTTCCTTCACCAAGCCTACTAAGCATGAAGCAAAGGCAAAAGGAGGATTAAAGATACAAATCACTAAGATTATACATTTGATAAGCCCATCAAAGCATTATGCATATGGCCAAAGGTATCTCATCCTACCTGATGAGTCAATAAAAGTGAATCAGGTCAAATCTTATATGGTAAACTAATTTACAAAAAATATGGTTCACTTCATACACACACCACATTTGTTGGGGCACATTTGTTGACCTATAAATGATTTTCATTTGCTTAATTAAGCAAGTATATTAAAATAAGCAAGAATCAAATGCAGTGTCATGAAAATGAGAGTTGGAAGCACACGAATCATGATCGAAATTGATCGAGGTGTCCTTCAATCATGAAATCAACTGTACCAATGCATTCAGAATAGAAAAATCAATTAAAATTGATATTTTACATAAATCAATTGTCATTCAATGAAGGAAAATAAATAGAATAGAAAAATTCATGAATATTGAAGTCACGAGGCCTTGACGCCATCCGAATGAGCTCCTTTCGCAAAACGGATTGCGCCATTATCGCTAAAATATCGAAAAATATTGAACAAGACCTTTTGCAATCGATTCGATCAAGTGTGAACCAAATAGCAAGCCTCGGAGTGCGATAACGCCTAAATTAACCTCAATTTTGCTTCGATCGGCCTCGACATTACCCAAATGATCTCTGATTGTAAAACAGATTGCGTCGTTGAATTTGGAATGTCAAATTTACCTAGAAATGATACCCAAATTATGTGAGTTTGATTTCGGCAAGATTTTACATAAATCTCAATGCAATCGGATCATACGAAGATAAAGAAACTTATGGTATTTATTTTTAATATGATAAACATAATATTTATAAATAATTTTATTTCAGAACTAATTCAAAATTAAATTGAGCCCTAAATAGCCTTAACTTTTCCCAATATTTTGAAAATCCCATTCAACTTTATTTAGAAGGATAATTAAGTGGTAATTAAGGCTGTGAAATCCCATGATTCCTTCCCGATTAATTCTCCTAGCCAAACGGATTCAAGGGGCTCGGGCTCTCTCTTTTCTCCGGCTGGATTCGGTGGATTGAACTAGTCGTCATCCTATTTTGTCCTCTCTCTCTCTCTCTCTCTCTCTCTGTCTGCAACTCCCTCGTCTGCTTGACACTCTCTCTCGATCAAATGCCAACCGAGCTCTCCATCTCTCGTTCTCTTCTCTCGGGCAAGAATCCACGCCGAAGCGAGTATCTTCCACACCTCGCCCCTCCCGTCTTTCCTCTCTATCCTTGATGGTTTAAGAAAAAAGTTGTGAAGGTAACCTTCGCTTGTTCTCTTGGCTGCTTTATATGCACTTCAGCTTGTCTAAATCTCATGAACATGCTCCCTATAGTAAAGCCGAACAACGGCCATGATTTTATATAGGCTCTTATCCTTGCTTTAATCCGTAAAATTGAAATCCATAACTTCTCTGCTCATCTCTAGTTCACACAAGACCAGGAAGCCCAATCTCCCCTTAAACTGTAAGCCCCGATTCCTTCTCCGGCCTCCCCCTTTCACCAACGGTGGCTACTGAGAGGCAACTCTACCATCAAGTAGGTTCCTCTTGGTTCAGGTGTTTCCCTCATCTAATTCCCTCCTTCTCCAGCTTCCACACAAACGATCGTAGCCAAGAGGGAATTCCATCATGAGGTGGGTTCCTCTCGGTTTCTAATATTTTCCTATTTATTTCCCTCTCTCTCGGTTTACTACTCCAGTAAGCTGCATGAGATTTTCTTGCTTCTTCCCGTCGGTTGTCAAAATAGCAACCCTCTCCACTCACTCAGTCGACAGCTTTGCTACTAATTTCCTTCCCCTTCTCTTGGCATACTGAGCTCTCTTTCTTTCTCTCACCATCCTCTCTTTATCTCCTCCAAAATAGAAAATAAGATTTCAAGATGTAATTTGTGGATGCATAGGAATGTATGGATGTGGAAATTGTATTTTATGTGTTTCTTTATGCAGGTTTGAAGGCCTCATCATGCTCATACAAGATGAAAATCGGCCAAGGTATTTCAAAACTCCAACCATCATGCTCATCAGGGTGTGACGAGTAAGCCAAAATTATTAGATGTAGCTCCCGTATGTCGAAATGTCAAAATTTCATCAAATTTTTGAGACTTAAACTTAAAAAAAATAGATTTAGCATTAAGCTAAATATAAAATATAAAGTCTTAAAAATGAATTTACAATTAAATTTGAAGGAGCTCAATAAATATTAATATCATATAAGAGTGAATTAAGTAAAAAAATGAGTTCATTCACTTAATTCATCACCAAAAATGGAGGTTGAGTCTATTATCTCATAGATTAAAATAAATGAGGATATTCAAGTCAAATGCAAGTGAAACTTAAGAAGGATAATACCAAATTCATAAGAGACTTACAATAAATTTGAAGTCCAATTTTCAAATAAAAAAAATGGAACTTTATATGGAGTTAAGGATAAATCCATATTGGATTTGATGTATTTTATATGAGAAAGCTTCTCTTTGAATATTCAAAGTGTTAAATTTATGAATAAGTAATCAATATGAATAATATCAATTGAACACTTGAATAATCACATTTGATGTCAAATGAAGTAAGGATCTCAATTGAATACCAAATGACAAATGATTGGTGGTAAATCTAAATGTCCAATTCCAAATTAAGAATAAAAATGTGCAAGAAATTTAGTAGCTTTTTTACAAGCACAAATTCAATTTGGTAACTCATGATCAACCATGAATGTAACCTTTAAAAGAATCATTTGGATCTTGCACTTTAAGTCTGGTTTGAAGCACAAGAGATTTGTTGAGTGATATTTTCAAGCTAGAGCAAAAATCAGATGAGCTTCATAAGAGATTCTCATTGAAACTAAATAACCTAGTAGCAAGTATGGTCAAGACTTCTTAGTGAATAAATGACTCATATTTGAAAAGAGATTCAATTTGGATAAGCTTGCATAAAGAAAATATAATAGCTTGCTTGGAGAGAACAAAAATTGAATGTGATGACTAATGGAGATTTAAATGTTTGTTAATAAGTCAAGTAAAGATGCAATTTGAATTGCATATATAAAGCTTAAAATTTGCCACCAAATCTGTAATTCTTCATACAAACAGACAGAAGGTGATACTAAATTAAATTCTACATGAATTATAGAGCTTCCTTCAATACAAAAAAATTAAAAAATTCTCATTCTAATTATGATTTTAAAAAATCAATGATTTCATTAATTATATGGAATTATCTAAATTAAAAATACGTGCATGTGCTTGAAAATAGAGATTTAAAGTATAAATTTTAATTTCTAAAAAGGCTACGCAGGCTAAGTTGAATTAAATAAATATGAAATTAGTCTCATAATTTAGAAATAAAATTACCTAAATTACTAAATATCATGGGCCTCGACACTTGTACTAAATACTTAAACTTAGTGTCTCAGGATATTGCGTGGGTTTAAAATAAAAAAAAAGGAGTGGGTGGAAGAAGAATGATGAAATTGATTCAATCCTTTATGACTATATGCATGTAAGCTAATGAATGTCTCTATATGCTGATTCAAATCAATGAAAGAGATAAATATTTAACTTCATAGAATATGATCATAGTAGGCCTAATCCTCTATGCATGAAATAGTGTTGACATGGCCTGCTAACTGATCAACTTCTAAATGAACTTAAATTATAGTAGATCATAAAACAAAATCTTCTATATTTGCAATGGAGTTGACAAGGTCTATTATGATATCAATTTTTTAAGGAATTTAAGTAACACATAAGTCATAGACCCGACCCTCTACTAGCAAATAAGTAGAGTTGACAAGGTTTACCCTAATGGTAGCTGAGTTTATTGAAGATATCAACTGGAGGGATAACTATTATCACAAATTCAATATTCTTAAATTCAAAATACTTGAAATATAAATCTAGATCTGATCCTCTATTATTAAATTAATAGAGTCGATAGAATCTAAAATAATAAACTAAATGATTAAGCAGACTTATATATCCCGATGATGGCTGCGTTAATTGAAAATCTCAACCGGAGGGAATATTATCATCAAAAGATACTTGAGCTCTAAACTAATTCATCATAAAACTAAATTTCAACTAAATAAATATCTGAACTAAATAAAATATATTATTTAAATGCTTAGAGCAAACAATTCATCCACTCATCCAACATCATTTGTTGGGGATGACAGATTAAGAAAACTCTAGCTCACAAAAGAGCTAATGTTAAGTCAAATAAATCACTATATTCAAACTCAAATAATCTCATGCCAGTAAAGACGTGGCCCATATCCTCTGTCTGTATGATTTGGCCAGTAGGCTCCATATATGATGTGGTTATGACCAGAGTGCTCTGATCGAATGGTTGCTACTAAATAGCACCATTATATTACGGTCACAATTGTAGCACGTATGTTCCCCAATAGCTCAGCCTCTTTGAGTTATGAATCATATAGTATATTTGATAGGCACAAAGCCTTTTTATCATTAAGGTAGACTTAAGATTATCTCCTTGGACAAACACCACCCAAGGTCTATAAGGATTACTTGGATGATGTAACCCATGACTGAGGATCCTTTGGTCAAGTTGGGTCGACTATCTCCTCTGACTAAGTAGACTAGGGACCACGACAACCTAGGATGATGGAACCATGGGATCTTGATCGGGCACATCATCATTCCACCAACCATAAGCTTTAAGTTAAATAATGGTGAATTTCATAAATTCTAAAACCCAAATTTTATACTCCATATGATGCTACTATACGCTATGCATTTAGCAATCTAACGACTAGCCTTAATCAAAAGTTTTCTCTCAGCATTGGGAGGGGTAATTAACTATAGGTGCTTGCTCCTATAGGAAACCTGGAACCAGATCTAAAGTCCTCACAAAATAAGAATGAAATCTTGGGTAGTGTCTTATCTACTATTACATCTACCTTCTGAAAGTTTGACTGACACATAAATCAAACTCTCTTAATCGAGAGGTCGGTGGCAAATTTTCAAAGAGGTCCTAATTCCACATTTGGAGTTGGAAGTCCATTGGAGACGCCGATCAGAGATCCATGTTCAAAAGGACAAAGAGGAAGAGGAGGATACAATGGCTATAAAAATAGTGTACATGGCACAACAAGTCAGCGAGCCATCTGGTGTGCGCCAATATCAACATAGATGCCGTACAACAACACCTCCCCCTTAACCTAGAGAATAACAAATGTTCAAATAGAGGAAGCATCCTTTGGTTCTTCAGGAGAGGAACAACAAGAAGAAGAAGTAGAAGGAGAAAGGGAAGAAAATCCTACCTTCATAGATACAACCACTTTAGCAGAGGTACAGAGGCAAATTCAGCATCAAATGAAAGTCAATTATAAAGAAATCTCTTAGTTGAAGACAAAAATGAGAGAAATGATGATGCAGATGATTGCAATGATGCAGTTAATGCAAAAAAATATTATGGTAGGTCCAACACCTATCCCTCTAAATAATCATCAAGCCTCTAGCAGTGCCCACAACAATCCTCTAGTAGTGGCCACAACGATCCTCTAGCCAACCCTATATTACATGCTTCAAGAGTGCAAATTAAGCCTGAAGTGAGGGTTGAAGTGAACGAGTCAACTCGGCAACCTACTTCTCAAGATATACAGAGCACATCTGAAGTGATAACCTCCCAGTTTGATAATATCTTGAATGAGAAAATCAAAGCTGTTATAGCTGCGGAGCAAGCAAAAAATTGGTGAGCAAGGGTGGTTCATATCCCGTGGAGTACGATCAAGTTCCATATCCAAAGGGCTACTCAATGCTAAAGTTCAATATATTTGATGACAATGGTAACCCTAAACAACGTCTAGCCCACTTCAAAGCATCATATGGTAACACAGGGGGTAATGATGTGTTATTATTCTGCTAGTTTGTCAGCAGTCTGACTTCCACTACTTTCAAATGGTATGCTGAGTTGCCAAATGACTCAGTCAAGACTTTTGCTGAACTTGAAACCATGTTTATCAAAATGTTTGCTAGCATAATTAAGAAGACAACTATTGTTGATCTCGCCCTTTAGAAAAGGAAGAAAGATGAGTCGGTGACTAGGTATATCACACGGTGGCAAAACATGAGCATGAAATATGAACAACAGTTAGAATAAGAGCATGTAATTCAATTACTTATGGGCAACATTGATGACAAGATGACACCTTATCTCTACATTGCTTCAATTACCATATTTAAAGAGTTGTTTGATAGGGTGGCTAAATTTGAGAAATTATACTTATCACGCTCTAATAGCCATCTAGACAAATCCAAAAGAGGAAAAGCTCCATATCCAAAGAATCGTGAAACACATTTCACCTCCTTCAAGAAAGATACATGTAAGCGGATAGTCTATAACGCAAACAAAGCAAGGATACCTGCTTACCAAGAAAGACCAAAGCAGTCCTTCAATCCTGCTCCACAACCCATGCTCATACTTGGGGGAAATGAAGTACCTCGAGGCCGATTCAGTGAAGGCAACCGACTAAAGTAAATAAAAGGAGTGAATTACTCGATGGCCCCAACCCTCAAGGAAAAGTTGAATAAAGAGTATTCTTTTAAGAGATAAAGTGTGGCTAAACTATTCAAGCATGCACTCAAAGCAGGTCTTCAGCTACCAGAGTATAAAAGACCTGAAGAAGCTGGACAGGCTGATTATCCTAACTACTGTCCATATCATCGGGTGCTTAGCCATCCTATTAAAGATTGTTATATATTCAAAGATTGGCTAGAGCAAAAATATTGAAATGGAGAATTCACGCCATCAGACAGTATATTGGTATGTCTAAAGAAATAATCCACCAAGGTGATTATCTCCTCTCCAGTGCCATTAAGCAAAGATAAAGGCAAGGAGAAATTGGTTGATGATGAAAGGTGGCAAGTTGTAGTTTCTAAAAAGACTGCAAAGGTGTTGAAATAACTGGAAGACGTTCTTGGTATTAAGTGGAAGTCACCACTTATTCTCATACTCGAGTTGAAAGAAAACTTGAATTATGAAAAGGCTAGTTCATCCCATAAAAAATAGCCTAGCCAAGTCCCACAAGGGAAGGCCAAAAAGTCTACCAAGCCAAAGAATAAATCAAAGAAAAAGAAAAAAGACTGTAGCGCAAAAGATCATCAACAACATGGATGATTACATACAGCCAGTAAAATGACCTATCACACTTGCCAATTTTATTATCAAACTTCAGATCAGTGAATAAGCAGGGGAAGAAGATGAGAAACTTCCCACTAAGTCTTGCTTGGTGGTACATGAAGTTGATAATAACTTAAAGGAAATTTTTTTCCCAAATGTAGATGAATCATAGCCTGTCATAGCAGCAAACATGAAGAATGTAAAATTAGGCAGTAATTCTGAATCTTCAGGTCCATCATTGAATGGAGAGGAGGCTAATGTTGAAGCAACTGATTCATCTGAAGATTCATATTTGAAAGGAATAGCTCAAGTATAGTTGATAAGTGGTCGAGTCCTACCATCTCAATAGAGGAAAGAGCTAATAAATAAAGATAAAGGAAAAGAAATTAAAATCAATAAAAAAAGTTATCCCTAAGGATTCAAATAAGAAGCCTTCACCAACCAAGAGAATTGACTACAACATTCTATCCCACTTAAGAAAAATTTCAATGCAGCTCAGTGTGTACGAAGCACTTCTAATGTTAGAAGATCTCTGTAATACTTTAATTGAAGCTCTTAAAGAGCTAGAGAAGTTTGAAGCATATTTTGTTGAACACTATTTAATGGAGGCTTTGCACATTCAAGATCCTCTTGCCATCACATTTTCAGAAGAGGATCTTATGCTTAGAACTATAGAGAATAATCACACTATGTATGTTACAACTGGAAGTGATGAAGTTATAATACCACAGATCTTAATTGATCCTGGTTCTTCCATAAATCTAATGAATCTAAGAACCCACAGGTGGCTATCTCTAGATGTGCAACATCTGGGATGAGATAAAGTTTTGTTTTACAGTTTCAATGAGAAGGTACAAAAAATTGTTGGGTCATTTGTCCTTCCTCTCATATTCGAAGACCTCTACATAGAGGCCAAGTTTCATGTGGTCGATGCAGATACTTCCTTCAGAGCTCTTCTGGGCTGACCATGGCTTCATGAGTATGGCGTTATCCCATCTACACTGCATCAATGTATGAAATATACAAAAGACGGTGAAGAATGCAAAATTATGGGTGATATGCAATCCTTTGAGGTGCATGAAATGAAGATATATCAAGATGTCAGTTACTTCCTTCTAAGGGAATCAAAGATAATAAAATAACTAGCAAATACTGCATTTATTTCAAAACCCATAAAAGAACAAGTTAAGAAGAAGGGTGAAAATAAACCAACTAAAGGAAAAAAGATTATCTCAAATATCTCTATGGATGTAAAACAAGCCTAAAATAACTAGCATTGCCCCTTATTTAGGCAGTGATGCCGAAGAAGAAGAGGAATGTGTTCCTTTCAAATCTAAAGGTTCATGTGAATCTTCAAGCAAAGTGCTGATTGAGGAGGATTATTTTGACTCAGATTATGAATTCGAGTCCGCTTTTGAAGGCAAGGTATAGTGCACCTACTTTAAAACAATCATAGATCCGTCAGCAGCAGAGACTACACTTGTAGTCATTCCTATTCCTCCCCAACATTTCAAAGAAATCACCCCTCGAGAAATCCACAATGTTAAAGAATTGGTGACTTTCTATGTGCCTCCCCTCCCTGGAAGGCATGGGCCAGGAAGTCTATTTTATATGTCCAGAGGATGTCAAAGAGAAGATCCTAATTGGGTAATGCAGTTATCAGAAGAAGAGGAAGCTGTACCCACAAGGATGACAAAAGATTATTCTTCAAAAATGCAGGGCTTAATGTGTAGGTATGGTATCCATGTCAGAGCAAGCAAGCAAAGGACTAAACTCTTTGAGATGATGTGGTACCCAAAAGGCTCTCAAACAATTGGTAGAAGAAACAAGCACACTACCAATGGTCTTGGGTTCATCCAAGATAATGGTCAACAAGAATACACCTATTACACTATAACAGGAATAGAATTTGAGAGTGATAATGAAAATGAGAATGATATTTTGGAAGTTAGTCTTGCAAATAATGAAGAAGTAGAAGTTAGGCCATCACTTGAAGAACTTGAAGATGGTGGGCAGGCGACTACTACGGATGAACTCAAAGAAATTAATATGGGAAATGAGGAAGAGTCTTGCCCAGCGTTTATCAGTGCCCTACTTTCCCAAGATAAAGTGGAAGAATTAAAAGTGTTACCTTGTGAATTCAGGGACTACTTTGCTTGGACATATGTCGAAATGTCAGGCTTATCCCCTGACATAGCAGTTCACAGACTAGCAATCAAGCAAGATGCAGCACCAGTCAAGCAGGCCTCTAGGTGAATAAGATTGGAGATTGAAGAGCAGGTGGTGGAAGAAACCAAGAAGCTCATTAAAGATGGTTTCATTCGGGAAGAAAAGTATGCTGACTGGATAGCTAATATCATCCCTGTGAAAAAAAAGAATGGCGATGTATCTGTATTGACTTCAAGGACTTAAATAAAGCATGTCCAAAGGATGACTTTCTGCTCCCTGTATCAGAATTGTTAGTGGATAATACTTCAAACCACGATATGTTCTCATTTATGGATGGATCTTTACAACCAGATTAAAATGGTTCTAGAAGATGAGAATCACACCTCATTTAGGACACTAATCAACATATATTGTTACACAGTCATGCCCTTCGGTTTGAAGAATGCTGGAGCTACATACCAAATGGCTATGACGCACATCTTTGATGAGCTAATTCATCAAAAAGTAGAGTGCTACATTGATAACCTTGTTGTCAAGAGTATAGATCACAAGATCATCTTAATGACTTGAGGATAGTCTTTAAAAGAATCAGGAAATATGAGCTCAAGATGAATCCTCTCAAGTGTGCTTTTGGAGTCTCCTCGGGGAAGTTCCTTGGATATGTTGTGCACCGTAGAGGGATTGAAATCGATCCCAATAAAATCAAAGAAATAGTTAAAATGCCTCCTCCAAGGAGCCTTCGCCAACTCGTTCCATACAGGGACATCTTGCATTTATTAGAAGATTTATATCAAATCTATAAGGCAAATGTCAACCCTTTGCAAAGTTAATGAAGAAAGATATTCCTTTTAAATGGGACAAAGAATGACAAGAGACTTTGATAAGATCAAGAAATATCTATTAAATCTACCTATTCTTGCAGCACCGATCTTAGGAAAGCCTCTCATCTTGTACACAGCAGCATTGGAAGAATCTCTCGGTGCTCTGTTGGCATAACATAATGAAGAAGGCAAGGAGAACACTCTATACTACATTAGTCAAAGACTAATAGAGCAAAAATATGCTATTCTCTAATTGAGAAGCATTATTTGGCGTTAATTTTTTATGTTCAAAAGTTACGTCATTACATGATATATCATAAAATTACTCTCATCTCAAGGATCGATCCGTTGAAGTTCTTGATGACAAGACCAATGTTAACAAGTCACTTGGCATGATGGTTTGTCCTTCTACTATAGTTCGATATCACATATGTTCCTCAAAAAGTGATGAATGGGCAAATTCTAGATTTTCTTACTGCACATCCCATCCCAGCAGATTCATCGCTTAATGATGATCTTCCTGACGAGCAGATCATGTATATATATGAAAAAGAAAAGCAATAAATATGATAATTGTACTTGATGGAGCTTCATCCATCAAGTACACTTAACCCACAAACCTCCCAAAGACTCGAGCTAGCATCGGTCTCATCTTGATCACGCCAGAGGGTGGTATAATGAGGCACTCCTACAAACTGACTCAACCATGAACCAACAATGAAGTAGAGTATGAAGCGTTGGTGGTAGGTCTAAAGGAAGCTATTTCTATGGGGGTCTAGAATCTACAAGTTTATGATGATTCTCAACTCATCATTAATCAAGTGTTAGGCCTTTACAAAATCAACAAGCTTGAATTGGCTCACTACCACAAGCGAGTTCTTAACCTTATGAAGCAAATCTCAAATATCATTATGACTCGAGTCTCCCGAGCTAAGAATAGCAAAGCAGACTGTTTAGCTAAGTTAGCTAAAGAGATGGTGAGTATGGATGATGATGACTACATAATAATTAGTGTTTGTACTCATTGAATTTTAGAGCCAGCAAATCTAAAATCCCCACTGGAAAAGGGGTCATCAAATGCATATCAATAGGATGTAACTCACGTTGCTCCTCACACTCCCTTATAAATTACTTCTCAAAGTTAATAAGACAAGCCTCAAGCCATTCAAAAGGAAAGACTTCAACCTAAGGAAGCGCCAAAACCACAAAATGAAGTTCTTACAGTAGAAGAGAAGAAAGATTGGAGACAACCCTTCATCGATTACTTCAAGGAAGGCAAATTGTCAAGCAATAAGTCGATAGCTGCATAACTTGAGAAAAGGCTTCGACTGTATGCTTATGTTGTCAATACCCTTTATCATAGATCCTTGAGCAGATATAGCTATGATGTTTGGGAATAGAAGAAGCCAACAAAGTAATTGTTGAAATTCATCAAGGACTTTGTGGCACACACCAATCATGACCCAAAATGGCTTTCAAACCCAAAAGAATGAGATATTACTGGCCATCCATAGTAAACAATTGTATCAATCATGCCAAAAGATGTCATGAGTGCCAGGTCCACAGTAATATAATTCATCAACCTCCAAATTCGTTGCACCCACCGATAACATCTTGGCCATTTGAGTGCTGAGGGACGAATGTAATTGAACCGATTGATCCACCTTCATCAGCTGGCCACCGGTTCATCTTAGCAGTCACATATTATTTCTTCAAGTGGGCTGAAGCCTCTCTATTCAAGAAATTTACAGCTGAACAGGTTACCAACTTCTTCACCCACAATATTGTCTATAAATTTGGTGTGCCACGCCAAATCATTTTAGACAATGGGCCAGCCTTCAAAATCATTAAAGTCTATAGATTTGTTAATCGACATAAGGTTGATTGGCGATATTCATCAATTTATAATCCGAGGGTAAATGGCTTGGCTAAGGCTTTCAATAAAACACTAGTCAAATTACTTAAAAAAATTCTCACAAAAAATAAAAGAGAATGGCATAACAAGCTTGTGGAAGGGTTTTGGGCTTACCGCACCACTTACAAGACTCCCACAAAATCTACTCCATATGCACTAGTGTTTAGGGCTGAAGCAGTTCTACCACTTGAAGATGAGCTACCCTCACTTTGAGTAGCCATTTGTTGACCTCCACATATGTTCACAAATCAAATGAAGTACAAAAAGTTAAAGTTAATAATTAACCAAAGCAACATCGCATGAATCGAAGTTTAAAATGCCCTAATCGTGATCGAATTCTATCATAATCATCTCAATTTAAAAATTCAGCTTCATAAATGCATCTAAAATATCAAAATTATATAAATAAAAAATATATTAGGTCAATTAATAGCCAATCAATTAATTAAAGTCAAATTTTAATGAAATTATGTGCATATCAAAGTAGGGAGGCCTCAACGATGTCTGAACAACCTCCGTTCATAAAATTGATTGCATTGTTGTTGTCGAAATATTGAAAACAATCAAACGACACCTTCTACGATCAATTCAACAAAGTCTACATGAACTTTGAGTGATTCAAATACGACATCACATAATTTATGCCCAATATCACTTCGACCATCACCGATATAGCCCAAATAATTTCTGATTGTGAAATCGCATCGTTGCGTTTGACACAAAAAAATATCTGAAATCGATATTAATATTGATATGGTTTGTCACATAAAATAATTTCATATTGGCAGAAAAATATTAATTATAATACTATTACCCGTTAATTCATAATTAGGCCACTAACAGATGCTTAATTCCCTTAACCCCTATCCTAATCTGATCGCCCAAGCCTATCAATTGGATTGGCCGCTTTGCCTAAATCTCATTTGACACCCGTTTGGGCAACCAATCGAACGAGCTGATCAGCTCTAATACCCTAAAATTGAACGGCGACTAGACCATTCAAGCGATTTTCCCCTCTTTCGTGTGATCCCTTCTCTTGTTCTCGTCCAGAGCTCTCTGTCTCTTTGCTCTTCGATCGACCCACCCGACCTCCCTGCTTGGTTCACCCATCCCCCTCAAGCATTCCGAGCCCAATTTCCTTTGCCTTTGGTACTATCCGGCTAGTCGAGCGAGAGATCCTAGCTATCTTAACTGAAAGCTCTCCTTCTTCTTCCTCTTTAGCAATCAAACTCTTCAGGTCATCTCTATCTAACTCTAAGCACGTTTTATGCATTTTTGCTTTCTTTGGAGATTAGGATTTGATGAATCTCTTTTTAGATGCTTAGAATGATGATATAATTTGATCTTAAAGTTTGGGATGATGCATGACCCAAGCTTTATATTGACTGCTATTATTTATGGGTTTTATATCTTTAGTTTTGCTGAAATGATTTCTTGTTCATGAAATAACATTTGTTAAACCTCTCTTACACATTTAAAATAAGGTTAAGGGTATGAAAGAAGAGTGAGATGATGTATGGCTCAAACCCTAACCTATTTGCAAATTTTTCTTTTCTTTTCATGCTCCAATTTGCTGTTTGAATGAAATGATTCATGCTAAGCCTCTTTCATATGCTTGAAATGAAATTAGAAATGTGAGAATGAGGTTAGAGATAATGTGTGGTTTAAGCTTTAAGTTATATGTGGGTGTCTCCCTTTGAATATTATAGATTTGCTGCTCATTGTTTCCCTTCAATTGTATTTATTGCAAAATACATAAAAAATAATATTAATAAGAGAAATTATGGAAGTTTGTCTTATTGTTTGAGGTGATTAAAAAAAAGAGAGAGAAAGCCATTACTTTCTATGGAAATTGGATATGTGTTTATGTCTCATTGCTCCAAATGTTGAATTTGAGAAAGAGGCCAAAAAAATAATAAGTAATGAATGAGATGGTGTTTCTTTTTTATTTCTTATATAGTCATGGTATTGGGATATGTCGAGGTTGGATTTCTTATAAAGTTACCATGTTATTTAACTCCACTATTAGCAAAACAAAAGAGGGGTTTCAGATTTAACTCTGCTATAGTGGTGAGCAATTAAAAAAAAAGGAAGGTCTTCAAATGGGATTGAAGGTTTCAAATTTTTTTTTAGTTCATGTTATTGGAATCATGTTAAAGAGGACTAATTTCTACCCTACTCCTTAATCCTTTCCCCTTTTAATGGAAAATTCCAATATTATGTGCAATGTTCAATCGCCATATGAGTTGTTCAGTTTCTATCATTTGACACTTCATTACCATGCAAGTTTATGTGATGCCTATTTTGTGAAGTATGTTGTTTAGTGTAAGTTCAAAATGAATCCAATATGAACTTTTCTATTAAGTCAATCCTTTTCAAATGAAACAAGAAAATGGGAGTTTATGTGTATAGCATCCTACATGGCTTCTTTCATGATACTAAGGGTTGAAGTTTATTTATGCACGATCTTATTTCATTTCCTATTGTTGGATAGCATAGACTTTGGGTTTCATTTAAGTATTGTGCTATGTCTCACTTACAAATAACTATCATGTTACCTGAAATGGGATTCCATACAAGTGAGGTGTGACATTGTTACCTTTATGTTACAAAGGGAGTTGAATTTTGCTTGCATGCAATCCAAAGTAATACTTTTATAGTAGTCCAAAATAAGTAACATGATTTTTTTTAAATGAAAAGAAAGAAGTAAATGAGATAAATTGATTTAGAAGATCTTCTTTCTTATCTATGCACACATTTTTCCTTTTAATTCTTATATCAATTGTGGCTTCAAAAAAGGGGGATATTTTCCTTTTTATGATCAAAGTAAAAAATGATTGAAAGATGTCTACATATGATTGAATATTCATGTTATAGCTTGCTACTTGAATTTTTCAAAAGTAAAATGCAATTGAAGTAGTGATGAAAATCATGTCATTGTAAAGAAGCTTAAGTAGTATTTAATTCTATACATATGCAAATGTATGTTTCTAAATATGCTTTGTGATAAGTAGTCATTCACATTGTTCCAATGTGGTGGAGAAACATGTTATAAGTATATGTTCACTTTGTTCTAATGTGGTAGGGAAACCTGCTTAGTGATAAGTATCAGTTCACATTGTTTCAATGCAGCGGGAAAATTAGTGTTATAAGTACTTGATCATGTTGTTCCAACATGGCAAGGAAATCTGTTATATAATATAAGTACTTGTATGCATTGTTCCAATGCAACAAGAAAATGCTATACTATGCAAACCCATGCCCCGCCTTTCTTGGCATGGTGGGCAAATAAAATTTTCAACCGTAGTGTCTTACGACACCTACTATGCACGCCTTTCTTAGCATGGTGGAAAGGCCTAGTCTCTAAACAATCCCCACATGCGGGATGACTGACGAGGTCAAATTTTAGTAAAAAAAAGAAGAAGAAGAGAAAGAAATAATGAAGTTGTGTAGATATATGTCTTTTTCTTGTTCATAAATCATAATGATATGTTGTGATGATGAATGCTAATTTTAGGCTTATTCAATTTATTCTTAACTTAATTTTTACTTGATTGTCATTACCATGTGGAGTAATTGCTCAATTAATTTTACAATTTCAAGCTTTAACATCATGAATGCTTGATCTTTATAGAAACATGATCTACTCATTTATATTGTGATGATGCCCTTCTTTACATGCCACATGAATGGATTAGAGATCTTGATATGGTTATTACTTGAACTTTGATGATATGTAGCAATTACTTATAACATCAAATTAAAATTAGCAAATGCATGAAGCTTGAATCGATCTAAATCCCCTTATCTTATGGAAATTTTCCCTCTTGTACCTTGTAATATTTTTGGGCTAAATTAAAACATCAAAGTAGTGAAATTCAAATCTAGAACATTGAAGTGAATATTACTTACCGGTTGTGGGGAAAATTTATATTCTTGTCTTCATCTATCCCTCTTTCTATGGTGGAAAGAAGATAAATGAAAACATGAATATAAACGCCTCGCTGAGATCCAGATGTACTTATCGATGATCTACATTGAGGAGAGGTGTACTATCTTGAAAGATAGAAATCACCACCCTATAATAGACGTAATCACCAAAATAAGGACTCATAAGGACGTTGGGTCTTCAAGGTGTACCAGAGATTCTTCCCCTACTTTACATGGAAAAGTAAAGCAAGATTTATTTTATATAGGGTTCATTAAGTTTCCTATAGGGGCAAGCCCCCATAGTTAATTACATCCTAAGAAATGGGGACTCCTTAAGAAAACTTAATTAAGGTAAATGATTATTGTCTCTAAAGATTTCAATAAGCAGGACTATCAATCAATTAGTTTATTTTAGAAGATCAAATGAGATTGATCAAAGAGAGGGAGTTATTATCAAAGCCAAAGGAAGATACGTAGGAGATGCTAATGATGCTAGGAAACTTAGCGAGCATCTCAAATTATCTATGATTGGGATTTATATTTATGAAATTTATTTAATTTGTTTGAGTGGAATTTTCATTAGAATTCTAGGGCTTATAATTCCATAATATAAGATTATGGAAATGCCTAAGAGGTGAGGATTTATGCTTATGGCCTACAAAGGGAAAAAGCAACCTAAGAACTTAAATCTATGGAGCTTTGGTGAGGGCCAAAAGCACAACCTAAATATAAGGCAAAAATAGGTATTTGGTTTGCCTCCACAAGAGAGGATAAATCACTGGCTTCGACTTACAATCACCTGGGGGTGGTCGTCAACTAACTTTTCTACGATTTTAAATTCATGTAGACAAGTCATATGTTTATACAAGATAGCTCAGCTGTTATTTATTTAGAAAGAGACTAAGTCCTTAAACTCACTCCTTAAGAGACTAGATCATGTACAGTAATGAGTAATGAGCTAAATCTAATGCAATTTGTATTACATTTTATTTTCATTTTTGGGCCATCATTTTGACTAAGGCTAATAGGATTTATATGTCTAATGCATGAGAAATGAGATTATTTGCCAAAATCAGTGAGAAGGGAGGAGGTGTATTTCCACCATGGCTCTCACAGGTCAAGCTAAGTTTCTCTGACAAAGGTGAAAGCCCTCCAATCAAGAGTGAAACAAGATGCATTTATGCATGATGTTATAAAAGAAATACTCATCCAGCTTAGGGGTTACTACTTCTTTTATCTTGATTTTAAGCCTAAGATTTAAGTGAGGTTATAAGTTCTTTATTTTAATTTTGAATTGTTAAATTAGTAGAAAATTTATTTTTCCCTAAGAGCCTAATCGTCATCCAGGCCATACATAAAGCAAGAAAGAAACTAGAAAAATGATGCCACCTTAATGACAAGCTAAATAAATCATCGATCAATTTATAAAGCTAATCGCAAAAGAATAAGAGGTCGTTGTGGTCGGGTACTATCGTACAAACCCAAAAAATAAATTGGGTAGCCAAGCTCTACCCTTATACAACCCAGATTATAAATGAATTAAATACAATTAAGTAAAGGAATTCATTTTTATGGGGGTCTTCAAGCTTCATTTCTTCATTCTTCATTTTTTCTTTCTTCTTCTTTTCTTCTTTCTTCTTTGGTTCTTTCTTTTGGATGGTTGGAAGGTGGACGCTCCATAGGCTTCACATGGTACATAAGATGAGAACTTATGACCAATGTTCATCCTAATCCCCATAACAATCATTCCAAAATCATAATTGCCAAAATTACATGAAAAGAGAAAAAAATGGAAATCTAACTAACACCTACAAAATAGAGATTAGCTAAAACAAATCATACAACTCCCAAGCATGTATATTGGACTTAACACCCCACACATGAGTGACTAAGTCCACCTGACCTATTGGATTATGCTTAGGGGTATAAACACCTGCACAACAAAAGCATTTATATTTTTATTTATTACAGCACTCCTTAAGCACAATCTCCCCAGAAGATAATGGTTAAACTAAGATCGCCCTTCCATTCAGTCTAAAGCTAGAAGTGGTGACTTAGTCTAAAGTGTGTGCTTTTAAGGTTTGTGTGGTATGCTTAGCTATGGCTTTAAGTTAGAATTTTCTAAGTGTGAAGAATGTTCAATTTAGAGGAGGGTTTCATTTAAGTGGTTTAGTTATTTTGGGTTGATTTTATTTTATGTTTTGATTAGGTTCAAGTGAATCCTATAGTTAATTACTAAGTTGTAAAGAGAGGGAAAGATAAGAGAACTTCTCTTTCCTTCCCTAACCTAAGTAATTTCTAAAGTGGATTCATATTTTAGCTTTATTTAGTGAATGTTTTATGATGTGTTTTAATTAATCCTAAGTTTAGATGAACTCTAAACAAACTTATTCAAGAGAAAGGCATTTTAAAATTAAATAAAGTGAATTAAATTCATAAAATACACATCACTTCACTTCTTTCTTAACATGTATAACATGAATATGAATGGATCCTAAGCATATCTATACATACCAAATGGGAATGTTTAACATACTTTATGATGCATGCTAAGTAAGTTACTTAAGAAAATTTGAATGTTTATGATGCATGATTTTCATTAAGTAGAAAAGGGATTTATTATCCAATTTTCACATGCACATATGAATGTATGAAAGGCATAAGTGAGTACGGAGCCATTGTTAGCACCAGGGGTGTAAGGTACAAGACCTACTTAGGGCTACTTAAAGTCTCACAATCCCGAGGTTATCCAGATTAATATATCGCTTTCCTTAAATATAAGCATGTGTACAAAGAAATGAATGGAAAAGAAAGATACAAAAATTTATATTTATTTTATTTTGGTTTGTTTATGCAATTTATATTGTAAGTGTAGTTTTCCTTCTTAATTCATAGCATAGGAATGAATAGGAGATGAAATTAGGAAAGTGTTAGGTTTTTTCAAATGAACCATACACTTTACCAAATCCTATTCAAAACTATACCAAAAGAGAAGAGAAGGAAAGCTACACCAAGCACATCCTTATATTTTTACTCACATGCAAGCTTATAAGTAAGATATAAGTAACACACTTTCAGTTTTGGCAATTGATTCATATATTTTGAAAATAATTTGGATTTAATAGTGATAATAGTTAATTATATTCTTACTTTAGCCAACATATGCAATTTGACATAAAGGAAACATTTTCATTTTAAATTTGATTTTTGAAAAGCATGAATTTATAAAATCATATGACACACACATTTAGCATGTTAAGAAAGAACTAAAGTAATGAAATTATGTAAACACATTCACCTTAATTAATTTCTAAAGATAATCTTATGGAATAAGAAAGCTTAAAGTAAATCAAAGTTTTTTTAATGTAATTTTTTTATTTTGAGTATGATTTAATTTTTGAAAATGTGAGTTGAGTTTTTGTTCTTAACCCATTACCATATGTGTTTGATATTTTTGTTCAATTTTTAGTTGATTAGATTCATTTTTACATTTTAATTAGGTTAAGGTATGAAATAAGCATGTTAATTACCCCTTACCTACACCACCTTAGCATAGTTCATCGAACAATTATGAGCCAATGAGATGACATAAACCACACAAGGAATTTAAATTTGCAATCGACTTAGGTAGAAAAGGTCTAATGCAATTTGGCTCATGATTAATGATTAATTAAGCTAAGGGGTTTAACTTAAGTAATTTCAAAACACCCCTCACACATATGAGTTGAATTTTGATTTCCTTAATTGTACTTAGGCTCTTAAACACTTAAGTATCTACCCTAGGTAGATTAATTAAATTTTGGAAGGTTTTAGAATTTTGTGAAATTAATTAAGAGGGTAGTTAGTGAATTAACCCTTTAGTTAAGATAGGATTAATGAAGAAAAGGGGATTTAAGGAATAACTTAGGAGAAATGCCCCAAAATTATTCCCTAAACATCCTAATCATTGAAACAGATCTTAATCAACTTCAACAAAGGGTTAAACCACTAATCAAATCCTTAATTAACCTTAATTACATTAAGGGGTAATTAGAAAATGAATTAGCAATTTCCCCAATTAAGCCACCAATAAATCCCAAGAAAATTAGGGGAGGCAGAAGTCATCCCTCTAATTACACCTAAGAAGTTTGAGATTAATTAATGAATTAATTAGGGAGTAATTAGCAAATTATCATTCTCAATAAAACCCAAAATCAGAGAAAGACACTATTCAAAATCAATTAAAATTAATTTTATAAAACTCCAGATCAAATTATCTATCCAATGCAATTTATTTCATATTTTTTTTTATTTTTCTATGTTGAGATATGAATTTTAGAAGTTTAGGTAATCAAGAATTAAATAAATCCTTAATTAAATCCTTAATCCCACGGGTGCCACGCATTGGTTGACATGGTGTGCTTTACAGGCGTCGCTCCCTGATTTGCTATTTAAAATATCGCATCATAGCGCTGCGTGGTGGCAGCGCTATGTGCTTTCTCCTTAACCATCCAATCGAGGATCGAACGACTGAGATTAAAGCTGTGGATCATATGATTAAAATAAGATATATAGCATGCTTTAATCTCAATCGTCCATCCAAAATGCACAGATGGATGGCCAGAGATCCTTCCCTGGATATGCCTATGAGCCATGGATACCATCCATGTTCTAGGCCTTAATCCGAGCTCAATTGAGCTCAGATTGGATGAAACTCAACCCATACCATCAACATGCATAGAAGATTACATCCAACAGTCAAGATCTTATGAGATTAACATTTCTTTTGTAAAGCTCCACACCACATTGAGTTTAGTGATCAAAAAATGGCAAGCCTCATCGAAGGTGATCACCGTCACTCGATTCCCTTGGAGAAGCTTTATCTGGTTGAGACGAAGCTTTGCTAAAAGTTTGAGGGGCTGAGGTTGAGTGGATCTTTCTATGGGTCACCTCCTCCTTAGCTTGAGCTTGGCTTTGATTGAATTGGATCTCCCCTTACTTCAAGAACTTGGAAGAGAGCTTGGGTGCACTTGACTTGGTCCTCTGATGAAGCTTGAAGAAGGAATTGAGTGGAGTTTGAGTGTGGAGAAAGTTGGCAATTCAATGGACCTCCCCTATTTTTACTTATGAAAAATTGAGAAGAAGCAAATTTAAACTCCCTCTAGGAAGCTTAGGATCACTTGCAAGGCTCTTATGACTCTCTAGACTTCAATCGATAATGGCTCTATGAAGATTCAAATGAATTAGGGGGAGTATATCTCCCCCTTTGGCAATTGGACGGCTGAGCATAAGCTTGCCATTTTGATCCAATTACCTTGATTCAGTGGGTTGTTTGAGCTATTAGGATTGTCCTTGAGTTCATTTTAGGCTAGGGACTGGGAATATGAACTTCCAATGTGCTCAAAACAAGTGGATGCATGATTCCTATGTGGCCATTTTAAGGTGAGTGGTCAAGTTGGGCTGACCCAAACCCATTGGGTTAGGTGCACCACCCTCCCTAGTGTTCACTTGATCTATTAGGAGAGTATCAAGTAGGTTTGAAGAGGATTTGACCAAATTCTAAGTGGAATTGGTCAAAATTTACTCTATGACCTAGGGGTTAAATGGTTATTTGGATGATTTTTGAATTTGGGTATGTTTGGTTTGTTGACAAAATAGGTTTGGCCAATTTTCATTAGATTTGGAGTTCATTTGGTATGGTTTGGCTCATGTTGACCCATTTAGGTCAAAATGGGTCAACTTGGGTCAAGTTGACCAAGTGGTCAAATTGGGTCAAACCAAGGGTTGGGTCAAGTTCATATGACCATTTGAAATATTTTGGTGGCTTTAGTTTGATTCAATTTGGTTTAGGTTTGAATTTGGTTCATATGACTTCATTTAGGTCAAATGGGTCAAGTTGATCAAATTGACCCAATGGACCTATTTGAGCTAGGTCATGGATAGGTTTAGGTTTGGTTAGTCATATGAAGTGGATTGGTATCTTTGTTTCCAATCAATTTTGGTTAAGTTTGAATTTGGCTCAATATGACCCTTTAGGTCAAGTTGGGTTCAAGGTCCATTGGGCTAGGTTAGGTCTAGTGGGCCAATTGAGGCTTTGGTCAAATTCAATAAGTGAGTTGGAATGAACTTGACCCATTGGTTTCAATCAATTTGGCTTAGATCAACTTTTGACACATTTTGACTTTTTAGGTCAAGTTGGGTCAACTTGGATCAAGTGGCTAATTGGGCTAGGTTAGGTTTAAATGTTGACTTGGTCAAGTTCAATCATTGGTCATGAATGAACTTAGATCATTGGTTTCAATCAATTTGGCCTATGGTGGATTTTGGTTATTTTTGGTTTCATTTTGGCTAAGTGTTGACTTGGTCAACCCTTAGGTTTGACTTGGTTTGACTTGGTTTGACCCAATTTGATTGATTGATCATCTCATGATGATTGTTGATCATGATGATAGGCTTAGGTGAGTTTGATTCAATCCAATTTGGTTAGGATTAGAATTTAGCTCATAAAGGTACTTTAGGTCACTTTGGGTCAAGTGAGCCTAAGTAGGTCAAATGGCTTAGTCAAAGCTTGATTTAAGTTTGATTGAACTTGTATATGGACTTATGATTCAAATATAAATCTATTTGCAAGTGGTTTGAAGTCAAATAGGTTTTGATTCATTTGACAATTTCAAGTTCAAAGGGTGAACATGAAATGGATTTTGGCTTGATTTTTGAATTGAGTTTTGGTTAAGTGATTGAAGTTTGTATTTATATTTAGATTCATGATTGAAGGATTGGTTGAATCATGAAAGAAAACCAAGAGTTTGGCTTGATTTAAAATTAGTTTGGCTAAGTTCAAGATTTTAACTTGAAAGGCTTAGGTTGGATTTTGAATGAGTTTGAGTTTGATTTTTGGAAGTGGTTTTGATTGTTTGAATTTATATTTCATTTATATTTGTGAATATAAATGAGAATATAAATGGTTTATGAGAAAATTTCAAGAATTTGAAGTGATTTAATCATGATCTAGGCTAAGTCCTTAAGCAAAATTAAGGGACTTAGAAAATATTTGGAGTTTGGATTTGATTTTTTGAGTTTAGTTTGATTGGTTTGAATTTATATTTCATTTATATATGCGAATATAAATGAGAATATAAATGAGTTATGAGAAAATTTCATGAATTTGAATTGATTTGAATATGATCTAAGCTAAGTCCTTAAGAGGGAATTAAGGACTTAAGAAGTTATTTTGAACTTTGGATTTGATTGTTGGATTTAGTTTGATTGATTTGAATTTATATTTTATTTATATATGTGAATATAAATGAGTGGTGAGAAAATTTCATGAGTTTGAAGTGATTTGAACATGATCTAAGCTAAGTCCTTAAGAGAGAATTAAGGACTTCGAAAATATTTGGAACTTGAAATTTCAATCATGGATTTCAATTATATGGTATTGATTTGAGTTTGGAGAAATTCAAATAAGGTTGATTTGGAGTTTGAGAAAATCAAGTAGGATTGATTTGAAATTTGAATTGAATGAAGGAAGTGAGGAATGGTTCAAGCTAAGGGTAGACAAATTTTCTCTAACGCCCCTAAGGCATGACTTATTCCTATGGCTAACCCTTCTAAGTCTCTAGGGCTAGGTTGAGTGTCCGCCTAATCACTAGACATGTCTTAAGACTAAGGAACTCCTAAAGTCTAAGAGAAGTCCTATGTCTAAGAAGGAGGGGTTGAGAGCTCATCCTAAAAATGAGGTCAACAAAGGGCACCCAATAAGTGTGGTGTGACTAACAAGGAACACCGCATTTATTGGTGTTGACCGAAATGATCAACAACACCGGAAGATCACAAGCACTAACAGAAATAATCTACCCCTAACCCAAGGTGTAGAAGGAATCTAGAGTTTAGTGCAATGTGGCTCTACTTATGTCAAGACATAAGAGAGGGAGGAATCCACTAAGGGATAGAGCAGGTGAACCTTCCACTAGGAAAGTAGGTTCAAGTCATCCACAAGAGGATGAAATGTTTGATTTGAATCTCACTGGGGAGAAAAAGATTTGTTTGAATTCTGCTGGGGAAGAGGGTTGAATTTGTTTTAATTTATTGTTTGCTATTTAGGCTCCACTGGGGATAGAGAAGTGAACTCTCTGCTAGGGAGACAAGTCCAAGTCATCCACAAGGGAGGGGTTGTGAAATCCACTGAGAAATTAGAATTCTAGATCCGTTGGGGAACTATAAAGATTTGCATCTCACTGAAGAGAAGCAAAAGATTTGATTTAGATTGATTGATTGATTGTTTATTTGTTTCATTGAATTTGTTTGTTGAATTTGTTTCAGATTTTTAGATTTGGATTTTAAGAGTGCCTATTGGTTTGCGATGGATCACACTGAGTAGGAGCCACAGAGGCCTAGTCCTAACTCAGATTTACCAATCCAAAGAGATAGTCTACTAAACACATAATGGGACTAGCCAACCAAAGGGATGCCTTTCGGAATACAACAGCTGTACTAGGAAGAAAGTGTAGTAGACTTACATCCTCCAAACTAGGGACCAACTGCTGGGGTAATCTATTGGCAAGGCAACAGATTGAAACCCAACCTAAGGCTGACTATCGAGTGAATGTCACTGGGGGACTTAAATCAACTCAAAGATAGTCGAAGATAAATTTCATTTTTAGGTTATTTTGATTATGATGGATCTCATCGGTTTGTGATGAACTGCACTAAGTAGAGGCCATGAGGCCTAGACCTAACTTAGATTTACCAATCTAAAGGGAGTAGTCTACCAACCATAAGATAGGACTATCCAACCAAAGGGGTGCCTTTCAGTTTACAATAGTCAAGTCTTAAGAAGAAAGCACGAGGACTCACATCTTCTAGAAATAAGAAATCACTGGGGTGATCAGTTACTTTGGGCAACAAATCGAACCCGGCCTAGGGCTGACTATTGAGTCAATGCCACTAGGGAACTTAAATTAACTCAAGGGTAGTCAAAGATTAATTCCATTTTTTAGTTTATTTTGATGGATTTCGTTAGTTTGTGATGGATCAAACTAAGAAGGAGCTCATATCGCCTATCACCATTCTTGAACCAAAGAGTAGCTTCCCGATCGATGAGAGAGCTATCCGACCAAAGGAGTGCCTTGCAGTTTGCAATGATAAATTTAAGGGAAGAAAGCTCGGGGACTCACATCTTTCACTACAAAAGACCATTGGGGTGATCAGTTACTTTGGGCAACAAATCGAACCCAACCTAGGGCTGCCCATCGGTTTGTGATAGTCATGCTAGAAAGAATGCGTCATAGTCTTATATCTTTCAAAGCAGAATGATTGTTGAGGTAACCTGCTTGTGATAAAATAGATTGAACCCTACCAAGGCACTACAGAGTGAGTACCGGGGATTTATCTTAACTCAAGTAGTCAAGCAATTCCTATAGGGAGTTCTACTGATACTGCCCTAAAGATAAGATGCCTGCTTGGGAAAAGGGGCCCTTTGGGGGCTTGAATTCCTAATCCACAAGCGAATTAATTTTATTTGTTTTATTTTGTTTATTTTATCTTGGACCCTGTTAGTTTGCGAGGGATCAAACTGAGAAGGAGCTCATATCAACCTAGACTTATCTCAGATTTATTGAACCAAGGGAGAATCTGCATATCCGTTGAACAAATTCTCCAACCACAAGGGTGGCTACTAAGAAAGGGGGACTATCCAATCCAAGGGTAACTTGGGTAGTGTCTAAAATGGGTCACAAAGGGCATGATCCAAATAGAGTGCCCGCGAGGGATGGGACTGCTAAAGGGCTTAATCCAACACCTTGAGAAGATGACATGGCTAGTCATATATCCAATCGATATTCGGTTTTCAACTCAAAGAGAAAGCTCTGGGACTCACATCTGTCAAGAGTGGTGTACTCACCAGGTGAGTCATTATAAGCATAGCAAACATCAACCAACCTAAGGTGCCCGTCAGTTTGCAATCGGCCTAGAAGAAAGCTGGGACTCACATCCTCTTATAACGATTCTGAGATAGTCGTCTTCTCGACCGTGCCATCCGACCTAAGGCAACTACTGAGTGAATGCCACCGGGGAACTTATATCGACTTGAACGTAGTCAAGAGGAAAGGAGCCTCTAGGGAACTTACCTTAAACCTCAAATATACTCAACCTAGTTAGTGCATGATGGCTAGTTCAAGATGAAAGCACAGGGACTCACATTTTCTTAAGCAAAGTCAACATGAGGTAGCTTACTAGCTGGGCATTGAAGCCTACTGTACTAATAAAGAGCTCATTGGTTTGCAATGATCAAGTTAGGAAAAAAGCATGGGGACTCACATCCTCCAATAAATGACCACTAGGGTGACATACTAGCGAAGCGATATGTAGACCTGACCTAGAGCATCTAATGAGTGAGTGTCATAGGGGCTTGCTCTCACACCAAAATAGCTTGAGATAAAATATTTATGTTCATTTTGTGTATGTGTTAATAGGAATAGGATGCTTCTTGGGTTCTCTCACACCTATCCTAAACACATTGGGGAGTTTGATGGAATGGTGCCACGGATGGCAGCCGAGGATTCCCACTAAAAAAGGATGTTGCTTGGGTTCTCATACACCTAACTTACTTATGCTAATTGAAATAGGATGCCTGTTGGGTTCTCTCATACCTATTATAATAGTGTTGGGAGGTTGTGTTTGTGATGTGAAAGAGGGATAGAATGTCGATGGGGGACTCTTACACCTAGCCTAAACACATCATGGAGAATTCACAAGACAAGCAAACAACGCTTCGAAAGAAGAGAATATTTTGATGAAATGGAATCAAATTTTTGTTCTTTTTATTAATAATTATTTTTAGACATGATTTGTTTCATGGGTAATATTTTTTTTAAGTAGAACTCATTAATTGGAAGCATCGAGTGTTCCCCTTTGCAATCGATGAGTTGATATGATCCTCCTTGGTAGGCCTTCTCTATAGCATAGGGGCCTTCCCAAGTGGGTTCAAACTTGCCTCCCATCTTTCGATGGGTAACAATTGGTCTCCTTAAGACTAACATAAGTTCTCCTACTTGGAAAGACCTAGGGTGGACAAACTTATTATGAGCTGGAATCATTTTATCCTTGTACAACTCATGGTTCTTGCACGCCTGTAGGTGACTTTCCTCCAAACCTTCGTGCTCTTCCAACTGTAACTTTGCATTTTGCTCTGTAGTGATCTTGCTACCCAATGCTATTCTTAGTGATGGGAGTTAAACTTCTAAAGGTAAAACGGCTTCAGACTCATACACCAAGGAAAATGGAGTAGATTGAGTTGGAGTCTAATATGTGGTGTGGTAGGCCCACAATGGCTTCAACTAACTACTCATGCCACTATCATTTGTCATCATCAAATGTTTTCTTCAAAATCTAGATGAGAGTTTTGTTGAATGCTTTTGCTAAGCCATTTTCTCTAGGGTAGTAGATAGTGGAGTATCTTTAATCTATACAGAGTCTTCTGACGAAGCTGTTGATCTTCGTGCTTTTGAATGTAGTACCATTATCGGATATAATTTGTCGAGGCACCCCAAACCTATATACGATATGGTTCCTGAAAAACTGAAGCACATGCGAGTTGTGCTCTCTCTGAGTGAGATTGCCTCTGCCCACTTGGAAAAGTAATTGGTGGCAGCTAGAATGAACCGATGCCCCTTGGAAGAAGGAGGATCGATCGGACCCATAATGTCAGTACCCAACACTCGAATGGCCATGAGGCCAATATAGGGTGTAGAATGTTGGGTGGTTGGTGGAGGACCACACCATGTACCTGACATTGATGGCATCTTCTAGCTACATCCATGCAATTTATAATCATCGATGGCCAGTAGTATCCTAGTCTCTTGATTTTCATCTTCATCTTCAGACTAGATTGATGTGCTCCGCATAGACCTGAATGTTTAGGTTATAATGCCACAGCCTACGTGTTTGTCTAAATAGCGCAACCATATTTGGTCAAAGGCCGACAGTATAGGGTGCCATCAACGAGAGCGTAGGAGAGGACTCTCTATTTCACCTGACTGGCTTGTGACTTTTCCAGAGGTAGTTTGCCAGTGTTCAAATAGTCTATGAATGGTTGCCTCCAATCCAACTCCTTGTCCATTTTGGCAACGACAACCTCCTCTTCAATAGAAAGTCTCTTGATGAGTTCAGCATCAATAAGGGACAGGACTTGTCTATTTTGGGCCCTTATTGAAATGGACTCATCTTCCAAGATATCAATTCCTTGGAAGTTTGGTCAAAGCATCTGCTACTGCATTCTCTGCTCGGGGAACCTTGTAGATGGTGACTTTGGGAATTTGGGCCAACAGTTTCATGGTATACTCATGGCAATGACGAAGCTTGGGTTTGAGAACCTTATAGGATCCAACAATCTAGTTCATGACCAATTGAGAATCCCCAAAGATGTTGGTGCTCTTGACACTGATAGTGATGGCTAACTCTAGACCGGCAATCAAAGTCTCATACTCAGCTTCGTTGTTGGTGCAGGGGTTGGATAGATAGTATGAGAATCTCATCACATCACGGTATGGAGTTAGAAGACTATTTCTACCCCTGCCTTTCCTGGGAGAATAAATCATGGTGCTTCCCCTTTGTGGAATGAAGCTGCACCATCAAAATATATCTCCCATCGGCAGTTGTTGGCCTCCCCTAAGTTCATGATTTATTCATCAGGGAGATCGTCATTAAGTGGAGAATCAGTAGGATGTGGTTGTGATGCTAAGAAATTCGCTAGTGCCTATCCTTTTACCGCGGAGGGGTACGAATGTAATGTTGAACTACAAAAGTATCATGGACCAGCATGCCAAACGTCTGGATAGAGTTGGCTGTGCCATGAGATATTACAGTGGATTTATTCTAGAGATCAAGTTCACCTTATGAGAAAGCATATAATATGTAGCTTTTGGGAGGCAAAGATCAAAGCTAGGCAATGTTTCTCAATAGGTGGGTAGTTCAGTTCAGCAAGGATCAGATGACGGCTGAGGTAGTAGAGAGCGCTCTCCCTCCCTTTGTCATTGGCATGGGATAAAAGAACGTCGAGAGAGTCATCCAATGCAGCAGTGTAGAAGATGTGTGGCCTGCCCGGGATAAGGGCTGCTAGAACAGGCGGCTTCACCAAATACTACTTAATATCTTCAGAGGCATCCTGGCATTTATCATCCCACTTGAACTTGGCATCCTTTTTGAAAAGTGCTAAAAATGACTTGCATCTCCCTAATAAGTTGGAGATAAAGCATCTCAGATATGCCAACCGTCTTTGAAATGATCTGAGTTGAGTTAAGCTTTTAGGATAGCTTTAATCTTTTCAAATCTATTTTTATTCCCCGGTGTCAGACAACAAACCCAAGGAATTTCTCAGCTACAATACATATCGATTCATTTTGAGGTTATATTGTCTTAACCATTCAAAAACTACTCTCAAGTCAAAGAGATGGTCTTCCTTTTCTCTGCTCTTGACTACTAGATCATCAACATAGCACTCAACCTGATGATAGATAAGTTCATTGAAGATCTGAGTCATGGCCCATTGGTACATAGCACCAGCATTTTTAAGGCCAAAAGGCATGACCTTATAACAAAAGATTTGATCGGGGTTCAAAAAGCAGTAATTCTTTCATCTTCAGGGGACATCTTGATTTGGTTGTAGCTAGATGACCCATCCATGAAAGAGAACACTGCATGAGATGAGGTGATGTCCATCATTAATTTTGGTATAGGAAGAGGGAACTCATCCTTAGGACATGCCTTATTTAGATCCATGAAATTGATGCATATGCAAATTTGGCCATTCTTCTTCTTAACTGATATGACACTAGCTAACCAGGAAGGGTATTTTTCTTCCCTGAAACTATCGATCGCTTTTGACTTGAAATGACCTATTATTCAATTTCTAATGGCATCTAAGCTTGCTTGATAGGGGAAACGTTAGGATCTATTGCTAGCTTGTGGAATGCTACGCCGAGATAATCCGCATCTCTTCATAACTCCATGAAGCCTCTTCAATAGCTAACTAAGTTATTGGTTTCTTCTTCATTGAACGGCGATGTCGTGGATTTTCTTCATCCGAGGTTGCTTTCTTTGAGCTTGTCTATTATTGAATCTCCTCTTGAAATTCGGAGGTGCATCCTTGATCTAAAGATCATCTGATCATCGAGGTTTCTAAACACACATCCTCATAATTGGGGTTGTGTGAAAAGAACCTATTAGACTCAAATGATTAATAACAACTAGCGGCATTATCATCATTGGACCCCATCGAATCTAGTCATGCTCTTGATTGTGCTTCTCTGCCTATATTCTTCCATAACTTTTCAAAGTACTCTGACCTGTGTCCGGACCATGTATGAAGAACTAAACCTTTCAGTATAAGATTATGAACACAAAGCAAGTAAAAGTCAAATGGTAATTCCATTAATTCTTTAAATGTATGCTCCTCAAGTTCTACATCAACTTAGGACTTAAGGATGATGATCCCAAAAAGAATCTCTTCAGCTTCATGTCACTGGAAGACTTAGGGGCTTCCTTAACTACTAAACCTTCAACTTTTTGAGATGAAAGTGAGGTTAGAGCTAAGGTTCTTAGATGCTGCAAGATAGTTTCACATAAATCTGATTCAAATACTTTGCTTTTTCTGGAGGCCAGGTCTTCGTCACCATCTGGATCGAAAGTCACCTCCAATGGAACCTAATGAAAGGGGTTGGCTGGTATACAAATCACATTAGACTCATCCTCCAAGCTAGATTCCAAGTTTATCGGAATAGTAGGGGTGCTCCTACAAACTGGAACATGACCTCTCTATGGCGATGGCTGCGGGGGTCTTCCACCTCTGAACCTCTATTTTACGCCTCACGATAGATTAAGTCATTCTACCCACACGTCCATATGATGGAATGGATTATGGGTGGAAAGTGATATGCAGCTCTATTTCTTCTTCAATTCCCCTTTCTTGTTCACTTGGATTTTTATTTTTCTTTTATTTTTCTTTTGCTCTTTCTTTTTCTTGATTTTCTTTTTCTTTTGTATTTGAATTTTGTCCAAGTTCACGAGAAAGAGTGTGTTGAGAAAGATAGTAGGTTGCTTCCTCATAAATCTCAACCCCTCTAACTGAAAATGATTTTTCATCTCCATTGACGATACATCCCATCCTTTACAATGCCGATGGAAGGAAGATGGATTTATCTTCTTGGTCTAATGTATCCAAGGCCGAAAACAAAGCGTGAATGAAGTATTTCAATTATATGAGAACTTGGTCTTCCAGTCACCTATCTCCGGGGCTAACACTATGGAACATAAAACCCTCTTACCTTGTTCATTAAATCCTCTTAACATCATCCGATCTCCTCAGAGTGTGGAGATGTTAATCCTCAAATAGGCGAGAGTCTTTAGACTCATAATGTTCACTGATGCACCTAGATCAATGAGAACTCTAGCAAGCCTAAATATGCCAATGTCAACTAGTGATGTAGAGGAGATGGTTGTTCTCCAAGTCTCCTAGAAGAAGGTCTTCATCTATGATGGGCTTCTTTTGCATAATGTGCCTCCTTACCAATAGCGGTCAGCTGAGCTAAGCATATCTCAGGATCAAGGAGAGCCTTGATTAATGATTCCCTCATCTCTTTAGATAAGACAAGAGCATCATATATGCTTAGCTTAGATGATAACTTTCTTAGATGAGAGAGGACATTGTAGTCCAGCTTAGGTTGATCCTCCACAAGCATATCCAAGGGTGCAGCATCCTGTGGAGGGCTTCTCTATCCTATGTACCAATGACTTATTTCCCTTTATCTTGAGGTGCTACCCTAGGAGGTAGAACACTTGTGGAGGTTGACTTGGTGATCTCTTGTGGCGGGATAATGGAAGGTTCTCACACATCAGCTCCTTCTCCTATGGGACCCTCAGAATCAGATGATTCCAAGTCTATCTCAAGAGGCGAACCTGTAGTATTCAGAGTATGAAATTCTAACTCTGAATCAGAAAGGGGATGATCGGAGTTGTTATAATTATTTTAATTTGAAGAGTTATTATTTAAGTAGAAAACCCATCGAGTGGCATGTAATTCAAGCTTTTTATTCAATTTCTTAGATTTGATAGGAGGTATACAGTACAAATCAAGTAAAGTAAGAGAGATAAGGGATTTGGTGCCCTTATCCATCGATATAAGAGTTCTACTAGTAGAAAAAGAAGACCTAGCTGAAGTAGGAGAAGTCTCTGATGTGATAGCTTGGACTGATCGGTGGTTTTCTCTAGGCTATCTCACAGGTCTTGCGCATGCTACTATTGAGCTCCCCCTTTCCTTGAGTTGGCACTAGCAACTTGCAAACCTTCCTTGATGTTGGAGGTTTGAGCTGACTCAAACACCTGCAAGGAAAGTTTCTTGATCTTTTTGAATGATCTTTTTATAGGTTTTGGATAAGGAGATATCCAACCTTCTTTGGTTTTGGAGAGATCACAAGTGTCCCCAAGGATTACCCTTATGGAACTGGATGGTTGTTCCACAAGGTATTTGTTCAGGATAATTACAGCACCGGTCTTGAAGCTATGTTCAAGCCAGTCCTTGAAGGTGAAGCAATCTTCCAAAACATGACCTAGCATACGGTGGTAGGGGCAAAAGTTAGGATCATGGATTTTCCCACTTCCTCTAGTCTCCTAAGCTCAGGTAACTAGAAATCATGCTTCTTTAAGAGATTCTTAAAGATCTTCTTGATTACCTTCCTCTTAAATGAATAAGATTTGTTAAGCTTATCTAAAAGAGTAGGAGGACCATAGCTATCTGGCGGATATGTATATCGCTATTACTGATGGTATGGCTGAGGCGGTGGTGATGCTGGAGATGCTGGCTATGGAGGCTACTGTGGAGGCCGGTAGGCTTCCTCTGTGGTGGTAAAGGAGGTGGAAGCAAAGAATATTGAGGTTGTGGTCTCTCAGACTGATCTCTAGCTGGTTGCTTCCCCTTATCTACCATTGTCACTGTTCCTGGTTTCTTCTCATAGACCTCCTATGGCTTTGCTTTGGGCAACTAGTCTTGAAAAGGCAATGGTTTGGCCTCTCCTTGTAGACTAGATGCCTTGTTGATTAGCTTCTCAAATATTTTGATAATGAAGCTCTTAAGCATGAAGGTGACCGGGCCATGGATATTCTTTAGAAGAAGCTCAATGGCATGCTGTTCAGACAGCTAGGATTCACATTTCATACTGAGGTTATGCCATCTGAGAATATAGTAAACAAGGGACTCACCTAGGTGTTGTTGTGCTACAATGAGATCACCAACAGTAACTCTTTGCTGAGCTTCAGCAAACCTCTTAATGAAGAGTTCCTCCAACTCAGCAAATATCTTTACTGAACTGTTGGGAAGTTCAGTATACCAATCGAAAGCTATCCCTGCTAGGCTATTAACGAAGAGGCGAAATAGCAAAGTGTCACTACTACTGGCATTGCAATAATTAACCTGAACTGTGCAATATGCTGCCTCAGGTTTCCACTGCCATCAAAGCTCTTGAAGGAAGGTGGCACAAAACCCTTGGGATATTGGATTATATCGAATTTCTTTAGGTAGGGCCTACCCTTTGAAACTGATGATCCTCCCTGGGCTTGAGCCAACACTTCCTTTACTTGCTGCTTAACCATGGATTTTATATCTTTATCTTGTATGGAGGTGCTTTCCACTACCTTCTTATACATGCTAGTGATACCTTGCTCGATGGGAGGTAGGTCTTGGCTGGGTCCAAGGCATGCACTAACTCTGGCTGACTAGTCTTAGCTGTTGTAGGATGAACTATTGGGGCTTGTTTCTGAAGTACTGAGACTGCTACTAACAAGTCCTCAAGCTGCTTTGCCACCCTATCTTTTCATCTTTCTATTTTAATTTTCTAGGAGGTGTTGATGTGAATGGGTTGTGTCTTCCTGCTCGGCATCATCACCTTCCATAGCTTGCTGCTCTCTAAGGAGGGATCCTCTGGTATCTATCATGCACATCCCTATTGAGTCTCCTAACAAATCATCTTCATTGGGATCAAAGCTAATCTTCTCCTCATCAGACCAGTCGTACCCCAGAATTTCCTTCTTTTCTTCAAGATAATGTGCCACTTCTCCTCAAGAGAATGATCAATCTGAACGTGCACAAAATGGCTGACCGGTGTGATCACTGTCATGTACTGAGAGGCATCGGACCTCCCCTGATGCCGGAGAATCAATCCTATGAGGATTGTACTCACTAGAAGACACACTCCTGACTACCACTGACTCAAAGGTATGACACTTCTAGGAGGCTCTACAATCATAGGTGCAACAATCTACCATCTACTCCATCTACAATAGCTGCAATCATCTCTATGACCTGCTGAACTGGTGGTGTTGGTGAAGGGATGACCACTATGCTTCAAGGTCTCCATTCCTTCCTCACCGCCACTGGGGTAGAAGGTCGAGCAGGGGAGCTCAGCCTGCCACAGTAGGTAGTGTAGATGAAGTAGGATCTCTCGGTCATATGGATCACCAACGGGGTATGCTTCTCCCCAAATGTGGCCTTCATGGCCTTCGGCGGAACTAGAGATGATGTGACATGAACGGTGGCAGGTTGTGAGGTAGTAGATGTGGTGAGACACCGACTCTCATGGCGAGGAGCTGTCCTCGTGATGAGTGGTCCCAGTAGTAGGATGCTATCTCGATAGTTAGCGGGTGGCGATGGAAAATCAGAGTGTAGAAGGCTATCAGGCGAACCTCTCTCCCTACTAGTGATATCAAGAGATGTATGGGCCTCTCTAGCCCTCTCCTGTCGAATCTCTTTCCCCCACATTATGGGGGATGATAAATTTCAAATCAAATTGAGCTCCAGACTCTGAACATTCGTAAGCTCTACCAACCTAGCATAGAACTGATCGGAGGCCGACATACGATCTTTTACCCTGATTGACTGCAGGCTGATGCTGAACCACTGGTGGAGGTGAAGTACTGATCCTCCTAGCATTCTCTATATCAAACCTAGAGAGAGGATGAAATGAGTTTGATGTGACCAACGGGGAAGTAAAAATAGGTAACTCCTCAACAATTGAACAGTGGCTGCCTCCATCTCTCTAGCAATCCTAGTATGACACCACTTAATCATGCAATTTTTGTTCCTCCTTTGTGTTCTGGTAGGGTGAGTGGAGTAAGAACTAGACCCAACCTCAAAGGGAGGCAATCTCTGGAATCATAGGAGCCTTACCCTTAGAGGGTGTCAAAGAGTGGGTCTAGCCCAGGGCAACACAGAAACCAGGCACGCAGGCACCGTCACACCGCAAATAGATGGGATGACCATTGCTTTCCTCTTTAATTAGGGGATGTTAGAATCTAAGGGTAAATCAATCTGGATGATCGGCTTCTGCCCGACCACCACAGTTCTACTCATAATTGTGAGGAGAGTGCCCTCACGGGTGATCTTCACTCCCTCAAAATCTCTACCAAAATAGATAAGGTGGGTATGATCAGCTCGGGGGACATTGGCCTGATCCAAGGCCAAGTCCATGCCATATGGTAAAGTGAACACAAACTTCTATAAACTTGCCATTTATGATCAACAAACTAGCGAATGTGGTAAATTGATCGAGAATCTACAATGTTGGAAACAAGCTTGGATCAGATTTCTTTCATTTATTTCTGAATTTAAATTTTAAAATTTAAACTCACATCAAACATCTTGGAAGTGTTAAGTGGGGTTCAAATTGATCTAGAGAGGATTCATAGATTTGATTTAAAGAGAAATTTTTGAATATGAATCCACTTTCAACAAATTTGGGTATGTTGAAAATGAGTTCAAATAATTTTTAGAAAGATGCTTCCATAGGTTCATGTTTTGAATTTGGATTTTGATTTGAGGACTCTTTTATTTAACAAATTTGAGTATGTTAAAATAAGGGTCAATTGATTTTTTTTGATTTTGACTTGATATTTTGGAATCCACTCACTTAACAAATTTGGGTATGCTAAGTGAGGTGTTCGAAAATAATTGTTTCTTTCTTTTTGTGTTTTCTTGCCTTGTGAATCTTTGGTGATTTTGAAGTTTGGAATTCCCACTTAGCAAATTTGGGTATGCTAAGTGAAGAATCCAAGAGTATTTTATTTCTTTTTGAAAAAAAAATTTTTTTTTGAAAATAGGATCCTTAGCTGATTTGAGTATTCTAAGAAAATCCTAAAGTGTTTCATTTGTTTCGATGTTTGGATTTTTGAAAAATATGATCCTTTACAAATTAAGGTATGCTAAGAAAATCTTAATGTGTTTCATTTAGTTTTGATTTGTTTGTGATTGAAAGTGGGGTCTTCACTTTAGCAAATATGGTATACTAAAAAAATGAAGTTTCACTTAATTTTTCTTAGCAAATATGAGTATGCTAAATGAAATTCCAAAAGATGTGTTTCAAATTTTTGTATTTTTGGTTTTGTTTTTGAAAAGTGGAGACTTCATTTAAGCAAGTGGGGCATGCTAGAATGAAGTTCCAAATGTGTTTGAAATTTTATTTTTAAAGAGTGGATACTTCACTTTAGCAAATGTGGTATGCTAGAATGAAGTTCCAAATGTGTTTTGAAATTTTTGATTTTCAAATTTGGAGACTTCACTTAGCAAGTTTGAGTGTGCTAAATGAAGTTTCAAATGTGTTTTGAAAATTTTGATTTTTGAATTTGGAGACTTCACTTAGCAAATTTGAGTGTGTTAAATGAAGTTCCAAATGTGTTTTGAATTTTGAAAATATGATTGTTAAGTTTTGATTTTTGAAAAGGAGACTTCCATCCAACAAATTTGGATATGTAGGAGTGGAAGTCAATCTTATTTTTGAAATGTGAAAATTTTGTTTTGTGTGTGATTATTGTTTTTTGAAAGAGAATTCCAACTTAATCATATATGGAATATGTTTAAAAGGGATTTCTAAACGATGCTATTTTTATTTGGGAATGAAATCTTCATTCATTAAATTTGGGTATATTGAATGGAGATGTTCATATATGCTTTTAGCAAATTTAGTTTGTTTGAAAATGAAACTTCCATTCAACAAGTGTGGGTATATTGAATGGAGAGGTTCATATGTGCTTTTTGAAAGTTTAATTTTTTTATTTTGATTTTAATTTTTGGAAAGATGATTGTTCATTTTATTTTTGAAAATAAAATCTTCATCAAAGTGAATTGAGGGAAGATGTTCATTTGTGCTTTTGGAAAAGATTGTTAGTTTTATTTTTGAAGATTCCTACATGTAACAATTATGAGAATTGTTAGATGAGGGTGATTTAAGAAAATTTTTGTGAAAAATATTTTATTATGTGCATTTTTGAAAGAGTGCTTTTCGAAAAGCAAGATATTATAAAAAATTTATTGTCTTTATTATTTTAGAATGAACCTTTCCTTATCATAAAAATGATAAGGAGGAAGTCTTTAAATATTTTCTTTTATTAGATTTTTATTTTATTTTTATTATTTTTACCCATTAGAGAACCCAATGGGAGTTTTAAGACCAACACGGGGTGAGGTCCTAGAACCTAAATATGTTGGCTAGCTTGACTTAAGGATGAAATAAGTTCAGTGCCAATGAAAAGAAAGATAGTCTTGGGTTCATACAAAAGTAGAAACTAACTATCGATACTTAGAGAAAACAAACA
Organism: Cymbidium sinense; assembly: GCA_021442155.1. NCBI lineage: Eukaryota > Viridiplantae > Streptophyta > Magnoliopsida > Asparagales > Orchidaceae > Cymbidium > Cymbidium sinense. The sequence continues at coordinate 107,959,492 of CM038217.1, forward strand.
TTTACCAAAAATGGAGAGAGGAACCATCCCCAGCGGAGTCCCCAAAAAAATATGTGGGAAAAATGTAATATCCTTGTCTTCATCTATCCCTCTTTCTCTATGAGTGGAAAGAAGATAAATGTAAACAGGAATATAAACACCTTGGTCGAACACCACGCAGATTTGCAGATGTACTTATTAGGGTGATCAGATATGACATTGAGGAGAGGTGTACTATCTCGAAAGATAGAAATCACCACCCTACAATAGACCTAATCTCCAAAATAAGGACTCCTAAGGACGTTGGGTCTTCGAGGAGTACCAGAGATTTTTCCCCTACTTTACATGAAAAAGTAAAGCAACGTTTATTTTAAATAGGGTTCGTTAAGTTTCCTACAGGGGCAAGCCCCATAGTTAATTACATCTTAAGAAATAGGATTTCTTAGGAAAACTCTTGATTAAGGTAAATGATCATTGTCTAAAGATTTTAATAGATAAAACTATCAATCGATTAGTTTATTTTGGAAGATCAAATGGGATTGATCAAAGAGAGAGAGTTATTTTCGAAGCCAAAGGAAGATAAGTAGGAGATGCTCATGATGCTAGGAAACCTAGCGAGCATCTCAAACTATCCTATGATTGAGCATTATATTTTTGAAATTGATTTAATTTATTTGAGTGGAATTTTCATTAGAATGCTAGGGCTTACAATTCCATAATACAAGATTATGAAAATGCCTAAGGGGTGAGGATTTATGCTTATGGCCCACAAAGGGGAAAAGCAATCTCAGAACCTAAATCTAGGGAGCTTTGGCGAGGGCCAAAAGCACAACCTAAATCTAAGAAGAAAATGGTTATTTGGTTTGCCTCCACAAGAGAGGATAAACCACCTGACTTCTTGGACTTATAACCACCTAGGGGTGGCCGCCAACTAACTCCTCCTATGACTTTAAATTTATGTAAGCAAGTCATATGTTTATGCAAGATAGCTTGGCTGTTATTTATTTAGAAAGAGACTAAGTTCTTAAACTCACTCCCTAAGATACTAGATCATGTACGGGCATGAGTAATGACATAAATATAATGCAATTTATATTACATTTTATTTTCATTTTTGGGCAATCATTTTGACTCAGGCTAATAGGATTCATATGCCTAATGTATGAGAAATGAGATTATTGGCCAAAATCAGAGAGAAGGGAGGAGGTGTATTTCCACTATGGCTCTCGCAAGTCAAGCCAAGTTTCTCTGGCGAAGGTGAAAGCCCTCCAATCGAAAGTGAAATAAGATGCATTTATATATGATGTTATAAAAGAAATACTCATCTAGCTAACGGGTTACTAATTCTTTTATCTTGATTTTAAGCCTAAGCTTTAGGTGAGGCTATCAGTTCTTTATTTTAATTTTGAATTGTTAAATTTGATAGAAGATTTATTTTTCCCTAAGAGTCTAATCATCATCGAGGCCATACATAAAGCAAGGAAGAAACTAGGAAAAGGATGCCACCTTGATGCACAAGCTAAAAAAAATCATCGATCAATTTATAAAGCTAATCGCAAAAGAATAAGAGGTCATTGTGGTCGGGTACCACCGCACAAACCCTAAAAATAAATTGGATAGCCGAGCTCTACCCTTATACAACCCGGATTACAAATGAATTAAATACAATTAAGTAAAAGAATTCATTGTGATCGGGGGTCTTCAAGCTTCATTTATTCATTCTTATTTTCTTCTTTCTTCTTCTTTTCTTCTTTCTTCTTTGGTTCCTTCTTTTGGATGGTTGGAAGGTGTATACTTCAAAGGCTTCACATGGTACATAAGATGAGATCTTATGACCAATATCCATCCTAATCCCCATAAACAATCATTCCAAAATCCTAATTGCCAAAATTATGTGAACAGGGAAAAAATGGAAATCTAACAAAGATTAGCTAAAATAAACCATACAAATCCCAAGCATGTATATTGGACTTACCACCCCACACATAGGTGACTAATTCCACGGTCTATTGGATTATGCTTAGGGGTATAAGCACCTGCATAGCAAAAATATTTATATTTTTATTTATTACAGCGTCCCTTAAGCATAATCCCCTGCATACGATAATGGTTAGACTAAGAACGCCATACCATTCAATCTACACACATACACCCTAACATCTAGATTAAAAATATTATATAACAAAATAAAAGCAAACATCAAACCATGCACCGCCCTAACCTAAAGCTAGAAGTGGTGACTTAGTCTAAAATGTGTGCTTTTATAGTTTGTGTGGTATGCTTAGCTATGACTTTAAGTTAGAATTTTCTAAGTGTGAAGAATGTTCAATTTAGAGGAGGGTTTCATTTAAGTGGTTTAGTTGTTTTGGGTTGAATTTATTTTATGTTTTGATTAGGTTCAAGTGAATCCCACAATTAATTATTAAGTTGTAAAGAGAGGGAAAGAGGAGAGAACTTCTCTTTTCTTTCCTAACCTAGTGAATATTTTATTATGTGTTTTAATTAATCCTAATTTTATATGAACTCTAAACAAACCTATTCAAGAGAAAGGCATTTTAAGATTAAATAAAGTGAATTAAATTCACAAAACACACATTACTTCACTTCTTTCCCAACATGTATAGCATGCATATGAATGGATCCTAAGCATATCTATACATACGAAATGGGAATGTTTAGCACACTTTATGATGCATGCTAAGTAAGTTACTTAAGAAAATTTGAATATTTATGATGCATGATTTTCATTAAGTAGAAAAGGGGTTTTATCTAATTTTCACATACACATATGAATGTATGAAAGGCATAAGTGAGTACGACGTCATTATTAGCACCAGGGGTGTAAGGTACAAGACCTACTTAGGGCTACTTAAAGCCTCGCAACCCGGGGTTATTTTGATTTGTTTATGTAATTTATATGTGTAAGTGTAGTTGTCCTTCTTAATTCATAGCATAGGAATGAATAGGAGATGAAATTAGGCAAGTGTTGGATTCTTTTCAAATGAACCATACACTTTGCCAAATCCTATTCAAAACTATACTAAAAGAGAAGAGAAGGAAAGCTACATTAAGCACATCCTTATATTTTTACTCACATGCAAGCTTATAAGTAATATATAAGTAACACACTTTTAGTTTTGACAATTGATTCATATATTTTGAAAATAATGTAGATTTAATAGTGGTAATAACCACTCATATTCTTACTTTAGCCAACACATGCAATTTGACATAAAGGAAATATTTTTTATTTTAAATTTGATTTTTGAAAAGCATGAATGTATGAAATCATATGACACGCATATTTAGCATGTTAAGAAAGAACTAAAGTAATGAAAACATGTAAATACATTCACCTAATTCCTAAAGACAATCTTATGAAATTAGAAAGCTTAAAGCAAATTAAAGTTTATTTAATGTAATTTTTGTTTGATTTTGAGTTTGATTTAATTTTTGAAAATATGAGTTGAGTTTATTGTTCTTAACCCATTCCACATGTGTTTGACATTTTTGTTCAATTTTTAGATGATTAGATTCATTTTTATATTTTAGTTAGGTTAAGGTATGAATTAAGCATGTTAATTACCCCTTAACTACACCACCTTAGCATAGTTTATCAAATAATTATGAGCCAATGAGATGACATAAACCACACAAGGAATTTAAATTTGTAATGCACTTAGGAAGAAAAGGGCCTAATGCAATTTGGCTCATGATTAATGATTAATTAAGCTAAGGGGTTTAACTTAAGTAATTTCAAACACCCCTCACACATATGAGTTGAATTTTAATTTCCTTAATTATACTTAGGCTCTTGAACACCTAAGCATCTACCCCATGTAGATTAATTAAATTCTGGAAAGTTTTATAATTTTTTAAATTAATTAAGAGGGTAGTTAGTTAATTAACCCTTTAATTAAGAGAGGATTAAACAAGAAAATGAGGTTTAAGGAATAGCTTGCGAAAATGCCCCAAAATTATTCCCTAAATCTCCGATTCACTGAAATAGACCTTAATCAACTTCAACAAAGGGTTAAACCACTAATCAAATCCTTAATTAACTTTAATTACATTAAAGGGGTAATTAAGAAATGAATTAGTAGTTTCTCCAATTAAGCCACCAATAAATTCCAAGAAAATTAGAGGTAGAAGTCATCTCTCTAATTACACCCAAGAAGTTTGAGATTAATCAGTTAATTAATTAAGGAGCAATTAGCAAAATAGCATTCTCAATAAAACCCAAAATCAGAGAAATAAACTGTTCAAAATCAATTAAAATTAATTTATAAAAAATTCCATATCAAATTATCTATCCAATGCAATTTATTTCATATTTTTCTAATTTTTTTTATGTTGAGATATGAATTTTAGAAGTTTAAGTAATTAATGAGAATTAAATAAATCCTTAATTAAACCCTTAATCCACGGGTGCCACGCATTGGTTGATGCAGTGTACGCTTTACACGTGTCGCTCCCTTATTCGCTATTTAAAATGTCGTATCGTAGCACCGCGTGCGGCTTCTCGCTTTCTCATCCTGTCGGATCAAATGGTGATTAAATTTGTGGATCAGAGAATTAAAATAGGATATATTGTGTGTTTTAATCTCGGTTTTCCATCCAAAACACATGGATGGACGGCCAGAGATCCTTCCCTACAAATGCCTGTGAACCATAGAGATCGTCCATGTTTTAGGCCTTGATTCGAGCTCGATTGAGCTCAGATTTAGATGAAACTCAACCCACGCCATCAACATGCATTGAAGATTACATCCAATGGTCAAGATCCTATGAGATTAACATTTTTTTTCACAAAGCTCCACACCACATTGAGTTTAGTGATCAAAAAATGGCTAACCTTGCCGAAGGTGATCACCAGCACTCAATTCCCTTGGAGAAGCTTCGTCTAGTTGAGATGAAGCTTTGCTGAAAGTTTGAGGGGCTGAGGTTGAGTGGATCTTCCTATGGGTCACCTCCTCCTTAGCTTGAGCTCGGCTTTGATTGAATTGGATCTCCCCTTGCTTCAAGAACTTGGAAGAGAGCTTGGGTGCACTCTACTTGGTTCTCTGATGAAGCTTGAAAAAGGAATTGAGTGGAGTTTGAGTGTGGAGAAAGTTGGCACTCAATGGACCTCCCTTATTTTTACTTAAGAAAAACTGAGAAGAAGCAAATTGAATCTCCCTCTAGGAAGCTTAGGATCACTTGCAAATGGCTCCTATGACTCTCTAGACTTCAATCGACAATGGCTCTGTGAAGATTCAAATGAATTAGGGGGAGTATATCTCCCCCTTTGGCAATCAGACGGTTGAGCATAAGCTTATCATTTTGATCCAATTGCCTTGATTCAGTGGGTTGTTTGAGCTATTAGGATTGTCCTTGAGTTCATTTTAGGCTAGGGAGTGGGAATATGAACTTCCCATGTGCTCAAAACAAGTGGATGCATGATTCCCATGTGGCCATTTCAAGGATAGTGGTCAGTTTGGCCATTGGGTCAAGTTGGGCTACCCAAACCCATTGGGTTGGGTGCACCACCTCCCAATGTTCACTTGATCTATTAGGAGAGTATCAAGTAGGTATAAAGAGGATTTGACCAAATTTCCAAGTGGAATTAGCCAAAATTTACTCTATGGACTAGGGATAAAATGGTCATTTAGTTGATTTTTAAATTTGGCTATGTTTGGTATGTTGAGAAAATAGTTTTGGCCAAGTTTCATTGGATTTGGAGTTCATTTGGTATGGTTTGGCTCAAGTTGACCCATTTAGGTCAAAATGGGTCAACTTGGGTCAAGTTGACAAGTTGTCAAATTGGGTCAAACCAAGGGTTGGGTCAAGTTTATATGACCATTTGAAATGTTATGGTGGCTTTGGTTTGATTCAATTTGGTTTAGATTTAAATTTGGTTCATATGACTTCATTTAGGTCAAATGGGTCAAGTTGACCAAATTGACCCATTTGACCTATTTGAGCTAGGTCATGGGTAGTTTAAGGTTTGGTTAGTCATATGAAGTGGATTGGTATCTTTGTTTCCAATCAATTTTGGTTAAGTTTGAATTTGGCTCAATATGACCCTTTAGGTCAAGTTGGGTTCAAGGTCAATTGGGCTAGGTTAGGTCTATTGGGCCAATTAAGGCTTTGGTCAAGTTCAACAAGTGATTTGGAATGAATTTAACCCATTAGTTTTAATCAATTTGGCTTAGATCAAGCTTTGACACATTTTAACATTTTAGGTCAAGTTGGTTCAACTTGGGTCAAGTAGCCAATTAGGCTAGGTTAGGCTCAAATGTTGACTTGTTCAAGTTCAATCATTGTCATGAATGAACTTAGATCATTAGTTTCAATCAATTTGACCTATGGTGGATTTTGGCTATATTGGGTTTCATTTTGGCTAAGTGTTGACTTGGTCAACCCTTAGGTTTGACTTGGTTTGACCTAATTTGATTGATTGATCATCTCATGATGATTGTTGATCATGATGAGAGGCATAGGTGAGTTTGATTCAATCCAAAATGGTTAGGATTAGAATTTGGCTCATAAAGGTACTTTAGGTCACTTTGGGTCAAGTGAGCCTAAGTAGGTCAAATGGCTTGGTCAAAGTTTGATTTAAGTTTGATTGAACTTGTATATAGACTTATGATTGAAATATAAATCCATTTGCAAGTGTTTTTAAGTCAAATGGGTTTGGATTCATTTGACAATTTCAAGTTCAAAGGGTGAACATGAAATGGATTTTGGCTTGATTTTTGAATTGATTTTTGGTTAATGATTGAAGTTTGTATTTATATTTGGATTCATGATTGAAGGATTGGTTGAATCATGAAGGAAAATCAAGAGTTTGGCTTGATTTAAAATTGATTTGGCTAAGTTCAAGATTTTAACTTGAAAGGCTTAGGTTGAATTTTGAATGAGTTTGAGTTTGATTTTTGGAAGTGGTTTTGATTGTTTGAATTTATATTTCATTTATATTTGTGAATATAAATGAGAATATAAATGGTTTATGAGAAAATTTCAAGAATTTGAAGTGATTTGATCATGATCTAGGCTAAGTCCTTAAGAGGAAATTAAGGGACTTAAAAAATATTTGGTGTTTGGATTTGATTTTTTGAGTTTAGTTTGATTGATTTGAATTTATATTTCATTTATATATGTGAATATAAATAAGAATATAAATGAGTTATGAGAAAATTTTATGAATTTGAATTGATTTGAATATAATCTAAGCTAAGTCCTTAAGAGAGAATTAAGGACTAAAGAAGTATTTTTGAACTTTGGATTTGATTGTTGGATTTAGTTTGATTGATTTGAATTTATATTTCATTTATATATGTGAATATAAATGAGAATATAAATGAGAATATAAATGAGTGGTGAGAAAATTTCATGAGTTTGAAGTGATTTGAACATGATCGAAGCTAAGTCTTTAAGAGGGAATTAAGGACTTAGAAAATATTTGGAACTTGAAATTTCAATCATGGGTTTCAATCTTGATTTCAATCATATGGTATTGATTTGAGTTTGGAGAAAATCAAATAAGCTTGATTTGGAGTTTGAGAAAATCAATTAGGATTGATTTGGAATTTGACTTGAATGAAGGAACTGAGGAATGGTTCAAGCTAAGGGTAGGCAAATTTTCCTAATGCCTCCTAAGGCATGACCTATTCCTATGGCTAACCCTTCTAAGTCTCTAGGGCTAGGTTGAGTGTCCACCTAATCACTAGATGTGTCTTAAGATTAAGAAACTCTTAAAGTCTAAGAGAAGTCCTATGTCTAAGAAGGAGGGGTTGAGAGCTCACCCTAAAAATGAGGTCAACACCGGTTAATATAAGATGATTTGAAAGCAACTTCAAATGTAGTAACTCTCTTTAAGGATTAGTGAGCTCCCTTAAGAAACTTTTGACTTGCAATATATTTTTTGTGAGAAGAATATGAAGGAAGTAGGAGAGTAAATCTTCATGAGGAGGAGAATGCTCTCATATTTGCAATGTGCAATAGCTTGCTCTTAAGCTCTCTTCCTAGGTAAAATGTCACCCAAACCCTTTTGTATAAAGCAATAATTATTTAATGTCATGTATGATAAAATATATAAATTGGACTTATACTCCCCTATTAATGTCGTGTGACTTTTTCTTTTATGTAATATTAAAGAGGAAGAAACCTCTTCCTCTTCTTCTTTCTCTTCACGATATTATGTCATGTAACGTTGATGCCTTTTGTCATTCCCTTTAATTATCCATGGAATGAGCGTGAATTTAGGGAGAAAGGAGAATAAAAGAGAAGAGATAAATAATTTCCTTTGTCATATCTTTTAATTCCTCCTAAAAAAGAGGATGAATTTAAAGAGGGGGTAGAAAAAAAATGGGGAAAGGTAAAAATGAAGGAGATGCTCTTTTCAATTAAATTATGTCATACCAATAAAAAAAAGAGAAAGTAATAAATGGTTTAATACATTTCTCATTTATTCACCCATAAATGGGTAATAAAAAAAGAGAAGATTAGGAAAGAAAGTCTTCCTTTCCTCTTTATGGCTTCATGTCATGACAAAAAAAGAAATAAAGAGAAAGAAAGAAAATGCATGATAAAATAATAATAATAATAATAATAATAATAATCATAATAATAATCATAATAATAATAATAATAATAATAATAATACTAATGAAGTGATAAGAAAAAAAAGAGGATCATAATGTCACGATCTCATTCTTTCATGTTTGGCCCATTTAAGAGTATTAAGCTCTCTTTCTCTAATTTTTTTTAAAAAAGGGCTTATAAAAGCCAAAATTTATAAATGAGCTTATAAAAAAAACCAAGATCATATATGGACTCATAAAAGCCCATGTTCATATATGGGCTCATGAAAGCCCAAATCCATAAAAAGTTCCATATGACCCAAGTTTATGAATGGGATTACAAAAAAATTCCTTTCATGAAATCTCTAAGCCTCAAATTTTTTCAAATTTAAAAGCCTGACGGGCCTAAGTCCATATGAGAATTCATAATTGAATTAGCCCTTATATCCTCAAATTCTAATATGCATAAAAGGTTTAGGTGTGGTTATATTTCATATGTGAATTATAACATCCCATCTCTCTTGATTTCTATATGGCATATATTATGGAAAAAAAATGACAGACATTCAATCTTATGTGTGAACATTTGAACAAAACAAACATATGCTTTATGAGATAATATTATCATTTAAATTCATACTTGATCTATGAAAATTCTCAAAATCTTAAGGGAATTTTAGATATGAATAATAATACACTTGATGCTTAGCAAGTATTTAAAAAGATCAAAAGTATGTTTCACAAGAATAGATACACTTGATTCATGCCAAACCTAGAAAGGAGTAGGTTCATATCATGAAAAATAGATACTTACTTGATTTATAAATAAATATTTTATGTACATTCCAGAATAGATATATACTTGATCATTTAAAATAAATGTTCATTTGGTTTGCAACAAATACTTGAGAATATTGAACTCTCATATTTGCAAGAATGGATCCTCTCTTGACTTATAACAAATACTTATGTGAATTAAAGTTCTTATGTTTCATAAAACATATATACACTTGATTCATGATCCCTTCTAGGTATTAAAACCTAGATATGATACATACAACACGACATCTATACTTCAACTTAGACATCTAAATGGCCATACATTTTAAAGAACAGATACTTATATGTATGTTGAAGTATTCACTAGATCAAACATATAGGAAAATATGCAAGTCATATGCAAAAAACAAAAGAACAAATATTTACATATCTTTTGGTCTTAGGACCAGGTCCAGGTTAACAAAATCTAAAAATCTAATGATATTATTATATTATTTTCAACTTAATAAAATATGAGAATCTAATTCTGTCATAGAATTGTAAAAGATAAATCTATCGGCATCTTTGTTAATGTGACTTTTCAAGTTCAAGTTCTCAAAAGGAAAGTCTCAAAACCGATCCTCTATGCTTAAGCTAGAGTTGATAAGGTTTGGAAGACTATAAATTTTGAAGCAATGAATCATCCTGGTTTGATTTTAGGATCTAGTCCGGGTTAACAAAACTCAAAAATCCATATCAAAACTTACAATTTGACACATATGTCATTTCTAAATATAACTACTTCAATTTAGGCATCTAAATGTTCATACAATATTTTAAAGAACATATACTTGTATGTATGTTGAAGTATTCACTATACCAAATATCTAGGAAAAAAATGCAAGTTATATGCGAAAAATAAAATAACATATATTTACATATCTGGTTTGGTCTTAGGACTAAGTCCAAGTTAACAAAACCCAAAAATCCATGTCAAAACTTATACTTGCAATCTGACACGTCTTTCTTGTCAAACAAAACTACTTCAGCTTATGCATCTAAATGTCCATATAATATTTTAAAAAAATATATACTTGTATATATTTTGAAGTATTCATTAGATCAAACATCTAAAAAGATATGCAAGGCATATGCAAAATGAATGAACAAATATCTACATTCTGGTTTGGTCTTAGGATCGAGTTCGGATTAAAAAAAACCTAAAAATTTGATTATGATATTATAAGAACTTTCATTTAATAAAATTTGAGAAGCTAATTATGTCATAAAATGACAAATGATAAATCTATTGACACTTCTCAAGTCCAAACTCTCAAGAGAAAAGTCTCAAACCCGATCCTCTACTCTCACGCTAGAGTTGACAAGGTTTAGAAGATTATAAATATGGGTGCAATAAATTTAGACCTGATCCTCTACAAGGAAGCAGATAGAGTTGACAAGGTTTACTACATTCAAAAGACTATCATTATTATGGTTTAAATGATCAATGATCATGTATTCAAATCTAAATCAATTATAAAATGATCAAATATTCAAATAAAAATATATAAATTAAATGAAATTAATTATTTAAATTTAAAGTTAAAATCATCCACTCCTCCGCAACTATTTACTGGGGTGACAAATTAAGAAGACTTTCGCTCACAAAGAGCCAATGTCAAATCAAATACATAATTATTTTCACACTCAAATAATCTTAAGTTTGTAAGGATGTAGCTCGTGTCCTCTACCAGCATGGTTTACTGTAAAATTGCACCACATAAATAGCTTCCGTGAGTTCTCGACGGATGGTTTGTCTGATATGACACTAAATTATGGTCACGACCGCAGCCCGTATGTTCCCCAACGGCTTTGCTCTTTGAGCTATGAAATATAGAATGTGTTTGATTGGGAAAAAAAAGCCCTATGTTAGCTAAAGTTGACTTATATTTGTCCCCTTAAATAAACTCCACCCCAGATCTATAAGGACATCTTGGACAACATAACCTATGTGTTGCTGACAAGGATTTTTCCGTTGTACTACCTCCTTGACTAAGTGGACCAGCCGACACCGGAAGACGAACCATGGGATCTAGATCACGTCATCATTCTCCAACCAAAAGCTTTAAATTAAAATAATAAATCTCATAAATTTTAAACTCCACTCATTGTTATTATGCACTCGCTATTTAGCAATTCATCGACTAGCCTTAATCGAAAGTGCTCTCTCAGCATTGAAAGAGGTAATTAACTATGGTGCACTATAGAAAACGGAACAGATCTAAGTCATCGCAAAAATGAGGTGAAATCTGTAGTATCTTATATACTATTCATCTACCTTCTGAAATTTTCACCGACACTTAAATCACTCTTTTTATCGAAGTGGTTGGTGACAAATTTTCGGATCCCACAAGTAGAAGATTTTAAAAGTTCATTGTCATTATGAGTATAGAGTGACTATTAAAGAAGATGGGGTTATTTTGAATTTTTTTTTTGCTTATGGTTTTATAATTTCTAATACTTTACTTAAGGAAAAATATGAGCATATTATAATTTATAAAAATGGACTTAATAAAACTTAGATTGATAATTTTTATAAGAAAAATATATTATTTAGATTGTGAAAATTGTAATGTCATTCTAAGTGAAATTTTAAGTACTCAACATCAACTAATGATTTTGAATTTTAGGATGAAGTTTTGAAAGATTAAAAATAAATCAAAATATTATCTCAAGATTAGATGGAGATTTTTAAATAACACTAATAAAAATATTTTAAAATTAAGCTATAAGATCTTAAGATTTGAAATATTAATGAGAAAGCTAATGTTATGTGGGAAAGAATAATTAGTGATATTAAGTAAGTTATAAAAAATTGTGTTTGAGGAATAAAAAAAAAGTTCTTATTAGTAAAAACAGTTAGTAGTGGTGTCAAAATATACCAAAAAAAACAAATAAAAAATTGTTGCAAAAATTATTTTGGATGTAAAAATTGTGAGAATTAGAAAGATATAAGAAAACAATATATAATATAAAGAATTTAATATTTTAATGATTTATGTACTAGATTGAACACTAATGAGGGAGAAAGATGCATATATAAGTTGGTCAAGCAAATAAATATGAGAAATAAAAAATTTAATTCAAATGAGGTGTAGGAACGATGAAGCTCATAAATTAATTTTTTAAGAATAGGATATTAAATATAAGTAGATGAGATCTTTTATTAAATTTTTTAATGAAGGTTGTGAGAGTATATTTGAGTTTAGTGACCTTATTACCCAAATTGAAAATAGAGATTTTTACTTTTATTTTGTATTAATAAAACCGATGTTAGAGAGGATTTAAATAAAATGAAGTGTGAAAAAGTATTAGAACCAGTTGATATTCCAATTAAAGTATGAAATACTAAGGAAATAAAAAAAACTATTGGCTTACTAATATTTTTAATATTATTTTAAATATCAAAAAAAAAATGCTAGATGAGTGGAGAGAAAGTTTGTTGGTTCATATTTTTAAGAATAAAATTTAATATTTCATACATTAAAATTATGAGAGAGACAGAGAGTAATTGAGCATAGATTATGTCGTGATACAAAAGTTTCTCAAATTAATTTGGATTCTCCTATGGATGTTATACATATGTTGATAGATTTGATTGAGAAGTATAGACTAAGTAGAATTTATATATGATATTTATTGATTTAGAGAATATATGATAAAGTTTCAAGAGAAATGTTTTGGAGAGTTCTAGAAAAGAAATGAGTTAAAATTGATTATACTCAAGTCATTAAGGATATGTATATTGGAATTGTGTCTTATGCTCAAACATAAAGAGGATTGACCAAGTAATTTCCTATTTCAATTGGCTTGCATCAAGTATTAATTTTAAGCCCATATCTTTTTTGCTCGAATTATTGATGTTCATACTGGACATTTATAGGAAGATGTACTATGATATCTCTTTTTGCTGATCATAATCTTATTTTTGATAAGACTAGAGAGAGAGTTCAAGAAAACTTGAATTATATAGGTCATCCTTAGAGTCTAAAGGCTTTTATTTGCGTAGATCTAAAATTCAATACATGAAGTGTAATTTTAGTTGGGAAGATCTAGTGGCGGAGTTGTGACAATGAGTGATCAAATCATTAAAAAGGGTAAATGCTTTAGGTATATCGGGTATATTATTTAAAGAGATGGTGAAATAGATGGGGATGTTGTTAGTAAAATTCAAGTTGTTTGATTAAAGTGTAGGAATAATTTGGACTTATTATGTAATATAAAAGTACATCTCAAACTTCAGGGAAAAACTTTATAAGCTTGCGGTGAGACATGTAATTCTTTATTACACTAAAAGTTGCCCAATAAAAGAGAAGTATGAAATTAAGTTAAGTGTTGTAGAGATGAGGATGCTCACATGAATGAGTGGATTTATTCTAGAGATAAAATGAAATGAATATATACCTGAAAAGGTTGGAGTAGCTCCAATGCTAGATCATATTAAAGAGCATCATCTTAGATGATTTGGTCGCAAAAAATATCAGTCGTTTAATGACCAGTAGATGTATTAGATTCGGCCTACGTTAAGAAAGGTAAAGGTAAACCTAAATGAGAGTATTACTCTTAATTGGACATAATGAAGATAAATGATTCATGTGCTCGGCCCCATTTAATGGGATAAACGCTCGTTATTTTACAATTTATTCAATAAGTCAATTTTATTGTATTCAATGCATTTTATAATTTATTTATATTATTAGACATATAAATACAATGAAAATATCTGGTAAATGATTAGATGAATAAATGAAAACTTCTATTTCAAAATTAGAAGATGGGATGAAAACATTATTTCATAAATTAAATTTTGTGAGAAGATTTTTAAAATATTTTTAAAAATTTAGATTTAATTGATAATATCTCCAAATAAATTTAAAATGTTAGAATTCGAAATTTTAAAAATATATTTGACAAAAATATAAACTTCAATTTTGTCTAATTAATATATTATATAAACCCTAAAAGAGCTCATTATAATTTTTTTAGCCTTTTATTTTTTACACTTATTTTAAAGGCCACTCCTCAAAATTTAACTCCCATGCTCATAATATTTCTATAACAACATTTAACTCCATCAAGATAAAAGTAAGATTTACAAACATACCACACAATTCTTATGTATTTACATATCTAACACCTAAAGTTAGATATTTACTTATCTAACACTTTCCTATACCTAAAAATATGTATTTCACTTTTAAAATGAATTATGATTGTATTTTTAATGTGATATTGAACATTGGAGTGTTATATATGTAAAAATTAAAGTTTAAGTGTTAGATATCTAAATATATAAGATTTATGCGATATGTATGTAAATCCCCCAATTTTTAATTAGGGATATTGCGTGCTAGAAAACCAGTTGAGGTAGAATAAAAGTTTATATCTTAGTTTTGTTGTGGAATCCAGCACACACATAGATGTTTGAAGAACGAATAAGAAAACTCCAGAAATTTTACTTGAAAAAACCCCTGAATAGGGGGAAAAATCACGGGGCCTAGCCCGGTAAAAATCTTCCACTATGCATCTATTTCAGAGTACAAAGTTTTTTCGATAATGAGATTACAGAGTTGTATATGAGAATGGCTGATAATGGGAATCCCAGAATGAGGCAATAATAGCTATGTAGCCGTGGTTAGGTTGTTATAATAGTTAGTAGCAGTTGATGATGGTAAACAGCGGGGGTCAGCGACCGACGGTGATGGTCGGTGGTGGTGATGACCGCGAGATGGTGATGGTCGGCGACAACCGCAATGGTGGTCGGGCGCGTGATACGCGGTCACGGGATACCGGCGACGATGGTTAATAGCGATGATCGGGCGACGCGTGGCCGATGATGACCGGCGACGGTTATGCGATGATTGGTGGCGGATGATGCGGTTAACGAATGCGAGGATCGGTGGCGGCGTGACCGGCAGTGGTTACACCGCCAGTGGCATTATGCTTGGAGGAGGATTTTCAAGTTTTAAAGCTCTCTCTTCTCTTTAGCTTGGCTCTCCCTTATGTGAAAAATGGGGAGCTATTTATAGATTAGAGGGTGAGCATTACCGTAAATACATGCAAAATCCAAACCACTCCATCAGATGGCTCAAAATGATTCCCTTGATCATCTGATGTATTTTGAGTATTTGAATGCTCAAATGAAGTCAGAATCAAGAGATCTTGGGCTTGTTAAATCCGGCTCATCAAGATGCTCGATTTGATCATAAACACTCTATATTTAGGAACTATTTATGGATTTAGTTGATATCCCAAATTTTCCATTGATATTTTAAGTGCTTGATCTCGACTAGTTTCAACTTAGGATCAACTAGCTTTTGACATCAAGATTCATGCTTCGACTAGTGAGATTTTCAGTGCCATATCAATTGCCCCTATTTTTGGATGATATTATCTCTATCATCCAAATATATATATGCCAAATAATTGAAAAAAATAAATTCTTCAATGAAATTTATGGGTTCATTAACCATACAATTTGAGAGAACAGATCTTTATGGGTGCACAAGATTATGATCACAAAAGCGGGTGCAGGGTCACGGATGCATGCGGGTGGGCACAGGCGCAAGGTTCCAGGGTTATGGACCCATTCAGATGCTTACGGGCTCCCACGTGTGACAAAGCGTGAGCGGAAGCGGAAGGCGCACGCTGGCTATGCATCAAGAGTCCACGGCACAAACGCATACCAATGAGCATTTTTTCCATTTTTTTCATTTTTTTTATTTATTACCTTTTTGCCGTTATATGGGGTCTATAAAAACCCCCATAGGGTCAAGTGAGGTGACACAATTCCTATATGCTCTAGTGTTCCTCTACATTGGATGAGAAATCATCTAGCGAAAGTTCAAGAGCTAGGGTAAAAAAAAACTTTTTTTTTCTGTTCATTTTGTCAGTGAAGTTCTAACCTTCTTCTTAAAGAAGGTCATTTGCTTTGCTGATCAAGACCCGTAGTTCATACGGTAAGGCTCTGATTATTCCTTGAAAGAGGCGTCAACTGTCCTCGTAAGACCAACCAGGTTTGGGGGGTGATTAAGGCCCATAGTTCATACGGTGAGGCTTTGATTTTTCCTTGAAAGAGGCATCAACTGTCCTCATCAAATCGATCGAGTTTGAGGTGATCAAGGCCCATAGTTCATCCGCGTGAGACTCCAATTTTCCCTCAAAAGAGGTGTTAACTATCCTCGTTGGACCGGCCGGGTTTGGAAGCTATCAAGGCCTAGTTCATATGGCGAGGCTCCAATTTTTTCTCGAAAGAGGTGTCAACTGTCCTCGTCGGACTGTCCGGGTTTGGAGTCAATCAAGGCCCATAGTTCGTACGACGAGGCTCTGATTTTCCTTGAAAGAGGCATCAACTGTCCTCATCGGATCGACTAGGTTTGGAGGCGGTCAAGGCCCGTAGTTCCTACTTCTTCTTGTAGGAAATTGAATTTCTTGAAACTCAAATGGATGGTTTAACAGTTGACAACTATCAAGATGACGGAGAAATGTCAATTAGGAACCATCCTTCGAACAACTCAGAAAGTCTAGCAGATAATTTCAGAGTATCATTAGAGAGGAATAGCTTTTTTATCTCATATGTAGCGTATATTTTTTGTCAGATCATAGATGAAAAATTTTATCCAAAGCTGTCCGTGAGCGACAAAGTTAGGAAAGGATATGCCTAAGTATTGGGGTGAGTGAGTTGGTTCACACAATTCTCAGACTTTTGTCTTTTTCTCTCTCTTTTCATTTATTTATTATGTATTTTCACAGGATGATGGCCAAAAGAAACCAATAGCATGATAACTACAGATGATATAGATAGTTTAATGGTGCTCCACAGAAAATTTAATTTCCCTAATGAGTTGGTAGCTATTGTTGTCAAAAAGTCTGATCGAGCCCGTTCACCTTCGTCAGGATACTTTATTATTTCTGAGATGATCCTTTGGCTCCTGAATTGATTGAGATCTTTAAAATATGTGTAACTTTGTCATAATTTAATGATCGTCGTTGGTTTGACTGTCTTCTTTAGAGAGCATGGTGTGACTTTGAACAACAAATACTTGTGTCAAATGTGTAGATTCACATGTGATGCTCAGGGACATGTTTCTTATCAGGCTATAAATAATTGGATAGAATTTTCAACACAGGATCCATCTAGAAATTGGTCTAATAGATTCTTTTTTGTGAAAAATGAGTGGGGCCTCCCTGAGAGATGGGGAAGATTGAATGATCTTCTAGATCCATTACTGATTGAAGAGAATGAAATCTTAATGACTCTTAATATTCTTGATGCAGGAAGCTTATAGCATGAGTTACATCATATTGGCAAATATGTAATTGAAGATAGAATGTTCAAGGTTGTCCTTTCCATTCAGGCTGGGAGATCTCATGCTCTTCCACTGAAGAGATCAAGTAAGGGTGATGAAAGGTCTCCTCATATTCACAGGATTCTTTCAAGAATCCCGTTATGAAATCACGGTGATAGCAATATTTCTTCTTTAAAGAAAAAGAAGACATGTGTCGAAGTGACTACGTCAAATATTTACAGAGAAGATGTTCACCCCAGTTGGCCTCTGAGAGTTTAGCTATCTCAACTCATAATGGGAGAATTCATTTCTTGAAGTCGCATATTTCTGAAGAGGTGTTAAAGCACGTATGCACTGGACATCAATGAGCAGACGAATTAGTACGTTGTCTTCTCCTTCTTTTCTTCTTTTCTTTTTCCTTTGTGTAATATTTATGATTTTTTTGTAGGTAGCTCAAATAATAGGGTTGATGGCTCATTTGGGTGTCACTCTAGATGAGTGGAATACTAAATTTATGAAGGTAAAATATCTACAAGGAGAGTATGAGCGAAAGATGAGTGCTAAGGCCAAAGAAGTGAGAGCTCTAGAGGATCAGTTAACCGAGTGTAGAACTGAGCTAGGAAATATGTCCAACTTTCTTTCTCTCCAGCGTTAAGAGGTGGAGTGCACTCATGATGAGCTGATTAAGGTGAGAGTAGAGACTCGCTAGAAAGAGAAAAGACTCAAGGCACTTGCAGCGGAGAAGAAAGCTCTTAAACCTGGAAAAAAAGTATTACAGATTTTTTCTAAGAAGGAGCTTATAATATTAGAAGTGGAAGCAAAGCAAATGAAATATCCTTAAAGAGAGTAGAAGACTTTAAGAACTCCCTAGCTTCTCGTGATACTATCGAGGACCATGTCCAGGAAGCTCATAATCATATTCTTGATGTTGAAGTGAAGGACTTTGAGCGCCAATGTTTAGAGGAAGCCTCCATCCGAGGATTCTTAAAAGGAATCTGCTTAGTACACCGTAAAATCAGACCTAGTATTGAGAATTTATCTCCCAGCCAAGTGTCTAAAGACCCTTCGCCAGATTCAAGAGATGAAGGGGTTGAGAGTGAGTTTAAGGGAGCACCTTCTAGTGGTGCGGAGGACGTTGGTATCATGTAGTATCACTTAAGGATGCATTTCTTTTCCTTTTATCTATGTATTATTATTTATTATTATTATTTTTTGTATCCAGAATTTTGATTCTTTCTTATATCATCATGTTAGTGTTGTCAATGATATAAAAAATTTTGGGTGATTTGCTCTTATTTTATTTTGACCTATCCGAGGTGATTGGTCAGAATATTATTCGATGATACTAACCTGTACGGATGAGGCCGTAGAAAGTCCACCTAGACTTTTTGGCCTATCCTAAATATTAGTCAAAATATTATTTGACGTCTTACATGTATGGAATAAGTCGTGAAATGTCCACCAATGACCTTTTGACCTATCCTAGGTATTAGCCAAAGTGTTACTTGACTTTTTACCTGTATGGAAGAGGCTCGGAATGTCCACCAAGGACTTTTTTGACATATCCTAGGCATTAATCAAAGTATTACTTGACTTCTTACCTATATGGAAGAGGTTCAATCAAGTCCCCTTGGGATTGATCATGCCCCGACTGAGATACAATATGAGTTATGCATTTCTCAAGTGGGAGGATTAAATGAAGGATATTGTTTATATGTAACAAGCTTGAAAGAAAAAGCCATAAACTCATTACTCTGATAAGGTGAGTGATACAATCATAAGATGATTTTAACACAGATATGAGTTTGAAGAGAAAATGATAAACGAGACAAAATAAAAGTTGCAATAATTATGTAGTAGGAATTACTGATAATATTTTCAGAGATTCTCGATGTGCCAAGTTCGAGTTAAGGTTTTTCCCTCTGGATCCTTGAGATTGAATGTTCCTGGCTTGACCATAGCTATAACCACATAAGGGTCATCCCAAAGAGGTGAGAGTTTATTGCGTTGATGGCCTTTGCTCGCAGCTTTGAGACTTCGTAGGACAAAGTCACCGACAGAGATGGGATGGGGTTTCACTCTTCTATTGAAGTGACGAGCTACCCTAGTAAGTAGGGCCATGTCATGAGTTTCGGGGAGTAGGTCCAGGTTCTGTCGGAGTTTTTCTTCATTACTATCATGATCAAATGATTGAACTCTTGGGCTTAGAATCCCAATATCTACTTGTATAATAGCTTATGTGACGAAACACAAGTTATATGGTGTTTCACCAGTTGGAGTTCACGATGTAGTGTGGTAAGCCCAAAGAACATTAGAGAGCTCATCAAGTCATTGCCCCCCAGCCTTCTCAAAATGCATTTTTAACCCTTTGAGTATAGTCTCGTTGGTAGCTTCAATATGTCTATTAGTTTGAGGATAGGTTATAGCCGTATGCAGCAGCTAAATGTGAAGATCTTTATAAAAAGAAGTAAGACTTTTCTAATAAATTGGGTTCTATTATCGGTGATGATCTTTGCAGGAAGACCGAATCGACATACAATATTTTTCTAAATAAATTGTTTAGCATATGCCTTCGTGATTTTAGCGAGTGGTTCAGCTTCCACCCATTTAGTGAAGTAGTCGACAGCTAAAATGATAAACTTTCATTGCCCTGACGCTACCGAAAAAGGTCCCATGATATCAATTCCCCATTGAGCAAAAGGCTACGAGCTTTGAAGGGATGAGAGCTCTATATGCGGTGTATGAGAGAGGTTAGAGTGCAATTAACAACTCACATATTTTTTTGTGAACTCCAAGGCATCTTGCTTCATCGTAGGCCAATAGAACACTTGCCTTATAATTTTAAGCGCCCTTCCTCCTAGGTGTTCTCCACATATCCATGAGTGAACCTCTCTTAATGCATAATCGACCTCTGATGGTGAGAGGCATTTAAGGTATGACACAGAAAAAGCTTGTTTGTATAGTTCACCTCCGATAATAATAAAGTTTGAAGCTTGCCTTCGTAGACAAGTTGCAGCACTTGGGTCTTCAGGAAGGGTCCTTCTTGCAGAAAATATAGGATGTGGTCCATCCATGAAGGTTTCTTTATCTCATTAATTATTTGTATTATCCATGACCCTTGGATACTAGAAAAATATATTTCTTCAACATGCCTTCTATTGAATAAATCTCGATCAGAGAGAGGTAGCGAAGCTTAGCGAGTATTCTATTTCTTCAAGATGTGAATAATTTGATGTGTCTTGAAATGGGCAAGAAGTGATTTCACCAAGCTGAGGTATTGCGTCAGTTGAGAATTATGAGTATTAAAGTTTCCCTCAACCTGGGAGGTGACAAGCTGAGAGTTAGTGTGGATCACTAAGTCTTGAGCTTCACAATCGATGGCAAGTCTCAACCCTGTGATGAGAGCCTCATATTCAGCCATATTATTGGTTGCAGAGAATTTATGCAAGTCCATAAGGTATCTTGGGGAAAATAAGTAAGATTCCCGCCTCCACCGATTTCAAGCTCTATTAACATAAATGATCCATTGAGGAGACAAAAGAGGTGTAGTAGATAGCTCATTTAGAGTTGGGCAGTTCATTCTACTATAAATTCTATGAGTACTTGAGATTTTATATCTAGTCGGGGTAGGAAATGGATATCAAACTCTCCCAATTCTACAGATTATTTGATTAACCTCCTAGATGCCTCTAGTTTTTGTAGAATAGCCCTCAATGGTAAATGAGTGTAAAGCCGATGGTGTGAGCTTGAAGTATGAACATAATTTTTGCGCTGAGAAAACTAAAGTCAAAGCCATCTTATCTGCCAGTGGATAATGACTTTCTATATTAGAGATAATTTTGATGACATAGTAAATTGGTCGTTGTATCCCATTTTCTTCTCGCACTAAAACTGAGCCTATCGCGTGAAAAGAGACTATGAGATATAAGTATAGGATGATGCTTGATAGGTGGAGATACTTTCCTTTCATCTCAAAGAAAATTATTATTTTCATCACCCACTTTATTTTTTATTTTAGTATTTTAAAGAATGACAAGTATTTGTCCTTAGAATGGGGCTAGAAGCGATAAGACAAAGAATTGCCCATTCAAACGTTGAACTTCTTTGATATTCTTTGGAAGAGTCATATCTTTGAGGCTCTGATTTTCTCAAGATTGGCCTCAATCCCGTGGTGGGTTACCATAAACCCAAAAAAAAATTTGGCGTAACCCCAAAAGCACGCTTGGTCAGGTTAAGTCACATGTTATAGCGTCGAAGAAGATTAAAGCATATTTCTAAGTCAGAAATATGTTGTGATTCTTCCAAACTTTTTACTAACATGTCATTCACATATACCTCCATTGTGCGTCTTAAGAGGTCTTTAAAAACCTTATTCATAAGGCGTTGATAGGTATCACCAACATTTTTAAACCCGAACGGCATAACTTGGTAATACTATAAACCTTTATATGTTTGAAATGATGTGGCTTCTTCATCCATTTGGTCTATTTTTTATTTGGTTGTAACCAGAGTAAGCATCCAAAAATTGAGCATTTGATGTCCAGACGTAGCATCGACCAATTGATCAATTCGAGGGAGGGAAAACTATCTTCCGGGCAAGCTTTATTGAGATCAGTATAATCAATACACATTCTCCATGCTTCATTTGCTTTCTTAACCATGACAACATTTGCTAGCCATATAGGATAATATACTTCTCGTATGAATCCCGCTTCTAAGAGCTTGTTAACTTCTTGTTCAATAGCTTGGAGGCGATCAAGTGCAAAACTCCGCTTCTTTTGGATGATCGGTTTGAATGTTGGATCAATCTTGAGGGAGTACATGATCACATTGGGGCTGACCCCCAGCATATCTGTCAAACTCCAAGTGAAGATGTCTTGATTTTTGCGTAAGAAGTCTATGTATTTTACTCTTTGTTCGTCTGAGAACAGAGATCCAACTTGCACTATTCGTAGAGGTTGGTCATCTGATAATGAAATAGAGAGCAAGTCTTCTATAGGCGAAGCTCTTTGGGATACTTTTTCATCTCAAAAATTAAAATTTTTGATGATGAAGGTCACCGAAGGGCGTGGTTGAGCTTGTTTGAGGTAACATGATTATGTTATTTGTTAATTTTCACAGACCACTCCAACCCCAACAGGGGTTGAAAATTTCATCTTAAGATGAGATACTGAAGTGACAACACTAAAAGTTGATTGGAGGAGCCTTCTGAAGATAGCGTTATACACCGAATCTGACTTGACCACTATGAATTGAATTGAATGAGTCCATTGTCGAGAAAATTCTCTGAGGACAACAGGAAGGGTGATTATCCCCTCTACTCGCATAGGGCGATTATCAAACCCATATAATGGTCCTACAGCAGGTTGGAGATTTTCCCTAACCAATCTCATGCTAAGAAATGTGGAGTAAAATAAGACATCAACAGAACTCCCATTGTCAATCAAAATTTTCTTAATATTATAGCATGGGTCACCGATCTCTGCGCTGATGACAAGTGAATCTTGATGGGGAACTTGGACTCCTTTTAAGTCTGAGTCATTAAAAGTGATAAAATGATCAATACGAGATTTCTTTAACTCTGGTCCTTCAGAGGTGGCAATGAGAAATTGATTAGATAGTAGTGGTCCTCCTACAATTATTTTAATTTCTCCAACTATCTGATAACTATTTTGTTATTTCTGTGATGATTTTGGTTGCCCCTCAGTTGGAGTTATGTTTGCTTGAGCCGATTGATTCTTCATAAATCGACATAGATATCCTTGTTGAATGAGCCTCTCGATTTCTTCTTTGAGTTGTTTGCACGCCTCAGTGGTATGTCAACGACTTCGATGGAAGTGACAATATTGCTCTAATTCTTTGAATTTGGTTTCAGCGGATGTTGCTACTTGATGGTCTCTTCATCTTGAATGGCCATCAGGATGTTAACACGAGATGTGTTCAGTGGTGTGTATTCCTTTTCTGGTCATGGTTCACATCGTTGATGTGAGGGTCGTGGAAGGAGATCACAACTATCTTGTTACTTCTTTTGATGGGATTGTCGTGCATTCCTTGGGGCGCTCTTACATTTTTCTGTGGATTATTCAAATTATTTATGATGGGCATTAATAGCCTCATTGACAGAAATTTGTGCTTTCACATGATGAACCAAGTCGGCACATGAGCAGACCGTATCTCACATTAGTGATGAGTAGAAAGGCCCAGGATGGAGCCCTCAAAGGAAAACTCCTCTTAATAGTTCAGGGTCTACTCCAGGTATTTGGCGAGCTTCTAAGGAGAACCTCTGGAAGTATTCCTTAAGTGATTCACCCTCATTTTGATGAATGCTTGAGAGATGAGAGGAATCTTTAATGATCCTCCGATTTGCAATGAACTATTCTACAAAAATCTTGACGAGTTCATCAAAGTTATGAATGGATCCCCTTGAAAGGGAGTAGAACCAAGGTGAGCCTGCCCCTTGAGGGTAACTGGAAAGACCTGACAAAGCAGTGTGTCAAGAGCTCCTTGGATATGCATGATGGTTCTGTAATGGTCGATGTGTTCACATGGGTCAGTTGCCCCATCATAAGAGTCGATGCTCGGAAGCTTGAACCCTACGGGAATAGGATGTTGAAGAATAGCTTCAGTCAGAGGTGAAGACTCCTGATAGCCGCGATGAGAGGGAAGATGATTTCTGTATTTATAATGGAATTCTTCTCGCACCAAGCATTGTAATTTCGCATGCATAATGTGGCGGGTGGAGTCAACGGGACGAGAACGTGCCAAGCTACCAGTAATAATTGATGGATTATCAGTCGGTTGAGCTACAAATGATGGATGAGTAGAACTAGCAGCAAGGATGTCGCGATCACCACCGGGAAGGAGGAACTTCCCGATAGCGAAGGCGATTAGCATTTTGACCTCCCATAGCTAACGATCGATCTTGGGGGAGATGTGTTTGCCGCAGTAGTGGTTGTCATGTTCATCGTAAAAGTCAGATTATCTCATTTTGAGACTCTTCCATTCGACGCACATGATTTTCTAGAGAGGATTCCTGTTGCACCTTCACCGATAGGGTCATGCCTATCAGGGGGAAGTGAGGCAGAAGCTTTGCGTCCTTGGTTCAATGATTTTTTCGAGAGTGACGGGAGTTGGAGCAGGAGGCTCCATTATTGCAAGTATTGCTCCTATTGGCCATAATACATGTGTTCACAAAAATCACGATTGATGGGTTTGATTCCCACAGACGACGCCAAACTGTTGCGTGCTAGAAAACCAGTTACAATAAAATAAAAGTTTATGCCTTAGCTTTATTGTGGAATCTAGCACACACACAGATGTTTGAAGAATGAATAAGAAAACTCCAGAATTTTTATATGGAAAAACCCCTGAATATGGGGAAAAAATTACGGGGCTTAGCCTAGTAAAAATCTTCCACTATGTATCTATTTTAGAGCACAAAATTTTCCCGATAATGGGATTACATAATCAGAATGCGACAATGAATCCGTGAATCAACAATAAAAGCAAAATGAAGAAGTTATAACGCGATTGATGATGGTGAACAGTGAGTCGACTGAACGTGATCGGCCGTGGTGATGACCAGATAGATGGCCGCAATCGGGCAAACCATGACACAAGGGTCGATGGGATGACCAGCGATGATGGTTGATGCGATGGCCACGCGTGGTCGGTGATGATTGATGATGGTGCGGCACCGATGACTGGTTAACGATGAGATCGCTATGAGACGGCGGGCGGTGGTTGGCACCAAATGGTGGGTCGGGACCGTCGGTGACACGATTATGCTTGGGATTTTCAAGCTTTCTTGTCTTTAGCTTGCTATCCCTTAGAAGAATGACGATTTATGATGATTAGAGGAGTGCATTCCCGTAAATACATGCAAAATCCAAACCACTCCATCGGATGACTCAAGATGATTACCTTGATCATCTGATGTATTTTGAGTATTTAAATGCTCAAATGAAGTGAGAATCAAGAGATCTTAGACTTGTTAAATCCGGCTCGTTAAGACGCTTCGATTTGATCAACACTTCATATTTAAAACTATTTAGGGATTTAGATATCCCAAAATTTTCAATGATAGTTTAAGCGCTTGACCATGGTTCGACTTAGGATAAGCTTGCTTTTGACATCAAGATTCGTGCTTCGACTAGTGAGATTTTTAGTGTCATATCAAGAGACAATAAAAATTATCTCAAATTATTTTAAAAATAATATTTTATTATCCACGAAAGATAAAAAAATATCATTTTATCTACGAACTGTAAAATAGACATAAATCAAATCCTTGAAAATTATTCTCCCAAAATACCCTAAAATTAAGAGATTTACATACATACCACACAATTCTTATGTATTTACATATCTAACACCTAAATTTAAATATTTACTCATCTAACACTTTTCTATACTTAAAAAATATATTTCACTTTTAAAAAGTGAATGATGATGATACTTTTGATGTGATATTGAAGATTAGGGTGTTATATATGTAAAAATTAAATTCAAGTATTAGATATGTAAATATATAAGATTTATGTGATATATATGTAAATTCCTCAATTTTTAATTAGGGACAATAAAAATTATCTCAAATCATCTTAAAAAAATAATATTTTATTATCCACGAAAGATAAAAAAATATTATTTTATCTCGAAACTATAAAATAGACATAAATCAAATCCTTGAAAATTATTCTCCCAAAAATACCTGAAAATTAACTTACATGTAGGAGAGTCAAAACTTGACCCGACATAATAATAACACAAAGAAAAAAATCCGAGTTTGGGTTGAATAAATAATCGGATTCGAAAGAAATTGACCGTTATATTTTTTGTTGTTGACCCATCAACCCGGATTTGACTCAATCTTGACTAAAATTTGACTAAATCACCAAATCCAAATCGAATTTTTACACACGAATAATTATTTTGACTCGATTTTTTAAAAAATATATTTCAGTCATGTCGGTCAATCGGTTAAAATCATCGATCAGTTGAAATTTTGACCATTTAATAAATGAATTCATCAGATCAACTCTATTCAAATTGGATCAAATTAGAATTAGACCCGAATCTAACCCGTTTGGAACTGAGACCGCTGTCGCAACTCGTAACTTTTCTCACTTCGCCGGCGCATTTAAGTGATCATCGTCATAATCCTATCCATAAACTGGTGAACATCTGGCGGGGATTCACAGAGTCGACAACCCAACGGACAACACCTTCCAGCACATTACCACCGTTTCCGACTCGTAGGGATCTGTGCAGCCGGAGCCGAAGTTGGGGATCTCGCTGGGAGCTCGACATAGTCTCCGGAAGGGGGAAATTATTGGAAAATTTATCGAATACCTCGGGGTGTGACGAAGATCAGCTGTAGCTTAGGGTATAATTTGCTGCCCTCCGAAGAAGTACTGGATTTCTTCTGATTGTTAAATCAGCTGAGATTGATCGAGGGCTGGAGGAAACTCCGATAGATAATAATTTGAGAATAGAATCATCCGAACGAGGAGGTCCCGGTGAAGAGGCAGGAACGAATCGGCTCGGACAGGGAGTTGAACGATATTTCATTTCCGGTGGTGCACGAGAGGGCATTTCAAGCGTTGTTGCGCTACTCCGCACTCTCCTGAATTTGGTGGTTTATTCATCATTTTTTCAAACTTTTTTTTCGATACGGATTAAATGTGAAACACCATATGGCAAATACTAGGACTGAAAAAAAATGTGGAAATGCTAAAGATAGAGTCTTCATTTGTGCACCTTAGCATTGCTTGGCGAAAAAAAAACCATCTTTTTTTAAAAAAAAATTTTAAAGCTCATTTTTTTTCTTCCTGAAAGACAAATTTCGCCTCTAATGCTAGACTTTGCATTTATATAGTTGCTCAAAAGAATTTTTTTGGAGAACTTTCAAATGAATATTACTCGGTAAAATATGAATATTACTGGCATTTTTTAGAAAGACAAAATGAGAGTCTTCTACAGGTCTTATCAATTAAGCCAGAAGGTATCATGCGTGGGCTTGCATGCAAGACCTGCTAGCTGGATCAATGTGAGATTATAGCTCTTCTGTTTAAGCATTCACTCCTTTGGTTTTACTTATTTTAATGCATTACCTTCTCATTCAGCTTTACAGTGGAAGATCTTCCAGACTTTGTTATGCTTGGCATCACACGTTAGTTAGACATAAAAAATTACATTTTAGTTCAAGCATGCCACAACTTCATGGCACCACCCTATCAGTTCTTCCATGGGAAAGCTCATTATGTGAAAGTCCAATGAGAAGGCTTGAAGTTGCTCTGGAAGAGAACTGTGTGGATGATGCTTGGGAAGTTTTCTGTAGCTACAAATGCTTGCATGGTTTCCCCAAGCAAATAGCAGTGAAAAAAATGATCAGCTTGATGACCCGCTCGTTAAATTCTGATTGGCTTATTAGAGCATATAAGTTGGTGCTTTTGCTTTTGCATAAGAGTCCACATCTTCTTGACTGTGACTCTCTGACCAGATTAGCTCTCATTCTTGCCAGAAGCCAAATGCCTGTTCCTGCCTCCACAGTAATGAGGATTGCATTCGATAGATTCAAGTTTCCATCATTTGATATACTTAGCACATTGTTTTTTCATTTGGTTAAGTCAGATATTGGATCATACCTTGCATCTAATATTCTGATTGAGATTTGTGAACAGTCCTTGCATAAGAAGCCAGATGCAAAAAATTCTAAGCAATTGAAGCTCTTAAGCCAAAATGTTACAGTATTTAATCTTGTATTGAATTCATGCTCAAAATTTGAGTCTGTCCAAAAGGCTCTGCTAATCATAAAGTTCATGTCACAGGTAGGAGTGGCAGCCGATGCAAATTCGATTGTTATCTTTGCTCGAATATATGAGAAGCTCGGGCAACGTGATGAACTGATGAGATTGAAAGTGCATGTTGACAGTGTTGTTTCTATCACATTAAGTCACCATTATAGTCAGTTCTATGACAGTTTGTTGAACTTGCATTTCAGATACAATGATCTTGATGCTGCCCTGGAACTTATGCTGGATTTGTATAGCCAGCCAAAATCCTTTCAATGTGGTGTTGGTTTAAATGCATTAAAAAATGTGTTAAGAAAACCGTGCTTGGTTCAAATTGGTTCAGGCAATCTGACTATGGGATATAAAGTAGTTGTTGAGCCTGATCTGTTGGGGAGTGATTTCATTATGGATTCACAAGGTCAATGTACGTTGGTTCTCTGCTCTGATGGAAAGCTTGTTCCAACTACAAAGGCTCTTGCAAAGCTTATAAATGGCTTTGTCAGAGAAAGAAGAGTTGGTGAAATTTCAAAATTTCTAATTAACATTGAGAAGAAAAATAATTCAAAAGAACTCAGTTTCACCACATTTGTGTTATCTGCTTGTATACAGTTGGGTTGGTTGGAGACTGTCCATGATGTTTTAGATGAGTTCGAATCAGCTGGCATTTTTGTTGAGACCGGTTTATATAAATCACTTTTTCAAGCCTACTGGAAGGAAAACCTCTTTGGAGAATCTAAAGTGCTGCTGAAACAGATGAGAAAAATTGGCCTATTTGTAAACTTATCTGATGAGGATGCTGTTCAGTCATGTCTTAAACCTCTCGAATGGAAAGGAGGTTTTTCAGAGATTGAGTCATGCTTGTTAGGGCATCTAAATAGAGAGATCAAAGAAGAGAACTCGGTCTGTCCATTGGTTTATGATTTTAATAGTACAATTCTATTTTTTTGTGAGGCCAATATGATGGAAGATGCTCAAAGAGCTGTGAAGAGGATGCAGCAAAAGAACATCCAGCCTACTATCCAGACATTCAGCTATCTATTAAATGGGTATTCTTCATTGAAGATGTATCGCCAAATCACCATGTTGTGGGGAGAGATTAAGAGAAGAATGGAAGATGGAGTTTTGTCTGTGGACCGGGACTTGTTAGATTGCTTGCTTATGAATTTCCTTAGTGGCGGGTATTTTGAGAGGGTAATGGAAATTGTTACTTCTATGAGAAGACATAGCATGTTTGCTGACAAGTGGAAATATAAGGAGGAATTCCTTAAGCTCCACAAAGATCTGTACAGGAATTTAAAAGCTGCACATGCAAGAACCGATGCTCAGCTGAAGAGGCTGGAGTATGTTCAAGCCTTTAGGACATGGGTAAATATTGTTTGATAATAGGAAAGATTCAGCTGTAGATGCCACCAACTTACTGCTTGAGTGGGCTTTTGATCATCACCTGATGTATATTGAGGATCCTATGCAAGAAGCTGCAGTATGCCAGTAACTATCATTTGCAGTCCTTAAGCAGTTACCTTCGTTTTCCTTGGTATGTTGCATACAATATGAAAATCTCTAGTTGATCCAAGAAAACTTTGGTGAACAGCTCAATTTGCTGAATGCATATAGTTCTTTAAGAAAAATAATTGTGGTGTCCGTTTATCATCTTTCTAGTTAAAATCACTATTATGCACTTCAATATTATTGCACTACATGAGTTACATTATGACAACATATTAGATGAAATGGACAAGTTTTTGGCAAAACTTAATGCATTATGATCAAATATAATCCTAGAAGAAACCACTAAGCAATGAATTGCAAAAAACATATTATGCAAATATTGTCCTATGTTTTGATATGGAAAATGGCTTGAAAAAACTGAAAGTCATTTGAAGTAAATGTTAGCCTCCACATATGTGTCATGAGTCGGGTCAAACCCACAAGTGAAATTCGACGGACTTCAGAAGTGACAGTGCGTAAATTGGAGCTCAAAATGCACTGGACGTCATCGAAAATGGTCGAAACAACCTCCGATCGATGAACGGATTTTGCCGCCGCATTCAAAATGTCGAAATTGGTCAAGATATAAATATACATAATGATCAACTATCGATCGAGCTATCACGCGTCGACGCATATCGGGAAGGGAAGCGCGATGATGTCCAACGACTCTTTAAAATTGATCACGCCGTTAGCAAAACATCAAAACTATCAAATGAGTCAAAGTCGAGTCGGATGTCGAATAATCGAAAATGACAGCACGCAAATTGAGGCTGAAATATAAAGTACATCACCAAAATCAACCCAAATGACCCCCGATCGACGAACGGACTTCGCCATCGCGTTCAGAGCGTCGAAACTGGTCAGAATATAAATGTTGCACAACTTGATGATCAACCGTCGAACATCGAGCCAACGCCCGCACATATCGAGAGGTGACACAAATCAAACCACCTCTGTGAAATTGATTGCAGCTTCAAAAGTTAAAATCATCAGTAAGACTCGCTCAGCAAGTTGAGGAAGTCGGCGGTGAAATGACAACGCGTATTTTGAGTAAATTGACCCATTTGACGCCAACTTAACTAAACGCCGATCAATGATCGCGTTGCTTTGGAACATCAAATAACTTCAAATTGATATATATTGATTATCTAATCACGCCGGTAAAATTCAATTTATACTCAATTTAAAATCAATTTAAAGCCCTATTTAAATCTAAATCTCTAAATCACTCTAACCCATGCTCAGGCCTAATTCTAAACCCAAACCCGAGCACTTTTCCTCTTCACGCTAAGTTTACGGTCTCCTTCGCGACGAGGGCAGCCTCGTTCAGGACTCGACGGCCCTCCACGCATCAGCCAGACTCTCTTCTCCCTCCACGACGACAACCTCTCCTCTCAAAGAAAACTGTTCCTCCTTTTTTTCTTCCCAACCATTATAAGGGACCTCTCTCAAAACTCAAAATGAGCTCTTCTTCCTCATTTAAAGGTAAACTTTCTTCTTCTTCTCTCTTCTTTTTTCCTCTCTCAAAGGTAAAATCTTCCTCCCATTTCTTTCAATTTCCTTTAGAAAATCACTTTATTTTCTCCTCCTCTCTTCTTGATAATCTCTTCCCAATTCACTTTCCCAAATCCATTTCCAAATTGAAAATTCCCTCATTTTTCCCAATCCAATTTTCAATTCTTTTCGAACTGAGAAGAACACCACAAAGGGGTTTTCTTTCCTTGTCGCTTCCTTATTACCCTTCTCTTTCTATAACTAGAAATACATCACATTAAGTGGGTTCTTCTCTTTTTGGCATCTTTCCACTTCCGACCTTTCTCTTCTTAACCTGGAGAGGAATACGTATTAGCGGGTTCCTCTTGGTTCCAACCATATTGTCGATCAGAACGCGAGAAGAAATAGGATCAATGAATGTCGATATATATATGCTTGTGTTGCTTTGTAGGTTTAAAGGCCTCATCGTGCTCATTAGGGCGCGACGAGATGAAAAATTGGCTGCGGTGTTCAGAGCCTTCTAGCTATTATAAGGTAAGCCAACATCCGTTAGATGTCTCTCCCCCTAATTGAAATGTTGTCGAAATTTTTACAAAATTCTAGAGTTTAAAAAAAAAAAGAGAAAAAGAAATGAAAATATATGTTGTGCATTTCTATAGTTTCAAGACCCTAATGTCCCATGGCTAGGTACTTAGAAGAAGGCGTGGTGTGAAGACACCAGCTATCTCATTAGATCAAGAAAGCCAAAAAATATTCACGCATCCCACGCTGCGAAATGATCTAAATAGAATTTTGGGGACTTGAATTTAAAATTAATTGGATATTAAGTTATTTATGAAACTAATCCAAAAAAAAAATTAAAAGAAAGAAAAAAAAGGAGAAAATCAAGCTTAAATTGAAAATTAGTATGGTATCAATTGAATTTGAACCTGTCAAATAAAAAAAAAAGAGTTGAGCTTAGTTGAAATTAAAATAAGTTGAATGCTTACAAGTGAACATGGGCAAAATTATTTATTAAAATCTTGGATTATTTTATAATTCACTTTGAAATATTCGGAAGAATTTCAATTGACTATATATTATTGAAGTGAAAGGGGAATATGAGATATAGGGGTGCTTGGTTTCGAAATAAATGCAAAGAACTTGACAATCCGTCGATAAACATAAATTTAACTTTGCGATATCTCATTTCTATGATGGAAGAATAAATCTCATTGAGTATATAATTGAATCATAGGAGATTTATAGTAAAGTTAATAATCAGCTTCAAATATGAAGAAATCAAATAAAGTTTATAAGAGATTCGTAGCAAACTTAACGACTTATCAATGAGCATGTTTCATAACCTTTTTAATGAATGTTTAAACAGTGTTATAACATGTGTTTGAGCAATAAAGCGAGTAATAAATACATCGAAAGTAAAGTGTTAGCTTTCAAGTGATGATAGAATTCATATCAGATTTCAAATGAGATTTTGTTCAATTCAATAGCTCATTAAGAACAAGAATCCCTGATATGTATAAACATGGCTCTTTAAAGATAACTCAAATAGAGTTCATCATCACGATGCATGAATTGAAAGTAAATAAAAAAAAGAAGTTTAAAGAAATCTGATAATGAAGTTGAAAGTTCAACAACAAGCATGCAATGAAGTTCAAAGAAACGTGATTGTACATGTTTCAAAGCGATTGTAGTTTCATTCACTCGTGTCAAACTTGTGCAAGCTTTTAAATATAACGATGTGACACTTTCATACATTATGAGATATGTTCACATTCATTATCATATATATATATATATATATATATATATATATATATATGAAAAGCTTAAATATACGATGTGACGTATATTTCAATGCAAATATTCTTGCTTCAAACTAGATATTTTAAAATCAAAATAACATTTAAAAGAAACAAATATTCGTGCATATGTTAAGGCAATGACTTTCTTGATTTAGATATCTTGAAATACATAAGAGCTTAAACAAGAGAATGAGTGCTTACATATGTTTTGAAGTAATTATATGTCTTGTCTAAGTACTTCAAAGCTTGTTAAAGCTTTCAATGAATGAATTGGATACTTGTAAAGATATCTTTATATTCAATTTATCAATACCACCTGGATCTGCAATTTTGTATAAGCGTGACGTAAGACTAAACTAATCACGACGAATGAAGGAGCTTTGATACAAACAATTAAGAATTTCATTTCTAAAGTATGATTTTAAAATCAACGAAATCATTAATTAGAAATTATCTAAGCTCGCGTTTTATAAAGATTTAAAATGCAAATTTTAATGTCTCAAAAGGCTGCGCAGACTAAACTGGAATCTATTAAATATTAATATGAAAATTTTAATAAGATATTAGATCAATTTACAACGTCTTCCACGCATACCCGCAATATATCGATGCGAACATAAAGCTTAAATTAGCCATGATTAGCATACGTTACATGACTAACGACCAAGGTGAAAGGACAAGTCTTGATTTTTTGCGCATATCCCATCCTGCGGATTATTTTTTTAATAATGATTTGGATGAGCAAATTATGCTCATTCATGAAAGAGAAAAATCACAAAAATGTACTTTGATGGATTTCATCGATCAAACAAGTCAATTCTAAATTTTTCAAGGATAAAGCGAATCGACACCGCCTTCATAACACCGGGGAATAATGAGACGATCATATGGTTGACTCAATAATAATGAAACCGAGTATGAAGCATTAGTGATAGGTCTTGAAGAAACTATTTTCATAAGCATTCAAAAACTACATATTTTTGGCGATTCTCAGCTTATTATAAATTAAGTATTTGACATCTATAAAATCAACAAGCTTAAGTTAGCTTTCTATCATAAGCGAGCTCTTGAACTTATGAAGCAAATATCAAATATCACACTAACTCAAGTCTCGATCTAAGAATAGCAAAGCCGATTGTTTAGCAAAATTAGCTAAGGAAATGACAAAGTATGAATGGTGATTATGTCATGATCGGCATATTTACTCGATGAGTTCTAGAGCTAGCAAAGTATCGATCCCCATAGGTAGAGGGATTATTAAATTCGACACAGCAGGATGCGACTCAAGTTGCTCCTCATACTCCCCAAAATCAACAAATAGTTATACCAAGAAGAGCTAAGAATGATATTGCCTAGGAAAAGCAGTGTGAAGCCTTTATTGTAGAAGAGCCGCATGATTGGAGGCAACCCTTCATCGACTACTTTAAAACGACAAATTACCAAATAATAAATCACTAACAGCTCAAATCGAGAAGAGAATGTTGCGTTATACTTTTGTCAACAACACTTTATATCGTAGATCCTTTGAACAAATGTGATTACGATGTCTAAATGCAGAGAAAGCTATCAAAGTGATGGTTGAAGTTCATGAAGGACTTTGATGCACATCAATCAGGTCCTAATATGGTAGTAAAGATCAAAAGGATGAACTATTATTGGTCATATGGTGATAGACTATATCAATCAT
The DNA here is from genome assembly GCA_021442155.1 of Cymbidium sinense. Lineage (NCBI taxonomy): Eukaryota > Viridiplantae > Streptophyta > Magnoliopsida > Asparagales > Orchidaceae > Cymbidium > Cymbidium sinense. Next base: position 107,994,415 of record CM038217.1, read on the forward strand.
GCTAAGAAATGTCAAGTACATGGGAATATAATCCACCAACCTCCAAATTCACTATACCAATAATAGCATTTTGGTCATTTAAATGTTGGGAGATGTAATTGGGCCAATTGATCCGCCATCGCCGCATTTGGACACCGCTTCATCCCGTGACTAACTATTTCTCTGTGGAAGCTACCGCATTTAAAGAAGTTATTGCTGACCGAGTGATCAACTTCTTCACGCATAATATGGTCTATAGATTTGGAGTGTCACGTTGAATAATTTTTGATAATGGCACAGGTTTCAAAAGTGCAAAGATTTATAGATTCGTCGATCGACATAAAATTGATTGACGATACTCTTCAATATATAATCCAAGAGCAAATGGTTTGACAGAGGCTTTCAACAAAACATTGGTCAAATTGTTCAAGAAGATTCTCACTAAAAATAAAAGAGAATGACATACCAAACTAATAGAGGCACTATGGGTGTATCAAACCACCTACAAGACGCAGACTAAAGCCAGCCCCTATTCATTGGTATTTGGAATTGAAGCAGTTCTTCCGCTCGAAGTTGAATTGTCTTCACTTCGAGTAACCATCCAATACAACCTAACTGAAGATCAAAATGCTCGTTTGAAAATGGAGAAACTCGACGCGCTTGATGAAGTTAGATTGCAAGCTCATCAAAATCTGAAAGTCTATCGAGCAAAAGATGTCTAGGGCTTTTGACCATATGGTGCGGCTTTGAACATTCCAAAAAGGGGAATTGGTTCTGGTGCTGAGAAGACCAATTATTCCTAATCGAAAATAAAATTTACAAAATTTGAGCAATGGCCTTTTGTCGTTGAAAAGTGATCAAGGAGGCATACCAACTCATTAACCTAAAGAGTGAAAACCAATGTCACAAATAATGGTCGATACTTGAAAAGTATTATACATGATGACATTCTCACAATAAAATCCTCCTGTAAGATAAGGCTTTTTTTAGATATTATTTATTACATCGATTTCATGCCGAGATCCATAAATAAATATACTCACTCAATATGAAAAACTCTTCTGTGAAAATTTTTCTGTTACACAGGGGGCATTTTAGATTTCTATACATAGATGAAATCAATATTGCATGTTAAAACCCTCATAAGAGCATATCAATTCAATTATTGATGTATTTACACAATTTCATCTTGAAAGTTTTTTTAAATGTGTTTTAGAATTCTCCCTGCAAGACAGGGGCATTTTTTTTTAGTTTATGTTAAGTTTGTTTGAGTTGACATCGTATTATAAGACGAGATCATCAAATATATTCTGATTCAGGTTGACATCGAGCTTTATGCCGAAATCCCTGAATTTAATTATAATTATCATTGTTAAAGTTACAGGAACAGAAAAATCTATTGCTACGCATGAAAAGACAATCTCAAATGTCAAAAATTTATCTCCCAGATTTGTCAAATTCTAGAAATCAAGTCAGATCCCGATTTCGGAAGCTTCAATCAATTAAGTTGGAGAAACATCAACCTATACATTCTGAAGTCTAGGACATGGATGAGTTTTAAAGGTTGAACTCAACAAGCCCACAAATGGCCGAGTTGTTGACACTCTCCTCACTCAACAAGCCGCAAGAAAATGCCGAAGTGAAAGAGCCCCCGTTCGTTAGTCTGATGACAACCCATCACAGCTTGAGTCGAAGACTCGAGTAGGTTCTAAAGGTTGAACTTAACAAAGCCCAGATGTGGCCGAGTTGCTGACGCCCTTCTCACTCAATAAGCCGTAAGAAAAGACCGCAGTGAAAGAGCCCTTGCTCGTCAGTCCAGTGATGATAGTTGTTCAATCTCAAACCAGATCCAGCTTAATGATTATAAGCAATCAAGATCTAAGAGATCTTTCTACTTGATCGATAGATCAAGACAATCTGAAGAAACTCTCAATTCAGAGCTGCCTCAAGTCAACCTTTATATTATCTGCAGAGTGATATTTCAATTTATTCTCAAATAATCTGATCAAGCTCAAAGCACAGATCAAAGACAATCTCCTCATCAAGTTCGTCAAAGCAGAAAGCACAAGACCGAGGAAGCAATTTCATAGTTCATACAATGCCGATAGTCGAACTAAAAGAATTTCATGGTTATTCAGTCTGTTAAAGCACACATTGCTAAATCGATAACTCAACATAGACTAATATAAGCTGCTGGGTCATCTATACGCACCTTCAATGAATCCATCAAAGCAAAGCAAGATTCATGACGCATACACTTTCTCGACAAGTCAATATGGACAAATATCGACCACATCAAGTCCTTAAGCTGGGCAAGATGTATTTCAAAGACCAAGTACGGATAAACCGATTCCTTAGCGGAGTCCTTCATCAAAACAAATAAACTAATTCCTCCATCAAACCTAACTAAGCACGAAACTAGAGTTAGAGGAAACTCAAATCTATAGTGATATAAAAAGAAAAAGATCTTCAACAAAGTCATTGAAGCAGATAGTAGATGGTGTAAAAACTCTTATCTATCCGACAAGTCGATTCTGCAAATCAGTCAAGCCCGTCATTTAACATGTCCTAAATAAGACATCATATTAATAACAAATCCTATCAAAAGCTCCGTAAGTTTCAGGTAATCGAAATTATCCAAGTTCATGGTACCAAAGGTCATTCAACAACAAACGTGACTCGCTCCATGCGAATCGATTTGTTATATGTTGACCTCCACATGTGTCATGAGTCGCCCCACAAGTCAAATTCGACGGACTCAGGAAGTGACAGTGCGCAAATCGGAGCTCAAAATACATTGGACGACCGAAAATGATCAAAACGATTCTCGATCGACGAACGGACTTCGCCGCCGCGTTTAGAACGTCGACATTGGTCAAGATATAAATATTGCATAATCTAATGATCAACCTATCAAGCGATCAAGCTAACAATGCGTCGATGCACATATCGGGGAAGAGAAGCTGCGACAATGTCCGAATGATCTCCGTTTGCAAAATTGATGATGTTGTTAGCTTCAAACAATCGAAAACTATCAAATGACGCTTCAATGGACGTGCCGCGTCGGTCAAAATGATAGGCGCAAATCGATCGAAATATACCATATCAACAAAATTAACTCAAATGACTCTCGACAACTCCTCCATCAGCGTTCGGGAAACCGGTCGAATATAAATGTTTTGACGATCAACCGATCGAGCGATTGAGCCGCCCCGCATGATATTGAGTGGGCCGACGCAAAACCAAATGACTCCGCTCGAAATTGATTACACCGTTAGCTTTGAAATATTGAAATCTATCAAGTAAGACTGCCGACTTCCGGACAAGTCGAAGCGAACGCCGAAGTCGAAAATGATAACGGTCATTTTGGAAAATTGACGCCGACTTGAATAAACGGCCCGATCTAAACATCAAGGCCGTTGTCGGAACATCAAAATAACTTTCAATCAATATATATATTGATTATCTAAGTGCGTCGGCGTAAAATTTAATTTAAAGTCAATTACTAAATTTAAAAAATCAATTTGAAGCCCTAATCTAAACCTAAATCCCTAAATCACTCTAACCCATGCTGGACCGGCCCTAATTCCTAAACCCGACCCGAGTACTTTCCCCTCATCACGCTGCGTGAAGCATTATCTCCCTCTGACAGGGAACGCTACTGCTCGGACTCGATCCCTCCTCCACGCAGCCATGACGCCTGTCTCCCCCCTTCACGCGCGGCAATCTCTCCCTCTAAAAAAGGAAAGAAAATCGTTCCCTCCTCTGCCCTTTTTCTTCTTCCCAACCACAAGCCACAAGGATCTCTCTCAAAACTGAAAAAAGGAGCTCCTTCTTCCCTCATTTGAAAATCAAAAGCTCTTTCTTCCACTTTTTCCCTCCAAACCGAAAAGGTAAACTTCACTTCTTCCTTCTTCTCTTCTTCATCCTCTTTCTTTTCCTCTCAAAAGGCCAAAATCGAAAATCCCTCCCCATTTCCTTCAATTTCTTTTATCGAAAATCACTTTCCATTTTCTCCTCCTTCCCTCCTTCTTGGCCGATAATCTCTTCCTAATTCCCTCACTTTCCCAAAATCGAAAATCCCAATTTTCCAAAACCGAAAATTCCCTCATTTTCCACCAATCCAAATTTTTTCATTTTGTTTAACCAAGAAGAACACATTAGGAAGTTCTTCTTCCGCTTTCTTGCCACTTCAGATTTCTCTTAGCACAACCAAGAAGAACATCATAGTGTTTCTCCGGTTTTACGCCTCCCATTTAGCCCCTTTTGACCTTCCTCTTGCCGCATCAAGAGGAACACGGTGGGTTTCTTCTTGGTCCAACCCGTTTCTTTATCAGCAACATAAAAAAAATGAGTCAGAACATGTGGGATCAATGTGTGAATGTGAATATATATATATATATATATATATATATATATATATATATATATATATATGATATATATATGTGTATATATATATATATGTATATATATATATATATATATATATATATATATATAAATAATGTTTGTGTTGCTTTGAAGCCTTGCATGACGAGAAAAATCATTAAAGATACCGCCATACGCCATTAGAGCTGCAGAGTATGCCAACATCTGTTAGATGTCGCTCCCCCTAGTTGAAATGTTGTTGAAATTTTTATAAAATTCTAGAATTAGAAAAAAAAATGAATATATATGTTGCATTGCATTTATTCTTTCAAGATTAATACATATGTAATGAGAAGAAGGTTGTGGTGCAAAGACACCATCATCTATTGTACATCGGTGAAAGCAAAACACTGATGCATACCTGAGACGGGAGGCTAAATTTCACAGAGTTTTTGGGGACTCGAATTTAAAATTAATTGGATATTAAGTTAATTATGAAACTTAAAATCCCAATATAAAATAAATTTAAAAAAAAAAAAAGAAAAAAGGAGAAAATCAAGCTTAAAATCGAAAATTAGTATGATATTAGTCGAATTTGAACTCGTCAAATAAAAAAGAAAAGAGTCGAGCTTAGCTGAAACTAAAATAAGTTGAATGCTTACAAGTGAACATGGGCAAAATTATTTACTATAATCTTAGATCATTTTGTAATTCACTTTGAAATATTCGGGGGAATTTCAATTGTATATTATTGAAGTGAAAGGTGAATATGAGATATAGGGGTGCTTGGTTTTGAAGCAAATGCAAAGAACTTGACAATCCTTCAATAAACATAAATTTAACTTTGCAATATCTCATTTATATGATTGGAAAATAAATCTCATTAAGTATATAATTGAATCATAGGAGATTTATAGTAAAGTTAATAATCAACTTCAAATATGAAGAAATCAAATAAAGTTTATAAGAGATTCATAGCAAATTTAATGACTTATCAATGAGCATGTTTCATAACCTTTTTAATGAATGTTTAAACAATGTTATAATATGTGTTTTAGCAATAGAAGTAGTTAAGTAAAATACACTGAGTCGTAAAGTGTTAGCTTTCAAGTGATGATGGAATCCATATCATATTTCAAATAAGATTATGTTCAATTAAATAGCTCATAAGAACAAGAATCACTGATATGTATAAACATGACTCTTTAAAGATAACTTAAATAGAGTTCATCATCACGATATATGAATTGAAAGCAAATAAAAAAAAGAAGTTTAAAGAAATCTGATAATGAAGTTGAAAGTTCAATAACAAGCATGCAATAAACTTCAAAGGAACGTGATTGCACATGTTTCGAAGCGAAGTTTCATTCACTCGTGTCAAACTTGTGCAAGCTTTTAAATGTAACGATGTGACACTTTCATACATTATGAGATATGTTCACATTAAGCTAGTTGCATCAATATATATATGAAAAGTTTAAATATACGATGTGTCGTATATTTCAAGGCAAATATTCTTGCTTCAAACTAGATATTTTAAAATACACATAGCATTTTAAAAGAAACAAATATTCGTGCATATGCTAAGACAATCACTTTTTTGATTTAGATATCTTGAAATATATGTAAGAATTTGAACAAGAAAATGAATGCTTACATATGTTTTGAAGTAATTATATGTCTTGTTTAAGTGCTTCAAAGCTTGTTAAAGCTTTCAATGAATGAATTAGATACTTGCAAGATATCTTTATATTCAATTCATCAATAGCAGCGATCAATTCTTTCAGATAAAAGCGTATGACACACTAAACCGCATTGAAAGAAAGTTTTTCTTCAATATAAAAAATTAAGGACTTTCATTTCTAAATTATGATTTTTAAAATTAACGAAATAATGAAATTATCTAGTTTATAAATACTGCGTTTCGGACGTAGATTTAAAGTGTAAATTTTAATATCAAGCGAAGAGAATTAGAATATATTAAGTATTAATCTAAAAAATTTAATAAGATATTAGATAAATTTACAACGTCTTTCACGTCATCGGATTCGCAACACATCATACAAGCGAACAAATGACGTTAATTGAGCTAAAATAATACACGATGTCCCGGATACTTGTTAAATTCGTGACGATGTTGCGTGAGTTGCTTCCGTTAGACGGGTTAATAAGTTCTAAAATCTATTCTAAAATTTCAACCTATTAAAATATCGAGAACTACTGCGACAAGAGACTGATTCTCTGTTAGGAGTTAAACAGAGTTGACAGGATCTAAAGTTCTCAAATATATTCGATTCAATTAATCAATTAACTACCCCAATGATGGCTGTGTTGAATGGTGATTTCAATCAGAGGGAATATTTCCATCAAAATGTGATTCTAAATACAAACGAATTTAACTCAAATTGAGTGTCAATCTAAAAACTGTTTAAATGAAATTCTATCACTAAAAGCTTAAAGCAAAATCCAATCTATCCACCTTCCGCACTTGTTTGTCGGGGGTTAGAAATTAAGAAAATTCTCAAAATAATCGATGTCAATGCCAAATCGTGCTCTATATGTCACTCTCAATCAATCTCACGAAGGATATGACCGCCTGATCAGCCAAGAGGCCCATAATGAAAGCATACCGGTCCTCCGACGTGGTTTGGCGAAGGTTCCATTATATTATGATGACCGTAGCTTATCCTCCCCGATGACTTTGCCCTTTGAGTTGTGAATCATAGCAGATACTCAAGAAGAACAATCTCCTAAGGTAGATTTAAGATTGTCCTTGACAAACACCACCTGCGTATGGATTTTTGACGACGTAACCCATGTGTCTTGATAAGGATCCTTGCCGGCCGGGGTTTACCTCCTCTAACTAAGTAGATTACCGATACGGGATAAAATGGGATCTAGATCGAGTCATCATTCCCCCAATCATCCGGGTTTATGAAATGATGAATTTCATAATCTTAAATTCTAAAATTCATATGTTCTACTATATGTACACATTAAGCCCAACGACTAGCCTTTAATCGAAAGTTCTCTCACTTATCGAGAGTAATTAACTATGTGATATGGAAACTCAAACAAGTTCTAAAGTCCTCACCAAATGAGGAAATCTCTGGAGTGTCTTATATATATTATTCCATCTTTCCTAAAATTAAATGACATTTAAATCACTCTTCATTTCAACATAATCAGAGAGTAGATTGAAATTTGGAGCCCTAAAAAATAATATCACAAATTATATGCCTTTTTATTTTCATATTTTATCAAAAAAAAAAAAAAACTAATTTGTGAAAATTCAGTTTTCTTGTTTATTTTGTGCAACTTTTCTATGATAATATATTGTGATATAATAAGGCTTAAAAAGATGATATTAAGAAAGAATACATTTTTCTCATCAAGATAAGGCACAAACCTCACAAGGAGTTGAGGCATAAGCCTCAAATAAAAATAAAAATTTTATAAAATCAAAGATAATTTATAAATGTATCATAAACCTTTAGCAACAGTGAAATATAAAATAAAATAAAACTAAGCAGTGAAAGAAAATAGAAATAAACAAATTAAAATAAAAGGAAAAGAAACATTAGTTAAAATGATAATAAAACATTGTTAAAAAATGAAATAACATTTAAAAGAAAACAAAAAAGATATTAAAAATGAAATAAAATATTTTTAAAAGAGAAAATAACATTTTAAAAACAATAAAAAAGAACTGAAAAGAAAATAAAAATAAACTAATTAAAATAAAAAATCAGTTAACAATAAAATAGTTAAAAATGGAAAAATAATCTAAGAACTTAAACCCTCTATCTATAAACCGACCTAAAATTTAAATAAAAAAACTTAAAATACTTTTATATATATAACTTAAAATATTTTTAAAAAGTAAATGCTAATTTAAGGCAATCCTCTCATGTGCCTTGAGGCTTATGTCTCTAATTAAGGGGTAAGCTTTGCTGAATCTAAAAAATCATAAGCCTCAAAGTGCTTATTGGGCTATTCATGTGAGGCGTATCTCAAGGTGGGCCTTGAGTGCCTTTCTAAAATCATTTTGATATGATTTAATTAATTAATTAGCCATTAATGTAAAGTAGGACACAAAGATAGAAGTATATTAGGAGAGAAAATTGGGATGAAGGTGAAGAGGGAAATTATGATCTACTTGGAGAGGGAGAGAAGAGAGAAGTAGGATTCACTTTTCATGTAATTATCAATTGTATTTCTTATAGTACTATGACACCCTTGATATAGAATGACGTCTTCAAAATACACTAAAAAATATTTTAAACTAATATGAGAAATATATAGTGTGCCTTTATAGCATTAATAAAACATTAAATGTAATTAAAGTGTGTAGAAATTAAATTGATACATGGCTAAAAATTGAAGATTGAGATTATCCTGCACCATTTGACCATGATGATCTTTTCAATTGGGTTGAAAGAGCTTTTCCTTCAAAAAGTTGAAAGATGGCAGCCATGGTAGTATTGTGGACAAAATGGATCAGTTTCTCTAACAGCAGCAAAAAAAAAAAGAAGAGAAATTAGCCACTTGCAAAGGATCTAGAGGTTCAGGATGATAAAATATATCATGAATCAAATTTGATGAAGAACCCTGGTTGATGACTTTCTTGTTGAACTTTTTTCTTAATTATTTTAGTGGATTTAATTGGCTTGATTTCGTTATTGATATAAGGGAATTGAAGAAAAATTTAAGAGAAGAAACAATGGATTAGGGCTCTGTAACCACAACATGAGTTTTAGTATTACAATGATGTGGTGTCTTGTGATCAAGTATTATCGTAATTAGCAAGGAAGTGAATGACAGAGTGGAGGAATGCTAGCAAGTACAAATCAAATGGAGATAAAAAATGGGTGATATATATCAATAGTCAAACTAGTTCATGAATAAACCAAATCTTGATAGCTCTTGATAATTCTATCATCTACTTTCAAATAATGATAATAATTAAATAAATTAAAATAAAAATAATTCTAATATTATTTAAGATATTTAAACATTCTAGAAATACTTTTTGTTATGGTGCATCTAGTACTCAAGAACAACGCATACCTAACTTGTTTCATGTTCAAGTCATGACAACAATTAACATACTTTGTATGCGCTCATCAAAATCCTTCTTGTTTTTTTTTTACAAAATCCATTGAGCTATAGAGTGTTTAAGAACCTTACTTCAAATTCTAGCGACTTGAGTTTTGACACTATATTGAGAGCTAGATGACCACTCTAGAAAATCATCTCGAAATTTTCACCATCCTTAAGATATTAAAGAGTTTGTTTTTCATGAGGCAAATTGATTTTTATTGAACCACATTTCTCTCAATGTTAATGTTAGGGTTTATTTAGATTTGGGTCTTACCTCCTATGAACGCAGTCATTCATAGTTAATTACCTCTCTTACCGCAGTAGGGGAACACTCTTGATTAAGGTTGGAAATAAGAGTGAATATTTGGTATAAGTCAGTGTCTAGTGATATGGTGTGGATGACTATCTAGAAAGAAAAAAAGAAAGGTAGTTTCGATCAAGATCTCCAATCATTCATAGTTAATTACCTCTCTACTGTAGGAGAGCACTCTTGATTAAGATTGAAAATAAGAGTGAATATTTGGTATAAGTTAATGTCTAGTGGTATGGTGTGGATGATTGTCTAGAAAGAAAAAAAGAAATGTAGTTCTGATCAAGATCTCATGGTTCTGTAGTCTCAGTATTGTCATTATTTTAATCTATTAACATCAGAGGGTTATTAGCTGTAATGTCTAGGGAATCTGATTAGCAGCCATGAGTTGCCTCCTCATAGAAATTTTTAGTAAATTAGAGTTGTTGTGCTGATGTTATTATAAGTGCAATCTGTTTTGTAGATATGCATTTGGGCTTATATGCTTTGGAAAGCTAAATTTGTGTGATTAAAATTTGCCTCACAGACAATATATTGGAGTTACATTTGTTGAAATGCCAGGTTGTTTAGTTACAGTATATTGTACTTTCTCACTCGGTACGCAAGATGTCTGTGTGTGCGTAGGTAAGATTGAAAAAACCTCCCATCCAACCTCTCTCCTCCTCTTTTATGGCATCTCAAGCTCTCAACTGTTCCTGCTTCTTTCCCTAGGCGGTTTGGCTGATGTGGAGGTGGTTGTTAGGAGTAGTTAGGGTTTCTCTCTCTCTTTTTTTTTCAGCTGTGAACACTAGAACTCAAATTAAATTTTGTAAAAAAGCATGTAGATTTTATTGATGTTCAATCCACTGGTAAAACCAACCCAAGCCAATGGGCAAAAACTAGTTAGCACAAACTACATTAAGGAAAGAGAAATAAGAAATAAAAGAACTAAGAACTAGGCAGGAGTATTTGTTTGTAGCTCATTATAGAGCCAAAAATTGGGTGAAATGCATGGGTTAAATAATTCAGGGTGAGAGGACTGCAAAAATTATAATGAAAACCATCTCCTTTTATGAGCAAACAACTGAAAGATCATAAAATCAAGCATGCGACCATCAATAGGGAAGAATGTAAAATCCTTCAATTTCCAGTATAATATCCCTAAACGTAGCAAATATTTTGTAAGAAAAGAACGTCAAAATCCAACCACATGATGCAAAATAACTAATATGGAGAAAATAAGTCGTAAGAGTCATTCACAGGCCAACCATATTTTTAGCAGGAACAAAAGACATTAAAGCAATATACCCCTAAAAAATTGTATGAGCCACTATACTAAAACTAACCATATACTCTGATTGGTATTGGAGGCTTAAAAGTAATGGGATTGGCGTTAGTGGAAAAACTAGAATTGATGTTGGTGGCACATGGAGGTGCAAAAACTCTATCCATAGAGTTACCTATTGCAAACTTTAGAGGTTCAAAAGTACTTTCATATAATATTAAATTTTTAATGTTGAAAGTTGGATTAATTTTCATGTTAGCATGCAAATCAAAATGTATATGTATGTGCATATTACATTTTTAAATGTGTTCAATATAAATCATTTAGAGTGTATGAATTAATACATAATTGTTTTCATTGATTTTTTCTTAATTTCTTTTGAATAGTCACCATAGTGTTGTGCTTCTCTTTTTGCATATTAATTATGCTTTAATATCATCATACAATTGATGCGACACTCAACAAATTTAGAATATGCATGCATTCATGATTATATGAGACTTAATGGCCTTGCTAGGTTGTGACCCATGTACCAAGGATGTGTTTCAATGGTTATGATGGCCGAGTTATTGTATGTAAATTCTTTTAGAAGTAATAATAAATCTCAAAATTTCAAAGTAGTGATACTTAGTCAATGTAGCAAATCTTGGACTTCTATTTATCCATCTATTTAATTGAATGGAAACTAAAAATTTGTGCCCCAAAAAAAATTTGATAAGATTTTTTATAAATAATGATATCTTAAATTTTATTAAATACAATAAAAGTTAGGAGACTATGTAGGTAAATAATTTTCTTAAATAACAACTTGGCCACATGAGAGGTATCAATAATCTTGAAAATAAATAATGAAATATGCTAATTTAGAAAACCCATCGATTATCACTAATATGGACTCATGTGCATGGGAAATCTTAGGCAATCCTAACACAAAATTCATGTTGATGACTTGCATAGTGACTACCCACAAATAGATGAGTTTATTTGCTTAATGATTTTACCCATTTGTTAAGTCTAGCACCGACTTACTATAAAACGACATTGTTCTTAAATAGAGTTTGATAAAACATTTTCTCTATCAAATAGATGATCTTATTATGTTCTATGCGGTTAGTTAATCTTTCTATATGTAATTCCCAAATAAAAAAGAATCTCACAAGTATGAAGTATGCATAGCTTTGAACCTTTCAAGAGGTATGCCATGCAAAGCGTAGTTTGAAGTCTATATAAGATTTGAGTGTCTTTCAAATGAAGAAAATCTAGATGAAAGTTAGGGAATGCTTGATACTTATCTTCTATTTTCTCAAACTTTCACTTTAATGGTCATTATACTAAGATAACAACTCTACTCAATGTATCAGTGGCTTTATTTTCGGCTCTACAACAAATAACTATTCTTGCATAAATATAACTCATTTTACATGATTGCTAATTAGTTATTTTTGGGATTGCAAATACCACAGGTCATAACATAAAACAAACTCTTAGATAAACAATGTACTAATATCAATACCATAAAGTTTGCACTACAACATAAAACTCGTTATCATAGTTGGAGTATTTTTGTGCATCTTCTTTGAGGTTGTCAGTAGAGCATACATTGGGATGTTATTCTTGTCTTAATACACTTCTAATTCCTACGCAAACTAGAACATGTAAAGCTTTTGGTTACAATTGGAGTTCATTTGAATTTGTACTACTTTAGGATGCTCATTAGAGAAGCAATAATGGAACTGAAGGTTCAAATAAAATTTTCATAGGATGTGGCTAATTTATAGAAACTTTGCATATCAAAATAAATTGAGGTTAAGGTCACTCAAAATTAATCTTAACTTGTTATGGTTTATGGCCATGGAAAGCAAGGTTGTTCATATGTGCGGGTTTTGGAGGTGTGAGCAAAACAAGAGATAATTATGTGTGGACTTGGTGTGGTCGACAATGGGAAAGCATTTAAGGCACGATTACATGTATAATAGGATGGGGTTGCACAAAAATACAGGGGAGGTTGCAATGTTAAGCAAGTGAGCAAGGATCAATAGGGATGAGCTGGTGGGGTCATGCAAGCTTGTGTGAGCACATTGATAAGGTTGTTGACAATACATTAGTCAAGCAAGGACAGGTGGGTGTTACATAGGCAGGGTTGTGTTGGCATGTCAGAGTGCACAAGCGAGAATGCTGGCAAAACATGAGTTGAGTGGGGATGAGTAGTCAGCTCTTGTGATTCTAACAATATGATTGACTTTGATACTTAGTGATTGTTTGGTCAAAAGTAAAATGGGTATATTGTGTTTCATTGGCATGTATTTTATATTTTTTAATATTTGGTTGGAAGCAAATGAAATGTTATTTGAAATTCTGAAGTATTACAAATATCCCAAAAGTGAGATTTTTTTATTCTATAAATTCTTATGAATTGGGTGATTTTTGAATCCCACAATACCTGACCTCTTTGGACGTTTATGTCACCTTGACCCATTGCTATTCCTTTGCCCTAGCCACAATAATACTTGTTGGTTTAGTTGTTGTTAACATATTAGGCCGCTATCTCCCACCCTTCCATCAAAATGTTGGTCCCCATTATCACTCTTGTTGTCCTATATCCCACCCTATGGTGTCACATTCTAGGAGTAACAAAGGAGTGCTTGCCTATGCACTCGAGAGATTATCATTGATTGCAAAAGAGGTAGAAGAACGTTTGTTCATGCATTGGCACACCAACTTCATGTAAAAGAAGGATATATGAACATTTCATGTATTTTAGTTGTATTATTGATTATTGTTATTACTCATTATAATTTTGTTTGTATAACTCATTATTGTTTAAGATTTTTGAATGAATAGGAATTTTTAATTTTCATCAATTTTAGTGTAAACATACATAATGTTCTCTTTTTTTGAATTCTAACAAAAAATTATGGAATCATGCTCCACAGTTTAGACCAAATCAAACAGAAAAATAGTTTATCTATCTTATTTTATAGGTAGTTAAATAGCTTTGAGTTTTCAAAATGGACTTTATTTAATTTATTATGTATTTTTCAAATACATGCATTCTTAATGCTTCCAACTAAATTGCTCCTTAATGGAGGAGATACCAAAGACTAAGAGAAACATGAGAGGAGTGAGAAAGAGGTAAAACAGATAACCTAGAGGAAATTAGAATAAACTCAGTAGCTAATTAACACAGTAAATGAACTTAGTCTTATAGGTCCTTATTTATAATGAAGGGGCCCTGGGGTTACGAGCAAATAAATAATGAAATATTGTAAAAAAATAGTAATGAAGCAGGAAATAAACCTAATGAAACAAAATGCAAAATATTTTCTAAATACAAAATACTAGATAAAGCAATCGAAGTTCTCTTTAAAGTGTTTTTTTTCTTAAAGTTTTCTTTAAAGCCAAATGTCAAACAAGGCAAGGGAATGGTTAATTAATTATGCCATCAACATCGGATATAAGTTCAAATAGGATGGTTGTTTTCGCCTAGCATTAGAATTGAAAAGAAAAAGATTATGAATAGTGCATATCAAACTGAGATATTTAACACTTAAGTCTCAATTTTTTCCCATTTGGTAGGAAGATTTTCACCATCTTGAGCCATGGTAGCTCAAGCTTTAGTGGCGCTGACCGTGGAGAATTTATTGGAGGCGACCCGATCATAAGCCTGCTTGAGTTTTCAAATCTACAAAATGTTGAAGCACCTGGACATAACTATTCTGAAGTTTTTCCGAAGTATGACAACTTTTACATAACCTAAGATCGTTTTATTCAAAATATTTGCTTCATGGTTGGAATAGGGAATTTTCATTTTTACACAAAATATAAAGATGACACTAATTTCTGACAGACATGCACTGTACACAACTTTGTTTAATTATGTTTAAACTGTGACCTACTGCCACATTTTTTTTCATTTGGACTGATAGCTCCTTATGCCTCAAACAACTTCTACAAGCATTTCCTCGATGATTTCTTGATTAATTAATAGAATACAGATCAGTCTTCAGTTAGTCAGAAATGATTAACAGTAATGATGAATTACCAGAAAATGCTTCGACAAAAATAACATATATTAATTTGTTATTGAAAATGTTTTATGTTGGATTGTGCCCAAATTAGCCTTTGTATATCCAATTTGGAAATGCTTCCAGTTGTCTCATTATTGGTCAGTATACCTTGTAACTAAATATGTACCCTCTCTTGTGGACTTCTCCAAGAGATCTCCATTCTTGTCATCTTATTGAAACCATCATACTTAGAGCATTCTTGGAACATATTTTTTGCTTTCTCTGAAAGGTAATAATAGTTGAATCCCCTGAGTATTCACTGTTTATAGGCTTTCTGATCAACTGCCACTGTGGGTGGATATTTGATCAGGGTTTCCATTCCCTCACTATGTCGTATGGCTTGAAGAAAAAGATCAAGCATGCCTTTTTCTATATGACAAGCCTTTTTTAGTTATAATTGATAATAATAGTTTTGTTTGTCATGAAAACTTTTCTTAAGAATTGTATTCATTCTATTTACATCTCAGGAGTGTTGACCTCCACATATGTGTCATGAGTCGGGTCAAGCCCACAAGTCAAATTCGACGGACTTTGGAGGTGACGGCAAACCGTCTCAAAATGATGATGTCATCGAAAATGGTTGAAATGACCGATCGACGAACCGCCGTGCTCGTTGAACGTCGAAATTGATCAAAATATAAATATCGCATAATCAAAAGAAGAACCTATCAGCGAAAGCTATTAATGTCGACGTCGGCGCGGTCTGAAGCGAATGTCAACGAATCCGCTCGTGAAATTGAGCTTAGCTTCAAAACATCAAATTGGCGCCTACGCCAAATCGGACGAGTTACGCAAATGTCGAATAATCGTGGCGCCGAAATCGAGGTTGAAATATATGCGACGCCGTCAAATCAACTCAAATGACCTTCGATCGACGAACGGACTTCGCCATCGTTCAAAAACGCCGAATGGTAATATAAATATTGCACAACGATTAAGAAAGCCGAGTGATCGTTAATATGCGCACATACCGGCGGTCGAGCCGACCGCCAAACGATGCTCGTGAAATTGATTGTGTTGTTCAAACGTCAAATATCAAATAAGCATTATTCGCACTCAATTCGGACAAGAGAATATCGAGGTTTGAAAGATTGAAGACGATTGACGCCGACTTGATCAAACGCCCGACAAAACTGGACGGGCGTCATGTCGGAACATCGAATAACTTATATTGATATATATATATATATATATATATATATATATATATATATATAGTGATTTTATCGGTAAAATTCACATTAAAGTCGTTAATCCATTTAAAAATTAGTTTAAAATCCCTAAATTATCCTAAATCAAATCAAGCTAATCTATTGGACCAACCGCTCTAAACCGCACCCTCCTCGCGTCTGTTTCCTTACAAGAAGAACCCGAATCACCCCTTCACGATGTCGAGACGCCTCTCCTCACGACCTCCTTGGTTCATTCCTCTCCCCACGCTAGAACCATTCTCTTTCTTCCCGGTCATAAGAGCTCTCTCTCTAAAAATCAGAAAGGGTTTTCTTTCCCCTCATCCTTCCTCCTCATCATCGCAGTAGAGTGTTCCTTCCTTCCTTCTCCTTCCTTCCTCTTCCTTCTATTTTCCTCTTCTTCCCCTTTCTCATCTCCTTCCTCTGAATTTCCTATTGTTTCCTATGAAAATCATCCTCCCCTTCCTTCAATTTCATTTAGACTCTCCCATTTATCTAATTTTCCACCAAAACCGAAAATCCATGCTCCCATTTTCCTCATTTCTTCCAAAATTGAAAATACCCCTATTTTCTTAATCCAAATTTTAATCCAGAATGAAGAACACCATCATGAGGTTCTTTTCTTTCCGGTCCACTCCATATTACATTTCCAATTCGCTGCGAACCGGAGAAGAATAACGCATGAGGTGGTTCTTCTCCTAGTTTTTCGCCTCCCATTTTCGCCCCTTCCGACCCTTCTAGAATCGGAGAAGAATAACGCCATGGGTTCTTTTCTTGGCATGCCTAACCCCGCTTTCCTTGTCGATCATCAGCAGAAGACGAGTCGTGACATGTGGGATGTGTGAATGTGGATATACACGCTTGTTTTTTTGCGGTTTGAAGGCTCGCCGCGCTTATGAGGACGCCGACGAGATGAAAATTGGTGGCATCGCGAAGACACTGCTACCTTGAGGCATACCGAAGCCAACATCCGTTAGATGTCGCCCCTCGAATGCCCAAATTTTGAATAAATTCTAGATTTAGAAAAAAATGAAATGAATACATCATTGTATTTCTTTACAGGTTCGGATCTAATACTCACAGGTAGAGTGTGAAGACGACCGGTGTCATGACACCACCGCTTACGCTCATAAGGGCATACCGAGAAAGCCAAAACATCGATGCAACCCCTACACGACGACGGAGGTCGACAAAAAATGCGTCAAATCTTTTGACTTAAGAAAAAAGAAAGAAATGAATTAAAAAATGCTAAGGAAACATAAAATTTAAACTAAAAACGCCAAACAAGAAAGTAAAATGACATACAACTAACATAAAGTTAAAAAAAAAAGAGGAAAAATATTTACAAAACTTATTTAAGCAAAGTTAAAAGCCTTCCGGTGCGAAATAAAATCTTTCTCCCTCTTTCTCGAGTACTCTAAACTCAAGCAAGCGCTCTCTCTTACTTATTTAGGATTTGATATTTTGTAAATTTACCGAGAATTAAAGCAGAACTTTTAGTAGAGACTTGGAGAGGTAACTCACAAGTTTTAAAATTTACATTAACTTTCCATGGCTTAAATTAGTGAACAATGAAATGTAAATTCGCGATAAAAGTGAGTTGATTTTCTTGTAAATTCCTCAAAGTTAAATAAACTATATTTGAAATTTGGGGAGACTAATACTAAACTCATAACAAACTTGCAATAAATTTGAAATTTAAGTTTCAAATAACTAGGGAATTTGATATGAAGTTAAAAATGAATCTAAATTGGGTCTAACAATTCTTGTTGTAGAAAATGTGAAAAGTCCTTAAATGATAAAATTAGAGGCTTGAAGCTTTCTTTTGGGTGAACTATATAAACTTGTATGAGTTATTGCAGTATGCTCTCACGTATCTTATAGCGTTACTCTTTTATTAAAATATTAATGCAAATCTTGAATGAAAATAAATTCATTACACATCTAAAATGAATATATTTTTATTCAAAGCTAACTTTCAAATAGTCGACCGGATCTGCAATTATTTGTGCAGAGGATGAAGCGACAAAAATGCGAATGAATGAAGCTTTCCTTAAATACAAAATTAAAGAACTTCATTCTAAATTATGATGTTCAAAATTAACTAAATCTAATTATGTGAAATTATCATAAAAACCTTTCGGACGTAGAAATTTAAAATCAAATTTTAATGTAAAGAAAGCTAAATTGGAGTTAATTAAATATTAATCTGAAAAATCTAGATCAATTTATAACACCTTCTTACTTATTCACAAACTTTGCAAAGCGAGCGAAGCGTTAGTTAAGATTCTCAAATGCGTAGGATATCTGAATGCTTAAATTCAAGTGCACGAGGATCTTTGCGGGTTCTTAAGTTTAGTCTTGGGGTAACAAAACCTAAAAATCTATTATATGAGTCTCGTAAAATCTGAAATTTGTCTTGTCGTATGATGATAGATCGATCCTCTATTAAGATCTAAACAGAGTCGACAGGATCTAATGTTCTCAAGTATATGGATACTTCTATTAAAATGTAATTCTATTTTCAAATCAAATCCAACTCAAATTAAATATCAATCTAAAAATTGCTTAAATGAAATTTAATCATTAAAAGTTTAAAAACTCTTCTATCCCTTCCATCTATTTGTAGTGATAAATTAAGAAAATTCAGCTCACAAAATTGATGTCAAATCAAGTGTTCTTATTATCTCAATCAATCTCTTGCAGTAAGGATGTGGCCTGTCCTCGGCGTGGTGGCCTAAGCCCAATGATCGATTCGAAGTCCCTCGGTGGTTTGGTCATCTCATTATATTATATTGCGTAACTGCTCCGATGACCTCTCGAGTTGTGAATCATAGGTACTTGATAGGAGAAAGTCTCACTCAGATAGACTTGCGTATGCCTTGAAACACCAATCTACAAGGATTTCTTGGGCGACGTAATCTATGTTTTGATAAGAATCTTTCGTCGGGTTGACTACCTCCTCATTAAGTAGGCCAGGGGCCTGTCGGGATAACCAGCTGGGATCTAGATCGGCCATCATTCCCCAACCATCCAGGTTTAATTTGAAATGATGAATTTTATAATCTTAAATTTTAAAAGCTCCTTTATTCTTATACGATGCGCGTTTTAACTAGCGCTTGTCGAAAGTTCTCTCACTTATTGAGAGGGTAATTAACTATAGCTTACCTTTAGAAACCAGAACAGATCTTCACCAAATGAGGCGAAATCTGTAGTGTCTTATCTACTATTTCATCTGCCTTCAAAATTACCGTGCATAAATCATCACTCTCTCCAATTTGTCGAGAGGTCGGTGTGAATTTTGAGACTGAGCTAATTTTTTCCAAAAGAATATTTATGGGCCCAACCTTTGGCTTCTGCTCATATCCGAGACAATCTTTTCCTGTTAATATTCAATGAAGCTTGGAACTTTAGGGTTACTTTTTATACGACTCTGAGATTTAGTGTCACTTCTTATACTAAATCATTACTTTTTGAAGCTAGAATGTACTAATTCAGCGGAGGATTGTCATTCTTATCCAAATATTGTTATTGCCTTTATTAGTCATAATTTGTGATTCTAGTGCATTGTTTTTGGGTTCTTGACTTGGTTGGACATGGCAATTTCTTTTCCATGATTTCTTGCATTTTTGTACTTAACTCTAACTTCTGCACAAAATATTAATATTTTAATTCAAGATTCTTGGTTACTGTAATTACCTAGCTTGCGGAAGGATTGGCTCGTTGGAATCATATTCAAAATAGACTTAACAATAACATGATTTATGGTTGTGGATTGTGCTAACACTGAATGGCGGTTCAATGCATACACACAGCATTATAAAGAGGTGGTTGTGAGAAGTCATCGTAATCTTGTTGTTCCCTTGATATGACTGAAGTCCCGTACCAGCCTCTGGTAATTTTTTTCCGCACAATAGACATTGAGATTTTCAGTAGTACAAGGTATGGAGGTTGATGATGCAGTCTTAATCCTTCGTTCCAGAGAAGTTATTTTTGTGATTCAATCTCATAACTTGATGTGAAAATGGAGATCACTACTGCGCCAAGGTTCTCTTTTCTAGAAAATTGGCCAAAGATCTCATTTTGCATGGTTTTTAAAATCTTGTAATTGTATAAAGATGGAGATTGGAGATCTATGACTATGCAGATATTCACATAGCTTCATATTTTTCCAACCAATGTTCAATGCTGCAGAGCTCTCTAGTCAGGAAATTGAAGTTGGGGCAAAAATGCAAAACATGCTTTGAATCTTCTCAGGGTCTGTTTGGGGTACAGGTAGAGCTGCTGTAGAAGAAACTGTTATTAAAAAACTATTGTGGGTATTATGTATTTTTTTATTTAAAAAAAAAAATTAAAGTAAACTCAGTAGTAGCATCTATCAGTCAGGTTTAAAAATATAGTTTTACACTATAAATTCTCCAAAATTGATTAAAGCACAACTTTCAACGATACTGTGGTGCATTTTTCCATTGCACTGCACTGTCACCAATGCCCCAAACAGACCTGAAATCTCTCCTTTAATAATGGATGTTTGCATTTCATTTAATAAAACCAATGGGAACCTGAAGAACTTATCAATTTCTATATTTCATACTATCCAGGCTTTTAGGATCAAAGAGGCTTACCATTCCATTTCATGCACTGATTGAGGGGATTCGAGTCTAAAGAGGAAGTGCAGTGGTGCCCCATCACCAGGTTCATCACAGCCATCTTCCATTTTCATAATCTTTAAAACCAAGTTTGGATTAATCAGATTTAATCCTCACAAGCTTTAAAGGTATGTGATTGTCCTTGCAAGTTAAATAGCCCTAGCTTCCTTGTGTAGATAGATCATGCATGCTCTCCAAATTTTGAAAAAATGTCTCTTTGCCGCGTGGTTTGCGTTGTTCCCTTGAGCAGTATATTGGAAAAAAAATCATTCTTACTCAAATTTTGTCAGGATGGATAGTCATTTGATTTTTTTTTAGATGAATATATTATAAAATTTAATTGATTTCTTATAATTATACTTATTTTAAAGTAAATTCAATGACTTTGAGATTTATTTGGCTAAATTTAATCAGCTAATTTTCCGACCAAAGCAGTGGATTCCAGTTTTCGCCAATTGGAAGGCTGTGAAGGTGTTGCTGCAGTGCTTTCTGTTTTACTCGGGTTGGAGCTTTTTGGCTTGATCGATGTCTGAGTCCAGAGTCAAATTAATTCTATACAAGTACAGTAAGTTGTTTTTGGGTGATGCAGGGAGCTTCGGTGCGGTGCTTAATCTTACATATTCCAATCTGTGTAGGCATTAGCTCTCTTTTTTTGGGAAGAGTTGTAATTGCTTTTCCTTTCCTGTTATTTTCGTAGCTTCCTTACAGGTTTTGTTTTTTGTGTTGCTTGTCGATTACACTTGTTGAAGTCTCTCTGTAACATTGTAATTATCTCTTTTTTGGAATATAATTGAGCTAAGGCTCTCAAATTCTCCAAAAAAAAAAAAATGCTTGGTAATAAACTCTACCAAACTATTCAGAAAAATATTGAGAATTTGATTTATCATTTAAGGTGGGGTTTCGCAAAAATATGTGCATGCAAATAAAAGAAGTTTACTTGATTTGAAGTAAAAGTTGTAAAATAAATTTGCTTTATTTCACATGGGCTATCTGATTTGCTGCAAATGGAATTCAGCAAAGTAAAACCATACATGGTAAGTAGTCAATAATTGTCTGTCTTTATTTTGAAGTAGTTTTGTCAAGGATAAATTTTCAAGTCTCTTATATAAGAAATAAGGATATAATATTTTATTTTTTATGACTTTTTTTACCAAGACAGTTTATTCTATCTACAATTCTGCTATTAATTTTTGCAGAAGTTTACTTACATTTCTTAGGAAACAAATATATCTTCTGTTTAAATTAAAATTGAAAGTTAAGGGCCTATTTGGGATAAATTTTGTTTTATATTTTATATTTTTATTTTTATATATTTTTAAAAATATATTTATTTATTGTATTTTAAGTATTTTTTTAAGTAAATCACATTGTGTTTAAAAACTTTTAAATTAACTTTTAGGTGTTCTGAGTGTTTTTAAAAATCACATCATTATTAAATATATTTTATTGTACAATAAATTATAAACAAAATAAATTAAAAATAAAAAAAATAAATGTGATTTCAAATGACATCTAAGAAAATCCTGTTTTTTTGGCTTGTTCTTGGGGATAATGAAAAATATCTTGTGCATATATACACATCAGATACTTAAAATTGAAGGCATTGATTCTACTGTCAGATTTGCCCAATCAGAGTTCAGTTAATAACATAATTGCAAATATTTGGAGAAGAGATTGCAATGCAAACTTAAGTGTTGTTATCCTCTTAAAATCTTATTCTAGGAATCAATGCATAATTTCATTCTACCTATGAAAAGTATTTGCTGTGAGCAGATCTATGCATTTAAAGATTCACTTTAGATTTCAAGAACCAGTTTGTTTTATTGTATAAGTGAGTTTGAAAGGGGTTTGTTTGGTTAAAAAAATATTTATAAATCTTAAGGGTAGGAAAGTAGGGGTGTAAATGAGTTGAGTCAAGCTCGAGTCACTCTTAGTTTGGCTTGAGCTTGAGCTTTATTCTACGAGTTCGAGTTAACCCAAGAGTTAGCTCATTTAGTATGAAAGAGATAATATATTTAAAAAATTAGAAGAAAATAATAATAAATTACTTGATATAGGAGAATGTGACACATAATTTTAAATATTTTTAATAATTTTATACTTAAATTATTAAATTTTAATATATTTTAAAATTTATTTTATATTAATATTTATTAAACGAGAGCTCATTTGTTATTTATCGAGTCGAGTTTGAGTCAGCTCACAGGTCACTCACTCACTCACACCCCTATAACAAAGTTAGCTTTACATTTGCTCTTAATAATATTAAAAAATATTAAATAATGACTTAGAATTTTATATTTTTATACAACAACAACAAGTCTTAATCCCACTAAGTGGGGTCGGCTACATGAATCCTTCGTCTCCATTGTGTCCTATTATGTATCAAATTCTCATTTAATTCAAGTATACTAAGGTCATTTTTAATACATAACAATAAGTCTTAATCCCACTAATCACATGAATCCCTCTCCATTGTGTGTATTATGTGTCAAATTCTCATTTAATTCAAGTATACTAAGGTCATTTTTAATACATCTTAACCAAGTCTTTTAGTCTATCTCTTTTCTTAACATAAGGCAAATCTGCATCTACTCTCCTAAGGGTCGGACGTGACGTTTTATGTGGCCAAACCATCTAAGTAGTCTCTCTAATCTTATCTCACCGGAGCTACTCCAATCTTTTCCCGAACATACTCATTTTGCATTTTATCTCTAAGAGTAAAGCCACTCATCCACCTAAGCATCCTCATCTTTGTAATACTTAACTTAGTTTTATGCTTCTTTTTTATTGGTCAACATTCTGCACCATAAGTCATTGCAGGTCTTACCACCATCTTATAAAATTTTCTTTTAAGTTTAAGTGAAATTTTTCTATCACAATAGGCCAGATGCATTCCTCCACTTCAACCATCCAACTTGAATTCTACTAATAACATCTCCATCTATTTCACCATCATTTTGAACAATAGAGCCTAAATATCTAAATCGCTCACTCTTATTAATGACTTGTTCACCTAATGTCACAACACTACTACTAGAACTTCTACAACT
Source organism: Cymbidium sinense (assembly GCA_021442155.1). NCBI lineage: Eukaryota > Viridiplantae > Streptophyta > Magnoliopsida > Asparagales > Orchidaceae > Cymbidium > Cymbidium sinense. The sequence continues at coordinate 108,018,401 of CM038217.1, forward strand.
AAAATGGGGGTATATTCAGTTTTAGATCTACTTAAACGAAAACCTTTAGACTCTAAAGTTGACCTCCATAATTCAAGTTTCTCTTGGACTCCCTCTCTAGTCTTATCAACAAGAAGAATGTCATCAACAAAAAGCATACACCAAGGTACATCTTCCTATAAATGCCTAGCAAGAACATCCATAACTAAAGTAAAAGATAAGGGCTTAAAGTGATCCTTGATGTAATCCAAGCGAAATAGGAAAATATTTTGTCAATCCTCCTTGTGTTTGGACACAAGTGACTCTAGTATACATATCCTTAATGACTTGAATATAATCAATATTAACTCATTTCTTCTAGAACTCTCCAAAGAACATCTCTTGAAACTTTATCATAAGCTTTTCTAAATCAATAAATATCATATGTAGATCCTTCTTACTTTCTCTATGCTTCTCCATTAAACCTCTTAACAAATGTATAGCATCCATAGTAGATCTACCTGGCATGAAACCAAACTGATTGTAAGAAACTTTTGTATCACAACGTAACCTATGCTCAATTACTCTCTCCCATAATTTTAATGTATGACACATTAACTTAATTCCTCTATAATTTGCACACTTTTGTGCATCACCTTTATTCTTAAATATAGGAACCAACAAACTCTTTCTCCACTCATTTGATATATTTTTTGTCTTTAAAATAACATTAAAAAGATTTGTAAGCCAAGAAATTCCTTGATCTCCTAAACATTTCCACACTTCTATTGGAATATTATCGTCCTCTTGTTTTCCACATTTCATTTTCTTTAAAGTTTTCTAACTTCAGATTTACTAATCTGATGATAAAATGAAATTCTCTATTTTTATTTAGGGTATTAAGGTTGCTAAAATCAATCATACTTTCATCCTTCATTGAAAAGTTTATCAAATATCATCCACCTATTTTCAATATCCTTTTCTAAGAAAAAAGTACTTTATTATTTTCATCCTTAATACACCTCACTTGAACTATGTCTTTACTTCTCCTATCTCTTTAGTTGACTAACTTAAACATACATCTTTCACCTTCTTTGATATCTAATCTATTGTATAAATCACTAAAAGCTAAATTTTTATAATTATAGTAAAATTAATGTGAGGATGGTAAAAATTTAATTCACTTTAATTCTAATAATCAAATGAAAAAAATATAAATAGTAATAAACAGTAATTATTCTAAATAGCATTGCATTTTTTTAATAACTTGACATTAAATCCAATATGTTAAAAAACACTAATATCTAAATATAGCTGAACTTGAAACCTTGCAAATCGTTCAAAGTTGGAAGGATGAGATTATTTAGGACATAGGCGAGATTTAAATTTAGGACCTTGATAAAAATTTAGGAGGTACTTACAATTGAGAAGTTGTAAATTGTAGATCTTTATTTTTTAAAATTAGTAGGTTAAAGGCATCATCATCATTAGTTTTATTCTAATTATTTAAAATCACTTTTATGAATCATCGTTTATCATATATCTTATTAACTATTTTAATGAGTTTCTAAATTTATTTTATTCAAATTTGTTTATGCTATTTGTGTTATTTTTTATCTATAATTTTATTTAGAATATGTTATTAATTTATTGATTCATCTTTCTGGCATTTTAACTAGCATCATTATACATATTTAATTTATTTTTAGTCTATTTTTTTTTATTTTATCTTTAATATGTTGTTTCTATCATTACAACATCTTATTTATATGATTTTTTTTTTTAATATTCATACTAACTCTCTAGCTTTGATACAGTGTATTAAATGATTCATGTTATGATTTTTGGATAAGTTTTACACTGATTATTGACTATCTAACGTAACACTCAATTTTTCTTATCTGGGATTTGGGACCTAGCAACAACTGTGTTGAGAGGTTTGATGGAGAAGATTAAAAAGATGCTAAATGAGAGGATATAGAGTTTGTTGGTTTCTATTTTTAAGAGTAAAGGTGATGCATATGAGTGTGCAAATTATAGAGGTGTGTATCATAGAAATTATGAGAGAATAATTGAGAGGTAATAATGTGACACAAAATCAATTTGTCTACATCTTGGTAGGTCTATATGAGAGATGTGATGGAAAAAAAAAGAGAAAGTAAGGAGGATCTTCATATGATATTTGGCAAGAAGCATTTTGGTCTTAGAATAGAAATATTGCCAATTACTAAAATTGTTTACTGCTATTGTTACTTTAATTTATATTGCTTTTAATTAGAAATCTTTTTAATAAGAATGTCTTATGTATATATTGCTTTTTGCTAATAATATTTTTCTTATTGAAAATATTAGAGAGAGAGTTCAAGAGAAACTTGAATAATGGAGGTCAATCTTAAAGGCTTTCATTTGAGTGGATTAAAACTGAATACATGGAATATAATTTTAGCTATAGAAGATATGGTGATGAGGTTGTTATAATTGATGATCAAGTCATTAAAAAGAATGAATGTTTTAGATTTGAATGGTGAAATAGATGAGGATTATTATTGGAATTTAAAGAGAATACGAAGCTTGTTGTGATAGAAAAATATCACCTAAACTTAAGGGAAAATTTTATAAGATGATGTTGAGACCTACAATGCTTTATGTTGCAGAATGTTGGCCAGTAAAAGAAGCATACATTAAGTGTTATAGAGATGAGGATGCTCAGGTGGACGAGTGGTTTTACACTTAGAGATAAATTGCGAAACGGATATATACAAGAAAAGGTTGAAGTAGCTCTAGCGGCAGATAAGATTAGAGAGAGTCGCTTTAGATGGTTTGGTCACATAAAACATCGCTTGACCGATGATCCAGTTAGGAGAGTAGATGTATTAGATTCAACTTATGTTAAGAAAGGTAGAGATAGACCTAAAAATATTTGGTTAGGAAATATAAAAATAATCTTATTTTATTAGAATTAAATGAGAAGTTGATACCTAATAAGACATAACGGAGAATGATTCATGTAGCAGACAAGGGCTTATGGTTGTTGTACTAACCCTGATTTCTCTCTATATATCTTTTTATTTTTGGTCATTTATCTATCTTAAAATTATTATTTTTATTTGTTTAATTTAATTATAATTGATTTTTAACACTAGTTTTTACATTATAAAATATAGCATACTTAATTACAGTTTTATTAAATCCAATCAATAAAATTAAGTTGGATTTAACATTGTCATGAACATGTGAATTGGATATATGCTTTGTTTAATTGTGCAATTTTTTCTATAATTTAGGTTTAAAAATCTAAATTCTCTTAATTATTATCTATTATTGGGTTGTTTTTTTTTTTCATTTTTAAAAATAAGAATGGCTTTGTCAAATCTCTCATCTTTGGTTTTTTTTGGGACCCCTCTCTCATGTTTGTTTTTTTTTATTTTATTTATTTATTTTTAGAAGCTGAGCCTTAAGGCAAATTAAACGCACGCACCCACATCTCCGCCCTGGGAGCTTCGCTCCCATCCGACGGGATGCAATGTCTCGCGCCTCTCTCATGTCTTCCTCCTCTGCGTTTCTTTTTCTACCTCCCTCTAATCTTTTCTTCTCTTCGGACAACATCATTTGTACTCTCTCTCTCCTAGTTTTCCTTTAGGTGACAACCCTGCTTTGATCGGATCTTCTCAATTTTCCCCTAATTAGAAAAGCATTTTGGCTTCACAACTTTTGATTGCTCAAGATTTCTAGATTTCTTTTGTTCCTCTTGCTACCGAGGGTTCTATTGCATTCTTAGAGGAGTTCATTAGTGCTTCTAAAGACTTGGAACTCAGCTTGGTGGGTTACTCATTAGGTAAAATGCCTTATTGTGAAGCTTTGTTGACGTTGGTGTTTAAAACTTGGAAGATCAGAGATATCTTATTATACTCTCTCTCTCTCTCTCTCTCTCTCTCTCTCTCTCAATAAAGCTTTCTTTCTATTTAAATTTACAGATGTTGAATACTACAAATTACATGGTCAGGCGGCCCTGGTTCTTCTTCAAGAAGCCCTTCATTCTTAAAAAATGGACTCCAGGGGAAGAACTGTCTTCCATTCCTTTATGGATCAAAATTATTAACCTCACATTATGTTGTTGGAATCCCACAGGTATTTCAAAGATTGCAAGGTTGGGTTATCCCATTGCTATGGATAACCTTACAACCTCTAAAACTAGGTTGACTTTTGCAAGAATTTGTGTTCAAGTTGACAAAAATTCTATCCTACCCGATGAGGTATATATTGTTGACCTACAACTATGTGCCCCTTGAAATTAAATAAATAAAGTAGAGGTTAAAGCCCCATAATCGTGATCGAAATCAATTAAATTCGATTCGATTTAAAAATTGACTTCATAATGAAGCGTCAAAATTAATTAAATATAAAATATCAATCAATTGATCGATCAAATAATTAAAATCTTTTAATAAAATTACAGCGTATATCGGTCGAAGCCCGGCGGCGTCGACGACCTCCGTTCGCGATTGATCACGTTTGTCAGCGTCGAATTATCAAACAACGCCTTCCGCGATTGATTTGGAAAAGTATGCGCGAACGTCGATTAATTCGAGCGCGACGTCGCACAATTTAAATATAATTCCACTTCGACCGTCGTCAACATTGTCAAAACGACCTCCAATCGCAATCGATCGTCGCGTTATTTCTGGAACATCTAAGATTGACACCCGTATTGGGGTTTATTGCATAAATTAATATCACATAAAATAATATTAAGTTATAATTAAAGGGATTAATGGTTGTCGAATCTCTCACTTTCCTTAATCCTTACCTAACTTTTTCCGCCCACTCCACCAATGAAATGACCCACCGATTCTTATTTTGCGGCTAATCCGCGGTTGTAAAGGCGAATAATCTCTCACAAACTCGACTCACTCTCTCGTTTTCCCTCGGTCTCTCTCTCTCTCGACGATTTCTCTTTGCTCTCGGTTCTCGAAGCTGCATACTCCCGCACAACCTCATTTGCTCACGATATTTCCTCTCTCTTTTCTGCTCTCGGTTTCCTCTCTGTGATCCTCCAGACTCTTCTTAAGCTCAGAAACCCCTTCCTCCTTTCCTCTTAGCGTTGAAACCTCCGGTCGTTTCTCTAACCAAGCTTATTCTTATGCATTTGAGTTTCTTTGAGTTAGGGTTTTGCTAAATATGCTATATCTTATGCTTGAGATTGCTAAGAGTTTCTTTTAGGGATTTGGCATGATGTATGGCCTAGATCTCGTTTTATTCATGGATTTTTTTTTTTTTTTATGTAAAGCTTGTTGAAAATAATTTGAATGATGTATTGCCCAAATATTGTGTTAGGTGCAAATGTTTCTTATCCTTAAAGGCTACAAGCTTGCTGAAATTTCTTTTATCAAGTGGAAATTGCATTGTTTCATTAGTTAGTAAGTATGTTGCTTGCTGGAAATCATCTTTATCAACGGAGAAATTGTTGAAATTGTGTTTACAAAAGGGGAAAGCTATCAATTTGTTGTTTAAATGGCATAATGTTTCAATCATCTTTATCAAAGGGGTGCTAAAACTATTTATTTATCAAAGCTATTAGTTTCTTGCCCTGAAATTTCTTTTTGTTTTTAAAGGAAATCAATCATTTTACTATTTGGTAAAGATGATATTTACTGAAGTTTTCTTTATCTAAGGGGAAATCAATCAGTTTGTTGTTTAATAGTATAGAAATGTGATAAAAAAAAGGATGTATGGCCCAATATTACATTGCTTGTTGTTCTCCTATGAATTTCATGCTTCTACTTTGTTTTAATTGATTTTCTGTGAAGGGAACTATATATATATCATGTCTCTTTCATATGCAAGTTGAAATCTGAAATTTAAAGCAAAGTTTCCAAACATTGTATGGTTACATACGTCATGTTTCTTTCATTTCATGCTAAAATCTGAAAGTAAGGGAGGGATTTGAAGTGTTATGTGACATAGATCCTAGACCACATGGAAGATTCTATATTTCTTTCACTATATTGAAATCTAAAATTGAAAGGAAGGGTTACCTTACTTCATTGCATGACTAGTTCTATTATGAAAGTCAAAATGTGAAGGGAGATTCATTTTAAGATTAATTTAGATTTTTATATATTTTTTTAGCAAATGTTCAATATACATATTGCTTTCATAAACTTACTTTTTAACGGATGCTATGTCTTGTTTAAGTATGTATGCAAATATATATATACGCAAGTTTCTTTAATAAATGCTTCACATTATTCAAATCGGCGGGAAACTTGTAATAAATGTTTGCGTTGTGGCGAAATATGCTCGATAAGTACCCCTCACAATGTTCCAATGCGGCGACTTGTAATTGTTCGTTGTTTTAGCGTGGCAGGAAAATCTGGCGTACCATTCACATTACTTGTTCCAATGGGGAAACATGTAATAAATACATTCATGTTGTTCGCGTGGAGAAATATCTTGTAATAAACATGTTACATTGTTCCAACGTGGCTATATGATAATGCCGTTGTTCATGGAAAAATCTTGTTATGACCCATACGCCTTTCTTGGCGTGGTGGGCAAATAAATCTTGAGGTGTCTCCAACACCACCATACACTTTCTTGGCGTGGTGGGAAGGAGTCCCCCCAATCTGTGGATGAGAGGCTGTAAATTTTAAAAAATCAAAAAAAAAAAAAATTGAAATATATATATGAATATTATGAATTTTCATATCATACAATCATATTTTGTGGTAAATGGATTGATTATTTTATTTTATGTCAAATATAAATGCTTATGTGTTGACTTTCTTATCATGTGCTATCTTATTATGTGGCCATTATGACATATATTGTTTAAAGCTTATCTAAAATTTTATTTGATGCCATGAGATATACTTGGGATGTGTTAAACATGAGCTTAGTATGCCATCCTTTTTCTTTTACTTATCTATTTCAAAATGACACATATTCATGAGACATGGTGAAAAAATATGAGACACATATGAAATTAAACTTGAGTGTGACATCTTATAAAAAAAGACATCAAATAAAAAAAAAGTCAAGTAGAAAGAACTTACAAGTTAAGTGGCACAAATTCCTTCTTGTAAGATTGAAAGAACATAAACTTGTAGTATAAGGAGAAGAGGAAAGTAAGAAGGCAATGTTTCATGAGAGATGAATATTTATAATTCCTTAGCCTTCTCCTCTTATCATTTATTGTTATGATGACTATGCTTTGTCATAAGTTACATGCAAGGGTTTTCATCCAAATTTATACCATTTGTCATATTCATGCACATGCATGGACATGTGGCATGCCCTTGTGCATCTTTATCACTTCCTTTGAAGGAAAAATAAACTCTTTATTATGTCATATAATAAATTTAATGAGTAATTGTCCCCATTTGCCATGAGCTTGCATGTGAAGGAGGTGGATTTTAATTAATCCACTTAAATAATGACATATGACATCTCTCATATCTTTGTCTTCTCTCCTCTTAAAGAGAAACATGGGTCTTCAAAAAAATGATTTATTTCTGTTTTCTTGGTTTTATATAGAAAGGGTTCTTAGCCCAAATCAAGTGCCTAAGTTCATTTTAAACTATTACTTTTATGGGCCTTCAAAATAATTTATTTGTTTATTTTACTTGAATAGATAAAGGGTTCTTGCAAATCAAGTCTAAGTTTATTTTACTATCTATATTTGATCATATGGGCCTTCAAAATGATTTATTTCAACCCCTTTAGGTTTCAGATTTGCCATATAGAGAATGGGTTCTTAGCCCAAATCAAGTCTAAGTTCATTTTGCCCCTTTTGCTTTATATTTGATCATATGGGCCTTCAAAATGATTTATTTCAGCTTTATGTTTGCTAATTTGTACATAGAAAGGGTTCTTAGCAAATCAAGTGCCTAAGTTCATTCTAGGCCATTACTTTATATTTTGATCATGAGCTTCAAAATGATTTATTTATTCAAATGTTTGTTGACATAGAAAGGGTTCTTAGCCAAATCAAGTGTCTAAGCATTTTAGGTCTTTTTATATTTGATCATATGAGCTTCAAAAATTCATTTCAACTCCTTTATGTTTGCTGATTTGTCACATAGAAAGGGTTTTAGCCTAAAACAAATCTTATCATTTAGGTCCACTACTTCATGATTAAATGAGCCTCAAAAAAATAATTTATTTCAAAATATACCCTTGCTGATTTGTGATATAAAGGGGGGTTTTTCAAAATAATATATATCATATTTCCAATGAAAAGGCTTAAGTCTATGTTTGGTCTATTACATACATTTGATCAAATAGGCTTCCAACATAATTTATTTATTTCATCCCTTCTGATTTGTTGCATAAAAAAGGGGTATTTGGCTATAGATTTCATAACATAATAAATGACAATCTTTATCTTATGTCAACATTTTACTTGATCAAAAGGGCTCAAAGTATTATTTAAATCCACTTTTCTGCTAAGTAATGTTTGGCTAAATAATGTTCATGTTACCCCAGATGAATATCAATCTATCTAGATATACATCTTGGTTTGGTCTTGATTAAAAAAAATGTCATATTAAAACCTAAACTTCAAATTGAACTTTTTCAACTAGACATTTAATGTTCATACAACATTTTAAAGAACATACTCATGTATGTTGAAATGTCCAAACAATAGGGACATGTGCAAGTTAGATATAAAACAAAACAGATATACTCTTGGTTTGGTCGATGTTAACAAAACTCAAAATCAAAACATATAAACTCCAACTTAGACATTCTAATGTCCATACAATTCCCAAAAGAACAGATATCCGTATGCATGTTGGAGTAATTACTAAGTCAAATATAAGAAAGAATGTACCGGTTTGGTCTTGGTTAAAGTTAACAAAACTCAAAAAAATCAAAATTTGACATATAAACTTCAACTTAGACATCTTAATGTCCATGCAAAATTTTCAAAAAAAATAGATAGTTACATATATGTTGAAGTAATCATCATGTCAAATACAAAGAAAAATGTATATATCCCGGTTTGGTCTTGGGGCGATTAACAAAACCTAAAATTTGATATTATAAGAATTTCAAATTAATAATAGAAAACTAATTATATAATATAAGATATGAATCAATTCACATAGCTTAAAATCCAAACCCTAAGAAGAAAATTAAACCCGATCCTCATGTTCAAATTAGAGTGGACAAGATTTTGAAGGATTATACTTCTTGAGATAATTGATCCTCAGAAAATCAGTAGACAAGATCATTGATATTAAATGATGAGAAGGGTAATTATAATTAAAATTTCAATGATAAATGATAATATATTCAAATCTAAAATCAAATAAAATGATCAAAATTCAAAGAAAATAACAAAATATATAAAAAAAAATGAAATGAATTATTTAAATTAAAACTTAAAAAAATAAAAAAAATCAATCCACCCTCATTGTTTGTCTTGGGTGACAAATTAAGAAAACTTTTGCTCATAATGTCAAATTAAATACATAACTATCTTCACTCAAATATTTAAAGCGGGGCGTGGCGTGTCCTCTTTCATGTTGGTTTCATGATATATAAATGGCGTTCGACTGCCCTCGGCCGGTGGTTTCGCGATATGGCACCACTAAATTACGGTCTACGCGTTTGTTCCCCAATGGCTTTGCTCTTTGATGAAATGTAGAATATATATTTGGTTGGGCAAAAAAGCCTATGTTAGCTAAGATTGACTTATATTTGTCCCTTAGACAAACTCCACCAGTCTCAAGGACCTTGGATAACCCATGTGTTGACAAGGATCCTTGGGTTGGGTACCTCCTCATTGGCGGACCGGGGACCACGGCGGATATGGGACCATGGGATCTAGAGCGTCATCGTTCCCCCACAAAAGTTTTAAATTAAAATAATAAATTTCATAAGTTCTAAACTCCGCTATATACTCTTTGTTTATTTTGATTCATTGACTAGCCTTAATCGAAAGTGTTCTCTCTGTGGGAGGGTAATTAACTATAGGCTAAAGTTTTAATTAAAATAATAAATTTCATAAGTTCTAAACTCCACTCTTTGTATATACTTGTTCTTTAACGATTCATTGACTAGCCTTAATCGAGTGCTCTCTCGGTATTGGGAGGGTAATTAACTATAGGAGCTTGCCTATAGAAACTGGAACAGATATAAAAAGTTCTCACCAAATGAATGAAATCTCAGGTAGTGTCTCTTATCACTATTCATATCGAATTATCAGACACTTAAACAACTCTTTTCTTTTCTTTTTTTTGAAGAGATTCGGTGTAATTTTGGATCCCAGATTTACTCCATTTGGGAAAGGTTTCTCTTTCCATCTTTGGCTAGTCAAATCTAAGTTATAATTGTGGAGTATATAAAAAAAATGAAAATGAAAATGATAATAATGATAAGTTGACAACTTAAAGCTTCTAAAGTCTTAAGTCATTTGAGATTTTATTGAATGTATGTATATTTGTCTTATCTTTGGAAGTAATTGTGCTTATTTAATTGCTAATTTTTACCTTTTAAACTCGAATGGCATCTCAGAATCTGTCTTTTTACTCTGAAAATGTTCGTTTGGCAAATGCCATTCTCAATCTTTTAGCTACCATCAATTTGGTAGCGTGGACTTCTTCCATCTATCACGAATGAAGGAAGTTGCTTGCCTCAACTGGATTCAAACTCATCACCCCATGTCGAGAATCTCTGAAGTTGTGATTACTGCTGGGGCACTTCAAAAGACGGTCTTTGAGGCTCGGCCCCAGAACCAATCTTAAAGGGTTGTCTTGTGATGTCTCTTTAGTCCCTCGAATAATGCAATCCTACCCTTTCCGGGAGACACAATGCTAAGCTTCTTCATCGGAAGCAAGCTTAGTGGGCAAGAAGAAAGAAATCAACATTTGCCTCATGCGGCATAATCATGGAACCGGTGAGTGTTCCACCCATGTCGGTTTGACAACCTTAAGTGGGTAAAAATAGCGACTCTCTTGGTCGGTCCTTGATCCGGACTCGGTTCCGACTCTCCTGCGAGGCGGCTATATCTGCGAGTGCATCGGGTTCTCAAGTTGCCAGGAGAGAGGGGATGAAAAGATAGGTCTGTTATCAAGGATGCTTGGGCTCCTCAAGGAGACCTCATCCGTAATTCAAATGGGGATGCCAACATATCCATGTCCCTGAGCATCGGGGTGTGACACTTGGACCCACACCAGAATCCACCGTCGAAGGTCCGGTGGAAAGGTAAGCAGATATGGAGGCTAGGCCTCAAAAAGAAATTGCTTTAGAGCAAAGGCATGGCGTGACATCTGGTGTGAATTCCCAGAGATTCGCTCCAACTCAAATCTATCAACGATGGGAGCCTAAAAAGAGGGCCCCCAATGATAAAGAATCTGACGGTAGACACATTGGAGAATCCTCAGGGATCATCAACTCCATCCCATCAGAGGAGGTTAACTTGATTGAAGCCCTCTAATTGAAGAAGTTTCAATTCACACTTGGAATGGAGTCCATTGGAGGCGTCGATGAAATCCGTATCAAGGGATGAAGAAGAAGAGGAGGATGCACGGCATTTGAAGTGGTGTATATGGTACACAATTGGTGAATCATGGTGTATGCCAATATCAACATAGCGTTGTACAAGCACCTCCCCTCGACGAAGAACAACAAAATGTTCAAATAGAGGAAGCATCACGAGTCTTGAGGAGAGGAATAAGAAGAAAGAAGAAGAAAGAAAATCCCACCTTCAGATACTACCACTTTGGCGGCGAGACAAATTGACATGATGAAAGCAAAGATAAAGAAATGCTTCAGTTGAATATGAAAATGAAAATGATCTGGAATATGATGATTAATGCGAGAAATATGGCGGGTCCAACACATCCCCAAATAATCATCAAGCCCCATGACAATCTGCGATCAATTTGATCTCAAATTGAGTGAGCACGATTGAAATAAATGAAATTATCGACAACTTCTCGAATATACAAACTATATCGGTAGCGACTCAACTTGATATTATCTTGAATGAAGATTTATTATATGACAAGCAAAAATTGGTGAGCAAAGGTAGCCCATATCATGAGTATGATCAAATTCCATATCAAAGGGATATTCAATGCCAAAGTTCAATCTATTGACGAAATGGTACATCCCAGCCCAATTCAAAGCATCTGCGAAACCGAGGGTAATGATGCATTATTATTCCGATTAAGTGATGCTTTTTTGGTATCTTTGAGTTATCAAATGACGGTCGACTTTGGCTTGAAAACATGTTGTTAAAGGTTATTAGTGCGGTCAAAGACAACGATTGATCTCGCTCTTGAGAGGAAGAGAAAAGAGATCGGTGACGATATATCAGCGTTTGGTATGAGTATGAAATGTGACAAATTAGAAGAGCATGCAATTCAATTCTCGATGGGCAACATTGATGAAGATGGCTTATCTTTGCATGGCTTCAATCACCACATTTCAAGAGCTACTTGATAGTGGCTAAATTTGAATTAAATTTATCAGTTCGATAGCAAGATAAATCAAAAGAGCAAAAGCTCAGAGAAAGGTGAAACATTTCACCTCATACAAGGATACAATTGGTTAGTCTAACAGACAAAGAAAGATTACAGAAAAATCAAAGATCATTCAATCACGCTCCACAAACTCATACTTGGAGGTAATGATGTACACCGAGGGTTAAAGCGGTGACCAAAGCAAACAAAAGGGCGAATGACTCATGACCAAAGAAAAGCGAACAAGAGTATTCTTTTAAGAGGAAAGTGGCTAAACTGTTTAAGCATGCACCCAAAGCAGGTCTCTAGTTACCAGAGTGTAAAAGAAATGAAGAGGCTGGACAAGCAGATAATCCTAACTATTGCACATACCATTGGGTGCTCAGTCATTTTATTGAAGATTGTTACATATTCAAAGATTGGCTGAGGCAAAAATATAGAAATGGAGAATTCACATTATCGGGTGTAGTGCGTCAGAAGAAAGAATCCAAAAGTAATCACCTCATCTCCAGTCTTATCAAGCAATGATAAAGCAAAGAGAAGGCGTGATGATGAAAGATGGCAAATCAGTCTCTAAAAAATAAAATGTTGAAAACAATTGGAAGGCGTTCAATTATTGATGAAAATCACCACTTGAGCCTTGAGTTGAGACAAAACCTAAGTTATGGGAAGCTAGTTCATCTGAAAGACTAGCCAAATACACAAGGAAGGCTAAAAAAACAAAGCGAAAAATAAACTAAATAAAAGAAGAAGATAGTAGCACAAAATGTTACTACTATTGATGGTATAAACGTAACACAAGGATCATCAATAATATGGAAGATTATATACAATCGCAAGGCGACCTATCACGCTTGTCATTACAAATCTTGGATCAATGAAAAGCGGGGAAGAAGCTAAGAACTTCCCTAGTCTTGCTTGATGATGCATGAACTTAGAAGACTGTTTCCCAAATGAAGATGAATCAGCTCACCATATCAGATATAAAAGTAAAGTTGGGCAATAATTGAATCTTCCAGTTTATCATTAGGCGGGCAAATCTTTGAAATGGCGAGTCATTTGAAGATTGAGATGCAAATGAAAGCTCAATGCAGTTGAGAAGTGGTGAGTGCTACCATCCCAATGAAGGAAGATAAAGGAAAAGAAATTGAAAGTCAATGAAAGAGTTATCCCTAAGGATTCAAATAAGAAGCCTTCATCAAAAGGGATCGACTACAATATTCTATCCCATCTAAGGAAAATTGGCGACTTAGTGTATCTGAAGCACTTAATGAAGATCTAACACCTTAGTGAAGCTCTAGAGCGGAGAAGTTGAAGCATATTTTCTGAGCTATCTACGGAGACCTTGCATGTTCAAGAGCCTCCAAGTCACATTTTAGAAGATGATCTAATGCTTGGGGCTAGAGCACAATGCCCTCGTATGTTACAGTGAAAGTGATGAAATTATAATCAGGATCTTAATTGATCCGGTTCCTCGTGAATCTTATGAACTTGAGAACTCTTAGATGGCTATCTCTAGATGTACAACATCAGGGCGAGATAAAGTCATGGTTCAAGGTTTCAATGAGAAGGGGGAGAAAACTATCGGTCATTGTCCTCCCTCTTAAATTTGGAGACCTCACACATAAGCCAAATTTCATGTGATCGATCACATACTTCATTGAGCTCTTACGGTAACTTCATAAGTATGGCATCGTCCCATCTACATTGCATCAATGTATGAAATATACAAAGGATGAGGAAGAATGCCAAATTGTAGGTGGCATGCAACCTTTTGCGGTGCATGAAATGAAGATATATCAAGATGCTTCTTCCAAGGAATCAAAGCTAAAACAAAGCAAATAATCTACTTCAAAACCCATAAAAGAACAAGTTAAGAAGAAGGAGAAGATAAAATGAATAAAGGAAAGGAGATTGTTCCAAATATCCCAGGGATATAAAGAATAGTCCAAAATCAATAACAACTCATCTAGGCGGTGATCTTGAAGAAGAAGGAATGTGTTCCTTCTAAATCAAAGGTTCATGAGAATCTTCCAATAAAACACAACAACAACAAATTAATCCCACTAGGTGACTTCATGAATCGTCTCCATTGTGTCATATTGTGTCAAATTCTCATTTAATTTAAATACTAAGATCATTTTTATACATCTTAACCAAGTCTTTTAGGTCTCCTACCTTTCTTAACATTAAATCTAATGCATCTACTCTCCTCATGGACATTTTATGTAAACCATCTCTCTCCCAATCTTATCTACTTTGGGCTACTCAACAGAACATACTTTTGCATTCTATCTCTGAGTAAAGCCACTCATCCACCAGCATCCTCATCTCGTAAACTTAACTTATGCTTCTCTTTATTTATTGACATTACGTACCATAAGTCTTCTTACCACCATCTTATAAAATTTTCCCTTAAGTTTAAGGGAAATTTTCTATCAATAATAGGCCATGCATTCCTCCACTTGACCATCCAACTTGAATTCTACTAATAACATCTTCATATATTTCACCATCATTTTGAACAATGAGCCTAAATATATAAATCACTCTTATTAAATCACTAAAGTCACTCTATCACTAAAACTTCTAACTAAAATTACACTCCATATATTAGGTTTAGATCTATTTAAACGAAAACCTTGACTTAAAGACCTCCATAATTCAAGTTCTATTGGACTTCTATTCTTATCAACGAAGAATGTCATCAAAAAAAGCATACACCGGTACATCTTCTTGTAAATGCCTCGTAAGAACATCCATAACTAAAAGATGCTTAATGTTGATCCTTGATGTAATCCAAGAAATAGAAAATATTTTTATCAATCCTCCTTGTGTTTGGACACAAGTACTCGATTATGAGTTTGAATCGCTTTTGAAGGTAAGGTGCAATTTTATTTTAAAACAATCATAGATACATCGGCAGACTACACTCGTAGTCACTCATTCCTCCCCAACATTTTAAAGAAATCACCTAGAAACTCACAAAGTCGAGGCGGTGACCTATGTACCTCCTCTCCTCGGAAAGCACAAGGCAGCCTTGTTTTATAAATCTGAGGGTGTCGAGAAGAGGATCGATTGATGCAAGAAGAAGAAGTAGTTATAGGATACCAAAATATTACCCCTCAAAGATGCAAAACCTAATCAAACATGGGGTCCAGTGAGCAAAAGTAAGGACTAAGCTCTTTGAAATGATGTGGTACCCAAAGGTTCTCAAACCATTGGTAAGAGAAATAAACACACTACCAAAGGCCTTGGTTTTATCCAAGACAACGGTCCACAAGAATCACATTACGCTATAACAATAGAAGTAGAGATGAAGATGAGAATGTCATTCTTAATGTTAGTCTCACAAATAATGAAGAAGTAGAAGCCGGGCACTTTGAAGAGCTTGAAGATGGTAGGGCTCTATGGATAAACTTAAAAGAAATTGGGAGGAGGATCTATCATCTCGCTACTCAAGATAAAGTGGAAGAATTAAAACTTCATTCAATTAAATGTATTGATATGAATTGCCATCTGGCAAAGCCTCTGGCGAATGAGATGGAGGTTGAAGAATAGGTAATTCATCAAGAAGCTCATTGAAGGCTGTTTCATTCGAGAAGAAAAATATGCCGACTGGATAGCTAATATTGTCCCAGTGAAAAGAAGAATGGTCGATTCAGATCAATTTCGGATTTAAACAAAAGCATGTCCAAAGGATGACTTTCCGCTCATATCGTAACTATTAGGATAACACTTCAAACCATGACATGTTCTCATTTATGGACGGATCGCCGTGTTACAATCAAATCAAGATGGCTCAAGATGAGAAGCATACCTCATTCAGACGCCAATTGGCATATATTGCTATACGTCATGCCCTTCGAAGAATGCCGAGCTACATACCAAAGGCTATGACACGAATCTCGAGTTGATTCATCAAAAGTAGAGTGCTATGTTGATGACCTCGCTGTCAAGAGTATATCGCAAAGATCATCTCGATGATTTAAGGATCGTCTTGAAAGAATCAAAAATATGATCTCAAGATGAATCCTCTCGCGCCTTTGGAGTCTCTTCGAAAGTTCCTCGATATGTTGTGCCGCGTGGAGGGATTGAAATCGATCCCAACAAAATCAAAGCGATTGTCGAAATGCCTCCTCCAAGGAGTCTTCAACTTCGCTCCATAGGACATCTCGCATTCATTAGAAGATTTATATCAAATGTGAAGATGTCGCACTTTGCAAAATTAATGAAGAAAGATACTCCTTTCAAGTGGGACGAAGAATGTCAAGAGGCCTTCGACAAGATCAAGAAATATCTGAACCCACCCATTCTTGGCCTCCAATCCCGAAAGCCTCTCATCTTGTACACAGAGACCGAGGAATCTGGTGCTTTGTTGGCAGATAATGAGGAAGGAAAGGAGAATGCTCGCTTATATTAGTCAAGACTAATAGAGCGGAAGCGCATTATTCTCAATTGAGAAGCATTGTTTGACGTTAATTTTGCTCAAAAGCTACGCCATTATTACATGCTATCTCATAAAATTACCCTTATCTCAAGGATCGATCCGCTGAAGTTCTTGACAAGACCAACGCTTGATAGTCGCCGCACGATGTCGTCCTTACAATTTGATATTACATATGTTCCCGTAAAGCGTGAAGGGCAAATTCAGATTTCCTTGCCGCTCATCCCATACCGCAGACTCATTGCTTAACGATGATCTTCCCGATGAGCAAATCATGCACATATATGAAAAAGAAAAGCAACAAATGAGAATTGTATTTTGATGGAGCTTCCATTAAATACACTCAACCCTCAAATCTCCCAAAGGCTCAAGGTATCTGGCCCTCATCTTGATCACACCGGTGGCATAATGAGACATTCTTATAAATTAACTCAACCTCAACCAACAACGTAATAATATGAAGCGTTGGTGGGTTTAGAAGCCATTTCCATGGGAGTCCGAATTTGCAAATTTACGATTCTCAACTCATCATTAATCAAGTTGGGCCTTTACAAAATCAACAAGCTTGAATTGGCCTACTATCACAAACGAGTTCTCGAGCTTATGAAGCAAATTCCAAATGTCATTATGACTCGAGTCTCCGTGAGCTAAATAGCAAAGTGACTTAGCTAAATTAGCTAAAGAAATGGCGAGTATGGATGACGACTACTATACTAATTAGTGTTTGCACTCAGAGTCCTAGAGCGATAAATTTAAAATCCCTGAAGAGGGTCATCAAAAAATCAACAGGTGCGACTCATGTTGCTCCTTACACTCCCTTACAAATTACTTTCAAAGTCAACAAGACAAGCTTCAAACCATTCCGGATGAAAGACTTCAACCCGGAGGAAGTGCTAAAACCACACAATGAAATCTTATAGTAGAAGAGAAGGAAGATCGGAGACACCTTCGTCAACTACAAGGAAGGCAAATTGCCAAGTAAAAGTCGAGCATACAACTGAGAAAAGGCTTCACTATATGCTTATGTTGGCAATATCAGATCAGATCCTTCGCATGTGGTATGTTTGGGAATAGAAGAAGCTAACAAAGTAATTGTTGAAATCCATCAAGGACTTTGTGGTGCACAATGGTCCTAAAATGGCTTTCAAAATTAAAAGAATTGGATACTATTGCCTATGGTAAAAGATTGTATCAATCATGCCAAGAGATGCCATGAATGCGTCCACATAATCATAATTCACCTCCAAATCTGCATCCAACGATAGCATCTGGCCGCTTTGAGTCGGGGACATGTAATTGGACCAATTGATCCACCATCATCACCGGTCACCGCTTCATCTTAGCGACCATCGATTATTTTCTCAAGCCGCACCATTTAAAGAAGTTACATGAACAAGTGACTAACTTCTTTACCCAATAATATGTTTAGATTTGGTGTACCAAATCATTTCGTGATATGGATCACCTTCAAAAGTACTAAAGTTTATTGGATCGGCATAAGATTGATTGACGATATTCGTCAATTTATAATCCAAGAGCAAATGGCTTGGCTGAGGCATTTAATAAAACACTAGTCAAATTGCTTAGAAAAATTCTCACAAGAAATAAAAGGGAGTGGCATACCAAATTTGTGGAAGCATTATGGGCTTACCACTTACAAACTCCTACAAAGTCTACTCCCCATGCAGGTGTTTGGGAAGCAATTTTGCCACTGTTGAACTACCGAAAGTAGCCATTCAACAAAATCTTACCCAAGATGAGAATGCTGCTCACGGATGGAAGAGCTTGATGCACGAGATTAGCTCCAAGCTCAAAAAATCTAGAAGTCTATCGGGCGAGGATGTCAAAGCATTCGATCATACAAGACGCCCCTCGAAGCGAAGGAGAATTGGTCCGAGAAGACCAATCATCCCTCATCGCAAAATTCGGTAAATTTGAACCTAATTGGGAAGGACCTTTGTTATTGAAAAGGTATATCAAGGGGAGCCTATCACCGTTGACTTCAAAGGTGAAAGACCAATGCCGCCAATCAATGGTCGATTTAAAGAAATATTACACATGAAAGTGTGATTGACAAATCCATTTGAAAATCTTTATTGCCAAACACTTATGAAATTTTCATTGAAATTCTCTTGTAACACAAGAATGCATTTCCAAAATAAAATAAAATCGTTAGACAGGGGCATTTTTTTAAGTTTTATAGAAAATATCTGCTCTGTAAGACAGCCTTTCTTTCTTTGGGTTGACATCGTGCAAGGTCGAGATCCCACATACATACTCAAAATTATATGTTCAAATGCTCAAATTTAAAAGTCTTAAACCAAAGAAGAAAATTTTTCAAGTCTCAAACTTCAACAAACCAAGTTGGACATACATTTATCATCCACTTCAAATCTAAAGTTCAAATAAATATGGTATTGTGACTCAACACACCACATAGAGATCCATCTCGAGGATAAAATCTTTCATCAATTGCTCAAGTCCACATCAAGTAGTATATAAGAGACTCAACCGCAAAATATCCGAAGTCATACTGCTTACTCAACACGCCACAAAGGTCGTAGTAGATCCTCCTACTTAGTGATAAAGATCAAATCAAATCTCAACTTGCAGTCAAGTGACCGAGATTATCCCACGCGTCATTTCAAAATTACAACAAACAAAGATATCCTTACTTAAGAAGGCACCCTCAAGTTTGGAATCAAATACAAAGAAATCTCAAATCTTCAAATCTCTCCAAGGTGAGTTCAGTGACCCAATGGAGATTATCCCTATCGTAAGGTCATTTCTTCTACAACAAACAAAGATATCCTTACTCAAGAAGGCACCAAGCCGAGTTTGGAATCAAATACAAATGTGAAATCTCAACTCCTTCAATAAGTCTATTAAAGCAGAAAGCAAAGACCAAAGGAAATTCTTCTTCATTAAGTCCAATCAAGCAGAAAGCATAGGACTGAAGAAGCTATCCCAATGTTCGTAGAAAGCTAAATGCTGAACTAAGGGAGTTTTTGTCATCAATATATTACATGTGCAAAGCAGGGATTGATGACTCTTTGCCATTGACTTAACACAAGCTCACGAGGTGGGTGTCGACATTTATCCTTCTACAAGCCAAGCGAGAGAGCTAGAAGGTAATTTTGTATCACGACAAATCTCAGATAATTCGTGACTTTTCCTCCATTCCATCAAGGCATGAAGCCGGGATAAAAGGGCACAAGATGAATCCTCGAGATGAAATCTTCAACAAGTCCATCAAAGCACAAAGCACAGAAGACATTTCTATCTCATCAACTCCATCAAGTCAGGAGCAAAGCGGGGAGAGAAAATACAAATCCCAAATTTGAGATGAAATCTTCAACAAGTCCGTCAAAGCACAAAAAAAGGCATGGGGAAGATATTCTCATCTCGACTCCATCCGAATGCACAAAGCATAAAACCAATGGGATTTTCATCTTTTCAATAGACCATTAAACCTTTTAAGAGAGATCATGAAACAACATGATTGTTGGTCTAGATTTTATTCATGAAAATTGCACAAGTACATAAGACAGTAAAGTAAAGAAAATACATCAAGGTAGATGGCTGTAGGTCTCTAAGGAGATACAATAATAGAGCCTCACTTTCCATCTCGGGTTTGTAAATCCTCTACGACTCGACTTCAGATCGGCATCGACCATATACGATGTGTCAGTCGAATTTGTCGCTCCCTCGTGTGCGAGTTGTCTATCTTGCTCGCTGCAGTTTGTCTTACATGACAGAATGCTTAAGCTCCCTCAGGCTTCAATCTTAGTAGTGATGCTTTCAATTTGAGCACCAATGTCAGTAGACTCACCACGAAGTCCTCTTAAAGCTGCGGAGCTCTTTTCGAATTCATCATGAGCAAAGTCAGCCGCTGCTCGCCGAAGTATAACGCGCTCTCTCAGCTCTGGCAATGAAACTCTGTGACGAATTATGCTAAGGGTTTTCATTTGTCGGACTTCTCGACATAAAGTCTCCCAATAGCCAATTCCTCTTCACCCAATCAAATGAGCCAAGAAGTCTCACTATTTGCATCTCTTGAAAAATGATCAGTGATATGGTGAGCGGGTCCAACTCATAAGAAAATCACGTTCTCCTCATAAATACGCTCATTGCTTGAGTCCACATATGATGCATGCCTCCAATGGATTTTCGAGGGATAATCGATCCCTTCGGGAGCTAATCAAAAAGGGGGGAAGGAGGAAGAAAGATAGGAAGAAGGAAAGGTAATGTTATATTTGAGAGTAAAAAAAGAGGAGTTATGGGTCATACGAGTCAAAGCCTCGGCTTGGTACTCTTCAAGCGGTGGTGACGGTTGGTGTTATGGCCTCTTATCATTTCATCGTGAGTAGGTATGGCAGAAGTCTCACCATAATCTTGATCTCTCATTCCTGATGTTTCAGGCAAAAGCTAGGAAAGAAACCCATATAAGGACTAGATCCACAAAAGGGCATTAGTGGTTGGAGCAAGAGGTTACATTGGAAGATCGACCCCAAAATCTTCAAATGGAATCGAGCGGCAACAGGTAGAAAGTCAACTCCAAAATCCCAAAGGAAAACCATGCTAGACATTCTTGGCCCTTTGCTTCTTGAGTTAAGATGGAATAGGGCTAGGCTGGAAGCTCTTGGAGGATCTTCATGGCGACGTCTTTGTCGATGAGATGAAGATGGTACCTCCATGACTAGCTTGAAGGTTCTCGGGGAAGTGAACCTATTCCATTGATTGACTCTCTCACCTATCACACGAAAATACAAAACTACTATGTTAGGAATAAAAGGGGCTTAAAGGAATTAAATAAAGGTTAAATAAAGAGACATAGAAAACCATACCTTCTAAATTCGCCATGAGCTCGTTGCCCTCGAGGGCTCCAAGTCTCCACTTGTCTTTCATATTTACGAGCTCCGCGCTCCAAAGTCGGTGCAAAAGATAAGCGTACCCAAGTTAAGCGAGTATAGCTAACTCGGTATGGCGGAGGCGGAGATGAAATTTTGAGTTTGTGCCAAAGAGCAAATGAAGCCAAATCAGAGAGAATAATCTAGTCTCGGCAGAGCGGCATCCATCGACGGTAACGGAATGAATGGTGCCTTCATAGCGTCGTCGAAAATCCCTGCGGTTAGGATATCCTTCTAAAATAATTGACGATCGATAACATAACCCGGGCGTATACTAATAAAGTATTCGATTGGCAAGAATCGGCGGTGTGAGTTAAAATGTGTCGCCTCGTGGTCGACCCATCCACAATATCAACTCCTCCTAGGAGGTAGATTTGCAACCTCAAACTGATGAATGAGATTGAATCTATCAGTGACCAAATAAGGAGCGAAGAAAAATAAGCGTATTCGTTCACGCTCCAAAGTAGAAGAGGCTTGTGACAATTGCATGACTATGGATAATTCTCTAAGAAATATGAGGGACATTCTCAAGCAAAAGCCCGAACATGAATATGAATCCAGCATGGATATACTTGCCGAGGAGAATCAAATCATGTCAAGTGAGCTAGCCTAAAATAATTTTAACACCACTATATCTAGCAAGAATTGGAGCCAAGGAAAGAGGCGTTCACCTTGGGAAATCTTACTTGCGGCCAATAAGGTACTGGAACGATAGATCCCTCCTTGATGGGCAAGACAAAATACACAACCACGTAGCTAAAAAAGGCTAAAAATAAATCTTCTACACGGATGCTGGAGAAAAATGCCCATATGATGAAAAGGCAATAATCTCGATAAAACGACCACCAAAGCGTATACCCATTTGAAGGGGTCATGTAATAAAGTTGAAGAGACAATAAGTTATCCTCGTGAAGCTGTGATCCAAATATCTATAGGCATGGTTGCTTTGAGCATGGGTAGCCAATGACTTCATAAGTGTCGATAGTGATTAAGCAAGCAGGATAAATTGAGGGTAGAATCATCTCTCACTTTGTTCCCATCTGCGAAAAGCGCTAAAAGCTCTTCATCAAGGAATGTATTCTTCATGACTACCATAAATAGGAAGGCCGATACGCTTGTCACTCAATGTAATGGTTAATTCTGAGCCGATCCAACAAGATTACTCCCGCTCTCGAACTCAATAAAGCCTCTTATCCATGAGGAAGGAATGTTCAAATCAAAATATGGAAGCATAAATTGCTAAACACCGGCCGCCTTTAGAGCGTCCTTGTGAGCTCGAAGAATGTATCTCCCAAGCAACATATCCCTTTTTGGACCATGAATCGGCCTATGGAGTCTCGAAACTCTAATGAGTGTAGTTCGATGTAAGTAAGCGATTGCCTTGATAATGTTAGTGGTTGGTTGAAGAATTTCACATAACCCATAACTCACTTGATCAACGGTGCTATCTAGAGGATTATACTCGCCACATTTTAGCCTAACGGTAGTCACCCATTTTGGAGGATTCTCGAATGGAGGTTCTTGAGAACAATCGGAAGGGAGAATGGGTGAAAAAGTTAAATATATCATGCCGTATCATTGCTCAGTCATCCAAAATGTCCACGTTATTCGAGGGTCATGTGAATCAATCATAGACCATATAGCATCCTCGGTGGGCTCTTTGAAACAAATCGATAACCTCCTCCAGTGAACATTTCCGGATTATAAAATAAACACATATATATATATATATATATATATATATATATATATATATATATATATATATATATATATATATATAGATATATATCAAAAGAAGGGAAAGAAGAAAATGAAGACAAAAGAAACCCAAAAAGAAAGAGTAAATAACAATATGAATCGACTATGCAAATTTAATGAGATGCTTCTCCACATAGCATAATGGTCGTAAAGTACATTGAGAATAAAAAAAGAAAGAAAACATCAGCAAATAATTGCTATCGCACCATGTTTGTTGATTGACACCTACTATGCCCCAAATTAAATGAATAGAGGTTAAACCCCATAATCGATCGAAATCAATTAAATTGATTGATTTAAAAAATTGACTTCATAATGCGTAAAGCATCAAAATTAATAAATAGAAAATATCGAATCAATTAATGATCGAAACAAATTAAAACAACAAATTAATTTTTACAAATAATTCTCCATTGTGTCTAAATTGATTCTCATTTAATTCAATACAAGATCATTTTTATGATCTTAACCGTCAAGACCTCTATTTCAGGAAAATCTAATGCATCACTAAATTAGATCATGACGGCGATTTGTGGCCAAACCATCTACGACTCTCCCTAATCTTATCGCGACTCCAACTTTTTTGAACATACTCATTTTAAATTCTATCTCGGTGCCACTCATCCACGACATCCTGTTCTGACACTTAACTTAGTCTTATGTTTCTTTATTGGGTTATTATAAGAATTCTTATCTTACCACCATCTTATAAAATTTTAAAGTTTAAAGTGACTTTTTATCACATACTAATTCCTCCTCTTCAACTTGATTCTCTAATAATATTCCCATCATTTTGAACAATAGCCTAAATATCGATCTCACTCTTGAATGACTTGATCACTAAAAACTACCTAAAATTTCTACAACTAAAATTACACTCTATATTCGGTTTTAGATGCTACCTTTATCTAAAGTTGACCTCTAATTCAAGTTTCTTGGACTCCTCTCTTATCAGAAGAATGTCATCATACAACATCTTCTTGTAAATGCCTCTGAACATCCATCTTGATAAGGGCTTAATGTTGATCCTTGATGTAATCCTTTGAAATAGGAAAATAGTTTGTCAATCCTCCTTGTGTTTGGACATAAGTGAGCTCTGTATACATATCCTTAATGACTTGAATATATTAACTTCTCTTCTGAACTCTCAAAGAACATCTCTTGAGACTTTATCGCTTTCTCTAAATCAATAAATATCATATGTAGATCCTTTTTATTTTCTCTATGCTTCTCCATGAACCTCTTAATGATCGATCAAATAATTAAAATCAATTTTAATGAAATTTCCTATCAAGTGAAGCCAGACATCAACGACTCTTGCGAAATTGATGCTCCTTTGTCGCATTCTATCAAACACGCTTCCTTGATTTGGCAAGTATCCGTTGATTAATTATGACGTCGCACAATTTAAATCTAATTCCACTTGGGATCATTGTCAAAACAACCTCATGCAATTGTTTTATAATCATTGACAGTATTGCTAGAGTTTATTGAAATTAATATCACATAAAATAATATTAATTATAATTAAAGGGATTAATGCTAATCTCTCACTTTCCTTAATTTCTAACACTCCACTCTGAAATAAGATTCTTATTCTGGCAAAATCAAAAGTTTGCTAAAGGCAAAGGAATACTGATTTCTCGCTAAGAACGAACTCCTTTCTGTTTTTTTCGCTCTTTTCTCTCTCGGCGATTTCTCTTGCTCTTCTGTTATCGGCTTCGAATACTCTCTTTGACATGGTCAATATTTCCTCTCTCTTTTCTGCTCTCGGTTTTCTCTCGTGATCCTATTTCTTCTTAAAAGCTTGAAATTTCCTTTCTCTTGGCGTTGAAATGTGGTTTCTCTAACCCTGCTTATTCTTATGCATTTGAGTTTCTTTGTTAGGGTTTTGCTAAATATGCTATATCTTATGCTTGAGATTATCTAGAGTTTCTTTTAGGATTTGGATGATGTATGGCCCAGATCTCGTTTTATTCATGGATTTTTTTTTTTTTATGTAAAGCTTGTTGAAAATATTGGATGTATTTAAATATTGTTATAAATGTCTTATCCTTAAAGGCTACAAGCTTCTGAAATTTCTTTATCAAGTGGAAATTGCATTGTTTCATTAGTTAGTAAGTATGTTGCTTGCTAAAATCATCTTTATCAACAATTTGTGTTTACAAGGAAAGCTATCAATTTGTTGTTTAAAGGGCATAATGTTTCTTTATCTTATCAAATGCTTGCTGAAAACTATTTATCAAAGCTAACCTTAGTTTCTTTATGGGGCTCATCTTGAAATTTGTTACAAGGAAATCAATCATTTTGCTATTTGGTAAAGATGATATTCTGAAGTTTTCTTTATCTAAAACCAATCAATTTGTTGTTTAATAGTATGGAAATGTGATAAAAAAAATGATGTATGGCCCATATTACATTGCTGATTCTCTATGAATTTCATGCTTCTACTTTGTTTTAATTGGTTTTGTGAAGGAACTATATATATATATCATGTCTCTTTCATATGCAAGTTGAAATATGAAATTTAAAGATAAGTTTCCAAGCATTGTATGTTACATACGCATTTCTTTCATTTCATGCTAAAATCTAAAAGTGGGGAGGGATTTGAAGTGTTATCTAGATCCAGACCACATGGAAGATTTTATATTTCTTTCACCTATCTTGTTAAAATTGAAAGGAAGGGTTACCTTACTTCATGCATGACTAGTTATTATGAAAGTCAAAATGTGAAGGAGATTTATTTTAAGATTAATTTCAGATTTTTATATATTTTTAAATGTTCAATATACATATTGCTTAAACTTATTTTGATCTAGCAATGCTTAAGATGCTATGTCTTGTTTAAGTATGTATGCAAATATATATATATGCAAACGTAAATTTCTAAATATACTTTTGATAAGTATTCACATTGTTCCGTGGTGGAGAAACTTGAATATGCGTTCACGCTTGTTCCAACGTGGGAAATCTTGCGAAGTACCGTTCACATTGTTCGCGTGGAAAACTTGTAATAAACATGAGGAAATATGTCACGATAAATGCTTCGCATTATTCATGTGGCGGAAACGTGTAATATTTGCATTCACGTTATTTGCAAAGCGACTCGCGTTGTTCCAAGCGTGGTGAATATTATGATAAGTACACTGCGTTGTTCCAACATGGCAAGGAAATGCTGTGCTATGCAACCCATGCACGCCTTTCTTGGCGTGGTGGGCAAATAAATTTTCGAGGTGTCTTACGACACCTACCATGCACGCCTTTCTTGGCGTGGTGGGAAAACTTCTCAAAGCCCCCCTATGGGATGATGGGAAGAGGCTAAATTTCAAAATAAAAAAGTAAAAAAATGGAGGTGAAATATGTTATATATGAATGCTTATGCTTTAATTTTCATATAAAATGCTTATCTTTCATAAATATGACATGGATTGATTAATTTTCTTTATGTCAAATATGAATGTTTATGTGTTGACTTGCTACATCATGTAAGCTATCTTATTATGTATGGCATGTATTGTTTAAAGCATCTAAAATTTTACATAGCTTGACATGCCATGAGATATACTTGGGATATGTCAAACATGATCTTACTGCCATCCTTTTTTATTAACTCATTTCCCATCTACATATTCATGAGACATGGTGAAAACATAGACACATATGAAATTAAACTTGCAATGTGATATGACATCTTATAAAAAAAAGACATCAAATAAAAAAAAAAAAGTTAGAAAGAACTCACAAGTTATGGTGATTCACTCTTCTTGTAAGATTGAAAGAACATAAACTTGTGGTATAAGGAGAAAGAGGAAAGTAGGAATGTGTTTTGTGAGATGAATCCCCCTTATTTATAGGCTTCCTAGCTCTCCTCTTATCATTTATTCTTATGGACACATGGTGCTTTGTCATAAGTTGCATGCAATCATCAAATTTATGCCATTTGTCATATCATGCACATGCATGGACATATGGCATGCCCTTGTGCATCTTTATCACTTCTTTGAAGGAAAATAAACTCTTTGCCATATCTTCTTAATAAATTTAATGAGTATTTGTCCTCCATTGCCATGAGCTTGCATGTATAAAGGAGGTGGATTTTAATTAATCCACTTGTCTCTTAAATAACATATGACATCTACTCATATATTTGTCTTCTCCTCCCTCTCACCAAGAGAAACATGGGCCTTCAAAAAATGATTTATTTCAACCCCTTTATGTTTGTTGATTTGCCATATAGAGAAAGGGTTCTTAGCCCAAATCAAGTGCCTAAGTTCATTTTAGGCCTATTACTTTATATTTGATCATATAAGCCTTCAAAAAATGATTTATTTCAGCCCATTTATGTTTGCTGATTTGCCATATAGAGAAAGGGTTCTTAGCCCAAATCAAGTGCCTAAGTTCATTTTAGGCCTATTACTTTATATTTGATCATATGGGCCTTCAAAAAATGATTTATTTCAGCCCTTTATGTTTCTGATTTGCCATATATAGAAAGGGTTTTAGCTCCAAATCAAGAATAAGTTCATTTTAGGCTTTACTTTATATTTGATCATATGGGCCTTCAAAATGATTTATTTCAGCCTTTATGTTCTGATTTGCCACATAGAGAAAGGGTTCTTAGCCCAAATCAAGTGCCTAAGTTCATTCTAGGCTCATTATTTTATATTTGATCATATGAGTTTCAAAATGATTTATTTCAGCTCCATTTATGTTTGCTGATTTGCCACATAAAGAAAGGGTTCTTAACCCAAATCAAGTGTCTAAGTTCATTTTAGGCCTATTACTTTATATTTGATCATATGAGCTTCAAAAATGATTCATTTTTACTTTATGTTTGCTGATTTGTAGAAAGGATTTTAGCCTAAAATAAATGCCTATATCATTTAGGTCCACTACTTCATGATTGATCAAATGGGCCTCAAAAATAATTTATTTATATATACCCTTGCGATTTGTGATATAAAGGGAGATTTTGGCCAAAATAATATGCATATCATATTTCAATGAAAAGGCTTAAGTCTATGTTTGGTCATTCTCATTTGATCAAATAGGCTTCCAACATAATTTATTTAAAATGCTGATTTTATTGCATAAAAAGGGTATTTTATCTGAGTTCATAACATAAATCTCGGATAAATGGCAGTCTTTATCTTATGTCAACATTTTACTTGATCAAAATCAGTATTGTTTCAATCCTATTACTTGTTGATTTCTCATGTAAGTAAGGTGTTGAACTAAATAATGTTCATGTTATACCTAGATGAATATCAATCTCATCTCACATATACATCTTCGGTTTGGTCTTGGGCCGGTAAAAATCCAAAATGTCATATTAAAACCTAAACTTGCAAATTGAACCTACATTTCAACTAGACATTTAATGTTCATACAATATTTTAAAAGAACATATACTCGTATGTATGTTGAAATGTCCAAACAATAGGGACATGTGCAAGTTAGATATAAAAAAACAGCTATACTTGGTTTGGTCTTGGACGGGTCGAACAAAACTCAAAATCATTAAAATTGATATAAACTCTAACTTAGACATTCTAATGTCCATACAATTCCCAAAGAATAGATATCCGTATGCATGTTGGAGTAATTACTAAGTCAAATATAAACAATAGATGTTATACTTCCCGGTTTGGTCTTCGGACCGAGTCCGGGTTAACAAAACTCAGAAAATCAAAATTTGACATATAAACTTCAACTTGGACATCTTAATGTCCATGCAAAATTTTAAAAGAACAATGTATGTTGAAGTAATCATCATGTCAAATACAAAAAGATGCTATATATCCGGTTTGGTCTTGGATAGTTGTATTAACAAAACCTAAAATTTGATATTATAAGAATTTCAAGTTAATAATATCTGAGAAGCTAATTCTGTCATATAATATAAGATATGAATCGACTCACATAGCTTCTGAAATCCAAACCCTCAAGAAGAAAAGTCACAAACCCGATCCTCTATGTTCAACTTAGAGTGGACAAGGTTTTGAAGGATTATACTTCTTGAGATAATGAATTTAGACTCGATCCTCTGTAGAAAACCAGACAGAGTAGACAAGGTCTATCAATTGATATTAGTCATATGATCGAGAAGGGTAATTATAATTAAAATTTCAATGATAAATGATCATATATTCAAATCTAAAATCAATCATAAAATGATCAAAATTCAAAGAAAATAACAAAAATATAAATAAATAAAAATGAATTATTCAAATTAAAACTAAAAAAATAAAAAATCAATCCACCCCTCCGCAATTGTTTGTCTTCGGGTGATAAATTAAGAAAACTTTTGCTCATAAAGAGCCAATGTCAAATTAAATACATAACTATCTTCACACTCAAATATTCTAAAGCGTGGGGCGTGGCGTGTCCTCTGTCTGCGTGATGTTTTCGCGATATAGCACCACATAAATGGCGGTTCACGAGCCCTCGGCCGGGTGGTTCTCGTGATATGACTAAATTACGTTGCGACGGCAGTATGTTCCCGAGCGGCTTTGATCTTTGAGTTGTGAAATGTAGAATGTATTTGGTTGAGCAAAAAGCCTTATGTTAGCTAAGGTTGACTTATATCTATCCTCTTAGACAAACTCCACCCAGTCAAGGACACAGGCAGCGTAACCCATGTGTTCTTGTGACAAGGATCTTGGTCGGGTTGGTCGACTACCTCCTCGACTAAGCGGACCGGGGACCGACAACAGGATGACGGAACCATGGGATCTAGATCGGGCGCGTCATCGTTCCCCCCACCAAAAGTTTTAAATTAAAATAATAAATTTCATAAGTTCTAAACTCCACTCATGCAATTATATACTTTCGTTCTGATTCATTGACTAGCCTTAATCGAAAGTGCTCTCGGTATTGGGAAGGGTAATTAACTATTGCTTATGGAAATCTTCAGATATAAAAGTTCTCACCAAATGAGAACGAAATCTCAGGTAGTGTCTTATCTACTATTCATCTTACGAAATTATCACACTTAAACAACTCTTTCTTTTCTTTTTGTTTTCCGAAAGAGGTCGGTGGCGAATTTTCGGATCCCACATATATCAATATCTTGGACAAAGACCTGAGCTTATAGATTAAATATGCTTGAAAACCTATTAAATGCACTGAGTGTGGATCAATCTCGCATGTCTCCACCTAATGTCCTACAAAACATGCTAAGTCTAATTCTTAGGATAAACCTTCCTCAACCCCTCTCTCTGAATTGGACAAATCCTCAAATTCGACTGTTGGATTGACTCCTGACCCTCACATGATATTCCCAAGTCCATTAATCTCAACGTTTCTACCTCAAATGATGTGCTGCTGATATAGTCAATCTTTTAAACTAAAATTCCTACTCTATCCTTTCAGATAACAATTCTTCATCTTACATTCAAAACCCAAACAAGACCACCCTCAAAGACTTTGGAGCATGTTCCGCTGACTCAATCCTTACTTAATGTCCCTAAGTAGAAAGGGATGAATAAATCCTTTAACAAAAGTAATTTCTTATATTCTTCCTAACAATAGTTGCTTGTAATTGTTGACCTCCATGTATGATGCATCAGGCGTCGAGTTCACAAGATAAATTCGACGGACTTCAGACGCAACAATGCGCAATTCGGAGCTGAAATACACTCGACGTCGCCGAAAATCAATCGAAACGATCTCCAATCGACGAACGGACTTTGCCATCACGTTCAGAACGTCGAAATTGATCCGAATATACATATTGCACAATCGACGGTCGACTAATCAAGAAGAAGATCCGTTGACGGTCATACGCACATATCGAGGTCGGGAAGCCGCAACGATACCCAAACGGCCTCCGTTCATGAAATTGATCGCGTCGTTAGCCTCGAAACCTTTCAAATGAGACTTTTCGCGCTCAATTTGGACGAGTCTGTGCGAATGTCAAGCGGTCGGCGATGACGCATAATTTTGAATTGAAATTGACTTGATTCGACATCGACTTAAACCAAACGACCTCTGATCACAAAATAGACTGCGTCGTTGCATCTGGAACATCAGAATAACCTTAAGATCAATATATATATATTGCCCATGTAATAATGTTGCAAAATCCGAGTTAGGGCTAATTAAATAATTAAGGAAAATTCTATAAATACCCTCCTAACCCTAACCCTAACCCTAATGCTCTATTCACAACAACTCCAACCCCAACCGACCCTAAATCTTCCTCGCCTCGTCTGCGTTCTCACAGATCGAGCTCCCACTCGTCAGATCCGTAGTGCTGAGCGAGCACCCATGACATCCCTTCCGTCGTTCCAGCGGTGAGCACAACAGGTTTGTCGCCTCTCGCGCAGACTGCATTGGCGTCCAGCGTCAGCTGATCCGCTCGCGGCATCTCAGCGCCCTCCAGCGCCAGCCCAGCCTTCGCACTTGTGCGCATAACCGTCAGATCCTTTTGGCCCGCACGGTGAAGTCGTGTTGAAATATAAGTACTCGTACGCGTCTTTCTTGATGCAACGAGGAAAGTTGTGCTTGTTTGCAGGTGTATAAGTA
The DNA here is from genome assembly GCA_021442155.1 of Cymbidium sinense. Classification (NCBI taxonomy): domain Eukaryota; kingdom Viridiplantae; phylum Streptophyta; class Magnoliopsida; order Asparagales; family Orchidaceae; genus Cymbidium; species Cymbidium sinense. The sequence goes on from CM038217.1 coordinate 108,050,482, forward strand.
CTCGTACACGCCTTTCTTAGCATCGCGGGAAAATTTATGTTACATGTAGGTACCTCAGAGCTCCATATATATATATTTCTTGGCATGGTGGGAAGACGCATTCGATCGTAGTGTTTACACCACCCATGCATGACTTTCTTGGCATGGTGGGTAGTAGAGCATGCAGAGTAGCTCCTACCCAGGGGCGACGTCGGATGTTGTCGAAATGCTATCAAATTTTCACACTGCCAGGTGACTTAAATGGCTTAACATAAATTCAACCATAATTATAAAATTGTTGTTTAAACTGACATTGCAGGTATATAAGTACTCGTGCATACCTTTCTTGGCGTGGCGAAATCAGATAAATCGATCTTGAGACTCATACATGCCTTCTTGGCATGGTGGGATAAATTAGTGGTGTTTATCACCCACATGACTTTCTTGGCATGGTTATGTTGTAGCCATATACGGGGACGTTGGGAGCGAAATCTTGTCCAAATTTTATCTAAATTCTTAACTTGCAATGAAACTCAGTCTAAATTAGGGTTTAGGGTAGATCTGTTCCTCTATTATTAAATTAATAGAGTCGACAAGATCTGAAACAATAAACTAAGTGATCAAGCAAACTTATATACCTCGATGATGACTGTGTTGAATGGAGATTTCAACCGGAGGGGATACTTCCATTAAAATGTAATCACAATTTTAAATCAAATTAACTCAAATTATGTATCAATCCAAATGCAAAATCTAACATGTCATTAAGCTATAAATGCTTAAATGAAATTTAATCTCTAAAAACTTAAAGTAAAATTCAATTCATCCGCCTTTCACAATTGTTTGTCGTAGGTGGTAAATTAAGAAAATTCTAGCTCATAAAGAAGCTAATGTAAAGTCAAGTACACATTTATATTCACACTCAAATAATCTTATGCATGGGGCGGGACTTGTGTCATCGTGCGTGGTTTGACCAATTAGGCTCCACATGATCGATTACGAAGTCCTTTGATCGGTGGTTCTTTGCCAAATGATACCATTATATCACGGTCATGACTGTAGCTAGCCCGTATGTTCCCCACTGGCTCTGTCGTTTGAGTTGTGAACTATATGGTGCACTTGGTAGGGCAAAAAGCTCTCTGTTAGTTAAGGTAGACTTAAACTTGTCTCCTTAAACAAACATCACCCCAAGTCTACAAGGTTCTCTTAGACGATACAACCCATGGCTGCTGATAAGGATCCTTCGGTCAGTTTATATCGACTATCTCCTTTGACTAAGTAGACTAGGGACAACAACAACCCGAGAATGACGAAACCATGGGATCTTGATCGGGTGCGTCATCATTCCCCCAACCATCCGCTTTAAGTTAAAATGATAAATTTCATAGGTTCATAATTTTATACTCCACATGTTACTACTATATGCTATGCATTTAGAAATCTAACGATTAGCCTTAATCGAAAGTTCTCTCTCAGCATTGAGAGGGGTAAGCTATAGGTGCTTGCGCCTATAGGAAACTTAGAACCAAATCTAAAGTTCTTACAAAATGAGGGCGAAATCTCTGGATAGTGTTTTATCTATTATTTCATCTGCCTTCTAAAAATTTCACTTATATAAATCATACTCTCTTCATCGAGAGGTCGGTGGTGAATTTTTGGAGCCCACAGGAATGTTAGAGGATTTCATGGGCATGATAAAGGTCTCAACTGCAAGGAATTTATTAAGCTCATTTCAGCTGGTCCTCTTTTGTATTCTTGAATGCAAAGTCAACACTAATAATATTAGAGACTCTTGGTTTTTTGGCTTCGCACACCCTTTTTTCTAATGAAGGAAGCTTCTCAAATTTTCAAGACTTCGAGAATGGAAGAATTTGACTCAAATGGAATACTGACATTGTCTCTTTCAACCCATTGTTGACCAGTAGCCAGCTTATTCATGGAATGATGGTCTGTGGATCTAATTCCTCTTTCTTTCTCTCAGTCATTCATGCTGATAACTCCCAGGTTGGCAGAAGTCTTCTTTGGTACGCTCTGAAGGATATTGCTACTAATATAGATGCCCCATGGATTGTTTTTGGTGATTTTAATTGTTGTAGGTTTCAATTTAAAAAATCTTGTGGGAACATCTTCCTTCATAACAGATTTTGGGACTTCAATAATACGATCTTTGAGACTAGTCTCTCTAACCTTCCCTCTATTGGCTTCTCTTTTACCTGGTCTAATAATAACATTGATTCTTCCATTTGGCTTAAGTTGGATAAAGCGCTCATCAATGATAAATGGCTGGATACCTTTCCACTCTCGTACCACAAAATTGATTTGTCTAGATGTTCTTACATACCTCCCATTTGACACCTAATAAGCAAATATTCCAATTTAGGAACTATTGGTCTCATAAACCTGAATTTATAAGCTTTGTGCATCAGGTGTGGGCTCGGCAGATTGAAGGTGATCCCATTCAAATACTTTATGTCAAGCTCAAGTTGCTTAAAAGAACGATTTCAAATCAGTCTTACTTCTGATAAAATCTTGCATAACTCAATTAATCTCCTTGAAAGAGAGCATTCATCTATTATGCACTTGATTGATTCTGATACCTTTAATTCTCATCTCATTTCTCAAGCTGAAGTCATTAGGGATATTTTGGCTGATACTTATTTCTCCTGGGCTTCCTGACATGTCCAACGTGCCAAGGCTAAGTGGCTATCACATGGTGAAGATGACTTAAGTTTTCTCTATGACGAAATTAAAGTGTGTATAAACATTAACTTTATTAGGAAAATCACCACTCCCAATGACACGGTCTCTTATAATTCTTACATTGTTGGTGTTATTATTGATTATTTCAAGTCTTTATATAACTCGTTGGACTGGAATTTCAGCTCCCATTTTAATATTCCTTCTGGCTGTACTGTCCCCAGCTCATCTTTAGTCCAATCTTACTACCCCATTATTGCCGAAGTGATCAAGAATATAATCTTTACTGCTCCTAAATGCGCTGCCCTGGGACTTGATGGATATACCTTTGAATTTTTTTTCTTCTTGGGAGGTGGTGGGTGACTCCCTTTTTAAGTTGTCTAACATTTCTTCTCTACTTGCAAATTGTCTAGAATGGCAAAAGCTACAGGCATGGTGCTTATCCATAAACACTCTCATCTCAACAATCTGTTTGGTTTTAGGCATATCTCTTTATGCAATATTTTCTATGAAGTGATTTAAAAAAAAAATAGTGAGTCACATTATTGATATCATTCTTATATTATTCACACTAGTTAAAGCAGGTTTTATTCAAAATAGAATTCCATCTCATAACATTACTCTGCTCGGTGAGCTTTTTAAGTATCTTTAAATCATCTCTTGGTGATAAGCTTGGTCTCAGAAAGGCTTTTAGTACTGTTAATAGATAGTTCATTCTTTCTAGACTCACTCAAAAAGGCTTCCCTGATCTATTTGTGAGATCACTTCTCTATTTGCCTCAATAGCTCCTTGGAAGTTTATTTAACTCTTCTAATGTCATTCATCAAGGCTGCCTATTATCCCCTTATTTGTTTTGCATTATCATGGATGCTTTCTACTATTTAATTGATGAAAATGACACCCCTTATCAGTTCTCTGGTATTCAATATAACAACCTATCTCTCTCAGACCTTTTGAATGCAGATGACTTGGTCATTTTTGGCAAGGCTAAAGCTTACAACATCCAGAATCTCAATCATATTTTAAACAGGTTCTATCTTGCCTCTAGCCTCTGCATTAATAAGGATAAAATCATCATCTATTTTTTTCTAAAGTCCCTAATCAAGAAATTCTCAGTTTTTTTTTAAATATTTAGCACAAAGAAAATAAATTCACATATTGGGCTTGCCGGTCTCTGCCAAAAAAAAAAAAACTGCGCTCTATAAACTTTCAATCCTTACTTCATAAAGTGTTAAATCTTATTGATGGCCACCGAAAAGTTAAATCCCTCTCTTGTGCTGGCAAGTTGCAAATGCTCAGATTTTCAGTTTGGAATCTTATTTCTTGTTGGGCTACAGCGTTAATTATTTATGAAACAGACATTAAAACCATTAATAGTTGGAGCTCTAGGTTTTTTTTCATGCCAGCCACAATCAACATAAGATGCACATTATATCATGGGAAAAACTGCAAACCTAAAAGCAAAGGGGGTCTAGGGCTCCCTTTTTATCTTTGCGATCACCCATACATATTCTTGCTCTCTAATATGCAGGTTGCTCACCACTTGAAGTCTTTTAAAGAACTGGTGGATGACTAAATATTATTCTTTTTGGAAACCTACTAATATTAAAGCCTCCCCTTTCCAGAGGAACTAAGCTAAAATTGTTCTTAGTCTAAAAAATAAGATTTACCTGAATATTGGCTTGGAGGCCATCTATAATCTGTTCTGAGATCCCTGGATTCAAGGGAATTCCTTGGTGGACATTTTTGGTGTCGAGACTTTTAAGCTGGGTTACTTACAATTCTGATTCTACTGTTGCTATTTTTATATCTAATGGTAGATGGGATGTCTCTAAAATTGCTATTGATTCTATATTTCATATTATTAGAGGTACTTCCATGCTTCCGGATTCTTCTGATTCGGTTATCTGCATGGATGTTAACTAATGGATTTTTCTGCAGACAAGCCTGATGTTAACTGGTCTTCATTTATTTGACATAAACACTATGCTTTGAGATTCTTTATATTCAATTGGCTGTGCTTATCTGATGGGAATAAAACTACAACTATCTTAGTATCACGCAATGTCTACATCCCTCCTCACTGCTGTTTCCGTTATTTGGAATTGATGTAGGCTGTGTTTGAGATAGCTTTTTATTTTTGATGCAGTTTGAATCGCACCACAAGTGATGTTTGGGAAACTGTTTTTTCGTTGTTTTGAAAGTTATAATAAAAAAGTTGTATTTTTTAACCTAATCTGACAGACTGTGGTGGCTGTCAGAAAGTTATTTTATTTTTTTAAATAATAAAATATTATAATACTTATCGTAGATTTTTTTCATTAATTTTATTACTAATACTTCAATTTCATTTTACAAAATTATCTTATTTTTTTAAATAATAAAATATTATAATACTTATCGTAGATTTTTACACATTAATTTCTTCTGTAATAGTTTCATCATTAATTTTTGAAATAGCTTTCTCTCCTCATCGCTCTGTAACCGGGATTGTTTACTTTCCTCCAATGGTCAAATGTTTTCTTTTGTCAAAGACAGCTTACGCTTCTCCAAAAGGAAGAAACATTTCTTTCATCTTACTATATGTTGCCTGGTATATTTTATACGGCACGAGAGAAACAACAGGAGGTATGTCCATCGAGTCGTTCTTCTTTCCTTTTCTCTATCAGGACAATCCTTCTTTGAATGATTAAATTATGATATTTGGGCTATTATTTTATGATGATTAGCCATCATATTCTTCTCGCCTTCTGGACTTTCAGTATTGTTTTAATTTATTTTTTCATTGCTGGAATCTTTAATTCATTTTAGCAGTGCTGCACTTCTTGTTTCGTTACTGGTGGCTTGATCAAAATTGGAGTTTTTGGGCTACTCTTTGATGTTTGTCTCTGCTCTGGTTACAACTCCTACCTTATACGTTCTTCTTCTGTGTTGGGCATTTTCCTTATTTTTCTTTCTGATACCCAACTCTCTTCTATTCTTCTTGATGGTTCAAGCTTTATCTCTCCCACTGGACAATTCAGCCAACCTATGAGGTTTTTTTGGTGACTGCAGATTGTACTTTTATATATTTTTCAAACTCTTGAGTCCTTTTCTTTTACAATTAACACTAGTTTTTCATTTTGTTTTGCTTTTCAGTCTTATTTTTGTGCCTGTATTATCTTTTGAAAGTATGTTCTTTCATTATAACAATAAATGTAGCATGTTTCTTTTTTTTTTTTCTGGATAATTTAAATTGGGCTCTCTCCAAAAAAAAAAAAAAAAAGAAAGCTTAGCTTCTTTTTGTAACCTTGCGTTGCAGTATGATTATGTCTCAATATATATATATATATATATATATATATATATATATATATATATGAAATTTGACTCAGCATGGCGCTGATTTGTTGTGGCCTATTTGGAAATCTTGAACTTAAAAATGTTTTGCACCACCCTCAAAATAATTTTAAAAACTAAACAAACAATTTTACATATCACATGATTTTTATGTATTCATATATCCAATACTTAAAAGTTTTATGTTTATATCTATAATATTTTAATATCATAGTAAAATTATTTTTTTAAAAAAAAAGATATATTTTATATTTAAAATTTTAATTTTAGTGATAATTTTGATATAATATTAAAATTCTGAATGTTATATACCTAAATATTAAAATTTAGGTTGGATACAAAAATCTGTAAACTGTAATGCTTGCAAATTCTTCGAACCAAAAAACATATATATATATATTCATGCTTCGAGTAACAATATTTTTAAATTTGTATGTGAAATACTATATACATAACTCTTAAAATATAGATATTTATAAAAGTAGCATTTTTTTTTTCAAATGATCACGTAAATATTAAAATTCATATTAAAATATTAATACATTTTTTTTTTATTAAATTTTAAATGATTTGATAATAGCATGGGTAACAAGTGGGTGTTAATCTTATAAATATATGAGTTTTGACTTTTGAGTGTTATGCATGTAATCTCTCTTCATTTTTTTTAATATTTTCAACACAACACTTAAGTATATTATGGTGATATTCATGAACAAAAATCCGGTGTCTTGCTTAAAGGGTTGTTGAATTGATAGAGATATATAGCGACATATTATTAGAAAATATTAATTATTTTAACACCTAATATATTTAAATATTATTTTTATCTTATTTTAATCACAACTAAAAGCTTGTCTTATATGTTAGACATTTAAATGACAAGTTATTTAACTGTTAAATTAAATGGCTACAAAAGAATTATATTATATTATTATGATAACATTGAATTAAAAATATCGTATTTGATATGAATATTATTAATATTTTAATGATATTATTATTATTTTAATAAAATTAAATCAAATAACTGCTAATTTACGGTAACAGTATTGCCTGAATCTCTGAAGAATGAGGTTGAATATACCATTGTATATAATGGAACAACTGTATCCTCCTTTAATCACTCAATATTCATATTGAGTTGCATACATTTGAATTATTAATATGAGATTGCACTTTAATTGGCTAATATTTATTTACCTATTGTTTAATATGGTCATACATTTCACATATTTGCATATGGTCCTTAAACTTAAGATCGACTTGTAATTATAATAAACTGGATATTATTATCAATGTTTGCCCTTTATGTGATAATAATCAATGTGTCATAACCTAATCTCATGTGACTGTTATCATATCCAAATAACTTAGAGCATATTACCCTGACTCTATTTTAAAATTAAATTAAATTAGATCATTTGTAAGGTTAAACTTTTCTACAAATTAAAAATTCTATTTTTTGGAAAAATTATGTATATTTATGTGACATATTTAAAGATCATTTTTTATAATCATAACATTTTTTTTACTTGATATGTTTTTGAACACCAATTAAGACATTAGACTTTGGTTTATTTAGATCTTAGAGGTAGGTCTAGTCGTCTAATTGATATGAGATGATCCTCGAGATATTGATTATGCACACACTAAGTATTGTAATGGACATGAATATAGAAGTTGTCAGTTTAAGGTAGGGTGTAGCTAGATTTATGATGCATTGCTGTGATGACATATATTATCGTTGTTACATGCTTTGTATAAGCTTACATTTAAGTGCACTATGATAAATAAATAAATAAATAAACACACACACACACACACACACAAAGGGTATTATAAGGTGCTAGGAATAGTGTTGTCATGCCAAATTTATGAATGTTAAAGAAAAAATTACAAGTATAATACCAAGTTATACTCTTAGTATTCATATTTTTATTTTCTATATTATGAAAACCATATGAATGAAGTGATACAAGTATGTATTGTGTGGATTTACCTCAAATCAAGAATAATGGAGATAAGGATTAAGCTTAGTGAAAGTTTCTGATTTATACTCTAAAATTATACCCTGTTTAGGTATATTATTAATTGTGTACTGATCCAGGACATGATAGTATTTATGTAATGTACAACTAATTTTCTTATTACTATGATGTATTTGAAAAACTTGTCGTGTCAAAAGTATTTTTATATATTTAATTTATTTTGAGATAGTAGTTTACATGCACTTGAATATTTTTGTTTTCTTAAAGATGTGTGTTTATCTTGGATAAATTATATCATTAAGCTTTTTAAAATTTTATATTTATAAAATCTAATAAAAATGTTAACAAACCCTAAAGTTAAAATCATTTTTGGGTACATTTTTTAAGATTAAAGATTAATGCATAATTTTATGCCACCTTTCAGAATTAAAAAAAAAACATATTCTCTTTATATTTATGTGGCCACATGGTATATGATGTTGTCCAATTATTATTATTATTTTTATTTTTTTGTTTTGAAGGAGAGTCATAATCACTTGTAAGAGTCTAATTGATTATAGCTTGACCTAATATCCTTATTATAATAATTAAGTCTTCATATGGACAGATAATTTTGTATCATTTATGTTCTATAAGTACACTTATTCCATTTAAATAAAATTGATGACATGATTTATTTAAATTTGCTTTTGTGAAAGTCTAATATATTATATAATATCGCCAAATAATTTAATAAAAGTCTTGATTTAAATAATATTGTAAGATTAATTGATGTTTATCACCCATAAGAATGATTTATTATCACTAATAATGATGAAGCCCATCATTAACATTGATGTTGATATTTGTTGTTACTAATAACAATGACATCTAGTGTTGACATAGAAGTCAATGATTGTGATCATCAATAAGATCGATCCATGATATTGATACCAATATTAATATTTGTCTTAGGCAATAAAGCTAATGCATATTGTTGATGCCAACACAAATGCCCACCATCAATAATAAAACAAATGGATGATTGTATTTGTTAATACATTAGATTTATGTAATTGATACCAATGCTAATATTTATTGTTGTTAATAAGATTTACACCCATCATTTATATCAAATTTGATGCTTAGTATCATTAAAAATCATGTTGCTCATTATTGACACCAGTAACAATACTTGTCATCTCTATTCAATTTGATGCTTGTTTTCAGAATGATTCATGACAAAAATGAGACGTTAATGAAGAAGAAATAAATATATTAGTATGATTAAATGAATAGCTTCCCTCATAAATATGCATGCTTAGTATTAACCCCTATCTTAAGAATTTAGCAAACTTGGACAAGAATCATGCACTTATGTTTGTGCTGTCCTTCTCATGTGTAAAATAGAATCATGCACTCCTAGAAGATTTGGAGTGGTATGAAGGTCGTTTTTCCCTTTAATGTATAGAGTATTCTTGGTGTATAGCTTCTCCTGGAAATTTTGGAGTACAAATTAATTAGCTTCTTGATGAAGACTAGCAATGTGAGGAGAAGAACCTTGTATTCTATAATTCATGTATCTATTTAGTTTGTTATGCACATTTATATATATTTCTTTTCATGTTCTTATGTGATACTTAGTATTCTTATGCCATTTTTATGTTGTACGAATCTATAATTTTGAAAAGTTGAGTTAAAAACACTATATTTTAAAATATAATTGAGATTATTTTTCTTCCAAACTTAGCATAGTGATAAGTTTGTTTCTCTTTCTTTGTCGAGGTTGAGAATATGCTCATCTATTTGTGAGAGTGAGATAATTATTTGGTTATTTTCAACTAATGCTCTCATTTTGCTTGTTTTCTTCTTACACAGTGTGGGATCCGAAAATTCACCACCGCCCTCTTTGGTGAAAAGAGTGTTTTAAGTATCAATGTAATTTTTAGAATATAGATGAATAGTAGATAAGACACTACCAAGAGATTTCACCCTCATTTTGTGATGACTTTAAATCTAGTTCCAGATTTCTTATAGGCGAAAACACTTATAGTTAATTATCTCTTAATAATCGATACAAGACTTTCGATTAAAAGTTTCAATTTAATCATCAATAACGAGATAATAGCAGTGGAGTGAGTTTAAAATGTTATGAGATTTATTAATTAATTTAAAGCTTTTGGTTCGGGGAACGATGACTCGTCTGATCTAGATCCCATCCGATCTCAGCTATCGATGATCTCCTCAGCTAGGATAGAAGTTGATCCAACCTCACGATCTCACAAGAACAGTTACGCCATCTGGATTCTTATAATAAATTTGTCCGGAACAAATATAAATCAACCTTAGATAACATAGGGCTTTTTCCCCAATCAAACACAATTTATAATCATACCAAAAAGAAAGCGCCGTGAATATAATGGCCGCAAAAATGAATTAGTCATATTTACCATTACAACTCGATCGAGAGCTGGTCAGAATCGCCATTCATTTGTGATGTCATTTCATGATAAAACCACGCTGACAGTAACACGTCACGCCCCACTTTAAGATTATTTGAGCAAAATATTTACGATTCGACGGACATCTTTCAAGTGAAAGCAAAAAATCTTCTTAATTTATCACCCTCAATAAACGATTGTGGAGGGTGGATGTTTTAACTTTAAATTTAAATAATTAATTTCATTTATTTTTTATTTAAATATTTGATAATTTTATCATTAATTTAAATTTAAACATATAATGATTAATCATTTATAACTTTAATAGTGATCATATTTTCTCATCATACGACTTAGATCATTAACTCGCTATTTTTCTCATGATCGCCCTAAATTTATTACTTTAAGAATTATAGTCCTCCAAATCTTATCAACTCTAGTTTGAGCATAGAGGATAGGGTTTATGACTTTTTCTCTTGGGAGCTTGCACTTGAGAAACTATGTCAATAAATTCATTTTTTAAAATTATATGATAGAATTAACTTCTCAGATTTAATCAGATTAAATTCTTATAATATTATAATCAAATTTTTAGGTTTTCTTAACCCAAACCCGATCCTAAGACCAAGCCGGGGTGTAGATATTTGCTCATTTATTTTGCATATGACTTGCATATCTTTTTAGATATTTGATCTAATGAATACTTCAATATACATACAAGTATCTATTCTTTTAAAATAATGTATGGACATTTAGATATTTAAGTTGAAGTAATTATGTTTAGCATGAGATGTGTCAGATTGAAAGTATGTGTTTTGATATGAATTTTTGAGTTTTGTTAACCCAGACACGATCCTAACTAAGACCAAACTAGGATTGTAGTTATCTATTTTGTTTTGTTTTGCATGTGATTCACATATCTTTTTAGATGTTTGATCTAATGAATACTTCAACATACATATAAGTATATATTCTTTAAAATGATGTATGAACATTTAGATGTCTAAGAAGTAATTATATTTGGCTTGACATATGTGTCAAATCTAAGTTTTGGTGTCTAGAAGAAATCACGAATCAAATGTAAATCTGTTTTATAAAACATAAAAGCTTTGATTCATATAAATAATTGTCATAAAACAAGTGAAGATCTATTCTTGCAAAAATATGAGTTCAATATTCTCAAATACTTGTTGCAAATCAAATGAACAATTGTTCTAAATGATCAAGCATGTATTTGTACTGAAATATATAAAAATGTTTGTTTGCAAATCAAGTGAGCATATGTTCTAAATGATGTAGATTTACACCTTTCTCAATTTGTCATCAATCAAACATCTCCATCTTTATAGGATATACATTTAATCTTTCAAAACACTTGCTAAACATCAAGTGTAGTATCTACCTTAAGGGATTCTCTAATAAAGATTAGTTCAAATGTAAACTCACATATGAGTTTGGATCCAATGATTCTTTAAATTTGAAAGGGAGCTATAAGTTTAATAGGTAGCCATTCCAAAACCTTACAAATTATTCATTCAAACAATGAAGGCCAAAGACTTTCAAATTCTATGCAAATAAAATCATATTTCATATGCACTTCACATATTCATTAGTTTGATGATGATAATGGAGAGACAAGAATGATAGGAATGTTAGTGATGCTACTCACTTACTTCCCTCTTTCATTCCCTTTCTTTTTAAAAATGATAATCAATTAGAATTTAAGCTTCATAATTTTGATGAAGTTTCTCAAATCAAGAAAATAAGTCATGTCCCACCTTCATTCCAATGCAATATATAGATTTGGCACTTGCTTATGAGTGCAATATGAATATTCACAAGATAAAATGCAACCTTAATGTTACCAAATAGCAAAATGAAAGCTTTAAAATTGCACAAAATTTCATTTCAAGTTGCATTTCAAAGGCCTACTAACTTAAACATAATGCTAACAAAGCCACATAAATATGAACATTCACTTTTCTTTTTATTCTTTTCCTTTGATCATGATAATTTCATGGAGTTTAGGTCACACATAAACTAAATAATCATACCAAGTTTGATAAACTTGAAAAAATCTGAAATCTTGCCTAAACAAGATAATCACTTCCATGATTGCAAATGACTAAGCAATGGAAGGAGGCAAAATAAACAAGGTAATCCTAAACCTTGCAATATTTAATTCATGGCAATATGACAACTTTTAGGTTTCATATATGTGCATCTCCATTTTTTTTATCAACCTAAAAATTTGAAAATTTATCATACTTTGCTTCATAAGATAGGCCTTCTTACATAATCCCATTTATAGAATTAAGCCTAATGGGTTTTTTTTATTTAAAAGAAAGAAAGTTCAATTATTTTAAATGGGCTAATTATATCTTTATAAGCCCACTTAAGAATTTTAGATGGGCCAAGCATGAAGGGAAAAGCCCATGATATTATGATCCATCTTTCATAATATCATTTTATTATTATCCTCTTTAATTTATTTGTCATGTCATCTTTTTTATCATGATATGCACTCATAAAGGAGAGGACTTTTCTTCTCTCTTTTTCTTATTCATCACCCATTTATGGGTGAATTAATGAGGAGAAATAAATCTGATTTTTGTCATTCACAAGTAAATCTCTAATTCCAAATAATGGGAATATTACAAAAATTAAGTTCACCTTTCTTTTTTTTTAATGATCTATGCTTGATGTTTTGAACATTCATAAGATAATGAAGAATAAACTTTCAATTTCTCATAAAAAAAAGAAAGAAATCCTACAGTCTACAAAGGTAAGAATCTTGCCAACTTTGAAAAAAGATTTTCAGCTCATACTAGCTTAAGAAAGCATTGGAGTAAGGTCAATAAACACAAGTCATGCTCAAATAGGCTAAAACTAAAATTTTGTTTTTTCTTTTGAACATTTCAAGCTCCATGAACAAAAATGAACAATAGATAATGCTTATAAGCAATTCGTCTTATTTAAAGATATGAAAGAGGTAAAGAAGAGTAGAGAAGTTTATTCATAAAGCATTTTGTTTTCTTTTTCCTATTTTTTTTTTTTTCACTTTCGCTTAGATTGAACAATTGAAGTGGGAAATTTAGTATCATATCAACATTAGAGTGTAGTAATGTTTGTGTACTATAGAATCTAAGGTTTCATTTCAATTTTATCTTATGATAATATAAAATGAAGGATAATGAATATCCCATGATGAGACTTAGGGTAATGCAATCTTTTCAATTGCAATATATTTCTTAAGCCAAAGAATCATTTTGGACTTGATCTTTAACCTCCATTCATATCACAATGAGGGTAAGTTAAGAAAATAATTTAGCCAATGAAACCATAAGACAAAAGAAACAAGAAGTTCACATAGAAATGAGTGCTCAAGATCAACATTAAACTCCATGTTATTTGCTGAAATTACTTTGATGCTATGATTAGTAAAACCAAAGTTTGATTAAATATCTCTTTTCTTTTCATAAACTAAATAGAACATATTCATGTTTAGGTTAAATACTTATATCCAATCAAATGACACAGAGATTTGAAAGTCTAGATCTAATCAAGTGATTGCTTGCATAACATCAAAGTTTAAGTAAGAATCAAGCTAAGCTAAACATGGTTAGGTGATGTCAATGAGCAAATCACTTTGCTGATTTTCATTTTAACCTTATCTCATAGTTTGGACAAAGACAAAGTAACATAACATGAATAGATATTTGATAACAAAGCAATGTTTAAACCATGCAACCATAGGATGCCTCGTTTTCATCTTCAACCCATTCACATAGTATATAAAAGATTATCATAAGATAGGCAAATGGAACATGGTCAAGCATAGGCAAATGGAACATGGTCAAGCATCCATCTAAACTTATAATACATAAATCTGAAATTATGGATTTAATCAAGTAATCATCCATATGACACCAAGGTTCAAGTAGTGATTAAGTTAAGCATGGATAAGTGATATAAGTGAATAAACCAACTTGTTGATTTTTATCTTAACCTCATCCCATAACTTAGACAAAGGGAAAGCAACACAACATGAATATATGTTTGATAAGGCAAGGCTTAAGTTATGTAACACATATGATGCCTCACTTTCATCTTCAATCCATTCATATATACAAGAAAAGATTATCACATGATGAGTAAAAATCTATTTTCAAACAAGTAATTGCTACACAACATCAAGATCCAAGTAGGAATCAAGTTATGCATTACTACCTATTGCAAAAGAACAATCAAACTTGCTGATTTTCATTTTAACTTTATTCCCTAATTTAGGCAAAGGGAAAAGTAGTATAGTATGCATGATTATTTGATAATAAAGTAAGATTTGAGCCATACAATACATAGGGTGTCTCATTTCTATCTCCCACCCGCGCTCATGTAGCACATAAAGAGGAATATTATCACAACTTAAGTAAAAATCTGAATTCAAACAAATAATTGCTATATGACATGAAGATTCAAGTAGCAATCAAACCAAACATGGGTGAATAAGCCTATAAATAGCATATGCTTTCTTTTTATAAAACTTTGGCACTTAAACATTTTGTCTTTTATTTTACCAAAAATTTATACTACCTCCCAGCGTCATCCCCCCTTAAACATTGTCTTTTATTTGATTGAAACTCATGATTGAATTTAAACTCTATTCCTAAGCCATATGAACCACCTTCATATGCTTAGCCAAAACCCCATTTAAGCTAAATTAAATTTGGTTGGTTTCTTTATAAATCAATCATTCTTTTATTTATATTCACAAATATAAATAAAATCTAAAATCAAACCATTCAAATCAAATCAAACTAAATCAAATCAAATCAATTATCTACTAAAGCCCTTTTGACCTACATCCCTCAACTTGGTCAAATTTGCTTCCAAATCACTCCAAACCAAAGTGATTTTCTTATGAATAATTTATATCTTCATTTATATTCATAAATATAAATGAAATATAAATCCAAGTGGCCAAAGTCAAACCGAAATCAAATCAAATTCTCAATTTTAGCTCTTTTAGCCAATTTCTTAAACTTGGCTAAATGATATCCAAACCAACTCAAAACCCATGGATTTCTTCATCATTAATCATTCATTTAATCATTTGTCCAAATATAAACACAAACTATAATTATCAAACCAAATCCAAGTCAACCCAAATCAAGCCCATGTTGACCCCCTTTTGACTTGAAATTGTCATATAAACCAAAATTCATTTAACTTCAAACCACTTGCAAATGAATTTATATCTTTATCTTAAGCTCATATGTGAGTTCAATTAAACTTGAATCAAGTCATGCTCAAGCCAATTGACCCATTTAAGTCCACTTGACCCAAAGTGACCTAAAAGATCTTTTTGAGTCAAGTTCTAATACAACACAAATTAGATTGAACTAAACCCATCCAAACCCCATATCATGATCAACAATCATCCTAGGGTGATCAACTACCTTGAATTAAGTCAAACCATATCAACTTGATCCTTTGACCAAGTCAACATTTAGCCCAAATGAAACCTAAACTAGCCAAAACCCACTATATGCCAAATTAATTGAAGCCATTGACCCAAACCTATTCATGATCAATGATTAAATATGATCAAACCATCAATTGAGCCAAACCAAATTCAATTAGTCATTTGACCTAAATTAGCCCACATTGGCCTAAAAAGTCAAAATGGGTCAAATCATGATTTGATCCAAATTGATCAAAATCACTTGAACCAAAACTCTTTAAATTTTCATTTGAACAGCCAAATCACCTAAAGCCACAGCCATAAATCACCCCCAAGCCAGCTCAAGTCTAAGTGGGATGCCCAATCCAAGGGAATTGACCAATGTGCAAAGCTCTTTGCATAGGATTCTTGTCATAAGTGGCAAAATCCACTTTGTCAAATGAGGTATTCCTAAGACACCTTAGCCCACTCTACACACACCTAGCACTTGCCAATCCAAGGGAATTGACCAATGTGCAAAGCTCTTTGCATAGGATTCTTGTCATAAGTGGCAAAATCCACTTTGCCAAATGAGGTATTCATAAGACACCTTAGCCCACTCTACACACACCTAGCATTTGCCATGGACCAAAGGTAATCTTTTTCGTGATCCTGTATCCAATGGGGTAATTTTTGGAAATGATCTCGTCCGTCCATCAAGCTCGATTTCAGGATATATTCCCCCAATTCGAGCAAGAATCATCACAATTCGATTCGTGAGACTTCCTAAAGAATTTTCAAAATCCAAGAGACTTCCTAAGAGCCTCCTCGAGCTTCCTCGATCGGCCTTTCCTCCTCCCCGAGCAAAGTCAAAATAGGACAAGCTTCTCTCGTGCAAAACTCCTTCTCCACTCAACCAAATCTCAATTCCTCGCACCCACACCATTCTCATACTTGGTCGAAGCCTACCAAATCATCCCCGAGCCTTCCCGACCACTGGAGACCGGAGTTCGATCGAAGCTGAGGCTCCTACATGCGTGGCTTGGTAGACCAAGAGCTCTACACTAAATCAAGGCTCGTGCAACTTAGTAGAGCTTTGTCTCAACCAGACGAAGCTTCCTCAGTCGTCGAACCACCTGACATTAGCTCTAGTGAGGTAATTTTGCAAAATCGAACTCCCTAGTGAAAATCATTTGGTCCTTTCTAAAGTGAATGTGCATTTGAGTGAATCTTAGCAGTTGGATGTGTATGCCTCCCTTCCCCGAAGGTGTGGGATGATTTTGGAAGCAATCTGAGCTCTAGTGAGCTCGGATCGAACAGGGAAATACGGACGACATTCATCTGCATGATCGAAACGGACGACCGTGGTCAAATCGCACAGTAGATCCCTTGATTTCCTTCCTTTATAATGGATAGAATCATGGTCGTCCGATCTTAGATCAAACGGTCCGTAGGGATAGCGCGTCCACCGTAATTCGAGTCTACAATGGATGGAAAAACTAAAGTGGCCAATCCCATCGCGCCACATGGAAAGCGCGCCCTATCAACATGCCGCATCAACTGCCATGTGGCCCGATGGGATTAAGGCTTAATTAATCTATTTTTAAGGCTGAAACTTTCAAAAATTATAACTAATCCTAGAAAAATCCAAAAAAATACAAATGAGGACTCATTTTGAAGATATTTCAGAGTAGAATCTATTAAAATTATAATTAATTAATTTTGAATAATAATTTATGTTTAATTAAGATTTAATTAAAAACTTAATTAGCCTAATTACTCTCTAATTAGTTGTCCAATTAATTTCAAAAATTTTAGAGATATTTAGGGGGATGACCTCTACCTCCCCTATTTTTCTTGAAATTTAGTGGATAGTTAAATAGGGAAATCAATGGATTAAGCCTTAATTACACTCCAATCTTAATTAGTGATAATTAAACAAATTAACAGTGGTTTAATTAATTAATTAAGCTCATTATCCTCTATTAATAGTGGGAAGTCTTAGAGAAGTGGTTCGGGTTCATTCCATATAACCATTTCATTAAACCTTTTCATTTGTTTCAAGTTAATTAAAAAAGCTTAAATAATTAATTAGCCATTCAATTAACCAATTAAAATAAGAGAGAACCTAATTATTTTAGAGCCTAATTGAGTGTTTGAAATGACTTAGGGATTAGGATTGAGGCTTCTTCCTTGATCCCATTCCCTAAATTAGTTTCACCATTCTAATTAAAACATGATCAAAGAATTTAATCAATTAATCGAAGGCTTAATGAAATTAATTTAAAATCCATTCATTTACAACCTAACTTTATTTTATCAATCTTGGATAGCTCTTTGGGTGTTCAATAACCTAAAGAGAGAGTTATTAAAATTTATGGTTAGCTCACATGCGTGAGAAAACTATAAAAGTAGTTAAGTGAATTCATTAGGCTTAATTAACTATTAATTATGAGTCAATTGCATTAGGCCCCAAGCCTTCCCAAGCGCCGGAGATAGGAGTTCGACCAAGACCGATTGTCAAATAGGAGGAGTTTGGCCTCGGGAGCAGCTTACTTCAAATCAAGCCCGAAGCTTCTCAACATGGCCTAGCCTCAACTAGGCGAAGCTACCTTCATCGATCCATCACCGGACATTAGCTTTGGGGAGGTAATTTTGCAAAACTGAACCTTGTATGGAAAATGGGTTGGTCTTTTGTAAAGAAAATGTGAACGTCATGCATTTTTAGCGGTTAGCTGTGTGCACCTCCCCTCCCCGAAGGTGTGGGATGAATTTAGAGGCAATCCAAGCTCGAGTGAGCTAGGATCGAATGGGGAAAGATGGACAGCATCCTTCTTTTATCGCTCGCGAACGGGATAGATCATGAGCCATCCATTCTGCGTGATTGGAACGAACAACCCTGATTAGATCCTACATTAGATAACTTGTTTCCTTCCTAAACCAAAGATCGAATCATGGTCGTCCGATCTTAGATCGACGGTCCACAGAGTTAGCGCGTCCGCCACCATCCGAGTCAGCCTTTGGATGTAATTACTTAAATAGCGAATCTCATCACGCTACGTGGAAAGCACGCCGCATCAGTGCGCCGCGTTAGCCGCCACGTGGCCCAACGGGAGTAAGGCTTTAATTAGGGCTTATTAATCTATTTTTGAGCCTGAAACTTCCTAAAACATAACTAATCCTAGAAAAATCTAAAAAATACAAACTTATGCTCATTTTAAAGATATTTCAGAGAAGAATTTAGGAAAATTATTATTAATTAATTTAAAATAGTGATTTTATCTTAATCAAAGTTTAATTACTCATTAATTAGCCACCCAATTAATCTCAAACTTTCTGTGGATGTTTAGGAGGATGACCTCTGCCTCCCCTATTTTCCTGGAATTTTGTTGATTGCTTAATTAGGAAAATCAATTGATTAAACCTTAATCACTCTCTTAATTTAATTAGTGATAATTAGTGAATGAACAGTAACTTAATTAATTATTTAAGCATAATTATCTTTGTTGAATAGTAAGAGAGCTTAGGGAATGTGATTGAGATATTTTTCCTAATTCATTTCTTAAGTTTTCTTTACTTTTTGAATCAAATTAATTAAATAATTAATGAGGTAATCAAGTGCTTAATTAATTAATTAATCCTCAAGATGAAATCAGAGCCTAAGTGATCAAATATGGGACTTAAGGATTGAGATTAAGGCTTCTTTCTTGATCTCTTTTCTTAAGTTAATTTTATTAAGTGAACATGCTTAATGCTTAACCAAATGGATTAATGAGCTTAATTCAACTTTAAATCCACTTCACATCTAATCACCTTTAATCAATCTTAGGTAGCTCATTATTAATTAATTAACTAACTTAAGGTGATATAGGTAAGGGTTCATTAATTGACTTAATTCATACCCTAATCTAATTAAAATATAAAATCAACATAATTATCCTTCATTAAACCAAATTAACTCACACATGGGGAATGAGATTAGGATTAACAAACCTCTTTCACTTTCCTTAACTCAAATCAAACATAAAGATGAAATGACGTTAAAGAAATTTGGTTTATTTTTAATAATCTTATGTAGTTTGATGGTCCATAGGACTTAGTCAATTTGAATGAAATCACATACTTGTGTTGTATTATTTCTTTCCAATCATGCTAAATATTATATGTCATATGATTCATGCATCCATCTCTTTTAAAATTAATTAAATAAAATAATTTTTTTATGTCAAATTATATGTGTTGATTTAAATTAAAAATATGTTTGACTAGTATCACTATTAAATCTCAAATATATTTTCAAAAGTCTATTAATGAATGAATATACATATATATTGTCAATTTAGTTATATATACATAAGAAATGCAAGTGAATATAAATTTGGTGCATGAAATAAAGACTCTTCTTTACATTCATGTGTTGATTTGCATAAGTAAGAATGTTAGTGGTATATTAGTCTAGACATCCCAGGGATGCACGGCTTCAAATAGCCCTAAGGAGGTTCCTACCTCATTCCCTTGGTGTAGAACAATGGCGATGTACCTGCTTGATTTCATTATTTTGCATTTGGACATTAAAATCTAGATAGAGCTTTAATTCAATTATACAAAATAAATTAATCAAATCAAAATATAATTTTGCATGGCTTTCTATTCTTGTAATTGTTTATACATCCATATGCATCTAAGGATAGCAATATATTAGTCTGGACATTCCAGGGGATGCGCTTTAAGTAGAGAGGTTCTCTCGTTCTTAGTAAAAAACAAAACTTGCTTAGAACTTTTATACATATGAATGTGTACTTAGCTAATGAATGAAAACCCCTTTTCTATTAAAAAAATATGCATTCATACTTTTCTTAATTGGTTAAGTTGAGTAGCCATGTGATTTAAGATTCTTTCCTTATGCTTTTGCATAGGAATTTAGATAGAGCTTTAAATCAATAAGATAAAATCATTCAACCAAATAAAATACTAATTCCAAATACATTTGCTCACATTCATCATCTAAATGTCCTAAGATATAAATTGCATGTATAGTTATGCTTAGGCTTTAATCATATGTGATATATATATATATATATATATATATATATATATATATATATATATATATATATATATATATATATATATATATATATATATATATATATATATACATATATATGATGAAAGATGTGTTATGTGTTAGTAATTCATTCCAACTAATCTTAAGATATATTTCTTATTGAATGAGTTTATTTAAAATAAGCCTAACTTACAACTAATTAAAATATATAATAAGTCATTCAATAAAGAGAATTGATTAATTAATTTTCTTTAGATGTGGCTTAAGGTAGGGATAAAAAAGAGTGGTTCTCTCTTTCTTTCTCTTCATAACACTTAGTTGTCTTGTGTAGCTTAAATGAAACAAAAGAAAATATTAAGTAAAACTTGCAAATCAATTAAATCATTTAAAGGGAAACCACCCTTTTATAATTAAATGTGTTTCATACTTATAAAAATCTTAACTCTAAAGTCTAGCTAAAACATATAAGCCTTAACATATATACATTAGATTAATTCACCACTTCTAACTTTATGTTAGGGTGGTGTATGGTTTGATGTATGCTTATTTTGTGATGTATTATTGTAGATTGAATTTTAAAGTGTATGCTTGATCTGGATGTTAGGTTGTGATTAGCCTAATCATATTTTCTGAATGAGATTATGCTTAAGGGACGTTTAAATTAAATATAAATATTTTGTTGTGCAGGTTGCTTAACCCCTAAGCATAATCTACATTAGGACAGTTGGACTTGGTTACCCATGTGCAAAGCACTAAGTTCAAATTATTCATGCAATTGCTTAGGTCGTATGAAGTGTTTAGCTAACACTTATTTTGCAGGTGTAGCTAAATTTACTTTTTCCTATTTTCAATGTAATTTTACATTAGGAAAAAGGATTAGTGTTATAGGGGCTTGGGATAAACATTAATTACAAGACCAAGTCTTATGTACCATATGATCCTATGGAGCTTGCCCAACCAAATGGAAGAAGGAAATGAAGGAAAGAAAGAGCATTGAAGATTGAAAGATCCCCCATAGCTCCCATTCATTTATTGTAATTAAATTATAATTATTCTTTCATTATACTGGATTGTATAAGGGTAGAGCTTGGCTACCCATTTCTTTTTCGTGTTATACGGTGATACCTGACCACACAGGCCTCTTATTCTTTTGCGTTAGTTTTATAAAATTATTTGATGTTTTATTTAGCTTGTGCATTAGAGAAAGCATGTTTCTTCATAGTTTATTTATAATTAATGATTGTTGTATGACTTGGATTCGTTTAGGCTCTTAGAATAAAAATAAATTTTCTACTTCAATTAATAACTCATAACTAAACTTTTAAAACAACTCATAACCTCATATAAAGTCTAAGCATTAAATCGAGATAACAAAATATTTAGCAACCCCTTAGTTGGATGTTGTATGCATAATATCATACATGTCATCTTATTTCACTCTTGTTAAGAGAGAGCTTCCATCTTTGTCAGATAGAAATTGGCTTAACCTTTAAGAGCCTATGATAGAAAAACACATCTTTCTCTTTTGATTTAGCCCATAATCAACTTCACCGTGCATTTAGGCATATAAAAATCCTATAGCTTGTGTCAAAATAAATAGTCAAAAAATCAAATAAAATTTGATAAGATTTGCATTATACTAAGTCATGATTCATACCACTCAAGTTCTATTCTCTTAGGGAGTGGGTTTAAGGACTTTAATTTCTTTTCTAAATAATAACAACCTAGTCATCTTGTAAAATCATAAGACTTACATGATTTTAAAATGTAAGAGGAGTTAGCTGTCTGCTACTCTAGGCCGTTATAAGTCTAGCAGTCGGGTGATTTACTCTCTCTTGTGGAGATACACAATATGCCCACTTTTGCCTTAGATTTAGGTCGTGTTTTGGTTCTCACCAAAGCTCTATAGATTTATAATCAGATGTTATTTCCCTTTAGGACTATAAGCATAAATCCTCGCCTCTTAAGTATTTCCACAATCATCCATTATGGAATTATAAGTCCTAGATATCTAATAAAATTTTAACTCAAACATATAATTCTCCTCAATTTCAAATATATATAAAGTCCAATCATATAATAGTTTGTGATGCTCACTAGATTTCCTAGTATCATGAGCATCCCCTGTCCATCTCCTTTTGGCTTCAATAATAAGTCTTTCCTTTCAATCTATCTCATTTGATCTTCCAAATATATAATTTATCGATACCCATCTTTTCTTTTGGAGATAACAATTATATACTTTAATGAGTATTCCTTAACCTTCCTTGATATGATTAACTATGGGGCTTGCCCCAAACATTAGAACCCGCTTAAATAAACTCTACTTTATTTATTACTGAAAGCTAAAAAATCTTACATTCAAGATCCATCATCGAAGTCTTTATTAGGTGATTATGTCCATCAGAGTGATTTCTATCTTTCGAGATATGTAATATTCTTTTGATGTCGTATCAATAATAGCATCTCAAATCTGCGTTGATCCCACCCCCATACGCAACCAAAAATAAACACCACAGTACTTGAATGAAAATCCCTTTTTTTCTATTAAATTAAAAAAAGGGCATGCATTCATACTTTTTTTAATTGATTGAGTTGACTAGTCATGTGATTTAAGGTTCTTTCTTTATGATTTTGCATAAGAATTTAGATAGAGCTTTAAATTAATATGACAAAATCATTCAATCAAATGGAATATTAATTTTAAATATCTTTACTCACATTCATCATTTAAGTGTGCTAAAATATAAATTGCATGTATAAAATTTAATTTAATTTATGCATACATGATGGAAAGAAATAAATAAACATGTGTTATGTGATAGTAATCAATTCCAACTAATCTTAAGATGTCTTTCTTATTGAATGAGTTTATTTAAAGAATCTAAACTTAGGATTAATTAAAATATATAATAATCCATTCACTAAAAAGAATTGATTAATTAATTTGCTTTAGATGTGACTTAAAATAGAGATAAAAGAGAGTGCTCCTCTATTTCTTTCTCTTCATAACACTTAGTTATTAAGTGTAAGTCAAATGAAACAAAAGACTATTAAGTAAAATTTACAAATCAATTAAATCATTTAATGTGAAACCACCCTTTATAATTAAGTATCTTTATACTTAGAGAATGATAACTTCAAAGCCTAGTTAGGACATATCACACAAACCTTAACACATGCACATTAGATTATACCATCACTTCTAGCTTTATGTTAAGGCGATGCATAATTTGATGTACGCTTATTTTGTGATGCATTATTGTAAACTGAATGTTAAGGTGTATGAAAAGATGTTTAAAATTGATTATTTTAATTATATTTTTTTATGCTTAAGGGACGTTTAAAATAAATATAAATACTCTTTTTTGCAGGTTGCTTAACCCCTAAGCATGATCTACATTAAGACAGGTGGACTTGGTTACCCATGTGCAGGGTGTTAAATCCAAATTATTCATATAACTGTTTGGATTGTATGGTGTGGTTAGCTAACACTTATTTTATAGATATAGTTAGATTTATTTTTTCATTCTTTTAATGTAATTATGCATTAGGGATTTGGTTAAGTGTTATGGGGGTTAAGGATGAACATTGGCCAGAGGGTTTGATCCTGGGGTGTCATGTGATGCCTAGAAGCCTACCAAATCAATTGGAGCAAATCAAATAAAAAAATAGAAGGAGCATGAAGACTTGAACATCCCCCATAACACCTTTCATTTTGTAATTTGTAATTACTCTTTCATATCTGAGATTAGAGTATGCTACCCATATTTCTTTTTTTAGGTTGTCCGATATCAAGCCGACCTTTTATTCTTTTCTTGGTTTTATAAAATTGATTGATGTTGTGTTTATGATTGCGCATTAAAAATAGTATGTCTTTTCATAGTTTATTTATGATTGATGATTACTTTATAGTCTGGATGCGATTAGACTCTTAGGATAAAAATAATTTTTTTACCCCAACTATAACTCATAATTAAAATTTTAAAATAACCCATAACCTCACATAAAGCCTAGGGCATAATCAAGATAATAAAATATTTAATAACCCCTTAGCTGAATGTTGTATGCTTAACACCATGCATATCATCTTGTTCTGCTCTTGAAAAAGAAGGGTCTCCATTCATTGCACATTAAGGGAATGCTTGATCTGTGAGAGCATCCCTTGTGGGTGGAGAACACCTTCTATCTAATTTGGCTCATAATTAACTTCATCATACATTTAGGCATATAAAATCCTATAACCTGTGTCAAAAATAAAGAGTCAAAATCAAATAAAATTTGATAAGATTTCCTTAGACTAAGTCATTATTCATATCACTCATGCTCTAATCTCTTAGGGAGTGAGTTTAAGGACTTAATTTTTTTTTTAAATGATAATAACCTAGCAATCTTGCAAAAATATATGACTTGACCACATAATTTTAAATCGTATGAGTAGATAGCTGGCTGCCACTCCAGGTGGTTATAAGTCCAACAGTCGGGTGATTTATCATCTCTTGTGAAAAAAAATCATATACCTATCTCCGCTTAGATTTAGGTCGTGTTTTGGTTCTTGTTAAAGCTCCCTAGATTTAGGATCCTATGTAGATATTTCCTTCGAGCTACAAGCATAAATACTCACCTCTTAGGCATTTCCACAATCTTATATTATCAAATTATAAGTCCTAGATTTCTAATAAAATTTTAACTCAAATATATAATTCTTCTCAATTTCAAATATATAAAGCCCAACTATAGGATAGTTTGGAATGATCATTAGGTTTTCTAGTCTCATGAGCATCCCCTACTCATCTCCTTTTAACTTCGATAATAAATCTTTCCTTTTGATCTATCCCATTTGATCTTCAAACATAACCAATTTATTGATAGTCCTATCTTTGAATTCTTTTGAGACAATAATTGCATACTTTAATCGAAAGTATTCCTAAAGAATTTACTTTCATTGGGATATAATTAACTATGGGGGCTTGCCCCCATAGAGAACTTTAAAACTCAGTTTAAATAAACCCTACTTTATTCATCCATATAAAATAGGAAAAAATCTCACGTTCAAGCAATCTTTAGTCCTTATTAGGTGATTAGGTCTATCGTAGGATAGTGATTTCTGTCTTTCGAGGTAGTGCACTATTCCTTGATGTCGAACCCGATCACCTCAATGAGTGCATCCTCAAATTTATGTGGTGTCTCCCCCATACACACACACACACATCATATACACATACACAAACAAAAAATAAACACAACAGCAAGCTATAACATAAACATTTGATTCACATGTGGACACCATTCAATCATTCTTACTTTGAACATAAAAGAAGAAATGATAACCAAGTCAAACATGAACAAGTAATGCAATAGAAAGAGAATAAAAAACCATACAAACTTTCATTGAGAAGATATGAAAGATTTCATTTTAAATAGGAGATAATTTGTATAATAGTCAAAACAAGCCCCTTCCCATAGCATAACCAAATACATCAGAATTTAGAAAAGGGGAAAGAATAGGAATCTAAAATTTTCCTTTAATTAAACATTTGCTCGCATGATGATAAGCAACCAAACAACAAAGGGAAGCAAGGGTGGGCCAACATGAACCATCATGCTAACTCTATACACAAAAATATGCAATCTCTTCCATGATAACAAGATGCCCAAATGCTAAAAGAAAAGACTAAAGCAAAGCTAGGCGACCTTTGGATTTGGTATACATGAAACCTTATTTCACAATTCACTTCAAGGATTCAACAATTGGATGATGACAACAATTGGAAAGAAGGTAGGCAATGCTAATAAACCAAAATTATGCTTTCAATCATCTCTTCTTTCACAATATATTGAATGAAACTTAATCTATATGAAATAAATCATTTCATTTAGACTTAGCAAAATCGAGAAAATTAAATATGAGGTAATACTTGCATTTGGGTTTTCCAAATCAAGAAAAGAAATCTGAAAACAAACTTTGCTCAAATCCTAATCTCCATGATAGCAAAATAACCAAAAGAAGCAGAGTAAGATAGTCCTCACAAGATTAAATGAATAAATTCAGAAAATTAAGATGTAGTGGTACTTGTATTTGAGTTTAACAAATTTAGAAAATCTAAAAGCTAATCCTCTCCCAAATCATCATTTTCAAGATAACAATTCATGTAATAGAAGCGAAGCAAGATGAGCATCATGAATAACTCCCCAACCATTGATTTTCCATCTTTTTTTATAATACAAGGGAATAATATATATATAAATCTGAATTTTCAGATTCAATTAAAAGAACACTTTTCTATTAATGGAGAAAGATGAGAGTAAAGCCTATTATTAATCAACAATTGCAAGAGAGTCAAAGCCACACTAAGCTCATTCATAGGCTTTAAAATTTCAGATTTTGACTACAGGCACAATTGCATATTAAAGAAACTCATTAAGGATGAGGCTCATCGCTAATAAGTAGTGGTAGAGAAATGAGCAAGAAATTATATTAGGCCGTATGCCTAAGCCCTCTTCCCTTCATTATATATATATTTGATCTAATAGAAAGGTCATAGCATGAGAACAATTCTAGTGGATTTCTTAGTCTAATAGCATAAGAAATGAAAGCTATCACTTCATTTTCTCATATTTTCTCGGATTCAATGCTTGGAATAACAAAACATAAGCAAATATTGCACTTCCATAGCAAATAATAGCTCTCTAACCATCTCAAATCATAGGATAATCATTCACACTTGCTATTTTCAACATATTTCGTGATAAACACTAAGAACAACAAACTAATAAAATAAAATTCTTCAAATTACATAGCCCAAATGGAAATCTACAGCATGAAAGAGGGAAATCCACATATAACTTAGGGTTTGAGCCATACATCATATCTAACCCCATTTTAATATTTACAACTTCATTTTAAACATATAAAAGAAGCTTAATAAGCATTATTCCATCCAAACAGAAATTTGAAGTATGAAAAGAGAAGGAAACTTACATATAACTTATGGTTTGAGCCAAACAACGTCTAAAACCCTCTTTTTAGATCTTTAAACTCACTTTAAATATGCAAGATTGACAAGCAAATATCGTTTCATTCACAGAAATTCTGAAACATAAAAAAGAGAAGAAAAAAACTTGCACATAACTTAGGGTTTGAGCCATACATCATCTCAAACCCTATTTTCAGATTTCGGATTTCACTTTAAACATGAGAAAGAGGCATAGCAAATGTAATTTCATCCATGGAATATCATTTCAAGCAAGGTAAAAGCATGAAAATCCATAGGCAATAGTAAACAACATGAAGCTTGGGTCATACATCATCCCAAACTCTAAATCCATATCTCAACATCATCTCAAGCATGAAAAAGAGGAGATTCGGCAAATCATATTCTCCAAATGAAACCAAATGTATAAAGCATGTTTAGGGTTAGATAAAGATGACCTGGAGATCTCAGTTGCGAGGGAGAAAGGAATAAAAGGGGCTCGGTTGAATTGACTAGGGCTTCTCGCTCGGCTAGCTGGACAGAACAAGGAGAGGTAGTCGGGCTCGGGATTTGCTCTAGAGGGATGGACAGACGGAACAGGGAGGCGGACAGTGCGCTCGGCTCCTTGGAACGGACGGGAAAAGGGGAAGGTCGCGCGAAAATGAGAGCTTAGGAGAGAGGAGTCGTTCGGCATCCCAGAGCGAAAATGAAAAAATCGAGGGGATTGCGTGAATGAGGGACGGATGGCTCGTTTCGACATTTAGGGTTAGCCGAATTTCTTGATTGCTATTCAAACAGCATCTGATAAGAGCAAAAGGGCAGATATTTAAATTGGACATATTTGCGAGTAATTTGATTGGCCAATTCGATGATTGAGCCAAATTGGATGATCTGAACAGTTACTTAGGTAGAGATTAGGGGATTATTAATTAAATATGACTGCCTATTAGCTTAATGATAAAATTATTAGTATTAATCATACATAATTCGGCGAATTATCTCAATTAATGAAACCGAATATGGGTCAATTTTATTTATTTTTTTTATGTGACCTTCAACACAATATCGATTTCACAATCAGATCGTTTGCGTATCATCGAGATTAATTAATCGCGCATGACGTTGAATAAACTTTCAATTGATCGCGAAAACGCGTTGTTTGATAGATTTCAACGTTTAATAATATAATCAATGCAAAAGTCATTCGACGTCGTCTCTTGACCTCGATATGCGCATAATTTTAGTTAACATTAATTTTAATTTATTATCAATTATTAATTCATTTGATATTAATTTTAATAGTTTAAACATAATTACACAATAAATTGTTTTTTTTTGGATTAAAAGATTTTAATTAAATTTGTCGCGATTAGGAAGCTTTAGCCTCTGCTTATGTGAAGTCACCATTAATAATAATTTTTTTTATAATTTTTGGCATATGACTTAATTTCAATTATGACACACACATGTAGGTCAACACACAGCTCCTCAAAGTTGAAGTATTATTTCATCACTTGATATTAAAGCTTTGGTGAGAGATTATGCATGCGAAGATTAAGTAATGCAAGGCTTCCTATAATAGTGATCCTTGAAAAAGTGCTCCATGTTTTAGTAATCATATAACATTTATTTAGTATGATTGGTTAAAAAAATATTGAAAATATCTCTAATCATTATAGTTGACAATGTATTAGACTTTATCTAAATATTTTTGCTAAATTTTTACCCCTAGATATGTCCAATTTGGCATTAAAAGAGAAAGCGAGAAAAAAAAAATTCAAGAAGAAAATCTTATTCCAAAATTCAAGTTCTTAGCATTACATGATCCTCCCTATTTATAGGATTGAGAGGGAGGATTCAAATAAATAAATCTACCTTTAAATTCAAACCTACCACCATAACCTTTTTTATCACTATGAAATCTCTACATGGTGCTATGATATAAAAACAGCTCAATATATATAAGCCTAGAATACAATATGCTATAAAATAATATAAAATCCTAATAATACCCAATCTAAATTACAACATAAAAGCAAAATATATATCGAATATATAAATTTAAATTTTATGATGATGATGCCTCGCATCAACTATGATCTCCAAAATTTTATACTTTCATATTTTAGAAATACATTCATCTATATCTCTTATTATTACATATAGAACTAATAATAATATTGTTATTTTCATTCTATAAAAAAACATCTTATTCATCTATTGCCAAATGTCCAAAATTTATAAGAATAACCCTATAATGGCATTTAATATTTCTAAATGTTTTCAAGCAAACCTATTTACATAAAATATGTAATTTTTGTGCATGTTGATTCTCTCCTCTCATGTGTGTATCCTATAATGCTTTCATATCATTGAAGAGGAATTTTTTAGGAGGGGGAGTAACATTCCATGATAAGATTGAGATGTTAATGAAATATAAGAGATAATGGAAATATTAATTTAGTTAAATGGATGGCCTCCTTCATATATTGTATGATCAAAATATCATTTTATTTTAATTATAAAAAAGTAGAGAATAAATGCATGTATATGAACTCAAATTATTATCACCTTATATAAGTTTTTTTCACCTTACATGAGAATCATGCACTCTTGCTTAGGTTGATGTTCTTGTGAGTAAAATGAACATTTTAAAATACTATGACTAATTATTATGGGCTTTCTAGCATGAAATCTCTTTCATATTTGCACTAAAAACTTGATCAAAAAAGAGATATTAGGAGAGAGAGAGAGAGAGAATTTTATAGAGAATCATAATAAATTTTATAAAGATAAAAGTTTGACATAAGTTTAAGATTGCATCATAATTCCATCATATCATATGATATATATGTATAATTGGTCATATGTAAATGATCTTTGATCCTCTATTTATAAGTATAGTCCAAAGTTGTTGGTACATAAATGATTATACAAAAAGTATATGAATAAACACGGTATAGCTTGATACTCAGTGCATGAGTTAGACTCATTATTTAGGTTTAGGTAAGTGCTTCAAATGGCTTCTAAATAGTGGGAAAATATTCTTGGATGAATTTTTCTGATGAGATCCTCTAACCAATTGCTAAGTTCTTTAGGAAATGTAGTTGCTTTCTGCAACTGGTTAACATTGGTGAGTATGAAATCTTGTGAGCTCTCTAAATGAAGTTTAGTTGTCAAATAAGGTTTGTATAAGTAGGGGCTTACATGCACTTGCATATGTTGCAATGTAAGCTTCTTCATCTAAGTTATCTGAATATTTTAAATCAAGTTTAGTTGTCAAATAAGGTTTGTATTAGGGGCAACATGTTGAATGTTAACTCTAAGCGGGTAGAGATTTTAGATAAGTACTAAATTATTATATAAAATAATCTGGATCATTCAAACCCAGACGAATATGAGCGTATAAATTAAAGAACATCTCACAACACTCGAGCTGCATTGAGCTTTATTTTTGTTGATTAAAATGTCAATATATATTATTTAATTTTAAATCAAATTAAAAATACTATTAATATTAAATTTCTAAAGTGATATATTTATAAGTATAATGCGTATTTCAAAAGATCAAATATATAAATATATAAGAAATATATATAACAAATATATAAATATATAAGAATTATCTTATATATAAATCCTCTTATTATTATTATTATTACTATTAGGATTCTTTATTATTTTCATAATATTATTATTTTATGATATTTTATTTTAAATTAATGCTGGTGTTGATCTCTAATCAGAAAATAATAATATTTTATATTAAATTGACAGCCAATTATAAAACTCACATATATAATGAAATGAATTGGTCTATATAATAATAACAAAACAAACGAGCTTCTTGTAAGATTTGTTAGCACGCATCCTAGCATAATGCCATCTGCTTTTGCCCGGCGGAATGCTATAAAACAAAGGCTGTACTCGTTAACCAGAGGCCTGCCCTTCAATCATTGCCCAAAATTGGAAACCTTCTTCTTCTCCTTCCTTACTTCTTCTTCACCTTTTCCTTCGATCCTAGATTCCCTCAAGACCCCAATCCCAATCCTAGAGTGGATCCTTCTTTTTTTGCCGGAAGTAGCTTCATAAGCAAAAAAAAAAAAAACATAACATCAAATTAGCCTTCGTTCACTAACCGGATATATCTAGGGTTCGGTGCCGGGTTATGCCCTTTCCGGCATGTCGTGGCGCGTCGATTGACGGCGAAATTTTGAGAGGATCGAGAGGAGGCAGCGATGTATAGGGATCGAGGTTTGGGAGGAGGGATGAGCGCCGCCAAGGCTGAGATTGGCACACTTGATCGAAAAAGGATCAACGATGCGCTCGACAAGCACCTGGAGAAATCTTCTCCGTCGACATCCCGGGGGGTTAACGGAAAAGAGAAGGAGCGGCCATCGGTGCCGTCGACCTCAGCTGGGAAGCAGCATGATCACTCGGCCGGCCTTTCCAAAAACAAATGCTCCGATGGTGAGCTTTCCTTGTGTTTTCTTTTATGATGTCTTGGGCTTCACCTTCTTTTTATGGCTGTTGTTAATATGAGGTTTTCATTATGGTAGACTGATATGTGGTGCTTTGTTGGGTCATCATATCCACATTAAAGTACTGTTATTTTACTTGCTCATATGCTTGTTTTTGTCCTCATTAAATTTAACATCTTGCAGATGAATCTGATAGCGAAGAATCTGATGTTAGCGGTTCTGATGGAGATGACACTTCATGGATTGCATGGTTCTGTAGCCTGAAGGCAATGAATTCTTCTGTGAAGTGGATGATGAGTATATACAAGATGATTTCAACCTCTGTGGGTTAAGCAGCCAAGTCCCTTACTATGATTACGCCCTTGATCTGATTTTGGATGTCGAATCTTCTCATGGTGAGAATATAAATTGCCTTAAAAAATTTCTTTTTGGTAACGGTGTGCTTCAAAATTCCAGTTGAATATTGATTTGTCACAAATGTACACAATATAAGCACATTTTGTTATTGCACAAAATGGCATGTGGTATTTCTTGGAGTAATTCAATAATATTTCAACAAAATTTTCATAAGACTTGGATTTTTTTTTGGGCATGTTGGGTCAAATATGTTAAAAATAATTTACATTTTTGAGTTTCAATGCAGACAACTTATTCCAGCTTTTCTCTGAAGCATAATGTTCATCATAATCCTCCTCTTCTTTCTCCTCCTCCTCATCATTATCCTCTGCACAATTACGTGGGGTGATTTTATGAATTCCCCTTTATTCATTCAATTGAGTGTTAAATAGTTTGTTAAATCTTATTATAAATTATATTCAACTTTTAACCTTGCTACCATTGGTTTACTAGTCTATCACATCTTATTCATTCCATATCAAGAAATCTACCCTCATGAGCATGCCTTTATGTTTTATTTTACATGCCCAAACCACTAGTCTTTTTTCTATAATTTATAGGTTTTACTTTTATTGTCTCATTATTAATTATTTTTTCACTCATTTTTTTTACACATCCATATCAACATTCATATCTTTGTCACACTCAACTTGGTTATGGAATCTTCATTTGTTGCTAAATACTTGAATCTATATAGCATAATCAGTTTAATTATGATTTATTAATTTAAATATAATTTTTATCTATTCCATCCTCTTGTTGAATATTACTCTCATGGGGCTTGTCTATCTTGGCCATCCAACTGAAATTTAAAAGTTACACCTTATGCATTTCTTCATTCTTTTATGAGGAACATAATATAAAAGGAGATTCAAAATGTTGATATAGATACATCTAAAGAGGCTTATCTATGAGTCAGTAAGATGGTTGATTTGATTAGTTGACCCTCATGAACTTAACATGCACAAGGCTTATTGGATGAAATCCATATTGTTGGTTCCATCTTAATTTGACCATAAACAACTATATTATTCATATGTGTTCTCCACCTAATTACATGAATAATAGTTCATATGTGTTCCTCACCTAATTACATGAATAATAGTTCATATGTGTTCCGCACCTAAGATAATCTCTCATTCCTCATTTACATTTGCCACCACCACTTATGGAGCTCTTTTGCTCATTTTTTGAATTCCTCATCTTATTAAAGCTTATCCCAAATTTACATTTTCATGTTTTACTCAATTTTCATGCCTAATAATTTACGAGCATCTTGTAATGACATTTTATCTTTTTCGCACATAAGTCTTTCTTAAATCCTAAATCAACTTGATGTGATATGTTAATGCAATTGTAATTTGGGTGAGATATCATTTCAAGTAGTGTTATCAAAGGTGCCCTAAGCGCTCACCTAGGTGCTTGGGTGAGAGGGAGTGAGGCAAGGCTGTAGCTCCACACATTCCTCCTAGGCGGACACCACTATTACATTGCTAGCTAAGTATGTTGGTGTAAGGCACTAGATGCTCATCTCTTTAATGATTTTTTAATTGTTTTTTAAAAAGCATACATAGCCATATTATATGAAGGGTTACATACTTTAAAATAAAAATATGATAAAATATTTAGGATATCTAAAAGTCTCCTTTAGATACATATTGGATCATAAAAAATTGCATGATATAGTTTTTGAAGTAAAATGAAGGTCTGAAGCTTGTTATGAGTTGCAAAATGTCATTGATCTAATTTGTCTCCATGATATTAATGATAACAATGAGTGATTGATCAAATAGTTTAGTTCTAATTTTTTAAGATAAATTGTTGTTTGATTATGAAGATTTGACATAGATTGTGATGTTGTGATCCAGTAATAGCATCATGAGTTAGAGGAAAAAATGATGCTCACTAAGAAGTATGTTAAATCAAATATAAATACAGGTGTGTCCTACTTCAATTGATTTTGATGATAAAGAGGGTGAGATTAAGGATATAGAAGAAGAGTTAGATGGTTGCAAATCTAATAATGGAGCAAAGAGTACGGGTGATAGAATTTTGTCATTTTTGTATGTTGAATGAAATAAAACATGAAAAAATATATATTTTTGCTTATATAATGTATATTAATGTAATGATTATATATTATTCTCTTTAAAAGTATTCCTCAAATTAAAATGGGTGAAGTTTTAGCACTTTCAGCATCGTGCTTCATTTATGCAATCACTTAGACTTTAGGCATTAGGTGGATATGTCTTTTTGAGGTTCATCACCATTAATAACACAAATTTTAATTATGATTTTCTTACATAAGCAACATTTAACAACAATGCTTGTTTTCTAGTAGCGATGTATTTGTGAGCTTTTGCAAAGATTGCCAAATCTTGTGAAATTATTTAAAATGCAATTTCAAGAGGTACATTAATATTGATAGATTTGAATTCAGATGGTTAAGGTTTATTTAGATGTGTGGTCTTGATTTCTAATGAGTGCAAGCTCCATAGTTAACTACTCTTCATACATGTAGCAAGGAAATTATGGAGGTTAGGCTCATTTATGTAGGCTTGAATATGAGCAAATGGGGGGAATGGTTGCGAGATCAAGGCAAACTCAATAAAGATCCTATGGTTTTACTATCTCAGTTTCATTAAATTTTACTCTACCAATGTTGGAGAACTTTGAACTCTAACTTCCAAACAGTATGATTAGCAACCATTTGGTGCATTCTCTTAGGTATTTTGAGTGACTATGATGGATGTGTGTACCAAAGGTATGCATTCAAGACTGAATTTGACTTAATCATTTGCAGTGGGATTATGGTACCGATATGAAAAATTCATGATGAGAATGTTCCATTTCTTTTTTTTAAATGAGTTGTATACTTTTGAATTTCTAGAATACAAAAATTTCAATAGTTTTATATGGTCTCTAAATACCATTAGGCAGACAGCTTAGTTTACCTATCTTGACCTATCTATTAGTGAGCAAAGTTTTTTTTCCTTATGCATGTGAACTTTACTAGCAAATACACAAGATAATTGTAAAATTAAATGTACATTTTATTTTTTAAATGGTTTTATATGTCAAAACTTTACAAAGACATGAGAGCAAGAAAGATGTCATTGTAATTTAAAGGCATATACATTCCCTAGTTCTACCTATTTATCATTTATCTACAAGATATTATGTAATCTATCAAGAAAGTAAAAAGCTCAAGGAGAAATCATACACCATTCAAAAACTTTAATGTAGCAATCATTTAGATAATTAGAAAAACTTCCTCGAGAAGAATTGCATAGCCAATACAAAATTGTTGAGTATCTTGTGATATTAGATGAAATAGGTAATTGAGTAGTTTGATCAAGAGCAGCAATGTTACATTGATGGAATGCACTGAGAAATACTAAAAGCTGAACATGGAAATGAATTCATGAAGGAAAACCTTATTTCTGATTTACCGCAAACAAACATATTTACATGTAAATGTTAATACATGAGTAAATCTTATTAACTCAATTTTAAAACAAAATTGCCAAAATTTTTGTAGTTTTTTTATCATTAAAACATATGAAGTATCATCAATTTTGACAGGCACTAATGAACACGTTCCATAATAAATATTTACTTTCACAAATAGTTGGGGAATGTGATATGATGCACTCAAACATGATATTTGGTGACATAGCAAATGCTTATTGCTTGCCTCATTGATCGAGCAAAACAAAATTGAATAAATCGATAAAATTCTTGAAAAGGTACTTTTCTTGGCTTTTTTATCACGATGGTTATAGAAATCAATGCATATATCTACTTCATTTGTAGCTATATATCATGCAAATAAAAGATTATAAAGCTCGTAAGGAGATGATTTAGCAACGATATGATCATGTTTTGGGAGAGGTAATCAAGAAGATGTTGGATTCTAAAGAGGTGTTTAGCAATCCTGTTACAGGCAAGGTGATGTGTACTGGCTTTCTAGAGGGATCATGAGCAACATGCTGAATGTCACATGAAGGAGGGCTTTCTGCAAGGATCACATGAGGGACGCTTTGTGAGTTCACACTTGAAATAGTTCACATGAGGGAGATCAAATGCGATGTTACTTACATAGAGATTAGGAATTATAGCTATTCTAGAGAGTTCAAAGGAGCTAGAGATTGAATTTAAGATATTTGTATTCAATTATACAAAGAGAGAGATTAGGAATTATAGTTATTCTAGAGAGTTCAGAGGAGCTAGAGATTGAATTTAAGATATATGTATTCAATTATACAGAGAGAGAGAGAGAGAGAGAGAGAGAGAGAGAGAGAGTTATGAAAAATTGTATTTCCAAAGAGAATGCCCATGCTCATAGATGTGAAAAGCTCTTGATTTTACCAACCAAAATGTAGGCTTTTTGAGCCAGCTATGCATTTAAACATTCATCTTCTAGGAGCTTATGAGGTGAAAATTAAAAAAAAATGAAAAAGTGAATCCAAACATAGCCTAATTCATCATCTTCATCTAACTCATATTTCAGTATTCTTATTAGACATTTGTCATAATTTGTTATTCCAAGGAATTGCATCAATGATATCAGATGGATGTATCTATAAAGGCATTGCTATACTCCATATAACTAAGCCTCTTCTTTGAAAACGTTTGTAAGAATTTTGATTGCTTTTCTTTCAAATATCTAGGCTAGGACGTAATATTTGAATTTGTTGAGCCAACTAGTCAAAAATTGAAACAGTCAATATAGCATGTGCTATGCATGCGTTGCTCTTTACACTATATCACGTAAGCAGAATGTTTACACTATTAGGTACATTTGTGCCTATCTACAATTAAGGGATAAATAGTGTGCCTTACCATGTCATACACTAGAGCTTGTTCTATCTTTTTGTGCCATAAATTTCTTTACATACCGCACACATATAAATGTATGTATGTATGTGAAATGCCCTTTCTTTGTAGGTATGTTTATAGTTTTGAAAATTTAATTGCAACTCTAATTAACTTGTAATTAAAATTCACTTGCAAAGAGGAATGCTAACTTGTCCAAATTTGGACTGGCTGAATATGCAGTGATGACAATGTTTTAAATTTAATGAATTGGAGTGGTAATTAATTTTATCTATTCAATTTGGACGGTTTTAAACTGTGTGATTAAGCACCAGTAACACCTCTCAAATGCAGAAGGATGATATAGTGCAAACATTTTGTAATTGGCATAATGATTGTGGGCCTTAAGAGTTTCAGCCACTAGCACCCTTGGCTTCTCTTCCATTTGTTTTACTGTCTCCCTGCCCCATACCATCACAGTTATTGTGCTCCTTTTCTTTCTTCACCATCATTGATCACCATCCGTGTCATCCTCCCTTGCTACTTTCATCTTCCTACCTGCTCGCATGCTGTCCCTCCATTGTCATTGTCATTACTAAATGGATCATTTAGCTTCTTCTGGGCCTGCTCTGAACCTTCAATTGATAAGACAACCAAGAATAATGTAGTTTAAAAAATGGATATGTGCACAGTTTTGGGATTAATGGGGTGATGTTAGTAAAGTACAAGAACTTAGATGAAGGGTCTAATTAGGAAATTGCAGTTATGACCTTTCAAAAAGTCCTAGACTTTTTTTTTTCTTTCTAGTGAAAATCATTTAGCAGCTTTTGATTGTTTTCTAGCATACCGATTCATCATAAGTTGGCTTAGCAATGTACTTATTTGAAACATATTTTGTTGTGAAGACCTTCATCTCTTCATCTCTTCATCTCCTTTCACCTTTTTAGCTGTTTTCTTTCTGTTCTACCAGTACATTTGTATGTTGTAATAGCCCGATCAAACTTGCAATGCATAGAATCCTATGTGGAAGTGAGCATCATTCATCTTATTATATGTCTATTTTCATCAAGACAATAGTATCCAGGTAAGAATTATATAAACTTGGGAAGAAAATGATGCTGATCCAATCATTATATACAACTTTATAAGTTGAGGTGTGATGTTATAGTTTCAGCTGTGTTTTCTTGAGATAAATGAATTTGATTGTCTTCCTTTTTTTTAAAGCATTGTCAAGCTTTTTTTTGCTGGCTCCTGTCTGGGAAGGGTTTGGCTTCTGAATGCCCACCTCACCATGACGAGAGAAAACAAGAAAAGCTAGTTACCAACAATTGCTTTTATAGATCATTTTTTAAATTTCTTTCAGAGTACTATATCAACTTGGTAGAACCTTTTCAGTATTTCCCTTGATGGTTAACTTATAGTTTAAATTTCATTACTATTAAGAATGGGGTTGGGCAACTTTAACAATTATGTTAATGTCCCACCGTTTAATCAAAGTTATGTTTTAAAATCAAATATTCTACCATAATGTACTAGAAAATTTACTAAATGTTAGTACCTGCAAATTGATAATTATGCAAATAACTAAAATAAAGTTGATCTCATTGGCATTGATATTGGTTGCTAAATAGCTACAGAATCAGTGAAATGCTATCAGAATAGATCTAAACCACCTTTTATAAGGCTAAAGGTGTCATTAAGAAGTCAAAGCCCAAAAGTTCTTTGAGGTGAATGGGGATAGAGGCAAGATGTTCCTCTTTTTAACTCTACCTCACCTTGTAGAAAAATATTTTGAATTAAGCTTTGATTAGACTTTTTTACTTGAATTAAAATTTTAAAATGTGTGAAACAATTTTCACAAAAAGAACTATATCTTAGAATAAACTCTTGTCAAACTACTTATATAAGAAATAAAATTCGCAATCAACACTTTATAGAATAATTATCGATAAATAAATCTTTTCAATTTTTTTTCAAAAAATGAGAACAAAGACATAAAAGAAAATAGGATAACATGATCACAATTATCTGTCATAATCGTATTTAATCATTAATCACTCAATAATATAGAATGCAAAAAATGGACCTGGAAATATACTAGAAAAAAGTTTAGTAAGTAGAATCACCATATGCTGCCTTTTTGATAATAGAAGAAAGATAACAATAAATGAAGAAAATATTGCATAAAATATAGCGATAGAAGTCTAAATTCATGTAATAAAGCCATGATAGTGGAATATCAATGGACATAATTGCATATAACAAAAAAGGTCATTGAAAAAAAACATCATTTTAACAATACACTTGGGATTTCAAAGTTTTTTGTCAGAGGCGATTGCACTATATTATGCACATACCCTTTGATGGAACATCATTGAATTTTTACTCGTTCTCAAGTTTGATGGGTTTGTAACTCTTTGATGTAGGCATTATTATGAAAATAATAAAATAATGTTCCACCTAAGGTGAGATGGCCTATTATTCTTTGTTGTCAGCAAGTCTACGTTAAGTTCTATGCCTAATAGACACCAACACAAAACATATGTGATAGGAATGCACAATAATCATTTGTATTTGTTTCATATTGTTATTGACTATTATCATAATCTTACCTAGCCTATGTTCATGATTTTTTTAAGTTTTATAAAATTTTTCTTAATGGACTATTATCAATTCATATGTTCTTTTCAATTCGGGAGTCATATATTGAATCACAAGATGCACCAAACCTCTTTTTTTTTCATATTTCATTTAAAAGAACCTTTATTGATTCATATGATGAGAACAAGATGGTAAATATAGATCTTTTATTATATCAATGCCATTCGGGGTAGAGGTTATTAGGTAGTCATGTCGGTAAAACTTGTCAAAATAATCATGACATGAATCCTTTACTGAAAAAAATGTGCTAGAAATGCGTGCTAAAAATGTTAAATAAGCAGGGTTCCACATTATATCGGATGTGTGGGCAAAGTTAGTCCATGAAACTAGAATTAGGTTAGGATCTTGGAATATAAGTACTCTTACGGTAAATTAATGAATTAATAGATATTATGGTTCATAAAAGATAAATATTTTATGTGTTGAAACTAAATGGGTTGGGGAGAAATTTGAGATTGATAGTTTAGGTTTTAAACTTTGG
The DNA here is from genome assembly GCA_021442155.1 of Cymbidium sinense. Classification (NCBI taxonomy): domain Eukaryota; kingdom Viridiplantae; phylum Streptophyta; class Magnoliopsida; order Asparagales; family Orchidaceae; genus Cymbidium; species Cymbidium sinense. The sequence goes on from CM038217.1 coordinate 108,091,227, forward strand.
TATTCGAGGTAAAAGTCGTAGAAATGGTGTATGTGATTATAGATAAAAGTTTGAAGGATAATGTTATAAATATTAATAGATGTGGAGATAGAATTATAAACTTTAAAGATTATTGTTGATCTTAAGATTATCAATGTTATAAGTTAATACTCTCAAGTAGGTTTAGAGGTAGCAAAGAAATATTTTGGAATGAATTAGAGATTAATACAAAGATATCTCTTAAGAAAAGTATTTATTGGAGATTTAAATGGGCGTGTTGGTAGAATGGTAGAAGATTTTAAAGATTCATGTGGTATGGATTTAGGTAATGAAGGTAAAGTATATTAGATTTTCTTTAGTTTATTATTTTGTATTTCTTATCTTTATTTAAGAAAAGAGAAAACATATTATTACTTATAAAATGGATCAGTAAAAGATTGATTATTTTTGATAAGAAAAATAGATTGTTTAGATTAGAAAAGATTGTAAGATCATTCCAAGTGAAAATCTAAGTCTGCGGCATCGATTGTTAGTTTTAGATTTTAAGATGAAAGGTTGTAAGAGAAAAAATAAATCAAATTATTATCCTGAATTAGATGAGACACTTAAAGAATCAAATAAAAATATTTTAAGAAGCCTAGAGATTAGAATTTGGGATGTTCGCGGAAGATTGCATTAAAAAATAATAGTGAAATTAAACAAGTTCTTAAAAATGTCTTTGGAGAATCAAGAAAAACTTCTTTTAATAAGAATAGTTGGTGGTGGAGTATCGAGAAAATATAAAAAAATAAGTATTGTTATAAAATTTGGTTTAGATGTAAAACTGAGAATTGGGAAAGATATAAAGTGGCGCGTAAAGATTCTAAGAAAATAATATACGAAAAATTTAAGTGATTTATCTGATAGATTAGATATCAAAGAAGGTGAAAGATGTATCTATAAGTTAACCAGATAGATAAGTAAAAGCATATTAAGTGAGGTGTATTAAGAAAATAATAAAATATTTTTTTTTAGAACATGATATTGAAAATGTGGATGAGGTTGACTTTTATGAAGGATCACGATTGATTTTAGCAACCTTAATAAATAGAATTTCATTTATTCATTAGTATTAGTAAATCGAAGTTAGTGAAACTTTAAAGAAAATGAAATGTGGAAAAAAATAGTAGGACCGATAATATTCCAATAGTGTGAAAATGTTTAGGAGATCAAGAATTCTTGACAAATCTTTTAATGTTATTAAAAAAAATGCGATGAGTGGAGAAAGAGTTTGTTGGTTCTTATATTTAAGAATAAAGGTGATGCACAAGTGTGCAAATTATATAGATTAATTTAATGTGTCATATTAAAATTATGGGAGAGAGTAATTGAGCATGGGTTACGATGTGATCTGAAGTTTCTCAGTTTAGTTTCATAGGTAGATCTACTATGGTTGCTATATATTTGTTAAGGAGTTTGATGGAGAAGCATAGAGAAAGTAAGGAGGATCTACATATGATATTTATTGATTTATAGAAAGCTTATGATAAAATTTCAAGAGATATTTTTGGAGAGTTCTAGAACAGAAAGGAGTTAATATTGGTTATATTCAAGTCATTAAGGATATGTATACTAGAGTTGTTACTTGTGTCCAAACACAAGGATGATTGACAAAATATTTTTCTACTATTTCAATTGGATTACATCAAGGATCACTTTAAGCCCTTATCTTTTTTTTTTATGGATGTTCTTACTAGGCATTTACAAGAAGGTGTACCTTGGTGTATGCTTTTTCTGATTCTTGTTGATAAGACTAGAGGAGTCCAACAAAACTTGAATTATGAAGATCAACTCAGTCTAAAGGTTTTCGTTTAAGTAGTTCTAAAATTGAATATATGGAGTGTAATTTTAGTTGTAGTTCTAGTGATATTTGTGACATTAGGTGAACAAGTCATTAATAAGAGTGGCGTTTAGATATTTAGGCTCTATTGTTCAAAATGATGGTGAAATAGATGGAGATGTTATTAGAATTCAAGTTGGATGGTTGAAGTGGAGGAATGCATCTAACCTATTATATATGATAGAAAAGTTCCACTTAAACTTAAGGAAAATTTTATAAGATGGTGATGACTGCAATGACTTATGGTGCGTTGGCCAATAAAAGAAAAGCATAAAATAAGCTAAGTGTTACGAGATGATGATGCTTAGGTGGATGAGTGGCTTTACTCTCAATAGAATGCAAAATGAGTATATTCGGAAAAAGTCGGAGTAGCTCAGGATTAGAAATAATTAGGATAGAAAATTTTCACTTAAGGAAAATTTTATAAGATTTAAGACCGATGACTTATGGTAGAATGTTGGCCAATGAAGCATAGACTGCTAAGATAGAGAGATGCTTAGGTGGATGAGTAGCTTTACTCTTGAGATAGAATGCAAAATGAGTATATTCAAAAAGTTGGACTATGATAGATAATAGTCAAGATGGTTTGGCCACATGATACGTAATGAAGAGTAGATTTGATTTCATGTTAAGAAAGGTAGAGGTAGACCCATGTATATGATCTTAGTGTACTTGATTTAAATGAGAATTTGACATAATATGACACAATGGAGATGAAATTCATACCCCACCTAGTGGGATTTAGGGTTGTTGTTGTTGTTGTTGTTGTTTCAATTGTAGCTGTTAGATAACAGTGTTGAGTGAGCCATCAACATCTTTGGGTTAATTGAGGAGTAGAGTCTTTAAATTATCGACAAACTCACATCATAAAATCTCATTGTACCAAAATCCTTGAATTTAGATAAAATTTATGGATGGAATGTTAAACAACTTGTTAATAGTATAGATGTGATGGTGGCATTAAAAAATTGAAATAAAAGATAAGATGTATAGTATTGGCTTTGGAAATCTAATTTTATTGTGTAGTTTGGATTATTTTAACAATTATCAGATGGATGGCTCAGATACTTTTGGTGGAATATCAACTTTTTTTTAGTGATATATACTTAGAGATTTGTGATAGATTAGCGCTTCCTCTACAAGTTTTTTATTTTTCATGAAGTTTGTCACAGTGATGGTTTTCTTTATTCCGTAGGTTCATTGATAAGATTTTGAGCTCAGTGGATGTGAGAAAGCAGGATGGTGCCATCTAGTCTGACTTCTTTATTTACATAGGAACAACACATTCTTTTGCCATTGTATAATGTGTAGGATTTATTTTCCTTTCATTGAACTTGTTATGTGTTGTTAGTACATTGATTTCATTAAGTTACATCGTCCATGTCCTTAATATTACTTGCCAAATATGTTTTGACTAAAATTTTAAAGGAAATTTACATACATATTACCCAATTGTTTATTATTTACATATTTAACACCTAAACTACAATATTTACAAACCCAACACCTAAAACTCAATTTTCTCCCCAAAATTATCACTTTGTTACTCTCTTCAGAGTCTCCATTTTCTCTCAGATATTTACTCTCTCTCTCTCTCTCTCTCTACAGCATGCTGTAGATGTGATCACAAAAAGAAACGCAAATAATGTCAACATATTGAGCAAAGATGATTGCCGACTTCAGAAGACATTAATGTGTGAAAGTTTCCATGCCAACAAGGCGGTGGCTTTGTGGTTTGACAAAGCAAACTTCCTTCATGGTTCATAAGACTTACTTTAGGAGGATAGAACTTGCACGTAGGCAGCTCTCATTTACCTATGTGAAATTCAACTTTTTTATTTTAATTTATGACAAGTATCTTTTCTTATAAAGAAAAAAATTGTATTGAAATCCGAATCCAAATAAAGATTATTAATTTGATGGTAAAAAATATTTTGGGTTGGCAAGCAGTCGCATGAGCCTCTTTGAGGAACCGTCAGGGAGAGCTTCTTCATCATCTTCTTTCTCTCGGAGCGAGAGGTGCATGGGAAAGGAACTTTGCACAGGAGCAGTATGGCTGCAACCTGTGAGATTAAGGAAACGGACTACATGGACAGGGAGATAGGGTTAGGAGAAGGTAAAGGGGAGTGATATAGTTGTGGGAATAATAGATTTTGGGTGTTAGAAATGTAAATAGAAGAGTTTAGGTGTTTAGATATATAGATATTGAAGTAATAAGTGCTATGTATGTAAATTCTCCAAATTCAAAATACAAACAACAACAACAAGCCTTTATCCCACTAAGTAGGATCAGCTACATGAATCCTTCGTCTCCATTGTGTCCAAATTCAAAATATAAAAAATAGAAAAAAAAATTTTTTTGATGCCAAACAGACCCTTTGTGTAAGATACATCTGAACCTAACAGGAGGATGCATTTACTTTGTATGCTTCAGCTATATTACTCTTTTCACTGGTCTTTTCCGTATGATGTTTCTTTGTTCTAGATGTAATTTTCCTTTGGGCTTATTTATTAGCTTATTTTTATGCTTTTTATTTATTGCATACATATGTAGATACTTCAGAGCTAAATATTGATAGAATCTATGGTGGAGTACTGGATAAGATTATGGTTGTGATTTTCATTTTACTGCTGTAATAATTGTTTTATACTCCTGTAGTCTATATCGTATACCTTGATGTCTTACTATAATCATAAATTTCAGGTTTAGCTTTGGTGTACCGGTTCTCATGTACCAGAATTCTTTGGATTTTGAGAAAACTTGTAGATTTTGATTCTAAAGATTTCTTAGATTTCCATTTATACTGGGCCCAATTTTTATTGTTACTGTTTGATTTCTGCTCTTTTTTTAGTGCAAATGCATGCCATATTTATGCAACAGTAACACTGTGCATGTTATGAACTGTTGACCTAGATATTTCTTTAATGTGTAGCAATGTTATAACTATAAGGAGATTTGGTTCACAAATGGAACGAAATATAAACATTCAGCTTTCAATGCCTTAAAAAATGTAGTTTCTCTTTTTAGTTCCAGAGCTTTTAAAGTCAGTAACCATTAATAGTTCTTTTGTGTACAATTTCGTAGGTGATACGTTTACTGAGGAACAAAATGAGTTGGTTGAGTCTGCAGCAGAGATGCTGTATGGCCTGATCCATGCTCGCTACATTTTGACTGGTAAAGGAATGGCTGCTATGGTGAGATGTCTATTCCTTGAGCTTTTAGGTTATCCCTGCTACTGGCCGACATGTTATACTTATTCTCCAAAATGAAAAATTTGCAGCTAGAGAAGTACAAGAACTACGATTTTGGAAGATGCCCTAGGGTTTATTGCTGTGGTCAACCCTGCCTTCCGGTTGGTCAATCAGACATCTCTCGGTCCAGTACTGTGAAAATCTTTTGCCCCAAGTGTGAAGATGTCTATTACCCTAGAATCAAGAACCAAGGCAGTATCCTTTCTTCTTTAAAGCTGTGCTTCTACTTTGATTGTTAAAATATTATGAACCTCTTTTTTCAGTTATTTGTAGTAATTGATATCTAAGGTTGTGTTTTGCAATGATTTTTGTTATTCAATTATGGATTTTAAGATGACAACTAAATTTTAGGTGTTTGCTAAAATTTTAGTGAACTGATGTGCGAAATGAGGGTTATGGAAAAGCTAAGCATGCAAACTTTCTAGTAATGTAATTTTATGCAAAACAATGCTGAAATTTTTGAAGATAAAAATTCCCCTAATCTATTTTGATTTTACCACTTAAAATTCTTATATTATGTTTTTATATCGATTATTATGTTAGGTGTTTTTGATGAATGAATTTTATAGAAATTTTTTTCATCAGTTGAAAAAGTAGTTATTATCATTGCATAAATCATTCTGAAATTTTAATTTTATTCATAGATGTATAATTATTGATATTTTTGTGATAAATATGATTGTCATTATTTGTTAACTATTAATCATGTTTATTTTATGTTTTAACCAATTCACATTACTTCATAGCCTTTTTTTTGTTGAACAAGTTCATTTATCAAAATAGTTTACTAAGGAAACTTGATAGCAATTTTACCAAACAGTCATCCACTTGAAAATGCAATAGAACATAATACACAATAGGAAATAACATAACTTTAAACAATGTCATCAAATAGAATCCATGCATGCTAGATGCTAGGAAGGAGATTGTTAATGTGAAGAAGATAACAACAACAAGCTTTATCCCACTACGTGTAGTGGCTACATGAATCATTTTTCTATAATGTGTCCTATTGGGTGTCATATTCTCATTTTATCCTGATAAATTAAGGTCATTATTTATAATTTCTAATCAAATCTTTTTAAGTCTATCTCTACCTTTCTTAATATAGGTCAAATCTAATGCATCTACTTTCTTAACTGAGTCATCGAATGACCGACGATTTATGTGACCTAAATATCTAAGACAACTCTCTCTAATCTTATTTACCACTGGAGCTACTCTAATCTTATCACATATATATTATTTTTGATTTTGTCCCTTAAGTGTAAAGCCATTCATCCACCTGAGCATCCTCATCTTTATAACACTTAATTTTATGCTTCTATTTTACTAGCTAACATTCTGTGTCATAAATCATTGCAAGTCACACCACCTTATAAAATTTTCTTTTGAGTCTAAGCTGTATTTTCCTATCTCAAAATAGGTTCGATGCATTCCTCCACTTAAAGTCTTCAACCATCTAACTTGAATTCTACTAATAACATCCCCATCTATATCACCATCACTTTGAACAATATACTCTAGATATCTAAAATGTTCATTATTTTTAATGACTTGACCATCCTTATCACCATTCTACCACTAGATCATCTACAACTAATATTTCACTTATTATATTCGATTTTAGATCTACTCAAACGAAAGCCTATTATGAATGTCTAGTAAAAACATTCATAACTAAAGCAAAAAAGATATGACTTAAAGCTGATTCTTGATGTAATTCAATTGAAATAAGAAAATAGTTGATGAATACTTCTTGCATTTGAACACAAGTGACAGCTCCAATATGCATATCTATAATGACTTGAATATAAGCAATGTTAACTCTTTTCTTTCCTAGAACTCTTCAAAGTACTTTTCTTGGAACTTTATCATATGTTTTCTCTAAATCAATAAGTATCATATATAGATTCTCCTTACTCTCTCTATACTTTTCTATCAAACCTTTCAACAAATATATAACATCCATAGTAGACCTATTTGGCATAAATCCAAATTGGTTTTGAGAAACTTTTATATCACGTCATAATATATGCTTAATTATTTTTTAACATTATTTTAACATATGACACATTAACTTAATTCCTCTATAATTTGCACACTCTTGTGCATCATTTTTATTTTTAAAAGTAGGAACAAATAAACTCTTTCTCCAATATTATGATATTTTTTTTGTCTTTCAAATAATATTAAAAAAATTAGTAAGGTAAGAAATTTTTTGATCTCTTAAGCATTTTTACACTTTTATTAGAATATCATCAAGTATTATTGATTTTTCACACTTCATTTTCTTTAAAGCTTTTCCAACCTCAATATTACTAATACGATGATAAAAATAAAATTTTTTATTTAAATTTGAGATACTATGGTTGCTAAAGTCGATAGTACTCTCACAATCTTTATTGAAAAGTTTATCAAATATTTCATTTACCTATGTTTAATATTTTTTTTTAAGAAAAGCACTTTATGATCTTCATCCTTAATGTATTTTACATGAACTATTTTTATATTTTTTTGCTTGGCCAACATATACATACATCTTTCGTTCCCTTTAAAATCTAATTTATTATATAAATCACTAAATACTGAATTCTTTGTCACATATCGTTCTTTGGATTCTTATGGGCTACTCTATATCTTTCTGAATTCAACAAGTTTTTATATCCAAATAAATTTTTATAATAAAACTTCTTATTTTTTATCTTTTCTTGCATATTTTGACTCCAACAATTATTTTTATTAATATGTGCTTTTCTTTTTGATTCTCCAAGTTCAGTTTTTGTAACTTGTTTAGTTTTATTTGCTATTTTTTCATATAACAATAACTTCCTCATGAACATTTCAAATCTTAAGATCTTATAGCTTATTTTTAAAAATATTTTTATTAGCATTTTTTAAATACCCCATCTGATTTTAAGGCAATGATGCTTCAATTTATTTTTCATTTTTTAACTCTTCATTTTTAAATCCAAAATCAATAGTCAATGTTAGATGCTTAAATTTTCACCTAGAATGATCTTACAATTTATATAATATAAATGATTTATTTTTTATAAGAAAATAATCAATTTTTATTTAATTAGATTAATTCTTATAAGTGATAATATGCTCATTTTTTTAAATAAAATATTAGTAATTATCAAATCATAAGTTTACAAAATTCAATATGATTTTATCTTCTTCATCAGTCACTTCAAATTTATAGCTATCATGAATGCTTTTAAATTTTCTATCATTCTACCAACATACTTATTTAGATCTCTTACAATAAATATTTTTTTATCAAGAGGTATCATTTGTGTTAATTTTTCTTAGGTCATTCAAATTTTTTTTCAGCATGCATTCAAACCTACTTGAGTGCATAACATTTATAACATTAATAATTTTATCATCAACAACAATTTTTAAAATTATAATTATATCTCTAATTCTATTAGTTTTCATAACATTATTCTTTAGATTTTTATCTATAATTACGCCTACATTATTTCTAGTACGAGTCTTATCAGAGTATCTAAAATCAAAATTCTCAACCTTTTGTCTTCTTCCCAACCTATTTAGTTTCTTGAATATATAGGATATTTATCTTCTTATTAACCATAATATTTATTAATTCCATTAAATTACTTATAAGTGGACTTATATTTTAAGTTCTTATCTTTCTTCTAGTTTCATGGACTTATCTTTTTTTAACACTATACTGGAGATTGCTTGTTGTTGTAAGCGGTCAATGTGATTCAAGCCTGCATTGACACAATGCATTAAAGGATTCATGTCATAATTTTTCAATAAGTTTTACACTATCTGTCGACTACTTAACACAATCTTTCACTATTTTCTTCTGGACTTGGGACCGGGCAATGACAATTTTAGAGGATGTTAATATGAATATTTGGCAAAAAAAATAAATTAATTAAAGAATGATTACATATGAGAATGGTTGGAGTTACTTTCTATTGAAAATTGGATAGTTTAAAAGAGATTTAGGGACCGTTTGGGGCCGCTGTGCGTGCTCGACGCTGTTTATGCCGCGCCGCAGATGCATTTGGTTCCGCACCAAATGGCCGAGCTTCTGGAATCTGAATCGTAGCTGCCGCAAAGTTGCGACTCTATTCTGCCTTTTGCAGTCCATGGTCGAAGCATGCTTTTTTTCTATATTACCTGCATTTTAGCGCTCATTGTTCGTGCCCTCGATACATCCTTCGTCAGGGAAACTCTTGTCTCTGTCGAAACTTGCGACGAGATAGGAAACTGAGGGATTTGATTTGTAACTCTCGTCTCAGCCCTAGCTCGCGATTGCCGATCTCAGGTGATTAGGCGATCCAGAACTCTCATCTACCCCTGACTTCTACGGCTGAGAAGGAGCGGAAGAGGAGGAAGAAGGAGAAGAGGGAGATGACGGGAAAGGCAAAGCTGAAGAAGCACACAACGAAGGAGATGAAGGTGGACGCAACGACGATGAACCGCGGCGAGGGTAAGGCTGGGCTTGCAGACTGGACGGGCAGGAAAAGGGAGGGCATGCTAAGTTGGAGTGTCCACACTGCAAGATAACCACTCCCGACTTGAAGTCGATGCAAATTTAGAGAAGTTTGACGGCTTGAAATCAATTGTTTTCATATAATGACTGCTTTTCTCAGTAATTACTTATTTTCTAATTGATATTGAGATCATTGTGAGTTAAACTTGGTTTTTCAAATGTTTTGGGCATCAAAGCATGTGCATGCTATGGCTTGATTGGAACTTGTGAGGCGTCATAGATGCGATAAAAATGTTGTGTTAGTTTATTCTCTTATTCTCTTTAAGACAAAATTGGAGCTTAATTGCTTCTCTCATATGTATGAAATTATAACAAGGCCATGTATTTGCATGCATTTATTTCAAGCTGAAATGAAGTAGCTTTTGATTGATTATATCAAGGTGAGAATTGTTTTTATGATAATGATATAGGGAGAACAACAAATTTTGATTTAGGTATACATGTATATAGTTATTGGTTCCAGGTATGTTTGTGGGGAACACCTGATCTAATTCTTTGAGACTATCTAAGTAAAATAGAGTAATTATGGTGAAGGTTATGTTGAAAACAAGTAGATGAGTTGACGAATACGAGGGTGACATCAAATATTGATCATGCTAGGAGGGTAGCAATAGAAAAAATAATTTTAAAAAGATTTGATCAACATATGATAGTAGGCTTAATATTTTGATCGCACTAATTGTTGTACTTATAATTTAATATTAGTGTTATTTATTAAATAATATTATTTATTAAGTGATGTATAATCTGTTAATATAATTTAATTGACTTATGACTATATATGAGTATTAGTTATCTATTTTCTTCTTATGTAAAATTATTTAGCTCATATCTTCACGAATATTTTAGTCGTTTTTTTGAAACATAGCACTAGATTACCGAGTTTTTAAACAAAATTATAATTTTAGCAACAACAACTACTAACTTTTTTGCAGTAGTTTTTGTTTAGAAAAGTTTAATTTCTAAAGGGGCCCTTAGGTTGTTTGGCATATACAATATAGGGTAGACAATACACCCCCTATTAGTTAATGAGATAAAATTAACATTAAAGGATTATGAAGATGAAAGGGCAAATCTAAGGTAAAATGAATAGGATTTGTTCAAAATGATTTGGAAAGAATAGGTTTAACATACGTCATAGTACACTAAATGAATGATAAATGAAGATTTAAAAAGTGACCCCAAATAGTTGGAGATGAGACTAATGATAAGGTTTCTTCAGAAGAAAATTTTGAACATACAGTAGGACAGGAATGGAGTTGCACCATTTGTTAGTATAAGAAATTAAATTCTATTATTTTTTTTTCTGTCTGAACTTTATTAAAACAGTCTTCTTTTTCCTCCAGAAATCAAGATACGAGGTCTTGAACCAATAAAACAGGTTGTTTACAAAGATTTTCAATATGTTTTCAAAGCATATTTTCTCTTTTCACATCTTGTATGACAGAGATTTGCAAAAAGATAAAATCTGAATATTCTTTCTTTTTAAATGAAAACTTATCCCAATGTACACCCCAACTAGTGCCATTCTTCTGGTAAAACATGTGTTTTTCGTGGAATCTTATATCCTGTTTGAGATCAATTTTATTTATTATTTTTTTGTTTTTATGCTATTTTTAAAAATACATTTGTTTTGTCTTTTTAAATATTTTTATTTTTTATTTTTAAAAATAATCTTGAAGTATTTTGAGTATTTTTAAAAATAACTATCATCATCAAATATCTTTTATTTTGAATCAAAGTATAAACAAAATAAAATAAAATTATAAAAAAAAATGATCCCAAACTATCCCTTATTCTCATTCTCTCTCTTCATACTCATGAGTATAAATTAATTTTTTTTTATTATTTTTTTTTTTTGCATTCCTGGTTAATGCTATCTGTTGAGAAAATTTCTTGACTATTTGTAGACATTGATGGAGCTTATTTCGGGACAACTTTTCCTCACCTTTTCTTAATGACGTACCCTCACCTGAAGCCTCAGAAGCCCTCCCAGCGATACACTCCCCGAATTTTCGGCTTCAAGGTCCACAAGCCCTGATTTAGGACTGAGGGAAGCAAAGGACAAGTGCTCCATACAACGGGGAAGCCACCTCTTAACCTTTTTTTCCTCAAGTGTTTAGTTATGAGCTGACGAATTCATCTCATCAAGTTATTGTTTATTTTTAATTAGCTGTAGACAAGAAACGTGTGTAAAACTGCTATGGTTTATTATTAATTTGCTCGTCTCAAATTGATAGCTTTGTTTTTTTTTAAAAAAAAAAAACTGTTTTAGCTTTTAAAATCTGCATTGTTATGATTATACATGCACTATTTTTTGTAATATACTAATATTGGTTTTCTACTTTTCTGCATGGCTTTAAAGATTGCCTTGAAATTTTTTTATTCATTGTAGTTATTATGTCATATGATTTGATTGGCTTCGGCTTTCAGTATGATTTTGATTGAACTGTAATCTTAGTTCATCATGGTTTAGCTACTGTTAGTCTGAGTTCTGATCGTACAATGACAGGAGAGCTTGTTTGTTGTCTTGAGTTCAATTGTCCTTCAAAACAAGTACTTGTGCTTGATTCAAATTAATATCTATAGTATTGATAGTGTTGAATATGAATAATAAACATTTTTTTTTTATTGATAAATTTTTTGCGCATGATTTTGATTGCTTGACAAAGATTTTTGATTTATAGTATGTTGGTTTCTTAGCATCCTTAATTTATAATGTGTTCATTTTTTTATATTAGAATAAATGGTTTGTAGTTTTAAAAAGTCATATATATATTTATATAATTCTCATTATTAAAGTCCATCATTGATTGAGGAAATTTTAATGGATTTTATTTTATGATAGTATGCCATAATATTTAATATTAAATAGAAAGCGTGTTGATTTTTCTTTGGGATTAGAAAAGGTTCTCTCCTATATATTTCTTCCTTTAAGAGTGTGGTTTATATGCATTAAACTCTTATTGTTTGAATTGAATGTGATAGATCTGTCTATTTTTTTTTTTTTTTTTTTTTTTGTTATATATCCTTAGTAAATCAGTCTCAATTTTATTAAATATCAACTAAATAAATTTATCAATTTGAGCTATTATCGACCGAGTCATGCTGAAAACTAAGCAGTTTTGCTGTCCTACGTCCAATTATTGTCTTCAATATATATATTTAATATTTAATTTAATCAATTTTATATAGAAAATGAAAGAATACTATAGATTTTAAATCTGCAGGAGATCAGGTGTTTATTGTCATAATGCTTACCTGTGGTTGGTTGGTTGCATGCTTTACTGCCTATTATAACCTGTTTGGATTCTTGAACGTTGGGGCAAAGCTATTTGAAAGAGTGGAAAGTTAACTAATTATATATATATATATTATTTTTAGTGTTTGATTTAAAATAAGGTTAATGAAATAAAATTACTTTAGTTTCTACTACATTTTATTCATAAATCTTAATTGGAATAAATACAAATAATCTGATCGAAATTCATAAAAAGTTTAACTTTTTTTTTTTATAAAATTTTCAATGATTTGATTGTGGCATATGTAAATATATGGATTTGATAGTTTAAAAAAATAGAGAAGGTGGTTAAATTGTAAATATATATGTATTAGGTGGTTGGTTTGTAAATTTTTTTATATTATTCTTTTAACTATTTAAATTAGAAAAAATAAAGACTCAAATAAAATAACCTTTTAAAAACTTTGATTTAATATAGAGCTTTTAAAATTTACGCTAATGGGAAATTCAAATTTATTGAATTTTCTCTCTCTCTCTCTCTCTCTCTCTCTCTATATATATATATATGAATTTTATGTAATTGAGTGAGTTCTTGATACATAATATTTTGATAAGTTCAAATGATTTAAAATTATCAAATTACATGAGAATAAAAAATAATTTCACGTTAAAAACAAAATAAATGTTGTGCTCTTACAAGTGACCATGGCATGTTAATTTAAATTTGTGAATTCATGAATGCTCATCAATTATACATTTGGTTCAACTCTTTTAAGTATATGGAAATCAAACACTAAAGATGAAATTTTAACGAAAAACACGTGTTTACATTTAGTCTCTTCAAACAAAGAAGACCCTATTGCTCATTCCTTATAAAGAATATTTCTCTTTATTATGTGTTATATGTGGAGCTTGATTGTCAATCAATTAGAGATGCACTATTTATAAGAATTATGTAATTAATTTTTAAGTGTGACCCACATTGATTATTATTCAGTTTACTATTTAATAATTAATTATATATTTAAATCTCATTGATCAAGAGAGAGTTTGATCGATCGTTTATGGACTGTTTGATCAAACAAAGTGTATTTTCATAAAGAAATTATCGGTCCTCTTCCTACTCTTTAATGTGTAGGTGCTCTCCATTAAGATGATTACATGAAGAACATTTGAGTGAAGGAAGAGAAATCCTAGTTCCACAAATCAAAAGAACTCATGACAAATCAATATATGCGATTTATTTCTTAATTGAAGTTTTTTGAAAATCATTTTGTTCAAGATCTTGGATTTATGAGTTTATACAATTATGTTGTATATATGAGTAAGTAAGAAATGTTTAAAGAATCGATTCAAATTTCTGACAAGTGGTATCAGAGCCAAGTTTAAGATCTTATGATTTTCCATTAAAAATTAATTCAACTTTTGATCGTTGAAATTTAATTCACATATTTTAGTAGCTCATTCTTGTCGTAATCCTTGATCAAAGCTTTTTAAGTTAAGTACATTCTTTTCACTATTTATTATTTTAATATATTTAACGTAATCATTAAATTTCCTTAGTTTTAGTTTTACTTGTTTAAATTCTAAAGTCATTTTTGTTAATTGTATAAGAGTAAGTGAGCCCATTAAGGCATATAAAGTAAAATGATATCTTAAAATTTGAACACATTAAATTTTATTGCTCACTAAGGATGTTACAACATATATTATGGATTAATATATATCATCATATTTTGTTTATTTAATTTTTAGATATATGTAGAATATATCTTTAATGCTATAAATTTTATTTATTTCAAATTTTCTATATACAAATAAATCTGAAAATTATGTTTTGATTTACACAAAGTATACATATAAATAAATTTGAATGTAATTTTCATTTATGCTGTTGAAAAGAATTAATATAATTATGTTAAGAAAATTGCATAACCATTAAATTTGGATTTGTTTATATATGCCACTATATACATATTAGTGATTTTCTTTATGTATTTCATTCAATTGAAATAATTATTGTTATCATTATTTAATTTGATATTTACAACAAGCATAATTTGTTAATCACCAAAGTGATCGAATTAGAAAGATTTTGTAAATATCAAATTAAATTTATTTAATTACTCATGAGCATGTGATACTAATAATGAAATGACATAATGAAATTTATAAATTTATCATAAGTAATTAAAGTTTAATGATTATAAGTTATTTAAGGATCGCCCAAAAGTTGATTAGTCGATTTATAATCATGAACATAATTGTGGTTAATTAATATGCTTGACTAGATGTGTTTAGCATATCCAAAGATAGCAAACATATTTAATCAAAGTATGTATAATTGCCAATTATCTGAAATTGATATTAAGCATCAATTATGTTTATTATTGTATATTATAGTGTCACCCAAAGGAGAACTTCAATATGCATTTTGTGATTATATGAATGTTATCTGAATCTATTTTTTATGTGTTTGTGTTTATAACTCAAACATTAATATGTGAACATTTAATATTTTGCGGCATACTTATTACTCTTCATTCAAGCTTATTATAAAGTTTAATGAGCTTAATTTTAATGAATGAGTGAACAAATTCAATTCCATTTAGGTATCTTGGATCTTGATTTAGCACTTCTTAATGATAAGCCTTTTATTCTAGTAGCAATGAACAAAAGTCTTTCTATGATGCTTTGGAAAGATCAAATAGACTTAGTTTAATGTTTATGCGAATGACTGTAGTAGAAATCATTAAGCCAACAATTCCCAAAACTGATAATGCAAAGGAATTTATGAAGTATGTGAAAGATTTATCTCAGTCTAAGTCTGCTGATAAGTCACGTGCTAGGACATTAATGGGTATGTTGACCACCATGAAGTTTGATGGTTCACATATCATGCATGAGCACATCACTAAAATGACAAATATTGCAGCAAGATTAAATACCATGGGAATGAATGTGAGTGAAAGTTTTCTTGTATAATTTATTGTTAATTCCTTGCTTCTTGAATATGGTTCATTCCAAATAGACTATAATACTATCAAAGATAAATAAAATGTGGCTTAATTACAAAGTATGCTTATTCAAGAGGAAATAAGGCTTAAGAAACAAAGAATTCACTCAGTTAATCTCATGGGACAACCAAAAATTAAAAAAAAAACTAATTAAGAGGAATGATAAGGGCAATAAAGGATACTTGATGGCTAATGTGTCATCTGCTCAAATACAAAAGAAGGTACATAAGTATAATAGATGTATTTCTATCACAAGCATAGATACTATCAGAAAGATTGTCAGAAACGTAAAACTTGGTTTGAAAAGAAAGGTAAGCCAAGTGCTTTTGTATGTTTCGAATAAAAATTGACAGAAATTTCTTATAATACTTGGTGGATTGATTCTGGTTGTACCACACATATTTCAAATGTGACGTAGAGATTCCTTACGATTCAAATCATAAAGTCAAATGAAAAGTTTATCTTCATGGGTAATCGAGTCAAAGCTCTAGTTGAAGCTATTGGAACGTATCGCTTGAGTTTAGATATTATACATCATTTATATCTTTTCAAACTCTTTATATTCCATCTATTTTATGAAACTTAGTTTCATTATCTAAACTCGATACAGCTGAATATTATTTTAAGTTTGGAAATTGATGTTTCAGTTTATTTAAGCATAATCATTTTATTGACTCTGGTGTTATTTATGATGGTTTATATAAATTAAAGCTTGATAATTTATTTGCTAAAACTTTATTGACCTTGCATCATAATATTGGAATGAAACATGGTTTGATTGATGAAAGATCAGCTTATTTGTGGCATAAACGTTTGGGTCATATATCTAAATAAAGAATCAAAGATTAGTAAAAAATGAAATTCTTCTTGATTTAGATTTTATTGATCTTGATATTTGTGTGGATTGTATTAAAGGTAAATCTACAAAACACACAAGCCATAAGAAGCACACAACTTTTAGAGATTATACACACTGATATTTGTGGACCTTTTGATGTTCCAACTTTTGATAGAGAAAAAATATTTTATCACCTTTATTGATGATTTTTCATGATATGGCTATGTCTATTTGTTGCATAAAAAATCTCAGTCAATAAATACCTTAGAGATATTTACTAATGAGATTGAGAGATAATTAGATAGCAAAGTGAAAATTATATGATCTGATAGAGGTGGTGAATATTATGGAAGACATGATGAATCTGGACAATGTCCTAGTCCATTTGCTAAATTTCTAGAAAAGTATGACATTTGTGCTCAATATACAATGCCAGGAACACCACAATAAAATGGTGTTGCAGAAAGGCGTAATTGTACTTTAATGGATATGATTAGGTGTATGTTAAGTTATTCTACTTTACCCTTATCATTGTGGATGTATGTTTTAAAAACTATTGTATATTTATTAAATAAGATTCCTAGTAAGACAATTTCAAAAACTTTTGAACTGTGGATATGAA
This sequence comes from Cymbidium sinense, assembly GCA_021442155.1. Taxonomy (NCBI): domain Eukaryota; kingdom Viridiplantae; phylum Streptophyta; class Magnoliopsida; order Asparagales; family Orchidaceae; genus Cymbidium; species Cymbidium sinense. The sequence goes on from CM038217.1 coordinate 108,108,595, forward strand.
GGAAGCCTAGTTTAAAACACCTTCATGTTTGGGGTTGCCCAACAAAATTAAGAATTTATAATTCACATGAAAAGAAACTGGATTCAAGAACAATAAAGGGTATATATTTTATTGTCCTAATCATACTATAAAAATTATTGAAACTGAAAATGCTAAGTTCATTAAAAATGATGATATTAGTGGGAGTACAGAACTATGAAATATGAAAATTAAAGAAGCTAAAGTAAAAATTCTTTTATCAATTACTTCTTCTAAAGTTGTTGTTCCTATAATTGTTGAGCAATTTGATAATTTACAAGAACAATAAATGAATGACCATACACCACATAATGAAGTTATCACCAATGAATCTATAATTGATGAATCACAAGAAATAACATTAAGATGTTCTCAAAGAGAAATAAAATCTGCTATTTCGAATGATTATCTTGTTTTTTTATAAGAGTCAGAATTTGACTTAAGAATTGATAATGATCCAGTTTTATTTATACATGTCATTGAAAGTATTAATTCTGAAAAGTAGTTAAATATTATGAAAGAAGAGTTAAAATCGATGAATCACAATAATTTCTGGGATCTCGTTGAATTGCTTAAAGGTTCTAAAAGAGTTGAATGTAAATGGGTCTTTAAGACCAAACATGACTCTAATGGCAATATAGAGTGATATAAAGCGAGACTTGTTGTCAAAGGTTTTACTTAGAAAGATGGTATTGATTATAAAGAGACTTTTTCTCCTATTTTCAAAAAGGAGTAGTTAAGAATTATTATTGCATTAGTAGCTCGTTATATTTGGAACTACATTAGATTGATGTGAAAATTGTCTTTCTAAATGAAAATTTAGAGGAAGAAGTTTATATGAATTAACATGAAGGTTTTTCAATTAAAGAAAAAGAACATATGGTGTGTAAACTTAAGAAATCAATATATGAATTTAAACAAGCTTCTCGATAATGGTATCCTAAGTTCAATGATAATATTACTACCTTTGGATTTAAAGAAAATATTGTTGATAGATGTATATATCTAAAGGTTAGTGGGAGTAAGTTTATATATTAATGATGTCTTGTACTTGCAACTAATGATCTTGGATTAATATATGAGCAAGAAATTTCTCTAAAAAAACTTTGAAATGAAAGATATAGGTGAGACATCTTATGTGATAGAAATTGAAATATTCCGTGATAGATCACAAGAATTATTAGGATTATCTCAGAAAGAATATATCAATAGAGTTTTAGAGAGATTTCAAATGAAAAAGTGTTATGCAAGTATTGTTCCAATTCAGAAAGGAAAAAAAATTCAGTTTTATGCAATGCCCAAAGAATGAATTGAAACATAAGCAAATGGAACAAATTCCTTATGCATCTATTGTTGGAAGTCTGATGTATGCTTAGATTTGTACGAGACCAGATATCAGTTTTGTTGTAGGAATGTTGGTTAAATATTAAAGTAATCTAGAAATTAATCATTAGAAAGTTGCAAAGAAAATTTTGCGATATTTGTAAGGAATGAAAGAACATATGCTCACTTACAGGAGATCTGATCATCTTGAGGTGATTGGATATTCAGATTCAGATTTTGATGGATGTGTGGATATTAGAAAATCCACATTTAGCTATTTGTTCTTACTAGCTGAAGGAGCTATCTTATGGAGAAGTAGGAATCAGTCCGTCATTCTTGCATCCACTATGGAAGCTGAGTTTATGGCATGTTTTGAAGCCACAATTCATAAGTTATGGTTGCGGAATTTTATTTCAAGACTTGGAGTTGTCGACAGTATTTCCAAGCCGTTGAGAATTTATTGTGATAATGCTACAACAGTCTCCTTTTCTAAGAATGACAAGTATTCAAAGGGTGCTAAACGTATGTAATTGAAATATTTTGTCGTTAAAGAAGAAGTTCAGAAACAGAGAGTGTCATTTGAGCACATTAGCACTAATCTTCTGATTGCTGATCCTTTAACTAAAGGATTGCAACCTAAATAATTTAATGAACATATTGAAAAGATAGGCATTATTGAATTTATTGTACTCTTTATGTATTTGACTCTCTGAGCACTTTATTAAACTGCTTCTGACATATTATCGCATCTTGTTTCATTATGTTTGAATGTATATACATGAAAGAATTATGTAAATCTTAACAAGATTTGTCTTTTATAAAGATATTAATGTTGGACCATTATGATTATTTCTCATCATATTAAGTGTAAAATTGATATTGTGATATATGGAAGAAAATATGTCACACTAATGATGTATAATCACCATGATCCCTATTAATTTTTACTTAATAATGAATTATGATTTGACCAAATTAAAAAAATTATTTGACATGTCATATGCATTATGTTTATGTATATAATTATTAAATCTTTAAATTGAATAATATTATATGTGCGAAGTGGGAGAATGTAAAAATTATGTAATTAATTCTTAAGTGTGGCCCACATTAATTATTATTCAATTTACTATTTAATAATTAATTATGTATTTAAATCTCATTGGTCAGGAAAGAGTTTGATCGATCGTTTATGGACCGTTTGATCAAACAAAGTGTCTCTTCATAAAAAAAACTATCGGTCCTCTTCCTACCCTTTAATGTGTAAGTGTCTCTCCATTAAGATGATTACATGAAGATCATTTGGGTGAAGAAAGAGAAACTCAAGTTTCACAAATAAAAAAAACTCATGACAAATCAAGGTATGTGATTTATTTTTTAATTGAAGTTTTGTGAAAATCATTTTATTTAAGATCTTGAGTTTATGAGTTTATACAATTATGTTGTATGTATAAGTAAGAAATGTTTAACGAATACAATACAAATTTCTTACACTGTTGACTCAGCCTTCATTTTCGCTTGTTAAATTCGGTGGTGAGCTTGCTAGGGAGTACATCAATGAGAATTTTTTTTTAAAGTATATAACACCTCGACGCTATGCCACATAGAAGCTTTGGTTTAGAGATAGAGAAGACAATACTTTAGTGTTTCCTCTACATCATTGAAGAACTAAGATTGGGGCACCAAATACTTAAGATAGAGTGCTTAGCGTCGGGACATTATAACTCGTGCATAAAATCCTGGAGGATAGTGACACAAGTGCCTAAGTTCCAAGGTCGCGGCACTGTAGCATCACAAAACGAAAGAGTTTGCATTTAGACAGTTTTCTGCAATTTTTTTAGAATTTCTTGGCATCACTTTTGAGTGTAAGTGGAGAGTGTATGTCCTGGAGCGTAAGAAGTATGGAGAGGCTTAAGATAAGTGCGATATGAACTATTCTTTTTATTTTTTTCATAGTGGATTTTTTTGTGTGGTGTACCTTCGTAGCTTTTTTTTTTGTTATTGGGTTTTTCATGTTAAATGTATTGTCTTTGTGATATTATAATATTGTTACTTATGTTCAATGTTTTCCTTATGATCTGTCAAACTTCTTTTCCGTAGTTTTAAGTGAATCAATCTCTCAAAATCAGTCACAATTTAGTAGATGGCAATATGATTTGGTCAATGTTTAGGATTTATTTTTTTAATGGATAATAAGTATTTTACTAAGCTGAGTTTGAGTTATTTAGGCTCAATTTGCATAAAAAATTATTATTTGGTTAAGTTTGGGTCAACAACAACAAGTATTTATCCGACTATATGGAGGTCGATTACATGAATCCTTTTTCTCCAATGTATCCTATTAAGTGCCAAATTTTCATTTAATTCTAATAAACTAAGATCAATTTTTATACGTCATAACCAAGTTTTTTCCAGATATATCTCTACTTTTCTTAAAATAAGGCACATCTAATACATCTACTCTCCTAATTGGGTGGCCATCGGACGACTCGTGCTTTATATGGCCAAACCATCTAAGGCAATTCTCTCTAATCTAATATCACTCGAGCTACTCCTATCTTATCATATATATATTCATTTCACATTTTATCTCTACTAATAAAGCCACTCATCCACCTGAGCATCCTCATCTCTATAACACCTAACTTAATTTTAGGCTTTTCTTTTATCGACCAACATTCTTATGCCAAAAATCATTGCAGAACTTACCATTATCTAATAAAATTTTCTTTATGACTAAGTGGTACTTTTCTATCACACAATAGACTAGATGCATTCCTCTACTTCAATCATCCAACTTGAATTCTACTAATAACATCCTTATCTATTTCACCATCACTTTGAATAATAGACTCCGGATATCTAAAATGTTCACTCTTTTTAATGACTTGATCACCCAATGTCATAACCCCACTATTAGATCTTCTGCAACTAAAATTATACTCCATATATTCAATTTTAAATCTACTTTAACGATAATCTTTAAACTCTAAGGTTAACCTCCATAATTAAAGTTTCTCATAAACTCTCTCTCTAGCCTTATCAACAAGGAGAATATCATCAACAAAAAGCATACACTAAGGTGCATCCTCCTGTACATGCATAACAAGAACATTCATAACTAAAGCAAAAAGATATGGGCTTAAAGCCGATCCTTGATGTAATCCAACTAAAATAGGAAAATATTTAGTCAATCCTCATTGTTTTGAGCACAAGTAACAGCTCTAGTATGCGCATACTTAATAATTTGAATATAGCCAATATTAACTATTTATTTTTCTAGAACTCTCCAAAGAACTTTTCTTGAAGCTTTATCATATTCTTTCTCCAAATCAATAAATATCATATGCAGATCCTCCTTACTTTTTCTAGACTTCTCCATCAAACCTCTCAAAAAATATATATCATCCATAATAGACCCGCCAGACATGAAATCAAATTGGTTTTGATAAACTTTTGTGTCAGATCATAACCTATGCTCTATTACTTTCTCCCATAACTTTAATGTAAGGCACATTAAATTAATTCCTCTATAATTTGCACACTGTTATACATCTCTCAAATTGATATCATTTCCAACTGAATTAAATAATTTTTTAATTAAGTAAATACATGAATATAAATGTCATATTATGTTTTATAAATATATTGAATTTAATATGTTATATAAATTTAAAATAATTTTGAGTCATAGATTTATAGTTGATTAATATTATATTTGAGTGAGTTGAAAATCAACTTGATTCAATGCACTTTAGCCTAGTGATTGAGAGCTTATTGTCACGGAGCTAAATAAAGGGAGATCAACCATGCTCTCTTAGCCATACACAAGGAGGGAAGCTTCTAGAGAATTATAGAAAGATGGGGAAAAACTTGGAGCACTCTAGAAGGTTCCACCAAAGCTTTGGAGGAGGAATGCTTCAAGAGGACTCTAGAATGGTATAGAATACTCTAGACTCCTTGTATATGCTAGAGTGGCATGGAAAGATCTATAATCATGTATATATCATTGTATTCAAGAATATTCTTTTCTAGATTATTCCTAGGGATAGGGGGAGGGCCATAAATAGGGGACTTCACCCCTCATTTGGAACCATCCAAGGGTTCTCAAGCAACTTGTATTGTAAAAGTTCCTTTGCTTAGTAAAGTATTTTCCTTACTCTAACCTCTCTTCTCCAAAAGAGTTTTCGATTCTTATCTTTGCGTTGCGTTAGTGACTTAGCGTCAAGGGAAAGCTAAGGCCCACGGGTGACTTGGAAAAGTTTCTCTGACAATTGGTATCGAGCAAGGTTGGAGGCATGGCGAAGGCGGCAAGGAACAAGTTGTTGGATGAGACCACGAATGTAGAGTCATCTCAACATGTTCGAGGTGAGGAGCAATCGCATCAAACCATTGGGAAGTCCAAGAAGGTAATCTCGGCTTTGAGGCACGCCGTGCCGGGTAGAGAGGAGGAGGCTATGGGGGATGGAAGCCAGATGGAGGATCTGCGAAAGGGTGAATGACCTCGAGGAGGAGGGCCACCATCCACTCATCGATCGAGACACATGGGGCTGCGAGAATCACTCATCAAATGGAAAATGCAGGAGGATCTAATGGGGGAGCTCCGTGGGATGCAGCGATCTCATGAGGAGGAGAAGACCAGTCTACGTGTAGGCATGGAGGAGATGCGAGGGGACATCGCTTTGTGTAAGAGGGCATTAGCAGCCGGATCCAACAGCCATGCCATTGAAGTCAAGAGGATCGAAGTGCCAAAACCAAAGAGCTTCGGGAGAGTATGCAACGCAAAGGAGGTGGACAACTTCCTATGGGGGCTAGAATAGTACTTTGGGGCCATGGGCATCACTGATGAAGGCTTCAAAGTCCAATTTGCTGCTCTTTATCTTTCAAACACCACGATGCTGTGGTGGAGGAGAAGGCGAGGAGATATGGAAAGAGGTATGTGCACCATATCAACCTTTGATGACTTTAAGAAGGAGCTCAAGAAGCAGTTCTATCCTGAGAATGCGGAGGATGAGGCTAGAGCCAAATTAAGGAGGCTCAAACAAGAAGGGTCGATCCAGGAGTACGTAAAAGACTTCACCAGTTTAGTCTTTGAAATCCCTAACATGTCCGACAAAGACTCTCTCTTCAACTTCATGGACGGACTTCAATCAGGGCTAAGATCGAGCTTAGGAGGCGAGGAGTGCAAGATCTTGCGCCATTGCAGTTAGAGCTTGATCGGTATACTAAAGAGTCCACAAAGCCAAAGGAGAGGAGGAGTGTGCTTATGGCAGCGGTGGGGAGGCGAAGGACAACAGAGGGAGGAGTCTCACCAAGAATCGACTAACCCGGGAAAATACAAGGGAAGATAGGAAGGAAGGAAAGAGTCAACCATGCTTTGTGTGGAGGCCTCATTGGGCAAGAGTGTCCTCAAGAATGCCTTGAACTCCCTCTTAACAAGTCATCAGGCGTGGAGGGGAATGATGTGTTGGCACAAGTGGGATCTTTTGCGACTCTTGAATGGGATTCAGCACCAGAAACCCTGGCTCTTCGTGGAGATGGTAATTGCGAGAAAAACTACCACTGCTATTGTAGACATGGGGGCTTCTCACAATTTCATCTCGTAAAGCAGAACTATGGATGGAGGAGGGGCATCAAGGTAGTCCAGAGGCAATGCAATACCGGCATTGCGAGGGGTTAAGACCAACGTGGGGGCTTGGTCAGGAACGATGAACTTCTCTGTCATCCCTATGGATGACTATAGGGTTATTCTTGGATTGGATTTCCTAGATCAGGCAAAGGAAATCTTGATGCCATTTGCCAACAACATGTGCATCACGGAGGGCAATCAAACATGCACGGTGCTAGTGATAAGAGCCTCCAGGTCAGATGCAAAGATGCTCGCAACCATCCAATTCAAATAGGGGATGGACTTGGCCGTTCTTCATGATATGGATAATGAAGAACAAGGCCAGAAGAAGACATGCTGAAGGAGGCAGCAGTGAAACTGGAAGAGTTCAAGGACATCTCATAGGCAGAGTTGTCAAAAGAACTCTCACCCGGAAGGGAGATAGTCGGGGCCGCACTACACAAGGCAACAGGTGGGTCGGGAAGATGCAGAGATCAAAAAAGGAGACACTAGAAATCCAACTCTATACTAGTAAGTACTCCTTTTGACAAGGAAGCGAGGAAATGGAGGTTGCAGAGAAGGGTGTCAAACCACCTATCTCGTCAAATGGAAAGGGTTGCGGATGGTGAGGCCAACTAAAGATCTGAGATATTTCGTGACAATTGAGATGACAGCGATGAGGCATCGCGGGTTTAGGTGGGGAGAATGTCACGGGTAAATAAGGAAGATCAACCTCTCTTCTTAGCCATACAAAGGAGGGAAGTTTGAGAATTATAGAAAGATGGGGAAAAACTTGGAGCACTCTAGAAGGTTCCACCATATTCCGAAAGCTTTGGAGGAGGAATCTTGCAAGAGTAGAATAGTATGTAATACTCTAGTACCCTTGTATATCTTAGAGTGGCATGGAAAAGATCTAGAAAATGTATATATCATTGTATTAGAATATTCTTTATTATTCAGGGATAGGGGAGGGCTATAAATAGGGGACCTCACCCCTCATTTGGAACCATCCAAGGGTTCTCAAGCAACTTGTATTTTAAAAATTCCTTTGCTTAGTAAAGTATTTTCCTTATTCTAACCTCTCTTCTCCAAAAGAGTTTTCAGTGTTTATCTGCGTTCAAAAGTTAGGGAAAGCGTCGAGGGAAGAGCAAGGCCTGGTGACTTGGGAAAAGTTTCTGACATTATCTTTCAAACCAAGAGACTTCAGTTCAATTGTACATACATTGTGTGTATGAGTTTATCATTAAATTTATTCAATATACAAAAAAAAAAAAAATCAACTCGAAATTGATTTTAAGTTTCTTTAAAATGAGAACCTCCATCTTTCTTTAATGGCAATTTTTTCTAAATCCTTGTCTGAAACCGAAACACTGGTCCCACTCATTCCCATCCTATTGAGCCATTCTACTACTCTTCTCATTCTTCTCACCACCACTCAAGTCTTCTTCATCTCCCATTAAAATTGAGAGAGAGAGGAGAAAGAAATTTCATTCCCTCACTATCAGCACAAGTTATCTCTCAATTAAGATAAGGTTCTCTTAATTCTTCCTCATCTTATCCTTTTTTCGTCTCCTGTCTCTCTCTTCTCCTTCTCTTTTATCGCCTTCCTCAGCAAACTTAATTCCTCACTGAGTGTTCTCTATTCTTCTAAGTTCTCGTCTGGCATCAGCATCAAAAAGATTTTCTCTACACTCGAGGTTCTATTCCACTTCAAACTCCATTAAAGGAGCTCTTCAGGATTTCAGCAGTTGGCTAAAATTTGAATTCGTTCAGGTAAGAAGAAACTCCTTCCATTATTCATTCTCAAAGTTACAATGTCAGTTGACAACTAGAAGAAAAATCAAAGTAAACAAAGTTGAAATGCGCTCGAGTGATTGAAAAGCCTTAAATACCATCATGAAATCTTTCTTAGTTCTCTTCAGAAAAAGTACTTATTTTAAATCCCCATTTGTCTAAAATTTGCTCCTCTAAGTGGCTTTATGTGAAAGCTTGCCTCAGTTTGCTTCTCACAAACACTACTAGCCTATGCAAGCTAAAAGGAAACAAGTTAAGCTTTCGCCTACCTCTTTTATATACTACTCAAGCTTCTCAACTAAATCCCAACAGCATCCCTGATAGTATCTCTCTCTCTCTCTCTCTCTCTCTCTCTCTCTCTCTCTCTCTCTTAGATGAAACTCACTAACATAACAATCAAAGGGCAAAAAAATCCCGAGGCATCTTCACCAAAAAATTTTTCCCATGATCTTCCAAGGCCCTTTTGTTTGCCAAATAATGTCCCTTGCTTTTTTATACATTATCACAAATACTCAAGTTTCTAAATTACATTAAAATATACGTCTGAAATGTAAATTTCACGTTAAATAACATATCATTAATAATATTTTAGATGTGAACCATAGTTAATATTTTTTTCCATGCAATATTAATTTATTCAGAAATTATAAAGATCTTCAGAGTTCAAATGGAACAGAACCAGCAAGCAGGATCGTCATCATCGCAAGGCTACCCGCAACCCCATGACACTTTCCACCAGCTCCTTCAGCAACAGCATCAGCAGCTCCACATGTTCTGGACCTACAAGCGCCAGGAAATGGAGCAAGCCGGCGACTTCAAGAACCACCAGCTCCCCCTCGCCCGCATAAAAAAAATCATGAAGGCCGATGAGGACGTCCGCATGATCTCCGCCGAAGCTCCCATACTGTTCGCCAAGGCCTGCGAGCTCTTCATCCTCGAGCTCACCATCCGCTCCTGGCTCCACGCGGAGGAGAACAAGCGCCGTACCCTGCAGAAGAACGACATCGCCGCCGCCATCACCCGCACCGACATCTTTGACTTCCTCGTTGATATTGTGCCGCGCGAGGAGATTAAGGAGGTTGTGCCGGCGCAGCAGTCGGGAAGTGAGGGAGCGGCGGCGGCCGGGGTGCCGTACTATTATTCGACGATGGGGGCGGCGGGGCGATGTATGTGGGCCAGCCGCCGGGAATGGGGTGGTGGGGAGAGGAGGAGGGCTCGGGGGTTTTTGGCGGCGGCGGCGGCGGTGGCGGAATGGAGGTGGGGCAGGGGTATGTTGGGGCCGGTAATATTCCGCCGCCGCCGCCGCCGCCGCCGCCTGGTTCTTAATAAAGAGGTGTTTTGATGGGCGTGATGAGATCGGGATCGTTTTGATTTGCAGTGAATTAGTTGAATGTTGCAATTGATACATAAATTTGTCATATATATTGTCACTTTATGTGCTATTAAGATATGTCGATTATTTTGCTTAATATTTTTTAAATGATAAGTTTATAAATAAATATTAATTAATTTTAACTCTTTGATCATTTATAAATGGGATTTAAATTAGTCGTCTAAGGGGCTATTTGGTTGCCTGCATTTAGAATGCAATATAAAAGAAAATACAATGTAAAGTGATTTCAGTATAAAAGGATTACTTTATAGTTGTTTGGTTGCTTTTCTAATACACGACTTTCGTTTTTTTTGGTTAATAAAATGTAATGTAAAATAAATTAGGTTTAGACGTCGGTGGGGGGTGCATTACCCGACGATGTAGTGGCCGGTGTGGCAGTAAGCGGCTGGCCAGCCAACAACGGTAGCCGGCCATCGGTGGCTGGCGTGGCTGGCGGCGGGAGGCGGTGAGCGGCTGGTGACGGTGGCAAGCAACGGTGAGGCGCCAAGAGCGGCCGGCCGTGCAGTCCAGCCGCACATCACTTTGTATTTGGAATTTCTTGGATTCCAAATACAAATATCGGTGTATTTCAAATCGCCAAATAAATCTGATGTATTTCTTTCTTTACAAACCAAACATATTAATAGAATACATATAATGTGTGTAATATACTCACTTTACTTGCAAACAAATAGCCTCTAAGTTTAAGAAGCCTCAACGAGGACTGATCTCTGCTGATTATACAAACTAGTCAAATTTTTTTATTTACATTCCATTCATTTATTTACATTTGATTTAAATTAGTCGTATTAGTTTCATTTTTTATATTAGATATTTGTAAATAAAAATTATTTAATTATTAGTATATATATATATATAGTGATGAAATTAGTTCTTTTAATTAGAGAATATAAATTAATATTATCGTTCAAATAAAAATAAAATTTTAAAATAAATATTAAATAATTAATTATTATTATTTTAAGAACGTAAACTCGCTTCATAAATGGGCGATTTTTTTGCTATATATATATATATTATAAAGGAGATGTATTTTTTACCAGAGTTTGCCTACAGTTTGTATATAAATTCAACCAGCTGCTAGTATCAAATTTAAACTACTTTACATGAAATTGTTATACTACTAAACAAATTATACAAAAAAAATTTCATTCATATATTAAGTAAACCCAATTACAAATCTAGAAAATACAAAACTATAGAAATATTCAGTCACAAATACATAGTACAAATACATCTCTATATCTTATCCTCGACGCCTATATCTTGTGTAACTACCACCGGAGTGTAGTGCGTGGGTGGCGCAATAAACGATCCGTGATAGGAGACATCATGGTCTCGATCCTCGATTGCAACTTACTCCATCTCTGCGAATCTCCAAAGATACCCTCTTGTGCATTCTCCATATAGTCGAGACTAAGAGCTCTCCTAAAAACTGGATGACCCTGGATCAACATAAGTAGATGGGCCCGCACCCATGTTTGCCGCTTGTGTAGTTAGAGCTGAATCGTAGCCACGTGATATATGCTCTGTTGTGATGTTCTGGAGCCTGTAGTCGTTGATGTGGGTTCTCAATCTCAAATCATGCATATCTTCTCATACTTATTTATAAGCCCGGAAGTCGAGTCACTGACGTTGAAAATCGAAAAATATTCTCAGTAAGATATGCTCGGCCTATATGAAACAAATTTAAAATGTTACTATGAAAATCTGTAGACACAATAGCTAAGAAAATTTATAGATTATAGTATTATCTTAACATATGCTCGCTCGATAGGTGCTCTGGGGTAGTATATCATCGATGGATCAATAGACGTCTTAAGCAAGTACAACGAAGCTCATGACCTGAACTATAACATGTACTACTCGTGGGCTTATTGTACGTCAACATAAGTGTCATCTACCGTGACAATGTGATCTCTGCGAGCCTCCCAGATAGAAATGTGTTGCTGATGGCACTGAACCCAATCGATATTAGCTTTCTCTTTATCATAAATTTTTTTGAAGCTGGGATCCATCAGAGCGATATCAATGCGTGGTAAATGACCAAACTGAAGAACTCTATCAGGAAGGTGCCACTCCACTCTCTTCCAGCTGATCAGGGGAACACGTGCTAGTCATACAGCCTCGCTAGTAAGGCAAATATCAGACAAACGAGCTCTAATTAGAATACCGTACGGCTCTCAAGTCACCTGCATGTTTTAGTGATTGTTACACAATAGTATGGTAAAATTCAGATAAAATATATTTTAACATTTAAGAGTTGTAAAATATGTTTTAACATTTAAGAGTTATACCTGGCTCAATAGTAGTTCATCAAGCTCATCCCGAAAAGTTCTAATATTACCAAATGACATCTGCCGCACATACCGTTCGTTCCACCTGAGTAAACCAATTTTCATATGCAAATCAGTTACTTGCAACTTAGTATATTAAAATAATTGAAAAATAGTTTAGTTTTCTGAAATGAAACTGATGCTCAGCCCATCGAGATCCTTAGGGTAAGGGACATGTAATGTTGGTCTCCCTATGAAGTCGCTCCCAAGATCAAATCTGAAGCAATTGAAGACATCCAACCATGTTGGCCCTTCTTAATCTGGTAGACTCATGCAGCTCCCTGCATAGGTTTGCCAACACTACGCTCCTACTGAGAATGTGTTGAATGTTTCTAGATCTTCTAACAAAGGAAGGTACTGCAAGTGCACCTCTGATCCTGAAGTATCTGGTAGTAAACTCCCAGAAGGAATAGCATCGCTTCATAAATGTCTCAAGTCCATATCTGCGAGGTCTGTATACGACTCCCTGAAAAATGTCCAGCGTAACCACCTAAGCAACATACAGGTCTGAGCGTGTGTCTGACCCATCCGGAATATAGAATGGATTGCTAGGTCGACCGGGTCATGATATACAATGTTTGCAATGGGATGTCCATCATCGAAGTAGTCGCCAATTCACGCCAGCTTCCCGTCCAGTATGATCGGCCCAATGATCATGGTGATCCATCCATCAAGAGATCATTGTAACGTCTTTTGCAATGTCAGTCATCCACAAAATATAAAGTGTTGGTCTAGGGAGACCAACGCTCTCAACTAGGTGATGGTCAGTCTAATGTATCACCAGCTAACAATAATAAGTGCGCGAGGGGCGGTTATGAACGTGGGCGTAGGGCCACTCCCTAAGCATCAAAAGATGTGAAGCTGCCTCCAAAATAGTACTTTACATTATAAAAAAATTGCTGTTAAGCCAGGTTGATCAATTAAAATATTATAATACAAAAAAAAATGAAAGTAAATTCATATGAATCTGGATGTGCGGCACTATGTCTGCCACGTAGTAAGGCTATGTTGGGATGGACCTCACGAAAGGTCACGGGATGCGTCATCGCCATCTCGGCCTCTCACATGCCGACGTCTGGCTCGACCATCGTAGCTGTGTCAAGAAAAACAAAATGAGATACTGTTAGAAAATGATAATATTAAAATTATAAAAGAAACAAGAAAATTCCTACAGTTTATGTACATGTTATTTTGCTACACTATCATACTAGTCTTTTACTAGTAGGGTTGTGTGGACACGATGTCCAGTAATGACCAACTGATTTGCAAAAATTGCACATACGAGTGTTATGTACCGCGCTTGTCCATTGTGTTATTATATCTACTTGATCGTGGCCTACCTGATCTAACTTTAATAGTTGGTGGCAGCAAATGATAAAGTCCCTGCTCCGCATCGAAGTCTGACCAGTTATTTTGATCATGTAGAACGTGACAGTTCACAGAATATGTACGCCCATATATTGCCATGGTATAATACTTTGACACATAAACCAAATGATTCAATCTCCGATAGACTAAAGCTGTTATGGAATGACCACATGACATGTGATAAATTAGTGTTCGGGAACAACTACATGAAATAAACTACTCCACTATGAAGTCAACTCTAAAGGATCGACAACTCATGTCGAACACTTACACTTCATTGGCATTAATATTGACTGGTTGTGGATAGTGCACGCCTCGCAATCTGGCGAGCCGCGTGTTCTGGAGAGAATGTGAATTCATCGATTCGGTTCCCAGAATCCAATCTTGTCCCTCTTATAAAATAAACCCATAATATTATAGAAAATAACATTGATCACTGCTTGAATTGGTAGTCCTCATATCCGTTTGAGTATCCCATTAAAACATTCTGATGCATTTGTCGTCATAGTACCATAACGCTTACCGTCATCATCAAACAATGACCACTTGCACATATCACGATCTACTAACCACTGGTATGCTTAAGGTTTAATTTTCTTTATGTCTCTCATGTGACGGTTGAATATGTTGATGTCATCCGTGCTGCCAGACAAGTACATTTTCTTACACAAAACTTGACATCTGTAATACCCTTTCTCCGAACTACTTTTTTGAAGTTTTCCCGCAGATGTCTTAAGCAATGATGATGTGCAGCCCATGGGAATACATCTCGGCATTCGTGTACCAAACCCATATGCTTATCTGAGATAATACATAAATCGCTTATTGTTGAAATAATAGGCAACAGTTCTTGTATGCTCATAATGAACTAGAGACATGACTCATTATTCTCGGATTCAACTACAGCGAACAAGCAAAAATAATCCATTGTTGACATTAATACCAATAGCTGTGAGTAACATACCGTAATACTTTCTTAGTATGAATGTTCCGTCCATGCTCAGAATAGGGCGGCAAAATTTTCAACCTGATATTGATGATCCAAATGTCCAAAATACTGCATATATTTGATGATAAAATTCTATAAATAGTTCCTGGCAAAACAGAGCATAATGAATCCATAAATAGGCTAACAGAGCGGTACGAGTCCTCCCGCCAAATATTGCTACGATACTCTTACGTCAGCCTCATGTAAGATACTTTAATATTAAATTTTGATTTCATCATTCCAATGATGTCCCTTGGTTCAAGTCTATCTGAAATCACATAACTGGCATTATGAAATAACTAATGAACTTAGAAGTGCATTGGCGATGTCCAAAATCACTAATAGTTCTGATGCATGTGTGTCGTGCACCTAAAGTTAATATCCTCCAAGCACCTCCCAATCTTTTGCTCCTGTTACATTGCATGCGTCATTGACAAGATCTGCTAGGATTACTATGCTGTGCATATATAATAGTAAAATTCTTTTGATTCGAAGTGATGGTAAGAAATTGAACATTACTAAGTATTGACCAACCAGTTACTACAAACTGAAGCTCTTTCTTATTTGAGAAATACATACATTCATATAGCTCAACTGGAACTTCTATGTCATGAAAAACTTGAACTATGAGATGGACCATCAAACATAATTTTTGCATCCCAATCTTTTGCGATTGGACATATGTGGACATAGTCGTTATTGCAAATCATATCATCGTCATTTGAAGAATTCCAGATTGAATGACTCTGAATAAGCTCGTGACCAACATTGGTGCCACATAAATTGGTATTACCTAGAAAAGAATCCTCCTCAGCATCGTTATCATCAGATGCATTACTTGATTCGATATTCATTGTTTCGTACTCGTCATCAGACAATACTCTAGAAGAACTAGGTTGCTCATGCAGTCGCGCTTGAACAGACAGCTGAGTTATGTGTCAACAAAATCATAATCCTTAAAAAAAAATAAAAGATAATATAAACTAGAAAATGAAGACACTAACACTGCTGTTGAGGTAATTGTTAACCTTACTTCTGAGTCGTTGTAGTAGGTTGTGGTACAACAGTTGTTGGCAAAGTGAAATCATGGGCGTAATCAGATGGAACATTATGCTGCACGAGATCAGTATCAATTTCAGCTGCAGTAGTACATTGTGGCTTGACTTTCATATAAATAACTAATGTCTAATGGGAAGCTTCATCTGATCGCGGACTTCATCATCGAAGCGTAGCTATGTATCCTGCAAACGGTAAACAACATGTAAGCTTCACTATGAAGTTATCAACGTCATAATGCAGAAATCTAAGCACTTTCTGTTTTAAATCTTCTAAGCTTGCATGACGCGAGACTCGCATTTGATGATTTTTGCCACCGACATAATTTGAAATAAACTGATCATCAACGATCAGTTCACCGTCATAGATGAGAATCAAGGAGACGAGCTCCTGACTCATCCTAATATATGCTCAGTAATCAACTTATAGTGTTAAATGAACAAAAATGCAAAATTGATATTTCACTAATCTCAAAAATTATCTACTCAATTTGTAATGCATCCTAAAATATTTTGCAAACTCATCAGTCATTGAATTTATTGCATCATAAAAATTAACTCAATTTCTAACGCAACATAAAAATTAACTCATCACTCATCAAAAGCACCACAAAAACCCTAAAAGAAAAAGAAGAACTTCGACTTTATTTGTTTTGTAGATTCGAAGCACATACACAATCACCAAAAATGGAATACTAGGGAAACCAAATATATCAAAAACAATTCTACAACTCCAAGAAATGGAATATCACTTGCAAAAACTTCCTCCTTTTACACCACCCAAAAAAATTGAATACTAAGGAAACCGAAAATATACCTTGCGGGACGGGTCGTGCGAGCTGGAGCCGAGAGTTCAACGTGGTGGAGCCGGGACCGAAAGCTTTAAGGTGGAGCCGAAATCTGTAGGTGCCGAGGCTGGCGTGGGGATCCGCGGGAATTTGTCGTCATCAGCGGTATGGCCGGTCGGAAAACAAAAATGGAATGAAAGATTAAGCCATTCTACGCCGGCTTTATATTTCTGCGTATTTAATCGCCCGATAATCGGTCAGGCTTTAGCCCAAAAGCCAGTCGGCCCTCGATAGGTGCTGACTTTAACGATAATGTGAGTATATGCGGCGGCATTTCAGTGATGAGTTGACTATTTGCCCATTTATGAAATAATTGTACTTAAACTAAATTTTTTTTATATATTTTTAAAATAATAATTATTAATTATTTAATAATTATTTTAAAAATTTCTTCTTCAGATAAATATAAATTGAATATTTATTATTAAAAATATTAAATACTCTTGTAAAATTAAGCGCGGATATCATAGGCGTACAGTCATAATGTGTGTACTCGTCGGCCGTCGAGTCTAACCATAGGGGGGATAAAAAAATCCAGCTTCACCTGTCGGACCTTTTTTCTCACGCGCAGCGTTGAAGTTCCACTCTCTCCGCTATTCCCGAAGCTGATCGGATCGTCGAATCCCATCATTAAAATCGACGTCGTCTAATCCTCGCCGGCGCCGATCGCCACCGAATTCCCGCCATGATGATGCTTATCGACTGCTCTGGTTGCCGGACGCCGCTTCAGCTCCCGCCGGGCGCTAAATCAATCCGATGCGCCATATGCCGTGCCATCACCAAAATCGCCGATCCCCGCGGCATCCCTCCTCCCCAAAGCAGCCATCCCTCTGCCCCACCGCAACATCGTCCCCCTCCTCCGCCGCAATCCATCGCTCCGCCATCGCCTCACGGCCGGAAGCGGGCGGTGATCGTCGGGATCTCGTATCGGTACTCTCGACACGAACTCAAGGGTTGCATAAACGACGCCAACTGCATGAAGTATCTCCTCGTCAACCGATTCCACTTCCCCGAGTCCTCTATCATCGAGCTCACAGGTGCCCTAATCCCTCGTTTCGAACTTCTTCTCGTTGTTCCCGGGACGGCTTTATGTTAATGATTGCTTCTTTATGGAAGTATTTTTGCAGAAGAACAAACCGATCCGTATAGAATTCCGACCAAACACAACATAAGGATGGCGTTGTATTGGCTCGTACAGGGTTGTCAACCAGGAGACTCCTTGGTATTTCACTATTCAGGACATGGATCACAGCAGAGGAATTATAATGGAGATGAAGCTGATGGATATGATGAAACCATTTGTCCTCTGGACTTTGAGACGCAGGGGATGATTGTTGATGATGAGATAAATGCAACTATTGTTAGGCCACTTCCTCACGGTGTTAGGCTTCATGCCATAATAGATGCTTGTCATAGTGGAACGGTCCTTGATCTTCCATTCCTTTGTAGAATGAACAGGTAAAATGACCATTACCAGGTTTTGCTGTATTCTATGAAGTTTGTTAAACTATAACTAGTTTGTTTTTTTCCCCCTATTTGATTTTATTTTTGTACTGGCCATTAATTTTGGTGCTTGTTAATCATGCGTTGTTAGTAGTCCAAGTGGGCATAATGATATGTTATGTTCCTATACAACTGAACTTTCAAGAAAAGAAAATTTAGCAAGCAAGAAAGTGAAGAGTATGACATCCTTGTTGTCCTTCTGCACAATGATGCTTCAAGGACAGTATTAACCTGTTGAAATGGAATGCGGTTTAACTGCCTAGTCTGGCAGTCCTCGCAAATTTAACCTTTTTATTGAGCTGTTGGTAGGTATTGTTCTTGATTTATTCCATTACTTGCGCATGGATAATTCAACCATTTTCATCCATGTTCTTGGTTCAACACTGCCCTTTTAATCTGCTTAGCCACTACTACATTTCAACTGATGCATGCTTAAATAAGGCCATTCTTGAAAATTGGTAGTGAAGCATTGGGAATAAACGGCATAGATAATAGTTTGTGTGAATTTAGTCATGGACTATGCAATTTGTATGAGGGTATATGTTTTTAAGCTGTTTCACTTTTAAAGCAACTAAGTATTAATCAATCTACGTGATGCAAGGTGTAAGATAGTATTAATCAATCTAGAGCATTAAATTCATACGCTATACCCAGATAATGTGACCTGTCGCCTATTAATGTTACATTGGTTAAATAGGCCTCGTTGAAATAAACATAAACTACAAAGAAAAGCATTACTGGCTAATTTAAAATTGGGAAAGATTATATTCTGTAGTTAAGGTAGATAAATTTGCATTTTAGTGTATTTATTGGAAATCTTAAAAAGACATTATAACAAAAAATGTACTCTAGCTTTTATTTGGTTTGCCATTCACATATCCTTCCTAAATTGTCAGAAACTTCAAATTTTCCTTTATTAGCAGACTTTTACCGTGTTCTCAACACTCAATCACTTTAATTCATTCTGTTATGAGTTTTCTAAATGTTGTTTGCTTCATTGTAGTAAACAGTCATCACTTGATGATTGTTCAAAATGCAATTGCTGTTCTTATAGATGTTGTTTTGATTGATCTAGTACCGGACAATATGTGTGGGAAGACCATCGTCCAAGATCTGGCATCTGGAAAGGTACAAGTGGCGGGGAAGCTATCTCCTTCAGTGGATGTGATGATGATCAAACATCTGCTGATACTTCAGTAAGTTTATGTTAATTCTAATCATGAAGCTTGGTTCATGATATCGTGAGAATCTGGACATAGTAGTTACAACCTGATTTCATGTAGTATGCTTTTTTTTTTGCCTGTTGTTGGTGCTATTTGTCTTATTTCATTGACTTGGGAAAGAACTGGTTCATCACGCCTGCAGTCTTATTTAATGTGGCCTTAAACAATATATGCTCCAATGTCAATAAGAAATGTAGCAAAAATGGTAAAACTCTTTGTCAGATAAAATTTTCCGGATGTTATTGTTATTCTTTTAGTTTGACTTTTTTCATTTACTAATTTGAATATTTTTTATCATCATAACAAGCTAGATTAATGTCTGAATGGATTTGAAAATAAAATGCAAATTCTAGTGAACTGTTGATTGTTTGACTATTTTATCATAAAGTTGCAAGATCATGGAAATGTTGATTGTCTTTTTTATGAATTGTGCAATTTTTCTTCAAACTTTTGGTTGGTTAAAAAATAGAACAAAGTTTTAAAATGAATAAAAAATGAAGAAGAAAGATCTGCCATAAATACCAAAAATTTCGTCCTCCTAAAGGATGATGAGTCAAGAGATATTTAAGGAGAAGAAGGTGACATCAAAAGGCTAATTTACTTTTTGTTTAGGGGGAAGAAATTGAGAGAGATAAGCTAAGTATGTGAGGAGAGGGACACATTGTCACCTCTCACATAAGAGAGAGGGAGCTTTTACTTAATCCACAAGCAAACAAGTGCTAGCTTTAATATATTCTCCGAGTTGGGGAGCATAGGAGTACAAGAGAGGGAGAGAGGGTGATTATAATGTAGACTCCAATCTCCATTGAACACCTTAACAAATTCTTGAATGATGCCTCTTGGTGTGGAGAAGAAAACAATTATGACAACTAACGAAGATATGTGATTAGTTACTACACACATGTAAAGTTGGGATGGCAAGGAAACATGTGCTATTTTCTTGGAAGTTGGGTGTTCGCATATATGGTCGCATGTTAGGTTAGTTGTACATCTAGAGACATGTATTAAGATCTTAAAGGTTGGTGTGACTTTTAAGTAGTTCCATCATTAGGGTGACTTTGTATGGAGATGTTGAGTAGCGGAGGATAAACTTGTTAGAATTGCAAGACATCACATGTTGAGCAAGCCTCAACATCTAAGAGCTGCGATAAATGGCTATGTGATGGGTTATAGACAGTTAAGGTTGACCGACCAATAAGCTCAAGACAGATGGTTTGAAAGCCAGGCAATTAGAGTCGGGCTACAAGTAGGTTGATTGTTAGACATTTAAAGTATGAATTTATTTATGAGTATCAATTTTTTGTAGTTGGCCAACAAATTAGGAAACCAACTAATGAGAAGGGCTGCAAATAAACCAAGTGTTCAACAAGCTGCTCATAGCTCAGCTCGATAAGAGCTTGTCCATGATCATTTGAATAACTATTTGAACAAATTTGAACACTTTCATAAATTCTTAATTGTTAAATAAACAAGCTTGAATAGTTTGTTGTTTGATCTATTTATGATCATAAGCAATATCATTTAAAGTTCATGAATAAGCTAATTAGGAAGCTAAATTAAGACTCAATACATACCTCGATCTATAATTAAGTTGAAACCCATGTAAGCTTACAATTGAGCACTATCATATAAACAATATTACTAAAATGCATATAAAGTTTAAATGATATGACTAAATATGCATAATTAAATTACAAGATAAATTTCATCTTTGAATTTTGCTTTTTATTTTGAATTCCATCATTTGTGAATTTAACTTGTGTAATTAAAGTTGAAATTTGATTTGTGTACTTCATTTATAAGATTTGAATTTCATTTTTTTATTTATTTTGGCATTTAAAACATTAGTTCACATTCCTTACCATTTGGAGATCTTTCACTTTCTACAAAGTCCGAATTATATCTTTTATTTGAGCATTTAGTCTCATATCATTTGAATGTTTTAAAATAGTATTGTTTATAAGTTGTACATCACTAAGTTGAATTACTTAGTTTTTAACCCCTGTTAAGGTGTTTGAAATCTCGATTTAAGAAAAATTAATGAAATTTTTAAAAGATTGGATCATTAAGGTTCAATAAGCTTTAGCTCATTATAGGATGAGATTCAAAACTTATTGAATTAATATTTATTTTTTTAAGCTCAATAAGATTGACTCATTAAGGCACAATAGGCTTGACTCAATAAAAATTATTTATATTTCCAAACGAGGTACTTGTTTAAAGCTTGATCACAAAATGAACAAAATTTTAGTTTGAGCTCAAACAAACATGAATGTAAACTAATCAAACTTGGCCATTATCACATAACTTCGAATCAAGCTTGGCTTAAAATTTAAAGTTTTTTTGTCTACTCAGTAGGATTGACTCATTTAAGGCTCTATAGGATCAACTCATTAAGGCTCAACTCACAGGGACACAATTAGTAAACTCACCCCATATTCAAGACTAGGAGAGTTGATCCGCACGAGAGGGCTACCATTCGGAGGCCACACCTCTTGCTACACTCATTGTATTGTGTTCATACCTAAGCACTCTATATAGTTTTTTTTTTTTTTTTGAGTATATTGTAGCCATTCATATAGCCCTCTAACCTTATAAAGGGTTAGGAGACACATCTATAACTTTTTTTGGTTTTATTTGAAATCATACAAGTTATTTGGATCTTATAGTGTTTTGAAACTCATTATACTTGGGCCACTTAGCCAGTAATATTTTCTTCATTTTTAAGTGATTCATAAACCAATTTGCCCATATTCTCAACTTTCCTATCTCTCTTTCCCCCTTACTTCTCCAGGCAAATCTCAGAAATAAAGTTTGGTGTCAATCCACAGACAGATTGAAATTTAACATACTGGGAAGCTGGTTGGTGAGTGCCAGACAATAAGCAAAGGAGTTAGTTATGTGAGCTGTCTAAGAAGATCAAAGTGGTTGAGAACGGGTAAAGAAGTAGAAGGGTGTTGAGCAAACCATTGCTCTACAAAGAGGCATCGAGACATGGTTAGCAAGCATTGTTCATAACATATGGCCAATGCACTTTAATTTTGGCTAGGTAGGACAAATTTACCCAAAAGTACCTCAGGAAACTGACTATTTTGGGAGCTAACCGTTTACCAGGACATGTTTTTGGCCACAATTGATGTCGAATATGAAACATTATACTCTCTCTCATTTCAAACTCTACAAATAGAAGCTCAAAATGTCAAAAAACATGCACCTTTTTGTCTTCTTAATTTTCTTCATCACTCCCACAGATAGTGACTATGATTGCCTCAGTTGTTTATCTTGATACCTGGCAAGTTTAACCCTGCATGCCAGTTAAGGATGTCTGAAGAGTGAGAAGAGTTTATAGCAAATAGAAATACTTTAAACAAATTAAATTGTGATAGCATGAAACACTTCACTTTTAGTGTACAGTTGTGAACAAAAGTATTTCTTATATAGTCGATGTGACATGCAATTAGAGTAGCCAACAAATTAAACTAGGTTGTTGGATGTGGCACAAGTAGTCTTGTGGAAACATGTGGCATGTCAAAAATATGTGTGCTGGTGAGAGCAGGTATCGATTCAGCTACAAGCAATTGGTAGGAGAAGTGTTGGTTAAGCAAAGTAGGGTTGATAACTAGGTGTTAGGCAGGCAAAGTTGAGCAGACAGGTGCGTGCTGATAAGTGGTGATGACATGTGAGTGCTTGGGATCTGGGGTGGGGACAAATAGTTGGCTGCATTGTGCTTTCCTAAACTTACAGTAATCATTTGCCTGCTAATGCCTAGCTTGAAAAATGCACTTTGATAAATAAATATAGAGTTTGTAAACATCTATGTAGTCACCCGGGCAAGTTGGGGAACTATAAGAATTGACATGAATAAATCATTATGGATGCCACCTAATAAATCAAATCACTTGGATAAGGTTTGGGAATAATTTGGATAAGCTTATTATTGGATTGATGCAATTGATCAAGGAGTTAATCCTAGTAGTTGTGCAATCACCAGGGCACATGATCAATAACAATTGAATGCATAAAATTATTGTGTTACATCTGCTAAACTAGTTGACCAACAAGCTTACCCTTAAAATTATTATTTTATATTATATAGATGCTCCTTTAGCATTTTTCTCGTATATTCTAACTTCTTGTTATCTCATAATTTGTATTTGTTTCAATTCCACAGGCTCTTTCAAAAGTCACTTCAACAGGTGCTATGACATACTGCTTCATCCAAGCCATTGAAAGGGGACATGGATCCACTTATGGAACCATACTGAACTCAATGCGGTCAACCATCCGAAGTACTGGTGATTCATTGGGTGGGGGCCCTCTTACTTCACTCCTTAGCATGTTAGTTACAGGAGGTAGCTTAAGCGGTGGCTTGAGACAGGTAAATTTTTTTTGCACTAATCTTAATCCTACTTCTCCCAACCTCCCTTGTTTTATATATTGTATGGAAAAATAGTCATTTTTTATCCACATAAAATGCATGCGTTAATCCATGCAACTAGAGTTTATATGTATTTGTGTCCATATTAATGATGTGCTAGAATTTGGTGATATAGATGACAAATGATTTGCAAGTACCAGATTAGTATAGTGCTCTATACTTTTTAGATAGCATTCACATAATTTACAACTTGGCAATGCATATTTATGGATAAATATTGCTGTATGACTTGAAATTGTTAATCTTTTATGATGCAATTCAAGTCATGTATCAATGTTGTTTTAATGCAATGCAATCTAGAATATTTTAGGTTATTCTAATATTTTTGAATAAAATTTAGGATTATCTTTATTTTGAATTAAAGGATATTATTTTTGTAGGGCTTATCTTGTTCTGAATCTAAATTAATTTGATTTCAAATATAACATTTTTTAAAAATCAGGCTTTTATTGTTTATAATTGAATAATACAATTATGCATAAAATTTCAAAAAATTCCCCTCCTTTATCTCACAAGTCTTCCCTCTAATCCAATTAAATCATTTCTCTCATATGCATGACTCCTTGGACTCCAATCTCTCTCTCATAGTGGATGATTTTCTCCATAGATTTTTTTTTTCAAGAAACCAGTCTCCTTCCTCTCATCTGCCCCTCTAATTCTTTTCTCTCTCTCTATAGTTTCTCTCAAATCTTATAGTTGAACTTAATATAATAAAGAATACTAGTAATTGAAAAGCAAATTCCAAGAGGAGCATGAAGAAATATCAAGAAGATGATCATCTTGGGCCATCAAATTATTCTTTTACATCATTTGGTATTAGAACCTAATTCCTTTAAAATAAGTACATCTAAACCCTAAGCACCCATGCCTTTCTTTTCCCATTACTCATCCCACACCACTCCTTCCACCAAACTCTTTAATAAGAAAAAAAAATTAAACTATAACCCTAGCCTTAACTTTATGAATTTATTAATTTGTTGCCATGACATCTTTAAAAAAAAACATGCGTATGGTGGATAGATTGTGTCTGAAAGTTGCCATCACAAACATATAAACTCATTGGTAGTGCTGTAAAATTTTACTATCTTAATTTGATATCAACATCATAAATTTACTATATTTCATTAGTCTCGTAAGCATCCAAAAGTCAAAATATATTTATGGATTTGGTTGATAAATATGTTCCTTATATGTCGGTCAGAAATCATATATAGATTATGCTAAGGAATTTGCCTCACTTTAATTATTTGGATCACAATTTGAATAATGAGTCACAATGACATCTATTTGTTTTGCAGGTGTTGACCGCATCGTCGGAAGTCATCACAAGACAAATTTGACTTTGGATACAATAGTGTGCAAATCGAAGCTGAAATATACTAGACATCGCCAAAACTAGTCGAAATGACATCCGATCGACGAACGGACTTTGCCATTGTGTTTAGAAGATCGAAATTGATCGAAATACATCTTTACTGTCGACGATCGTCGAGATTGGCAACGCCAATGCGCGCATTCGAGTTGTGAGGCTGCGACGATGCCCAAATGACATCCATTCATGAAATTGATCGCGTCGTTAAACAACAAAAATCTATCAAATGAGGCTCGTGATCGATTGAGCATATGTGAGCGTCAGTGGTGAGCGATAATGCGTGACCGAAATTGATCGATTTGATGCCGATTTGAACCGACTTTCGTTCGTGAAATTGATCGGGCGTTGCGTTGAACATCGAAATAACCTAATATTAACATATATATTAACTATACGATTATGTCGTGCCGATCCGAATTAATGTTGATTTAATCGCTTAAATGACAAGAGCCATTTATAAATACCCATTACCCAATCAAATCCACACACACTCCAATTCACACGATACTCCGTTTTGGACCGAAACCCTCCATTCGTCGGTTCCTTCCCGTCAGTGTGCTATTCTGTCGTGCCATCTCAGTCAGCCCTCTCTGGCAACGAGCCACTCTCGACCAGCCGCACCTCGTAGCTCTCTCGTCTTCGATCCCCCCATCTCATCTGTCCATCTCACGCAATAGCCCGTCCTCCCTCTCTCTCACTCATTCTTGTCCGTCTGACCGAGCAACAGTCAAACTCCCGTTCTCGGGGACCATACCTGCAGAGCTAGCCACGACCAGATCTGACCTCCTCTCCATTGGCCGACCCTCTCTTGATCTGGTAACTTTCCTCTCGTTCTTTCTCGACTCCGACACGAATTTGTAGAGCCAAATAAATTGACTTTCTCTCGCTCCATCTCATTTGCAAACCGAACTCCTCTTCTCCTTCCCTTGGTTCGAATCCCCTGAAGCCTCCTCCCTTCCTCCTATAGTTCAGAAGCCGTCCAAATAAAACTCTTCTCCAAATCAAAGCTCTCTTCTTTCCATTTCACTGCATAGCTCGTGTCTTCGCTCTACGCTTAGCTCGCCGAAACCACCCTCTCCCTCTCTTTCTCTATGATTTCAAAAAAAATCATAAAGTAAAAAAAAAAAAGTGAAACCAAAAAAAGAGAGATTTTATATTATCTTGTCGATTGCGTCGTCGCCTCATATCGCTCGCAAATGTATAAAAATATGTGTGGATGTGCAAAATATATTGTGTTTGATTTCATGCAGGTGTTTGAAGAGCCTATGCTTGTTTTTTCAGACGGGTAGGTTGAAGGATTTATGGCCATAGTGTTGTAAAACATCACTCATGCGCATCTTTTTAGACAAGTGGGCATACCTAGTTTTGGTAGAAATTCTCCCGGCAAGGGGAGGTGCTACTGAAATTTCATCAAAAATCACTAACAAGGCACAATAAAAGACACTTAAAATCTAAAATTGAAGATGAAATTAATATTAAAACAAATGTGAAATATAAGATTTAAGATAAAGTTGGTTTGAAAGAAT
Source organism: Cymbidium sinense (assembly GCA_021442155.1). Taxonomy (NCBI): domain Eukaryota; kingdom Viridiplantae; phylum Streptophyta; class Magnoliopsida; order Asparagales; family Orchidaceae; genus Cymbidium; species Cymbidium sinense. The sequence goes on from CM038217.1 coordinate 108,135,388, forward strand.
GAAACACTTGAATAAATTGTCCACCAATAATCATAATTGATACACCTCAATGAATATTTGGGCTATTCTCTATAAAGCACTGAAATGCTCAAACGAATTTGAGGTGCAAGGCAGCAAAATCAAGAATTCATACTTGATTTATAGATGACTAAGGGTTTCACAAATGTGATTTTCAATGAATAGCCGGATTTTTATATCACATATTGAATAAACTAAACAAATTTAAGTAACTTTGAAGTAATTTTGCACCTAAATTGAGCTCTTTTAAATTCATGCAAATGCTAGAATATTGTGCATGCATTTGAAGGTAGTCTTGGACTTAAAGTTGTCTATTAGAATGCATACTTGAAAGAGTGCATTTCATATGTTTCTTGAGATAGTTTTGATATTCAGATAACTATATTAAAACATGTACATGCTGCTTAAGATTGGGCAGCACATATTATGAAACTTGCTTAAACTCAATGCCATCATCTTTGAGTGTGCATAATTGACCTAGGAGATCACATTATGCACGCACGGCAAGGTGACTATATGCTAAAGATCATTTACATCAAAATATGTAGATGAAATGAACATTGTACAATCACAAGACAAACACACTTCCTAACTTGGAGCATCCAAATACGTAAAAATATTCTTAAGAGACAAAACCTTACATTATTTAAGCAAACTCCTTCAATTCAAACATCTCAAAATGCATGTATGAAGCTTAATAAAATGAGTAATACATGTATTTCATTGTGAATCCTATATTGGAGGCTTGTGTTCAATGCATATGAACAATCAACTGTTTCAAAATGAAATCATTCATGCGTGCATTATGAGGCAGTCACACTTCTAATTGCTATCTTGGGATTTGTGCAAATAATGAGGTGATTCATACATGCTTATCACATAATGGAATAAATTAAAATATAGTGCCCCGAGAAATGTGCATGTCTAAATGAACTCAAAGTCTATTATGTCTCGTAAAATGTGCAGATTTCATAAATTGCACAAAATTTAATGAAGTTGAAATTGGACCCGCTACAGGCTGTCTGCTTTATGATTCCCATCGAGAAAGAAAAGCCCTGCCTTCAATTGATTCAATAGGACCAGAGTAGTTCAAAAGAAGAGTGGCAAGAGCTTGGGTAAGTATTCAATTCAAAGCAAAATGCCACGCTCATAGGTGGGAGAAATGCGGCCAAGTGAGCTTCTTCTTTTTTTAGAATCAAACTAGTGCCTTTTTCTTCTTACCTAAAGGGTGTGAATTTGGAAGGCCTTGGCTAGTCATCTGATTACGCTTTTATCTATATAGTGAAGTAAATCCCACATACTTAATCCAATCCTCCAGTAGAGATAAGAGTTGACATGATTGATTATAAGTTGAGCGTTCAATTATTAAGAGAGTAATTTTATTTTACATTTGCATACGACCATTAAAGGTCTAAGACTCTAAATAGAGAAATTTTATAATTAAAATCTCCAATGATAGTTGAGTTGATTGAAGATATCAATTGAAGCTTTATTATCTAAGATATTTATATTTGATAATCTCAAATTGAAATTCTCAAGTATAAATCTAAATCGATCCTTTATTATTAAATTCAAATTAAAAGATCACAATAAACTAAATGATTAAGCGGTCATTCTCTGATGATGGTTGTGTTGAATAAAGATTTCAATCGGAGGATATCACCATCAAGTTATATTCATAGTTCAATATTAAATCAAATAAATTCAAATTTCATACAAATATAAAATTATAAAAAAAGCTTAATTTCAATTTAAAAATTTAAAGCAAAATTCAATTCATTACATTGCAATTATTTATTGAATGTGACAAATTAAAAAAATTAAATTCGTAAAAGTCAATGTTAAGTCAAGTATATTTCTATATTAACACTCAATTAATCTCATTCAGAAAGGCGTCTCCGTGTCCTCGTCGCGTGATTTGGTCGGTAGAAGGCGTATGATCGATGCGATCAAAATCCTCTGATCAGGTGGTTTGCACCAAATGACACAATTATATTACGGTCATAATTATAGCCCGTATGCTTCCTAATGGCTCTGTCCTTTGAGTTGTGAACCATATGGTGTATTTGATAGGACAAAAAATCCTCTGTTAGCAAGGTTTTATCTCCTGACAAACTTCTCAGTCTACAAAGTTTTCTTGGACGCAACCCTGGCTACGATGATCCTTCCGGTCAGTTGGGTCATTCTCCTCCAAGTAGGTAGGAACGATAGAGAATGATAAAACACGAGATCTTGATTGAGCGCATCATTCCCCAACTATCATTTAAGTTAAATAATAATGAATTTCATAAACCTAAATTACATAGCTCCACATCTGGCTATATCTACGTGTTTAGCAATCTAACAACTTAATCGGCGGCGTTGGGAGGGTAATTAACTCTAGGTGCTTGCGCCTATAGAAAATATGGAACTAGATCTAAAGTCCTCACAAAATGAGGGTGAAATCTCTGAGTAGTGTCTTATCCACTATTTCATCTGCCTTTTGAAAATTTAATCGACATTTAATTCACACTCTTAATTGAGAGGTCGGTGGCGAATTTTCAGAACCCACAACAAGAACTCATTTATTGTGAACTTGGTTTTATGTTTGTTTGAGCTATATTGAGCTTCATTTTTATCCTCTCACATTAATATTTCATTATTTTATAATTATTTAAAATAAAAAATAATATTTTAATCATATTTTTTATTAATTTAACATTATTCTATTGTTATTAAAAGCAAAATGTAAGACTTAAATTGACTTTTTAGCCACCAAGATTGGAGCTCACTTTTTTTTTAAGGTGAATTTTAGGAATAAGCTCTTAATGACATTTAATTCTATGAAAAAAAAACATCAAATTCAGACATGAAAGTCAGCTCTAATCACATTTGGACACTTACGACGGAAGAATCTGATCGTAAGTGATGATAGGAAAAATATGGCCTATAATGAATGGAAAAATTGTTGCCTGAAAGTAATAGATAAGACAGCTAAGAGATCAAATAATTATCATACATATGACCCATGTTTATACAAATGAGTATAATTCTTATCTTATGATAATTAATACGAGTCATATTACTATGGATCATATTGCAACTGAGATTACCATCATAATCATCATCAATTTCATAGATGTCATAAATCATCTCTAAGGCATATATTATGATTGTCTCATGAAGAATACAAATATCATCATCAATATTGATCTTATCATGGTTATGCATATATCCATTCACATCCAAGACTATTTTATCATTACAATAAATCATATCATAGACCAATTTTGAAATTCCGAAGGTTCTAAAACTTACTGTAACTTTTATAGGTTCGTATAATTATGTATCTGCCATGAGTTAAACAAAATTAATCCTCTTATTGAGTTGGTATATGATCATTATTATAGTGATGTTCCGAATTTGCAAATGAACTTAATGATCATGTCCAATAGTCAATATTCAAGCTTCTTGCAAAGCCTAACCCTAAGGTCATGCTTTAATTTTTTTTTCTAAGCTCAAATTTGAGATTATGCTTATGCTATGACATATTTTGTTGGTATTGTTATTATCGAGTTGAACAAATAAGCTGATTCACAGATTTTGGTATTCTTATGACATTCTTATCCAGACATACAAGTTTCATAGCTATCAAAATTATTGTCTGCTTTATTTCAAATTGAGTTAGTGTTTTCAATACCACTAATGACATGTGACTATGAGACCCTCTTCTATGTTATTGAACTATTGATCAAACAACGACGTATGTTGCATGTCGACGTTCAAATTTAAGTGGCTGTTTGGCATCACTTTTATTTTCTATTTTTTGTTTGATGTTTTTATTTTGTTTTTTTATATTTTATTTCAAAGTAAAATATATATATTTTTTGTAATTGTTGTTTTAAAACATTGAAAATATCTAAAAATTATTTTAGTATCCTTAAAAATAATATAATTTGTTTTGAAAATAAAAGCATTTTAAAACACATTAAACAAATATGTTTTTAAAAATAGCATAAAAATAAAAATAAAAAACACAATATAAAATTGATCCCAAACAGCTCTAATGTTTTTATATTTTGCTTTATATTTTCAAATAAAGGCAGGTAAGGTAGTTAATTATGTTCAACACTTGAAACTTAATAATCATCAAATTTTTGACAGACTCTAAATTCTGAAATGGATGATATTTTATTCAACTTGAACTGACTTCAATGAAAATTGAATATATTTTTATTGAGTCAAATTCGACTCACTCAAACTTGATTGGATACCCCTTTGAGGCTGAGTTCAGTTTGCATGTGCTGATTATACAAAAGCTATTCATAAATCAATTCCAGTATCTCCGCTATGAAGATTAGATATCCAAGAAAGGGTTTTAGGTACCTGGGTGGTGATATTGTACAAGGTCAAGGCATGCATCAAAATTATTTTAAATTATTCTAATTTTTTGAATTATTTAAGCCTGTTTATTTAATTTAATTGTATTTGAAGTTTAGAATTATCTTTATTTTAACTTAGGATTTATAAGACTTAACTAGTTTTGAATTTTAATTCATTTGATTTCAAATATAATCCTACTTTTATACTTAAGGTTCTAATTGATTAATTCAATTATAAATGAAATTTGAAAAATATTATCCCTGCTTTCTTCTCCCTCTCCATTCATTCCTCTCTCTTAACTGGTGGGTTCCCTCTCCCACTAGAAAATCAATTTCATGTCCTTTTTTATGGGCATGGTTCCTGAGACTTCCTTCTCTATCCTATAAAAATCTTTCTTTCTCATTTTTTTTTTTGAAGAAAATGGCCCCCTTCCGTTCCCTACTCTCTTCCTCTCTCTCGCTCTCTCTCTCTCTCACACACACACACACACACATTCTCCCTACACGTAAGCGTTGAACCAAGAGAAGGAAGATTATTGGCAGTTTAAAGACAATTTCAAAAAGAAGTAAGAATAGAAACATCGAGAAGGAAAACCTTCTCAAGATTTCATAATCAAATTCTCCTTTTTCTACACCATTTCTTTCTGGTTAACACATCTGTCTTCCATTATAAAGCAGTAAAAAGACGATAATATTTGATCTTTTATACTAAAGTGTCAAATGTAGAAATTTTTCGGTTCACCTAAATTTGGATGAAGAGAGATTGATGCAGAGATTTCTCTCTCTCTCTCTCTCTCTCTCTCTCTCTCCTTTATTTCTTTTCTAAAACTTCTGCTTTTGCTAGAGCCCTGATACAATTCCCTGCCTACAAGGGATATTTCTTCTTTGGATCATTTTCTGTTGTATTAATCTGATTATAAATTTGGTTTTGTTATTGTTGTTGAATGTCATCTATGAGAAGAATTGTTCCACTTACGTTGCAGTAGCTGAATTTTTGCTCATATTGCGAGATCTCATTGTAAGGATTGTAGTAACTTAATGCTATTGACTATATATAGGATGAAATTGGTCAAAGCTATACCCTTATCAATTTTTTTGAGTTTGAATTTAGGGCCTAAATTAAGTATTTTGTGTTAGAATCAGAGAATTCTTGAACACATCAACTAGAGTTAAGAGTATAGAAAGAAGTGTAGTAGAGAAGAAGATGAAAGAATAAGCTTTGAGAATTTTATTAATGAGAAAATTCCTTAAGCATAATGATTGGTGGCCAGTGTCTAAAACCTTTTATAATGTTTGATTCCCTATTTATTGGTTGCAATCTCATATTTATATTTTTGACATTATATAATAATAAAACAATAATACAATAATATTATGGAATTCTGATGGAAGATTCTTGTTTATCATTTTGAATATTATTTATACTGTTGAACTGACAAATACTGACTTAACAAACTCTGAACTGATGAGTTCCGAGTAGACAAATATTGATTTGACTTGGTTGACTATTCGTTAGTTCACTGACCTTGACCTAAGCTCTTTAAGAATTCTCATTAATATTTAGTTGCTTTTAACCTCGAGGGTATTCAGCTATACATCATACCTTCTTGTTCATAATTGTCACTTTGAGTGAAATTGAGGTTATGATGGACGGTCTTGTTGCAAGCACAATATTGACAATGATTTTGGAGTTTGAGGGGGTTTTGAAAGGCTTTCATTTGTGACTAAAATTTTATGCTGGTTTGGTAGGTAATTGTATACTTATCCAAGAACTTAAAGTTAAATGAGAATGAAAAAAAAAAGAAAGAAAGAAAGCTGTGCTTGGTACTCTCTTCTTGAACTCATGATTTATATGGAAGGATTGTTATCAAGGTTTTTCTTATTACTATGGGAAGAAAGAGTTAGGATGCTAAGAGTTGAAAGTTTTGACCTACAATACATTGACAAACTAGTGGTTTTTTTTTGCTTGAGATTTAGTTTTATATGAAAATATAATAAAAAGAAAGAGTTTGGATGCCAAGAGTTGAAAGTTTTGACCTCAATACATTGGCAAAACTAATGTATGTTTTGTTTTGTTTTGTTTGAGATTTAGTTTTATATGAAAATAATAAAATTATGTGGAAAAAAAAATTGTGTAAGGATATTCTAATATAGTCCTATTAGAATGAGATTCAAAGTCATTGAATTTACTTTGAGATTAGTCTTATACATAAAAAATCTGTATGGAACTCATCTCAAATTAAATCCAATGATTTTTAAGCCCATTCTAATAAAAAACTTTAACAAGATATCTTGATCCATTTTTTTCCATTATATGTATGAGCTTTGGAGAATATTTAAGTGAGCTTTGGAGAATATTTAAGTTGCATAGAAATGCTTAAAATATTTTATGGTTGTAAATGAACCAAGTTAAACTAAGTGGTACTTTGTTTAAGCACATTCAATTATTTTCTTATTTAGTTTGAGCCAAACTAGAACATGGTGTGCATTTTAAAATATTGTTTAAACTTATTTATTAATTTTCTTATGATTTTTAACTATGATTGAAATTTAATCAAGCCTAACTACTTGTATGTTTAATCCTAATAATTTAAATTATAGTATTGTTATTGGACATGATTAGTTTTATATATTTTAATTAAGTTTAGCATAATTCACTAGGTATTATTTAAATTATAGGGGATTTATATATATATCATACAATTATTATGTGTTTACATATCTATTACCTAAATTTTAATATTCTCATAAATAGCACTTAAACTTTTAATATTACATCAAAAATACTACTATCATTAATTTTCTTGAAATGAAATACACTTTTTATAAAGTGTTATATATATATAAATATTAAACTTTAGGTGTTAAATATGTAAATACATAAGAATGTGTGGAATGTATGTAAATTTTCCTTTAGTGAAGTTCAAATACCAATGCGAAAAGTTGTAATCTATATATCTAGCTATTTGTTTGATATTGTCATCATATTTATATTCTAATAATATACATAAATTTTAAAGTGTATTAGATATAAGAAAAGTGGGAAAGCATGGATTAAATTTTTAAATAAATAATTAAGTCATCATGAAATGAGCATTTTATCAAGTTCCTAGCATGCTGTATATTAAACAATAATTGAGCATGTTCATAAACCTCAATAAACAAGGAGATCAATGTTCCTAGTTGTTCATTTATATAATGAGATTTCAATTGTTTTTCAAATTTGCTAAACTATGTATATAAATAAATATTAACTAGCCTCATATCATCAAACTATTCATCAAGTGCACTACAACATCTTTTAAGTTTCCTCTCTGCTTTTGTTAGTCCAATCCTTTTAAATAGTTTCATTTTCCTTCTACTCTGCTTTTCAAGTTTACTTTACAGTGTTCAGTTTGTTTTTCGCCTGCTTAAAAGGGAGATCATGAAATAATTGGCAAAGCTTTGTAATGAAAATTGAATTTTGAATTTGTTTTCGTTGCAGGAACCACAATTAACTTCATATGAAATGATCGATGTTTACATGAAGCCATTCTCTCTTTAACATCAAAGTTTTCCTATCTGTATTATATTCTCTCTTTTACTGATCTCATTCTGCTTCTGCGGTGCAACCCTTCATTCAGTAATTATTTCTTATAGAGTAGAGTAGTGTTTGTCCTATCGTGAAGTTTGCCTCATTTTTTTGTTACAATTTTTGTCCGTATTGACGATCATTCGTCTGTCATTTCCTTTTAATTTACTATATTTGTGTTCAGTGATTTCTTTCTGTTATATTACTGTTGCGCTAAGGTATTTGTGTTCTTATTATGTGAGCTTCAATTCATGAGAAAAGCTATGTACAAAATTTTATTCTAGTTTTCTGAAGGAATTTATTTTAGTTCGTTTATTTGGACATTATCTTAATTCTTTAATTCGATAATTTAAGGCAGGACTTTCCAGCAACCAGCAGCTGATTTGTTGTTTCTATGTAGTTACTTTTTTTTTTTTTTCTATCTGGAAACAATTTTTATTCACTGTTGTGTTGCCTACTTGCCTTTTATTTATATATTCCATCTTGTAAATAGAAAGCATTAGATATGATTTTTATGCAGCTAAGAATTCCTCTATTAAGCCGCTTGAATTAATTCTTTGTTCAATTATTGTTCTGAAATATAGAAATGCAGTTCCTTAACTCGCTGCTATATAATTATATCAAGACAGTTAAGTCCAATTGGAAGAATATATATTCTTCTATTGAGTGTCAGTTTAATGAAGCAAATAAAGCCAATATTGTCAAACTTATACTGTAGGAAAAATTTCTATCCTGTTTGGATTTTCTAGCATTCCAAAACTGAGGCCTCTTTAATTCTAAACCATTCAAGCATCGAGCTTTAGGTGACAATAACAAACATGTAAGGACATATTTGAGCTCATGATACCTTTTTATTACATGTTATTATATAGAGTCATATAAACAAGTTATTTTATCGGCAACCTGAGTAGGCTGGCTGTAAATAAATCAACTTTGAGTTTATTCCAGATTGAGCTTAACTTATAAATCTAATTTGAGCTCTATTCTGACAAGGAGGTGAAGGGAAGTTTAAGTTGTGATGATGGAATTGTGAAGAGAATGATAAGGATAAAAATAAATAATGAAAATTTAGAAACTAAAAGAAGACACAACGAACCAATATTTTTCTAAGTTTTTTTAAGCATTATAATAATCCTTGAAATTATAATATTTATAAATGCATCACACTTCAGAACTTTTAAATGAGATGACTCACTCAGAATCAAGCTGGGTTACTAAACTTTGGCTTATTAAGTTACCTCAAAAGCCATTCATCTAAACCTAAAACCTAGAGCACAAAGCTCTCAAGGCATTACCCTAACAAATATTATTTATTCTATCTATTAATCAATAGCAGAAATGCTTCCTTAGTCATATTGAGCATCAAATGAAATTTTAACCTCAGTTTACTCTATCCTGCCCTTTCAAAAGAAACGCGAGCCTACGTTCTTCAAAGGATATCTCCGTGTCCTGTGGCTCCATCTTAACTGCTGCTGCCTCTTGGGCAAGGCCGGGTGGGTCAACAAGCTTGTTGGTCTTCTGCTTTGGGGTAGGCGCCGCTCTGGGAGATTTCAGAGCTGAGAGAGGTGAACGCATGGGGGTCTTGTTTTCTTCTTCGGTTTTCCTTGTGCTTATACGTGGGACTGTTGACGAAATGCTATGGGCCAGACTTAATGGCGCGAATGGTCGCCGAGGGGTTCCTCCATCAGGAGCATCGGTAGCACTAGATTGGAATTCTGGGTCTCCCATACCTGACAGCAAGGCAGATCTAGGAGAGGTTAATATATCTTTATAATATACTCTTATTTGATGAAATTTTTAAGGAAGATTTAGGTACATATCACACAATTTTTATATTTTTATATATTTAATATTTAAAATTAGATATTTATTTATCTAATATTTTTCTATACTTAAAAAATTATATTAAATTAAGCGATGATATTTTTGATGTGATATTGAAGATTGAGATGTTATATATGTAAAAATTAAAATTTAGATGTTAGATATGTAAATATATAGGAGTTATATTTTATGTGTGTAAATCTCCAAATTTTTAAGTTGTGCCCTAAAAAATATTAATCTCTTTGCTTCATCAAGAAATATTTTTTTGGCTTTGCTACTGTTTGAAGGTATTAAGCAAAGTTTAATTAAGAATTTGCTTGATTCAGTCTCTGGAGTGCTATTTTATATAACATTGTTGATAAAAAAGGGGGGCATTTACAAAGCACACAATTATATATTTATATATTAACACTAAAATTTTTATATTTATTTGAATAGCACTCAATTCTTCATTATCATATTAAACATAGCATCATCATTACTTTTTAAAAATGAATTGTACTTTTTTATGCATAGGAAGAGTGCTGTTTTTGTAAATTTAAAATTTTAGGTGATAGATATGTAAATGTTTAAGAATTGTGTGCTGTGTAAATTTCTCAAAAAATCTAACATTATAAATATAATATTTTTTTATATGCTTTTAAAAATTAATGATAGTATATTTTTTTATATAATATCAAAGATTTAAGTATTATTTATATAATTATTAAAAATTTTAGCATTCGATATATAAATATATAAAAGTTGCGTGCCATGCATGCAAATGCTCCAATAGAAAAACATTTTAGCCAAACCTCCAGCAAGAGCATCTGGCTTCTTTGCCGAGGAAGGAGACTTGAATGAAGGAAGTGAATCGAATTTAGGAGACTGCATTGAGGCTCCACCGACCGACAGCCTTTTATTTAACCCTCCAGGAGAATTTCCAATCAACTTCTTCCCAGACTGGGACTTGGATCCGAACATTGCTTCTTGCTCGGCTACAAGTTGCCCTTGAAGCCTTCTCTGATCCTGAAACGGCCAGTATGTTATTAAGACCATTCAAGAGATGTGCTCATTTGATGCAAGGATAAAGCAGTTATCCTACTCTCAGTCTCTTCCTCTCTTGCTCTTTCTCTTGCCTCAGGATGCTGTACTCCTTCAGCATGTACAAAAGGCTGGACTGTGTAACATTTTAGTCCATAGTTAAAAGGAACAGAAACTTTCTTCAGAAATGTGGAATTACCATAGAATAGTATTGAATGAAGAGTACTCACACCATCATAAATGAATTCAGTCCCTCGCTCACTCTCCCATGACATGACTTTGGTGATCAAAGTCTCTACAATCCCTGCTCGAGATTCCACAGAAAATAATCATTAAAAAAGAATGTTAAGATTTAGAATTTAAGTCTGATTAAAATGCAAGTGAAATTGAATTAAAATCATTGTAGGAATATGGATCTCCCTACAGTAAACCTGGAATTTTGCTGACGACGGCACGGGCTTTCTCAGCGCGCTTGAGCATGAGGTGAGTTCCTTTTCCAGCATTATAACGATTTTCATCCTGTTAAGTCTAGATCAATTAGTAATGTATGTAGTCAGCAGAAGTAAGAAAGAAAGCTTTGATCGAAGTGGAAGAGAGGCACAGAACCCTGTTGTACTCTTCCAGCCAGGACTCTTCCTCGCAAGCAGCGAACCATTTCTCAACCCTTTCAAGAATCTCTTTCCTGCTGAAGGATTCCTCTTTAACAATTGAAATTTGAGCCTCGATCTGTTCCAGTACTAGAGAGGGATCAAGAGATTCTGCCATAGGAGAGTTCGGTGAAATTTCAAACATTTGATGAATAGAGAGCACAATTATTTTTTAAGTTGAAATTTAAACTTGTGTGAGTACCATTCTCAATAGCCATGATTATTGTTTCTGCATAACTATCAGTTTCTGCCACAAGATGTGTCCGTCGGCATAGCTCGTCCAGCTCAATCTTCTTTTTGAAAACCAATTCCTTCATCCTACTCGCTTTCAGCTTTTCGAGTCTTCTGACTTCGGCTTCCACCTGCACAAGAAAGGATATTTTTTTAGGTGTTTCATAAAACCCATGCGTAGTTACAAAATTGAAGTCTCACATGATTGATGAATCCCATTGAAAGTGATTTGGGTTCTGTTATTTCATGCTCTGAAGCAGCTATATTACATGTTAGATTCTGAAACTGCTGCTGCTCTTCAATCGGAGTATCCATCAGATACCACATCTCCAGCATTGCGGTTGCAAGATCTTGAAGCTGACATAGCTATGATTTTAAGCAAGTAATTGAAAAAAAAAAAACCTTAAAAGTTATGAAGGGCCAATTACCATGCGCATTCTTTGTAACTTCACTTCCCGCAGTCTTTGAATAGTGCGAGTAAGCCTCTCAATTGTATCACTGCTGACATTTTTTGATTCATCAGGTCCATCTAGACTAGGATGGATTTCACTCGCTGTCTGCTTGAAATCTATATCCAGCACTGAACATAATGAGTTCAGAGTATTCAAATGGTCGAGCACATTCCTTAAGCGATCATTCTGTGTAACAATGGAGAAAGATATAAGCAGGAACTATAAACTTTTAGACCTGTAGCACTATTATCTGAAACGGTAAATGCTACCTTCTCTTTATGGAGTGTATCTAACTGTTTGTGGAGATCTTCTAGCTTTCTTATGGATAAATCAGATTCATCCACAACTATCTCAAGAACATCTTCAGGACTAAACTCAGTTGAGACACTCAGAATTTGCTCCCTTACTTCAAGGAACTGACTCAATCTTTCGTTCTTTCTTTCTCGCAGATCTTCTAGTTGCTGAGTGATGACCTTAAGCTCCTCTTTCAAGCTTCTGTCATTCTGGCAACAATTTCATCGTAAGAAACACATTTTATTGTTTTACTAGGAGCTGAGGAAATGATCTTGCGGTCAGATTCTTTCTACTTGAAACTTGTAATCAAAGCAATGCTTAGGAATAGACTAGCAACAAAGCAATGATTTTGGTCCTAAAGACCTCCTTTCAGGATAATAAAGAAATTAGCAAAATACTAGTGAAAGCCAAAAAAAAAAAAAAAAAACTAGATTACTCTTTACAAGCTGAGAAGCATAGCAGAGGAAATCAACTCAAGGTCTCATAAAAAATAAAAATAAAAAAACTCATAAGATATTTGCAAGGATTAAACGATTTTTTTTTTTTAAACATAGACCAACCTGTCTAAAAAGAACTGGTCTTTCACCCATTGCAGAACACATAGTTGCAATCTCTGCTTCAGAACCAGCAATAGTTTGTCGTAGATGAGCTCTGTTCCTGTTTGCCTGGTCAACCTTTCTTCTATATATTTCTAGGCACTCTTTCTCTAGTTCGAGTAACATCACATCCTTTTCAATATCTGATTCTCCAATATCATTCCATATAGTCTGCAATATGTTGTAATTAACACATTGAAAAAAACCAAAAAAAAAAAGAAAAAAAGAAGAAGCCTGCAGCAATCGTGGGCTCACCTGAAGTTCATCTAAAAGAGAACTGCAATCTGTATCATTTCGCAGAAGACTGCTTTTAGCTTTCTCCATTGTGGAAGTAACCTACATAATAGACGTATGCAGAGAAAAGGAAATGCATCCATGAAAATACAGGTCATCTGGCCAAACCACATGGGTTAGTTAAAGCTCCCACAAAATTAAGCACAATTCAGAAGTTCCGACTTGTTAAAAAAATAAAATCAAGTCGGCAAGTACAACCAATCTTCTGTCCAAAAATTAGAATTTACTGTTCATGCATCATTTGTTGATGAATTTCTTTGTTAACTATCATAAAAATTATGATTTTTTAAGGGACAGAATGAAATCCATAGATTTTGACCGACAACCTGATGTTATGTAAGCAGACTATTCTTATTTGGATAATAATGTCTTTTAAAACAGTTAATCAAACAGACACTTAACTGCAAGTACAACTACCATAATCTTCTAAACTAGACATGGGCAAAAGGGAGCTTGGCTTAGTTTGAGCTGGTCACAGAAACCTGTCCAAGACTGGCCCAGCCCACAAATTGTTTTGGCTGGCTTGCTAAAGCTGGACATTCGCTTGGTCAGATCCGTCGTAAAAAGGCTTTTTAATATTTTTGCCGGTAAATGGGAGTATTTGCCTGGTTCAATCCGCAGATAAGATTGAATCAGGCCTGCCGAGATGATTTGCCTTCAGGTTAGAAATGTTGGAAGCTTCATTACTTCAGAGAACTTGTCTTTCCTATTCTTCGCATTTAGATTTTTAGTCCGAGTCGTCCCGACTTATTGATCAGAAACGGATTTTACGTAACAGAATCCAAATCCATTAGACATCTATGTTGAAACTTTCATATTCCTTTTTAAATTTAGCTCGTTTTTCAACCGGTAATAAGCATCACAATGAGGTCTATGCAGAAAGTTGAAAAGAAACACCAAGCCACCATTCTATTTCGTCATTTTAAAGTAAGTTGCTGAATCTCTTCGTTCATAGAAGAATACTGAGGCCAAGTAAAACTTGGCCTCGGATGACCACCAACCATGGTTTGCCGAACGAGTTGCACTGTCTAACATTCAATGAGCTGCATACTAATTTTCAATTACGAATAAACAAAATTGTTACACGCTTACTATAGGTGATGAAAAAGTCGCTGTTCTCTGCTATATGCAACTTTGAATCTCTCTTTTTTACTAGGCACGTCTAATAGGAATGAATTGTTGGGTAAGGCTGAAGACGATGATGACGAAGACTTCATGATAATGATGATGGACCTATAATGAGCATCAAAGAATCTTCTCATTCTTCAGAACATCCACAATCCAAGCCAGTCAAAATTTGAATAATCAATGGCTAACATGAAGCGACGAGTGACCTTAAGAACACTAATGCCCTATTTCTATTCTTATACAAAGAGTATCCGCAAGGATCGATTTCCTTCTTAGATCAGCCAACAAACTAACTCTCAATTACATCGCATTCACATTATCCCCTCTCTCCATTTCTCCCACCTCCCCTGAACTTCACCTTACAAATCCCTAATTCCTGGCTCAACAAAGAGTGATCAACAGAACTCAATCAAACTAAATCGGGAATAACGAACCGATGAAATGCACGAATCCGATCTAGAAGCTTTAATTGGAAAATACGCAAAAATAATGCAAATTATCGTAAATGCTGCATTACCGGTGTCGATAGCGCGCCTTTGAGCGGGATGGGAATATAATTAATGATCGTCTTTGACGTTAAACACTTGAAGAGAAAGAAGAAAAATGAGGAGGAAGAGGAGAAGAACGAGGAGAATGGGAGGTGGAGAGAGGAGATCGCATTTGGCCACCCTGAGCCTACTTCAGCGTCGCCGATGGTTTCTATTCCGAGTTAATTTTGAATTCCTGTAACCGCTCGGGCTTAAATAGCTCTCTCTCTCTCTCTCTCTCTCAGCAGCGGGGATGAAGCATTCAATTCTATATAATACTTTTTTTTTTAAAAAATTTAAGAGAAGAAAAAAAAAGGAGGATCATAGATGACCCATTTATCTTGCTTCTATTAGAGAGTATTTATAGTTATTTGATGAAGACTAATTTTGTATGTTAGCTAAGCATGTGGTGAATATATAAGATATATTGCCTTTTAGTTCTATCTAGGATAAACAAAATGCTCTTCGATGGAAGGCCTCTGAAATCGTCATTAGAGCATCATAGCCTTAGCAACTAAGAAGGATTAATGGAGGACTAAGCATAGAGATTATTGTCAATGTGGGTCTTATTTGAACTATTAGATCTCTATTAATATGTTTAAGATCGATGTCAATATCTTAGAGATAAGTGGTATGATGATTTGGAACGATTGATGGAGGACTAAGCATATATGTTATTTTCAATGTAGGTCTTGTTTGAACTATTAGTTCTCTATTAATATGTTTAAGATCAATGTCAATATCTTAGAGATCAATGGCATGGTGATTTGAATTAGATGATTGGATTTATATTGAAATATTAAGATTAGTATTAATAAGATATGCCTAATCAAGTTTAATCAATGGGTCGACAAGAATTTTATTATGTTAATATAATGTCGGAGTTATATGGACTAATGCTTTTCTCAAACCTCATTGCATTTAGGATTATTGGAGCCAAAATTATAATATTCTTAAAGGAGTTATGTTTAAATGTATCAAATATTTAGTTAGCAAATTGAATTGCTAGCTCTATAAAAAAATATCTTGAAATTGTTTAAAGAAATGTGCCTCAAGCATCATTTTTTTACTCATAAAACAATCACAACATACTCTTTGTATAAAATAAGACATGTGAATGGCTATGATACCAAATTTAACCATTATCATCTTTTATCTCCACCTATAGGTAAAATATGTGAAAAGAGATAGCTAATCCAAAAGATCATGGAAAAGAAATAATTAAAAATTTTACATTTGGTGCAAGAAACAAGAGAAATTGATGTGACACAAGGTGTCAATCAAGTGAAGAAATTGACCAACTTAAGAGGACTTGAGATTTTATACATGAAGATCACTTGAAATACTTTTGCATGTGTACTTTGTGTGATGTAAATTGTCAAATGTGATGTGTATCACCATGTTTAAATGTGATGCTTATGCTATGGTTATAATTGTATAACTTTTATGTATTACTACTTGTAAGTGTCTTTTAGCACTTAATAGCTACAACTATAACATCACAATATTGGTCTCAAGATTTTAGCTTAGTAAAGAAGGCGTGTTATGGCTACCTTTATAGTGTCCAGGTCTACGAACTAGCAAGTTTAGTTTTAAACAATTTTGAAGCCAATTAAGGGAGTTAATAGTAACTTGTATAAAAAATGCTTGTTTATATTTAATGAAAGAATTCTATGTTTTGTAAGAAACTTATTGATTGGAGCTTGGTGGTTGGACAAGAAAAAATTTAGTGTTTCACTTTCAACATTACTTGGGTAAGTAGTGTTTTTACTTTGTTTAATTTTGTGTTGTGTTATTCTTGCAATCTTTTGTAGTGTGTTGTTATTGAGATTGTTCTCAACCATAGAAAAAAATCAAAACTTTAATTTTCATATCTAAATTTCATCTTAAGTTCTACTTGTAAGTGACCTCAACTTAGGTTTTTTAAGACCAAGTCTATTTGTGGTTGTATTTGATGGACCTAACTTCCTCAAAATTATCAAAATCTTCGATCGGTAGCCCAATAATCCCCTCAATGTTCATTTTGATTTGGTTATGTTCTTGTTGACCTCACTTTTGGAGTGAGCTCTCAACTTGCTCATCATAGACTTAGGACTCTTGTAAACACTAAGAGCTCCTTAGTCTTAAGACACTTCTAGGAATTAAGTGAATACTTAACCAAAGCCTAGAAACTTAGAAGAGTTGGCCATAAGAATAGGTATGCCTTAGGGATTTAGGAAAACTTGCATACCCTATAACCTTAAACCCAATCCATGCTTCCTTCCGCAAACCAAATCTTAAATCCTATTCAATTTCCAATCAAATTCCAATATCAATTCCAAATCAAATGATTGAAACTCATGATCAAACTCAAACTCCAAAACCATTCCTAAGCCCTTTGATTTTATCTTATGGACTTAGCCTTAATCAAATTGATCAAAGGTTGATAAACAAGGATCAATTTTTTAGCAAGCTTTTTCTTTATGGTAATATCTTCAAAATGATCCAAGGTTGGTAAACACTTCATTCTTCTTTGATAAATCTACCAAGGGCTATAGTCATAGTGATCCTCCTATTATCTAGGTTGATTGTTTCGCTCTTGTATCTTCCAAAAGGGAAAAATATTTCTGAGAGTTGTTTCATGGATCCACAAGAGAGTACTTGGGTTATCCCAATAAAGAAAAAGCGTATCATGCCTGAATCTAATTGGGGTTCGTGGTGGTGGAGGAACCAGATCGGGAAAAAATAGGGATTCTAGTTGTCAGATATCTAAGGAAACCGTAGCTGGAATTGAGATCTCATTCAAAGAGAAAGATAGCAAATATATGGAGTTTATTTTTTTTATCTATGATGATCCGATTTGCAGGACCATGATTGAGAATTTTTGATCGTCTTTCTCCGAGGAAAAGCGAAACATAATCAACTTGAATTGGGACAACTATTCAAAATCTTAGGGAAAGACTTGATTTGTTATCTCATGTCTTTCTAGAGGTACTAATTCGTTAAAGCTTATTTTTTTCTGTTCATTCCTAATTTTGATGTGCTAACCACTCTATGGTTTGGGTCTTTAGCTAAAGCTTACTTTTTACTTTATTACTTTAGAATTTCTTAATTCTAATTTTGAATTATTTAGAATTTTATTTCTATTTAATTTCAATTTAATATTTATCTATTTTATATTTTAATTGAATTTTGAATTATATTGTATATTTTGTATAGTGAGGTTATATTTCTTTTATATTTATTAAGAATTATTATTTTATTATTCTAATTCAAATTATTAATCCTTTTTATTATTTTTCATTTTATTTAATGTTTTTATTTATTTTTCTTTTTTTATATTCATAAGGTGATCAATTCCATTAGAAATAGAAATTTTCAAAACGAAGATTGGGTTACACCATATATATCAAAGAGTATAAAATAATGATGTATTTGGTGAATCAAATACATGGATACGAATTGAACCCTTTTCAAATTTTCATTATTCATTTATAATATTAGTTTATTTGAATATTTTTTGAATTGTAAACTTTTCTTTTTATCAAAGGTTTCATTCATTTATTATATCAGTAGACCTTGTTGTTGATAATTTTTAATTCATAAGTTGTAGGGAGGGACTTATGTCCCACAAACGAAACTAAAACAAGCGTTGGATTTAAAGTGTTTTAAAGATTACAAATTGACTTATTATACTCGACTATGAAACCAAAGATCGATATCTTGGCATTCTAGTAACTCCTCAGAGTTAGGAAGAAAGCAGGGGTTCTTGCGTAGAATCTAGTACATGGACAAGCGTGGGTGATGGACTTACTAGTCTTGATCGTTACAAAGGGCGATGCTACCACATTGAAATTTGTTGGGAGGAAAATCAATATATTGCTTATGTAGCTTATCCTTTAGACCTTTTTGAGAAGGTTATGTTACTAACATGTTTACTTCCATTGTGGGTAATGTATTTGGTTTCAAAGCCCTACAAGCTTTACGTCTGGAAGATTTGTGAATTCCCCCTTCTTATTCCAAAACTTTCCAAGGTTCGCCTCATGGCATCCAAGTTGAAAGAGATAAATTGAACAAGTATGGTCGTCCCCTATTGGGATGTACTATTAAACCAAAATTGGGATTATCCAAAAAACTACTGATGAAGCGGTTTATGAATGTCAGGTGGACTTGATTTTACTAAGGATGATGAAGACATAAATTCACATCCATTTATGCATTGGAGATCGTTTCTTATTTTGTCAAGCTCTTTTAAAGTTCAAGCAGTGAAATTAAAGGACATTACTGAATGCAATGGTACATGTGAAGAAATGATCAAAAGAAATTTACTATAGAATTGGGAGTTCTATCATAATGCATGACTTCTTAGCGGGGTTCCGTAAATACTAGCTTGGCTCATTATTCAGTAATGATGGTCTACTTCTTCACATCCATCGCTGCATGCGCTTATTGATAAACAGAAAAATCATGGTATGCATTTTTATACTAGCTAAAGCATTATTATGTATGTCCGGCGGAGATTATATTCAATGATGGTAAGGGTAAAGGAACGTGAGATGACTTTGGGTTTTGTTGATTTATTATGTGATGATTTTATTGAAAAGATTAAAGTCGTGGTATTTTTCACTCAAGGCTGGTCTCTATGCTAGGTGTTATACGGGTATTCATGTTTGGCATATGCTTGCCCACCAAAATCTTTGGGGATGATTACTTTCTGATTGGAGGAACTTTAGGGCACCCTTGGGAAATGCACCGGTGTAGTAGTTAATCAGTGGCTTTAGAAGCATGTGTACAAGCTCGTAATGAGGATGTGATCTTGCTCGTGAAGGTAATGATATTATTCATGAAGCTAGCAAATGGAGCCCTGAGCTATCCGCTGCTTATGAAATATGGAAAGATATCACATTTAATTTTGACCCAGTGGATAAGCTAGATAAAGAGACAAAATAAGCGTGTATAATTCAGCAATTCCTTTTTGTTCTTCTACTTGATTGCAATGAAACTTGGCCCAATCTCTTCTTCAAAAAAAGAGAAAATTGGGCGAATCAAATAATAATAAACATCTTATACTAATTCTATACTATGAACTATGAGGGTCTTTGTATATTTGTATATATATATATATATATATATATATATATACAATATATAGACCTTATGATATATACAATATATAAGTATATACAAAATCTAAACATAAGAAGATAAGATCGAAGGAAGACTAAACAACTTATCTACTTATCTTTTCTATTATTTATTGTTGGAGCCATAGGATAAATTATGGATCCTTGGGATTGGATTGGTGGATCATTTTATATTCCTTAGTTTGGGGCCATAGATCAAGCGAGAAGGATTCTTTCTACCCTTATCTGTATATTATCTTTTTTAGTTCCCTGTTGTAATAGAGACTCATTTTATTATTTGAGAGATTCTGAGGCGAGAATTCCTTTTACTTTATGGGAAGAAACAACTATGTATCTTTTGATGAGAATTGAAAGTTTGACATGAGAGAAACTTGTCTTTATATATCTTTTATCTTTTTTTTGAGAAAAAGATTCTATTATAATCAATATCATAATGTTGAAATGATTCGCCAAATTCTTCAAAAGGAGGATCCTTTATTTTCAATACTCACTCATTTTTCATTAACAATCTTCATGATTGGATCATATGCTTTATTGGAATTCGATGAGAAAGAAAAAAGAAATAGTAAAATGATTTTTTTCATTGAATGACTATTCATCTATTAGTATTAGGTTTTACTAAAATAGAGAAAGAATCTATGGAAAAATGTTGGTTCAATTTGATGTTGTCTAACAAGAGAAGTTGGTGTAAGTAAATCAATGGATAGTCTTGATGCTCTTGGACATACCAGTGGAAGTGAAGAAACTATTCTAAATGATGTGGAGAAAAAGATCCCTAGTAGGGACAATTATAGTTTAAGTAATATTCATTATCTAAATTATTTATTTGATAGCAGGAATATTTGGAGTTTGATCTTTGATCATACTTTTTTAGCTAGAAATAGTAATGGTGACACTTATTCTGTATATTTTGATATTGAAAATCATATTTTTGATATTGTTGACCTCTACATATGTGTCATAAATTAAGACAAGCCTACAAGTCAAATTCGACTTTTGGTGTGATGCAGTGAAAAAATGCCGAACATATTTAAAATGATCGAAATGATCTTTGATCGATGGATTTCACCGTTGCATTTATTGAATTGAAAATTGATATATATATTACAAAATCTAATATCGGTTCTTTGATCGATGTATCGTTCGTGAGTGAGAAGCATGGCGATATCCAATCTCAATTCATGAAATTGATCATGCCATTAGCTCCAAAATATCAAAAAATAAAATGACTTATCAATTTGGGAAGTCATGCAAATGTCGAATAATCAAAAGCGCACAAATCGAAAGAAATAAGCGTTCAAAATTAACTCAAATGACCTCTGATTGACGAACGGACTTTGCCATTGTGTTCAGAACATCAAAATTGGTCAGGATATAAATATTGTACGACTTGATGAGTAATTGATCCATAGCCGATGAATGCTCGTATATCGAGGTCAAGAGGCACCGACGCAAGTCAAATGATCTCCGTTCATGAAATTGATCATGCTATTGGCTTTGAAACACCAAAATCTATTAAGTGAGACTATTTGCACTTAATTGAGTGCAGCGAAAATCGAGCGATGGCATTTTTATTCAATTTACTTGACGACCAAATGGCCTCGATGGTAAGCGTCGTGGTTGTAACATCGATTATCTTAAATTGATATATATTGACTATGTATATTTACCGACGTGAAATCCATGTTAAAGCCATTTAGTCAATTTAAAATTAATTTTAAAAAAATTCCTAAATTCCCCCTATTTTGCAACTACTCCCTCCCCACTCTCTCATTTTCCCTCTCATTTTCCAAATCCCACATTTCTCTCTCAGAGCTCTCTCTCTCAAAGGAAGAAAAGAAAAGTGCAAGTTAATTTCCTCTCATTTGGTTTCCTGAGTTCCACTGTTCCTCACCAAATCCCACATTTCTCTCTCCCTTTGACCAGAGGTTCAAATTCGATCGAAGCCAAAGCTCCTACGTGTGTGGATTGGTCATCCGAGTGTCTCACTTCAAATTGAGGTCCAGCTTTGATAGCTTCCAGTGAAGCTTTCATCGATCCCACTGTAAGACATTATCTCTGATGAGGTAATTCCTCAAAATCATAGTTTAGGTGAATTTTCTATGGGCCTTTGTGAAGAAAATTTTTATGTGGGTCCATCTTGACCGTTGGATGTCTTTGCCTTCTTCTCCTGATGGTGTGGGATCAATTTGATCTCAATTCGAGCTCTGGTGGGGTCGGATTGAATGGAGAAAGATGGACAATATTCGTCTTTCTCCATTCATGAAGGAGACAGTCATCCATTCCGTGATTAGAGCGGATGATCACGTAGATCATTATTATTAGACTCGACCATCGATCTTAGATCCGGACGGTCCATGGGGAAAGCGCATCCCAATTAATCCAACAACATAAATAACTTATCTCATCATGTGACATTATATGGCACAAGATTAGGGCTTTAATTAGGTTAAGTAATCCATTTTTGAGACTGAAACTCCTAAAATTCATAATTAATCCTAGAAAAATCTAAAAATATAAGTGATGGCTCATTTTGAAGGTATTTGAGAGGAAAATCTAAGAAAATTATTAATTAATTTTTGGATAATTTAAGGTTTTTAAAATTTAATTAGCCTTACTCTCAATTAATTATTCAATTAATTTCAAACTTTTGAGATGTTTGGGGATGACCCCCTCCTTTTTCTTAAAATTTATTGGATAATTAATTAAATTGATTGATTAAGCCTTAATTACTCTCATAACTTAATTGTGATAATTAATAATGAATTTATCTATTAATTAAGTTCATTAGCTTAACAATGGAGAACTTAGGGAAATGGATTGGGACCCCTCTTCCAATCTTTTCCTTAAGCCTTCTTCATTCCCTCTTTAAAATTAATTAATTAATTAATTAAATCAAACCCCAAATTATATCTAAACTTTAATTAACTAATTAAAAAGACTTGATTGAGACTTAGGTTTCCTTCTTTGTCTTTCCCAAAATTCATATTGATTAAGGATTAGATTTAATTAGATAATAAATGAACTTAATTAACTTGATTAAACCTATTTTTTCTAATTAATTCTTAGGTAGCTCTTTAGGTGTTCAATAACCTAAAGAGATATCTAATGAAATTATGGTTAGCTCATATGTGTGTGAAAATCATAAAAATAATTGAGTTTTTTAAGCTTAGTTAATTAATAATTAGGAGCTAATTACATTAGGCTCCTTTCATTTCATAAGAGCATTGCTATTTACTTTTCAATTTATTTGCATATTAGCTCATAATTGTTTAATTAATTATCTTAAGGTGACATAGGTGAGGGTTAATTAATTGACTTAATCCATGCTTAACCTAATCAATTCATAAAATTAACCTAATTATTTTTTATTAAATCAAATTAACTCACACATATGGAGAATGAGGTTAGGATTAGCAAACCTCTTTCACATCTCTCAATTCAAATCAAACTTGAAATAAAAAATGGCTTTAAGAAACTTTGGCTTATTTTAAATAACCTTGTTTAGTGTGGTTGTCCTAGGAATTAGTTGGATTGAATGAAATTACATGCTTGTATTTCTTTATTTCTTTTCAATCATGTTAAAATGTTGTATGCCACTTATAGTCATGCATTCATTTCTTTTAAAAATTAATTAAATAAAATGATTTCCTTTATGTCAAATTTGCATGTATTGACTTAATTAGAAATATGTGTGACTATTATCACTATTAAATCTCACATATATTTTCAAAAACTTATTAATGAATGATAAAATATATTGTGGCATTATTATATATATATATATATATATATATATATATATATATATATATATATATATATATATATATATATATATATATATATATATATATATATATATATATATATATATATATGCATGTGAATATTGTATGAAGTGGAGTCTCTTTCTTACATTCATATGTTGATTTGCATTAAGTTTGAATGTTAATGGGTATATTAGTCTGGATATTTCAGGGATGGCTTAAAGTAGCCCCAAGGAGGTTCCTACCTTACTCTCATAGTGCATAACAATGACGACGTACTTGTTTGATTTCATTCTTATGCATTTTGACATTGGAATTTAGATAGAGCTTTAATTCATTTACAAAAATAAATTAAATAAATCAAACTCTACTTTTGCATGATTTTTTATTCTTATAGTTGTTTATACATGTATTTAAGAATAAGGTATATTAGTGACATAGGGATGCACACCTTTAAGTAGCCCCAAGGAGGTTCCTACCTCACTCTCCTGGTGTAGAACAATGGTGACGTACTTGCTTAAAACTTTCATACATTTGAATGTGTACTTAGCTAATAAATGAAAACCTTCTTTTTATATTAAAAAGATATGCATTCATATTGTCTTCAAATGGTTAGATTGTTTGGTCATATGATTTGGAGTTCTACTCTTATACTTTTGTGTAAGAATTTAGATAGAGCTTTAAACTACTATGATAAAATAATTCAACCAAATGAAACATCAATTCCAAGTACTTTTGCTTACATTCATCATTTAAGTGTGCTAAGGTATAAATTGCATGTATAGTTATGTTTAGGAATTAATCATATGCATGCTATATAAGATAGAAAGAAATGAACAAACATGTGCTATGTGATAGTAATTAATTTCAATTAATCTTAAGATACCTTTCTTATTGAATGAGTTTATTTAAAGTAAACATAAATCTAGGATTAATTAAAATATGTAATAAGTCATCGTATAATCAATTTGCTTTAGATGTGACTTAAGGTAGGGATGAAAGAGAGTGATCCTCTCTTTTCTTTTCTTTATAACACCTAGTTGTTTAGTGTAGGTCAAATGAAACAAAAAAATATTAAATAAAAATTTACAAATCAATTAAACTACTTAAAGTGAAATCACCCTTTATAATTAAATGTCCTTCACACTTAGAAAATGATAACTCTAAAGCCTAGTTAGAACATACCACATAAGCCTAAATATACATACATTAGATTAAGTTATCATTTCTAGCTTTATGTTAGGGCGGTGCATGGTTTGATGTATGTTTATTTTGTGGTGTATTGTTGTAGACAAGATGTTAGGGTGTATGCTTCATAGAATGAATGTTAGGTCATGATTAGCCTAAACATATTTTCTGCAGAAGATTGTGCTTAAGGGGTGCTTAAAATAAATATAAATGCTCACTTTTGTAGGTTGCTTAACCCCTAGGCATAATCTAAATTAGCATAGGTGGACTTGGTTACTCATGTGTAAGGTGCTAAGTCCAAATTATACATATAACTATTTAGGTTGTATGATGTGTTTAGCAAACACTTATTTTGCAGGTGTAGTTAGATTTACTTTTTCTATTTTTGATGTAATTTTGCATTAGGAATCAAGATTAGTGTTATGGGAGATTAGGATCAGCGGTGGCTAGAAGGCTTTGTCTTAGGAGGCCCCGTGATGCCTTTGAAGCAAGAAAATGCAAATGAAGAAATGGAAAAGATGTGAAGATATGAAGAATGAAGAACCCCCATAATATTTATTCAATTATAATTTGTAATTATTCTTTCATATACCAGGTTATATAAGGGTAGAGCTCGGCTACCTATTTCTCTTTTCGGGTTGTACGGCGGTACCTGACCGCACCGGCTTGTTATTCTTTCACGTTGAGTTTATAACTTGTTTGATGATTTGTTTACATTGTGCAATAAAAATGGCATGTGTTTTTTTAGTTTCTTCATGTATGGTGATTTAATATGTGGCCTGAATCCGCTTAGACTCTAAAAAAAAATAAACTTATTACCCCAATCACAACTCATAATCTAATTTTCTAAACAACTCATAATCTCATTTAAATCCTAGGTATTAAATCAAGATAATTAAAAGATTTTATAATTTCTTAGCTGAATATTGTATGCTTAATATCATGCATATCATCTTATTTCATTCTTGCTAAGAGAGAGTTTTCATCCTTACACGATAGGGGAAGACTTGGCCTTTGAGGGTCTCCCTTGTGGTGAAAAATATCTATTTCTCTATGATTTAGCCAATAATCCTATTTCATCATACATTTAGACATATAAAATCCAATAGCCTGTGTCAAAATGAAGAGTCCAAAATCAAATAAATTTGATAAAATTTATATTAGACTAAGTCATTATTCATACAACTCATGCTCTAGTCTCTTAGGGAGTGGGTTAAGGACTTTAGTTTCTTTTTAAATAACAACAACTTAACCATCTTGCAAAACATATGACTTGACTACATGGTGTTGACCTTCATATATGTGTCATAAGTCAAATCGAGCTCACAAGGTGAATTTGACGAGCTTCAACACCCAAATCGGAGCTAAAATGCCCTCATCGGTGTCGAAAATTAGTCAAAGAGACTTCTGATCAAAAAACGGACTCCATCATGTTCAGAACATCAAAATTGATCAAAATAGGCATCTTGCATAATTTGATGGTTGACCGATCAAGAAAGAGGGCCATGCCATGCTACGTACATTATATCGGTGAGCTGACGATTGCTAGCGACCTCGTTAAGCCAAATGGATAGCGTCATTGCATCCAAAACTTCAAAATTATTTAAGATAATTACTTATATTTCCTTAGATTATTAATGAGAAAATTCACTAAAATTTATAATGAATAATTTAAGAAAAAAAAATATATATATATATTATTATATACATATATAATATATAATTTAATTTATTTTGAAATAAATTAAATAAAGATAAGAATGAATTTATGTTAACAAAATATTGATTTATGCGAAGATTTGAAATTCATAATCATTATCATTATATATTAAGATTAATATTAACCTTATTATTAAAGCTGTCACCCAATTTTCTGATAAAATATTCATCTCATAGTAGCACTTCTAAATTTGGAGTTTATAAAACATTTTCTCCATAGTTACTTGCATATCGGTTTGTCAAACCTTCATTTTAGCCATCCCTTTTTCCATCTCCAACCAATAGAAAGCCACCTTGCCTTTTTCCCATGCCTCTTTTCAATGACAGACATCAATGATTCATATGGATTTTAATATATTAAAAAATTAGGGATAGCTCTAGGAGCTCAATTCTCGACATACCAAACTCCATTTTATTGGGCTTCATCTTATAGAGTACCAAGAGAAGTCTCCTATATCGACATTTTCCTATAAGGCGATCTCTTCGCGAGAAAAAATACGTCCAGTCCCGTAGCTTTACGTGAAGACTCCAATCCTGGTCCGACGCGTGTCCAGTTTATTTTTTCACGTTTTAGCGCTTAACAATCTTGTAATTTGACGGACGGCGACCACGCCGTTTATCCTGGCCCGACCCGACCCGACCCACCTCTTTTAAACAGTGGGAGAAGAAAAACGAGATGGGCATCGTTCGACATTCCCATGAATAATTTAGCTTTCCTCTCGCTCTCGATCGGCAAGCGTCCGCGCATTTCGGTTTTAAATCTTACGAATAACTTCCATTGAGATATTATGCGTACATGAGATATTTACACTGTGTTCCCGAACTTTA
Organism: Cymbidium sinense; assembly: GCA_021442155.1. NCBI lineage: Eukaryota > Viridiplantae > Streptophyta > Magnoliopsida > Asparagales > Orchidaceae > Cymbidium > Cymbidium sinense. The sequence continues at coordinate 108,162,982 of CM038217.1, forward strand.
ATGAATTCAGATTTTCTCTGTTCTTCTCACCGTCCAGTATGTGAACATTTTAGAACATTTCAGTTCTTTAAATGAACATGATGTATTTTATTAGTTTTTGGAGATATTTTGCATGTGTACTCTCTGTACTGTCAAGATGGTACATGTCATTATTTTCAAATTTTTGAACTGATTAACTTTATGAAATGTTTAGTATATCACATGGTAGGATGTTTGGTCATATTTCAAGATGAATTCTGTGGCCTAAATAGGGATGATAGTATGTTCAGTCAATGGCATTAAAATTTGTTTGTAGGTTGATTTTTGGTTGTTTGCTTCAATTTTGCATGTGTACTCTTTGTACTCTTAGAAGAGTACAACCCATTTTGTCATTTTTTTTAAAATACTTTTGTCCCTTTGGATATAAAATGCTGATTACATGGCTTATGAAGCAGACTGAAGGCTCATTGCGTGGTTTTTAGGGGTTTTTTTTACATCTATACTATCTGTACTCCAATGAGAGTATAGAGCATTTTGATCATTTTTTTCAGTTTTTTTGGCCTGCTTGGAGGAAATAAGTTTATTGTAATCCATTAGGAACAATTTGGAGGTTGACTGGTTAGTTTTTTAGTATTATTTTGTATCTGTACTCTCTGTACTCTCTTGAGAGTACATACGACTTTGGCCATTTTTTCTAGTTTCTTTGGTCTGTTTGGAGGAAATTTGTTCATTACATTCTAGTGGAAGCAATTTGGTGGCAATTTGGATGGTTTCTAAAAGATTTCTGCATCTGTACTCTTTGTACTCTCTTGAGAGTACATAGCATTTTGGGTAGTTTTTTTCACTTTCTTTGTCCTGTTTAGAAGAAATATGTTCATTACAATCCATGAGGAATAATTTGGAGGCTATTTGGTTGATTTTTTAATATTATTTTGCATCTCTACTCTCTTGAGAGGACAGACAATTTTGGCCATTTTTTCCAGTTTCTTTGTCCTGGTTGTTCAGATTATATTCATTACATTCTAGTGGAAGCAATTTGGTGGCAGTTTGGATGTTTTAGAGATTTTTGCATATGTACTTCTGAGCATTTTGATCATTTTTTCTGTTTCACTTTTGGAGGAAATATGTTTCATCCATTAAGAATAATTTGGAGGTGTTTGGTTAGTTTTTTAGTGTTATTTTACTGTACTCTCTTGAGAATGAGATTTCATTTTTCAAGTTTCTTTGGCCTGTTTGAAAGAAATATGTTAATTACATTACATTGGAAGGAATTTGGAGGGATGTTTGGATGGTTTCTGGGAGATTTTTTTATATGTACTCTCTTGAGAGTATAGAGCATTTTAGTCAATTTTTTCCTGTTTCTTTTGCCTGTTTGGAGGAAATATGTTCAGTACAATCCATTAGGAACAATTTGGAGGCTGATTGGTTGATTTTTTAGTGTTATTTTGTATCTGTACTCTCTGTACTCTACGATTTTGTTCATTTTTTTTCTAGTTTTTTTAGTCTGTTTGGAGAAAATTTGTTCATTTACATTGGAACAATTTGGTGGGATTTGGATGGTTTAGGAATTTACATCGTACTCTATACTCTCACGAGGATAGAGCATTTTTATTTTTTCACTTTCTTTTGTTTGGAGAAATATGTTCATTACAATCCATGAGAAATAATTTGGAAAGTTTGGTTGGTTTTGTAGTATTGTTTTGCATATGTACTCTCTATTTAGATTATTTTCTTTAGGATTTCTGCATCTGTACTCTCTGTACTCTCCTGAGAATGCAGAGAATTTTGGGTAATTTTTTTCACTTTCTTTGGCTTATTTGGAGGAAATATGTTAATTACAATCCATGAGGAACAATTTAGAGGTTATTTGGTTAGAGATTTGCATATACTCTGTTTGGATAGTTGGAGAATTTACTCGTACTCTCTGTACTTTCACGAGAGTCTGAGAGCATTTGGATAATTTTTTCATTTTTTTGGTGTTTGGAGGAAATATGTTCATTACTGATGAGAAATTTGGAGGCTATTTGGTTGGTTTTAGTGTTATTTTGCATCTGTACTCTCTGTTTGGATGATTTGAATTTCTGCATCTAGTATACTCTCAGAGTCTGAGCATTTTTAGTTTTTCACTTTCTTTGATTTGGAAATATATTCATTACAATCCATGAGAAATAATTTGAGGCTGTTTGGTTGGTTTTTTAGTGTTATTTTGCATCTGTACTCTCTATTTGGATTATTTTCTGGGAAATTTTTGCATCTGACTCTCTGTACTCTCCTGAGAGTACAAAGTATTTTGGATAGTTTTTTTCACTTTCTTTGGCATGTTTGGAGGAAATATGTTCATTAATCCATGAGGTAGAACATTTGGAAATTTGTTTGGTTGGTTTTAGTGTTATTTTGCATGTACTCTCTTGGATTATTTTGAATTTCTACATCGTGCTCTCTGTACTCTCTTGAGTATAAGCATTTTGGATAGTTTTTCACTTTCTTTGATGTTTGGAGGAAATATGTTCATTATAATCCGGAGGAACAATTTGGAGGTGTTTGGTTATTTTTTTTTAGTGTTGTTTTGCATGTCTTCGTTCTCTCTTGAGTCTGGACATTTTAACCATTTTTCTCATTTTCTTTCTGTTGGAGAAAATTTGTTTATTACATTACATTGGAAGCAATTTAGGGGATGTTTGGATAGTTTCACATTTGCATGTACTCATTAGCGAGTTTTCATTTTGAAGTTTACCATATGCGGGAAAAGGATAACGAGATGTAGGCTACTTGTTAGAAACGGTGTTCGATAAAATTGACGATTCTTGATGAAGTCATTGACATTTTAAGAGGCTTCATCATCAATTCATTAGACTCCATGGAATTAGACTTCAATAGCCATTACCTCAATCTGTCTTAGGACATAGAAGCAAGCTTTCTTTCTAGGTGGGCAGTGCATTCATTTCACCCTCGATGAAGTTGCAGTAATTGTAGGGATGCCAAATAGAAGGGAGAAGGTCTTATGGCAGAAATCTCTATGCGATTGATTGATGGGTATAAGACTTGAGCATGCGATTTCATTACGTAGCACAATTTTATCTGATTATACATATTTTTGTCAAATCTTATTTTTTTGTATATCATCTATAGGGTGGCATCGAAATTGATTGCCTTGTAGATGACATGATACATTTGAATACATAGGCGAGAGCCATTGCCTTCTAGTTTAACAATTTGATGGTGTTATAATAAAGATTCATACCTAGAAGACACCCAGGTACATGAGTGGCTTTGTCACTCTTCTTATGGTATACTTTATATCTTCAGTTATGTATTATTTGATGCATTGAAGTTACCTTATATAAATATTAATTGTAGATCTTGGCCGAGCATATAAGCATCATGAGGCCATCTCCATTGAAACCATTATCTTTGCGATGGCCAAAAATAAAGTTTCAGATGAAGCCTTCACTAGTTTAGGAGGACACCAGGTGACATATAATAATATCACTTAGTTCATATAGGAATGTATGTATTTATACTGTAGTCATCACATTTTCTTATCGGTTTAACATATCGCCTTTCATTGACATATCGAGAGGAGACTTGCTCCTTGAATCATTTTTTGCATCTCATACATGTTGAGCGATATGATCATTCTAAGTCCAGTTCATCCCACAGAATCTCCATATCTCTCCTCGATATTCTCCTCCATAGTGTATCAGCACTTACCTTCTACCCCCAAATCTTTGGGAGGATACTCGAGGTTTAGGGACTTGAAAGATATAGTATCTTCTTTTCAAGCAACAATGATAGAGAATGGATGGGATTGATTTAGTTCTTGCTCGAGGAGGTTCTTCTTTGGGCGTGAGGGGCTACCATCCTACTTGTGGGGAAGCTCTGTGGAGGTCACCGGGGAACTCTTGAGGAGGCGGTCCGCAGGCACATGGAGGCTACAGGAGGAGCTTCCCTGGAGTATGGGAGTCTGGAGGCAGCTCAGTGTGGATACTTCCACTTGGGAAGCTGCTGCCCTGTGGATACTTCCACTTGGGAAGATTCCACTTGGGAAGCCCCGAGGTAGCCTCCACTAGCCCTGTTGAGTCCACCATGGGGAAGCTATTGTGGAGGCCTCCAATGCACATGAAGATGCTCAGAAGCCTTTGTCGCATTGGCGTGGTGTGAAGCTTCGACAAGGAAGAGGAAAAATTTATTTGTTCCCCTTCACACACTTACAGGAAGTCACGAGCAAGAATAAGTGATGTGGTGGCCTCCACTCAAGATGAGAAGCCGGCAACAGAGGTATTAAGTTACTTTCTTTTAAATTTGAGATAATAGAAATAGATTTCACTAAATTTTTTATAGGTTCAAAGATGAGCCAATAAAGGTCGATGACCCACATCGCTATTATGTGGTGGAGGAGCATCGGTCGGTATGCATCATCTCGATTAGATCCTTAATTCATAGTGAATCTAGCTCTTCATCACTAACTTTCATCATCGATAATTTCGTTGCGATGAGGCACATCATTTTGTTGAGTTCTCATCTTACACTAAGCCGATGCTCCATCTTATTGACATGTCATGCTCGATTGAGGATAAGTAAGTCAATCTTCAATCACTCCTTCATACCAAAATAACCTATTCATTTAATTAAGCTCACTTTAAAATATTTATCACTTGCGTGGTGATACAAGATTTGGGAGAATATCATTATTGCAGAGGCGATCGATGAGTTGCGATCAATATCTCTCAGATGCATACATTGATGCCTTCACCTTCTTATTGGCCGAGGAGTACTCGCTCTGTCTGGGGTTGTATGTCCCCTATTTGTACATCTCATGCTTGCACTGGGTAAGTTACCCCATAGATATGCAATGTATTACAATTTAATCCTTATTTGTATAGATGGAAACTATAATTTATAAATGTTCTCTTCTTTTCTGACAGAGTTATGCGAAATATGGCCTACACAAGGAAAGTAAAATGTTCATCCAAAGATGTCACGAGCATGTCAAGGGTCGAGCTACTCTTACTTCCAATTATAGATAATCAAAGACTGACACTTGGTTGGGCATATTAAGCTAGGGCTGGTATTTTATGACTCATTACCAAAACCAACCCATAAGGCCATTCTTCCGAGATTGTAAGAGTTATTTTCAATTTGGTTTAAACTAGTTTTTTACCCCTTATTGACTATACTTGCTATTCGATCAAATTACTTGTTGAAGATGTCTTTTTGTGAGCGATCCCATAAAATGGCCAATCAAAATGGTGAGTGGGCTGCCAGCCCAAGATAATAGTGTTGATCCGGATGTTTGTCTGCAAGTACATGGAGGCAAATTAGAAATCCCCACTTAACTGGGATGACCACCAAGATTGGCCTAAGAAGATGAATTACTTTAGGTCGAAGTTCGCCACTATCTTTGTTTGGGAATGAAAAGCCAAGCTAAGAACTATACATTTAAAGTTTGATAAGTAGGAAATAATTGTACAGGGTATTTCATTTATTTATTTTTAATATTATTGGAGTTTGATCTTTTATTATTAGAGAACACAAGAATTTGGTTGATGAATGCTTTATTGGGATGTGTTTCATCTGTGTTTATGTACTCTCGAGTACACAAGATTTCATCTATTTTTCTTCAATTTCCTTTGGATAAATTATGATTAACAAAGAACATCTGAATGTTGAAGTCTGCTTCTTGAGATGATCTCACTCTCTATGTTGTTTATGCTATCTGCAAGTTTCTATACTCTTTCACTCTATGTATTCTGACTCTCCTATACTTTCTAATCTCCTGCACTTTTGTACTCTATACTCCAAGGTTTAAGGTCGACTATAAAAATATTTGAGGTGTTATGTAGCTTAACTCTTTGTATTCTCCATAGTACGATTATTTGCTTATTTTTCCCAATTCCACTTTTACTTTGCAGGACGAAGAGAAATTGTTCACTATAACCTTAAAGCAAGTTGGATGCTGGTTGCCTTTTATGAGTTTTCAGCAATTTTGCATGTGTATACTCTCTATACTCTCTATACTCTCTGTACTTTCTATACTCTCTATACTTTATGTACTCTCATTCTCAGACTCAGATCTCTGAATTTATATCATATTTTAAATTCAGATCAACTGAAAAGGTGAAGCTAAAATTTACATTATCTAAAATATACATTATACTCAGCCACATTCAGAATACCTCAATTTGAAAGTATGCAGGAGAAGTAATATGAACTACTTAGCATGTGAACGTAATATAAGTGACATTTCTATACCAAATCATGCTTCTTAAAACCTACTTTCTACCAAAACATGTGCATAAAATAGACAAATATTGATGATGATCTTACCAACGTCTTATTAAGAAATATAAATTTTGAAGGTGGTGTGGAGAAAATTACATATTTTAAGATGATGAATTTTTTCAAATAATATAATAACTGAAAGTATCATTTGAATTAAATTAATATCATTGATAAATTTATAAATAATTACTAAACTAATAATATCGCTAATATATAATCACCATCACATTTTTTTTTCTTTTCATAAAATGTAGAGTACTTTATAGAGTACATATATCAAACTATGTAATGCATAAATCGCTCATTCTTGTAAGCAAGGTAGACTCATCAATCAAATACCGCAATTTGGTAAAATATGAGAGATTTAGTACCATACTAAGGATTACAAATTCTATACTCTTTGTACAACTCTATACTCTCCTACGAGTACAGAGCTTTCTGGGCATTTTTATAATAATAGTATGTTTCAGAATAAAGCTGCTCAAAAGAAGAAAGTCATCCTGACAAAGAAATGATTGCATAGTCTGGAGCATGAGAAGGTCATCCTAATGTCGCAACTCTGAGGCAGTCTTCCTAACCAATCCCAGGTGAGACGCCGGTGCTGTTAAGTAAAAGAAAGTCATCTTGAGACTCTAAAGCTTTGCGTAAATGATTGCACAAATAAGAACACATAGCTAAATGATATCATGCATTGAAATATTTTCTGTAATAATATCCATCATCAACTTAGTGTACCCTTCAGCCGACGGACTGATTGTTGAGCTCGAGTTGAATTCGAGGTATCGACGCATAATTTTAAATTAAAGATCAGTGTATTTCTATGCGTACTCTAAAAACACTCGCATAATAGAAAGGTGTTGCAAGACAAAACACGCATACAATCGCTTGAACTTTGGTTTCGTAATACAAAAAATATATGATGATTTAAAGATTAAATAATATTTTAAATACACAAATTAAGAGGGCAAATAGAGAATTACTTTTGGCTTTCGATCTCTCTCCCAATATCCCTTAAGCCTTATTGGAAACACCCTTGGACGCTTTAACCGGATCCTTCAAGATATTTTTCCTTTCTGTGTAGTTGACTTCTTCTTAACCGCTTCATCCGAAGAGAATTTCACTTATTATAGAGTCGACATCATCGTATAGTTTTTTTAAGGATTGAAGCATATACCCTCTTCTATTATTACCCGCCGATAATTTATTTGATAGACATATCGACTAACGTGATTCCGAAAAATAATGCCAGTAGCATTTCCATCTGTGCCTTCCACATCTCTTAATTTTCTATATACACTATCGATGTAAATATCCATCTTTGCTTTGGTAGACCATCGCATGAGCAGATACTTATCCGGAATGTACACTACATCTTCCTGTCTAAGAACTCTGATACAATGGGCATAAAGTAATCCCATCATTTCAAATTTCTTATAAGTACAACTTACATCTAGGGTAGTCCCATCAAATGGACAACCCATGTTTTGATGATTTTATTCTCTAAGTTTCACCAAATACTCATGTGGTCATCCGACATATTACCGATAAGCCTCCAACTCATGCAAAAATTCTTCCTCAAACATAGTATATACTTTCTTGTATAAAATATAGCAGCCTTATTTTAGAATTGGGTCTCTTAACAACAGAACAATCGATGACTAGCTACACTTGAAGTCTTCGTCATGTTCATTCCGACGCCATGTCTCCATAACCTTTTCCAACCCCAAGAAACAATATGTGAGCGAACTTGTTGGTTTAGATATTCTGTGACATACATTGTTCATTGACTCACTACGCATGACAAGATGCCCATGTAGAATGAGTCTTTCAATGCGTGGACCACTTGGATCTAATTTTATAAAGCTCGACAAACAAGGATGATCATGCAAATTGCCTTCTTCTAGCATGGCGCACAAGCTTCTTCAAACTCTTCCTCTCGAGTCATATTTGCTCATGCATGCATAAAATATCCCTTGTACTCATTATTATTAAAGCAATGAACCTTGGAAGGAGCTTTCTTCAAATATGCCATCATACAACCTATGATGAGTATGCGGTAATACAATGATAGCTCGCCATACCGATCTTGATCGCTGAATATTGTAGGATGTCTGTCACTCATCAACCAAGAAATGTCCGAATAGCCATGAGAATGACTCAATCATCTCTTCTGATAAAAAAGGCTACTCCAAATAACACATTTTGCCTGATGATTCACTCCAACAAGAGGGGCACAAACAAGATTATATTTATCGATAACTTGTATCAAAAAAAATTATCACATCACCAAAATAATCATATTCTATCCTAGACATGCCATTGCTAAAAAAAAACTTACTAAGCAATTGACTCATCAACTTGTACATCCCATGCAAACATCCCGTCCCGCTTGCCTTTCCTCAACAAACAGATTAATGCATTATCACCATTCGCAATCCTCAATCTTTTCTCTTCAATAAAATTGAAAGCATCTCTTTTGTAAATCCAATATTCTCTACACCGCCAACCTCCTCACTTAGATACGAATGCACGCTTCTAATCACATTGTCTTCAATAAGCCTTTTCATCGCTAATGCATCTGTGTGATCTGAGAAGATGTAGGTCAGCAGGCTTTGCCAACGAATGATTATGACTTTTTATATATTTTTTAACCATCCAGTTCCCATCCAAGTCAACAGAGAATCTAATCATGGCCGGACAAGCCGTCCTTGTATCAGTTTTCTGGAATTTGGCTAAGCCATTTAGACTGGCAGATTTCTTCTGACCTACTTTTGCACTTAAAAAATCTTTTGATTTCAATTTCTTGGAGTTTGACCAATAACTAGTATGGTCCTTCAACAAGAATTTGATGTGAGTCACAAGATGCACATACGCCTATTTCATTCTCAAGTGGTGCCAAGGAGTTTCCAAATTTGGTTCATTGACATCACTTCATCATCATCGCCATTGACTACATTCACCGCCTGCATACCCACATAAATGTGACATGTAAAATAGCTTCATAAATAAACATATTCCTCCAAATAAAGCCAAAGAAAGTGAAAAATGAGCTAAATACAAAGAGTACAGATGGAAAAATCATCCAAACATCCCTCCAAATTACTTCCAATGTAATGTAATGAACAAATTTCCTCCAAACAGGCCAAATAAATTGAAAAAAAATGGTCAAAGTTGTTTGTACTCTCAAGAGAGTACATAGAGTACATATACAAAATAATACTAAAAAACCAACCAAACAACCTCCAAACAAGTAAAGAAATCATCATAGAAACATAAACAATATTATATCAACTTACCCATAAGTGAGAAGAAGAGTAGAAATGAGTAGAGAGTACAGAAAGTACAGAGAGTACAGCAGAGTAGAGTAGATCGCCTTCTGCTCAAGAAGGATTCTTTTGCTTTGTATTTTTTACCTTCAAGATGCTCTTTAAGAGCTTCCTCACTGGAAGTGCTGACCTCACAGATAGCACATTCTCTCCATAAGACCTCCCCTGTTTGGCATCCTTATTATCACCGCAACCTCATCTGGGTGATGCTCTTTAAGGCTTCTTTACTTTGTGTTTTACCTTCAAGATGCTCTTTAAGGGCTTCCTCAATAAGTGTCGACCAGATAACACATTACCTCTATTCCATAAGACCTTCTCCTCTGTTTGGCATCCCTACAATAACTTCATCTGGGGTGAAAGGAATGCAATCACCTAAAGAAAGTTTCTATGTCCCAACAAGACAGATTGAGATAATGGCTATTGAGTCTTAATTTCGTGGAATCAATGAATTGATGCGATGAAGCCTCTAGAAATTTCAATGACTTCATTACTAAAGAATACTGCAACGGAATGTACAGAGAGTATAGATGCAAAAATCCCCTAGAAGTCATCCAAACAGCTGCCAAATTGCTTCCAACGGAATGTAATCTCAACAACCAGGCCAAAGAAACTGGACAACATGAACAAATCATATGTACTCTCATGAGAGTACAGAGTACGATGCAAGAAAACACTAACAAATCAACCAAACACCCAAATTGTGCCTAATGAACATATTTCCTCCAAACAAAGCAGAAAATGACAAAAAATGACCAAATGCTGTACCCCTCAAGAGTACAGAGAGTAGATGTAATGAAAATAATCTCAACAACCAAGAAACCTGAGAAAATGACCAAAATCATCTATACCTACAGATGCAAAATAACACTAAAAAAATAACCAAACAAACCTCCAAATTATTCCTCATAGAGAATTAATATATTTTCTCCAAATACAGAAAGTGAAAAAATAATCCAAAATATTATGTACTCGTGAGAGAGAGAGAGACGCAAAATCCTCCGAAATCATCCAAACACCTCAAAATTTCTTCCACTGGTATGTAATAAACATAATTTGAACAACCGCAAGAAACCTAAAAAATTAAGAAAATCATATGATTTAAGAGAGAGAGAGTATATGTAAAATAACACTAAAACTACCAAACAGCCCAAATTGTTCATGGATTATAATAAACATATTTCCTCCAAACACGCCACACAAAGTGGAAAACGCCTAAAATGCTCTATTCTCTCGTGAGAGAGAATATGAGAGCATGTATCTAAATCTCTCATAAAAGATTAACCAAACAACCACAAAATTGCTTTTAATTAACTGAATGTAATGACCATACTCTCTCCATCCAGTGCAAAATAAATTGCAAAAATATTCAGAAATCATCCGTACGTACAGAGTACAAAAAAAATCTCTCAAAATAAACAAAGTTCAAAGAACTCCAAACAAGAAAATATACACTAAATAAAAGAATTTCAATAACACTAACAAACCGTAAAAAAAAATTATAAGATACAACATCGAGGAAAATTATCGATGAATTTTATTTAATACATCCTCGCTTATTTCCTGCCGCTGCTCATCTTCTACGGTTCTTTCATAAAAGGAAATGAAAATCTCTTTCTCTCTCTGAGCTCGATTTGGAAGAAAAAAAATACACCCTTAAACCCTAAATGTAGATATATATTTCTTTTAAATTTCTCCCGCGCATTCTAACGAGGCTTCTTCTTCAACTGTTTGAACGAGGCGGGTCTGGCCAGGATAAACGGCGTGGTCGCCGTCCGCCACAAATTACGTCATAAGGCTAAAATAAAAAACTCACCTGACATACGTCGTTAGATTGAGTCCGCACGTAAAGCTACGTGCGGACTCAAGACGTAATATTTTCTCGACACAAGCTGTCATCCGATCTCTACCCTCTCCGACGTTTTGTTCATGTGAGCCAAATCTCCTCTCCAACTTGTCCGTCCCTCGCAACAAACCCGCATGCCTCCTTCCAGGTGGAAGGTTGAGCTCCCGATCTCTCTCTTTCCTTGCTTTTCGCCCGAGATTGAACAGTTCACCACCGTGGAAGAGGGCAAGAGCTGTAGAGTTTGTAAAGAGTGCTTCTATTTATAGTTAGAGGAGATTCCTGCTCTCAAGAGCTAATGGAAACAGATTAAAGAGTGCTTTGTGCTATTTTGGTGAAAGATTCACTGAGTTATCATGGAAAATTATTATTTATCTGTTGATGAAGGCATTACTGGTTACAAAGACGATTCACTTGAAACAGTGAAAAGAAATGAAATTCATTATGAATTGCCTTCGAAAGTAGTTTCATACAAGGACCTATACTGCAGTATTGACTATGGACTGTGATTTTTTTTTTGTTAGGCGCAGGCCTTAGATAGGTGATCCATCTCACAATTGTCAGGCAGTTCTGTTAAACCTATTGTGAAGAGTGCTGAGATAGAATTGACGAGAGAAGGTTATGTATACTCAAAAAAAAAATTGATTACTTTCTGAATGCATCTATTCTCCAAATGCGCTCATGAATTTATAAAAGATTTGAAAGAATAAGGCCACAATTTGATCATCCGAGATTTTGAAGCCAAAACAATCATGCTGGGGACTGATGTGAGCGTGGCTATATTTCTATCCAGAAATTATGCAAAGCCCGTGTCTTAAACCAGAGAGGGGCTAAAAATCGAGGTTTACCAAAGTTGGGAATACCACCAGAGAAGCCATTAATGGAATTGGAAAGCTTGACCAGGAATGAAGGCATACAGAAGCAGAAGCTGAGAGGCCAATTCACAAAGCAAACCTTGTGGAACTTTGGAGTTCTAATTATTATTTTTTTTGACCTTAGAGCCTCATACATATTTTTCTTGGCATGGTGGGAATGTGCATTCAGGTCATAGTTTATACCACTCATACACACCTTCCTCGCATGGCGTGCCCAAAGATACCAAGCCCCTATAATGGGACGCACTGGAATGCTACAAAAATGCCATTGAACTTCACACCGACAGGGGAACCTACATAGTTTGACATAAAACCATGTTGCGATATAAAATTATTATTAGAAATAACATTGCAGGTGTATAAGTACACGCCTTTTCTTGGTGCGGAAATCTATTTCAACGTGCACCAGAGCCTCATACATGTCTTTCTTGGCAGGGTGGAAGCATTCGTTTGTGATTTATACCACCCATACATGCCTTTCGCGCATGGCAGCCCAAAGATAATAAGTAGCTCCACACTGATCCGGGATGCCGCCAAATGTCGATTCATAAACCTTAATAAAAATTCAATAATAAAGCTAAAATTAATATTTTAACTTGATATTGTAAATATATAAGTACATGTACATGCTTTATTTGGCGTGGCAGGAAAATATGCACTTCATACAAGTACTTCAGAGACCCATATATATTTTTCTTGGTATGATGGGATGACACATTCAGCCGTGGTGTTTACACCACCCATACATGCCTTTCTTGGCATGGTGGGCAAGCCCAGCTCTCATTGTAGCCCCCCTATGTGGAGACAACACGGGAGGCTACCAAAATGCTATCAAAATTTTATCTAAAAATTTATACTTACAATGAAATTCAGTTAAAATAAGTAATATTATATAAATTCATTAAGTTTAAATTAATGATGAATCAAATATACCCGTATGAGTTTTAACACTACGTTGAATGCTTAAATTTAAATGTCTGAGGATGCTTCGTGGGTTGCTTCCCAGTTGGGTCTAAAGACCAGGTCCGGGTTAACAAAACCTAAAAAATCAAATAATATTATTATAATATTTTTAATCTAATAAAACATCTGAGAAGCTAATTCTATCATATTATAGTAGATATGATCCTCTATTATTAAATTAATAGAGTCGACAGGATCTGAAGTAGCTAAATAATAAACCACCCCGATGATGGTTGTGTTGAATGAAGATTTCAACCGGAGGGGATACTTATTATAAAAGTGTGCTTGCAACCTCAAATTGAATTAATCAAACTCAAGTATCAATGCAAATGTAAAATAAAATAAATCACCAAATTATAGATGTCAAGTGAAATTCAATATTAAAAGCTTAAAGCTAAAAATTCAATTCACCTTCCACAACTGTTTATCGGATGTGACAAATTAAGAAAACTTTAGCTCATAAAGGAGCCAAAGTCAAATCAAATACGCAACTATGTTTACTCTCAAATAATCTCACGTGAGGATGTGGCATGTGTCCTCTATCGCGTGGCAGCGGTAGCTCCACATGATGCGCTATGACTAGAGTCCTCGGCCGTGGTTGTCAAATGACCTTATATCACGCGGTCGCGTAGCGTATGCTTCCAATGGCTCTGCCCTTTGAGTTGTGAACCATAGGATATACTTGATTGGAAAAAAAGCCCTCTGTTAGCTAAGGTAGACTTAAGCTTGTCTCATTAAACAAACACCATCTCAGATCTACAAGAATTTCTTGGACGACGTAACCCATGTATTGCTAAAAGAATCCTTCGGGTTGATTACTCCTCGACTAAGTAGATTAGGGACCACACGCCCCGGATGATGAACTATGAGATCTAGATCAGATGGCCATCGTTCCCCAACCATCGCTTGAAGCTAAATGCAATGAATTTCATAAATCTAATTCTAAAACTTCACATCGCTATTATACACTATGCACTAAGCGACTTAATGACTAGCCTTAATCGAAAGTTCTCTCTTAGTATTGAGAGAGATAATTAACTATATGTGTGTACGCCTATAGGAAACCTGGAACCAAATCTAAAGTCCTCACAAAATGAGGGCAAATTATCTAGGTAGTGTCTTATCTACTATCTCATCTGCCTTCTGAAAATTTCACAGACATTAAATTATTCTCTCTTCATCGAAAGGTCGGTGGCGAATTTTCGGAGCCCACAGATTTCTAGCGACTTTGCTGGGGATAGGTTTCTCTTTCCATTTTTGGCTAGTCGAATTTAAGCTATAGTATTTATGGAGCATGATAAAAATTGAAATTTAAAATCAATGATCAATGAAATTAAATTTAAATCAACCATATTCTTATGACTAACTTATTTTTTTCTCTATATTAGTTCACACTATTGTATATTTGTATTATGAAAGTGTGGGGTGATACATCAACAATTAATTATTAATCCCCATCTTTCATTTGCAAAGTTGGATCTTCAGAGCACACCGTTCATCATGCAGCTAAATTATGGAGCCAACATCCATTTGGTTGATGGTATAATCAATACTGGGGATGTTGGAGCTACCATTTAATTTGATAATATAGACTTTCCAACAATCGTAATTGTAAATAATCATCTACCTAAAGTGCTTACATATTGTGCACACTACCTTGTGTAGGGGAGGAGGATAACTAGAATGACCACTACTAGTATTGAGGTTCCTCGAAAGAGAGCATTTATATTCAAAAGATTGGGTCATTCTCAGGCGCTAGTCATGAAAAGAATCGTCACTAGGCAAAAAGTTTCAATCATACCTGTGAATGCAACCACTCTGCCAGTTAAACCTTTCGCACTAAGAAGGCATGATGTTGAAGCCTACTCTTCTAAAGAAAAATTAACTAGAAGACAGATGAAAAGAATGAATGCTGAGTTGCGAGCTCATCAACTCTCACATGGGCCATCTGTTACACAATCAACCTTACTAAGTATTCTACCCCACAATAAATTTGAAAATTTTGAGATGGGTGAAAGGAATAGCTCTACTGGTGATGTTAAACAATCTTTTTGGGGCTCAACAGCAGTTAGCTCCAACCCTTCAGAAGAAATAACCTGAAACTCTATCTGCTCGAGTACATAGAGTCCTAGAGGTTGAAGAAGCAAAGGTCTTATGAATAAAAGATATCAAAGGCCAATTACCAAAGAAATCGAGAATGCTCAATTACAAAAGCTACCGTCAGTGATAGTAAGAGCTCAAGACCGTTCTAAGCAATTCTTGCATGGTGAACATCGGGGCATGACACCTGAACCGCATGTTCGGGAATCCACCGCCGAAAGGTTTTGATAAAAAAGAAAAATAAATTTGGAGGCTGAAGCCTCGAGAAGAAGTAGCGATGCAGAAGCTTTTTCATTTGGAAGCAAGCTAACTCACAGATGGCGTAGAAAGAGAAATGTTAAAGCTGTGCTAATAATCATTGTTTAAAAATTATACAACCCTGTGGATCCAGAAACAAATGTTTCAACCTATAACAAGTTTGATAGTCTAAGATGGATAAAGCGAGATAACTCTACTAGTCAAATCAAATAATCCTTCTGGACCCGACAACGTTAGGTTCCAACTTCTCCAATAAGAAAACTCAAAATGCAAGAGTGCATCATGCCCTCAAAGTTGTTAAGGAGAAAAGACTGATAAAAAAAAATTTAAAGTCCTGTCATCAGGGAGGCTAGAGTTGCTCCTCCAAAGAGACCTCCTACAACCTCGACAAGATGTCAACCAATTCAAGTCCCGCACGGTGAGCATCGAGGCGTGACACTTGAACCACAGGTCCAATAATCCACTGTAGAAAGATCTCGATAAAAAATTAAGCAAATTTGGAGGCCAAAATTGAAACCATTAAGAAAGATAATGACATGACATCTGGACTGTACTCCCACAAAATCCACTCCTTATGAGCTAGTATTTGGAGATGAAGTAGTCTTACTGCTTGAAGTTGAACTACCTTCATGCCGAGTAACCATTCAACATAATCTCACTCAAGAATAGAATGTCCGTCTACAGACAGAAGAGCTTGATGCATTTGACAAAGCTAGGCTCCAAGCTCAATAAAATTTAGAAGTCTACCGAGCGAGAACGTCCAAAGCATTCAATCATACAGTACGTCATCGAGCTTTTCAAGAAGAAGAATTAGTCATGGTACTGAGAAGACTAATTATTTCTCACTGTCATTATATGTGTAAATTTTGCTTAGAAATTTTTTTATAACACAAGAATGCATTCTTGAAATGAAACAAAAATCCCCATGTCAGATAGGGGGCCTTTTTTTAATTTTAGAGCAAAATGTCAGGCTCTCCCTATGAAATAGGAGGCCTTTCTATTGTATTTGGGTTGACATCACGCCTAAGGTCGAGATCCTCATATACATAAAGTTCACAAGTCTCAAAATCTTACTACCAAAAGAGAAATTTTTTAAATTATAACAAATCAAGTTGGAAACACATCTTCCATTCATACATCAAATCTAGGGCTCGAGTGGGTGCATAAGGTCGGACTCAATAAGCCCAAATATGGCCGAGTCGCTGATAGGTCCGCTTACTCAATACGCCATAAAAGCCGTAGTAAGGGATCCCCCTACTTTGTTAGTTCAAAGACAAGAGAATCCAAATCTCCAAATCCCTCCAACTTGGTGAGTTCAAGTGGCCTAGATTGGGATTTCATCTCTAATGGTCGTAAGGTCATCTCCAAAATTCAACAAAATATCTTTACTCAAAAAGGCACTAAGCCAAATTTGGTATCAATAAAAATTATGAAATTTTAATTCCTTCAATAAGTCTGTCAAGTAGAAAGCAAAGACCGAAGGAAACTTTTCTTCAGCAAGTCCAACCAAGCAAAAATCAAGGGATCAAAGAAGTCACCCCAACGTTCATATAAAGCCAAAGGCTAAACTAAGGGAGTTATTTCATCAATATGTTTGTTACACGCAAAGCATAGGATTGATGATTATTTTCCATTAACCTAACACAAGCTCTAAGGGCTAGGTCATCGGCAGACATCCTTATATAAGCCCATGAAAGCAGAAAGCTAGGGCAGAAGGTAATTTCGTATCACTTGAAAATCTTTAAAATAAGTCAAGACTTTCCTCCATCAAATCCGCCAAGGTACAAAGCTAGGATAAAAGGAAATACAAGATACGCATCCCCGAGATGAAGTCCTCAACAAGTCTATCAAAGCACCATGCATAGGACCGAAGATGTTCTCATCTCGCCAACAAGTCATCAACTTCAGTCCCAGAGGCCAACGAGAGGAAAAAAAATTTTAAATTTCGAGATTGAATCTTTAACAAGTCCGTCAATGCACAAAGCATAGGACATAAGTTGTTCTCATCTCAGCAACAAATTATTAACTCTATTAAGTCCACCAAGGCACAAATCCAAGACAGAAAAAAAATACAAATTTCAAACTCTCAGAAGGAAGTTTTCAACAAGTCTGAGAGCACAAAGCATATGACCAAAAATATTTCAAATTCTCTCAATAATTACTGCGAAAGCCCCCCTATTAGACATGTGGAATTTTTATATATTTATCTAAGTCAACATCGTGCTTTAAGCCGAGATCCTTAAGGAAATACATATTATGATTAGGAAAAAAATATATCATGTCTATTTTGCAATAATGGAAATCAAAACTTGGAATATATTTTTGATCTAATCTCAAATCCCCCTGTTAGACAGGAGTCTTTTTTTATGATCAAGGTTGTCCAATCCTCTCCTATGAAACAAGAGATCTTCTTGTATATGCATTCAGGTTGACATCGACATTTATGCTGATATCCCTGAATATATCTATAACTATTATTGTTAAAGTTGCAGGTTTTACAAGAACAAAAAAGAATCTGCTTCAATGCACGAAAAGATAATCCTAAATTTCAAAAGCTTCCCTCCAAAATTCATCAAATATCGAAGATTAAGTCAGAAAAACATCCAATTTAAGAAGCTTTAATCAACTAAGTTGGAAAAATATCAACCCCTACGTCTTCAAGTCTAAGACATGAATGAGTTCTAAAGGTCGAACTCAATAAGCCCACAGGTGGCCGAGTTGCTGATTCTCTCCTCACTCAACAAGCTGCAAGAAAAGGTCATAGTGAAAGAGCCCCCGTTCGTTAGTTTGATGACCAAATCACCAACCCATCATAGGTTAAGTCAAAGACTCGAGTGTGTTCTAAAGGCCGGACTCAACAGTCCCACAAATGGCCAAGTTGCTGACGCTCTCCTCACTCAACAAGCCGCAAGAAAAGGCTGCAATGAAAGAGTCCCTGCTCGTCCGTCTAATGACGGTAACTATTCAATATCAAACCAAATCTAGCTTAGTGATTACAAGCAACCAGAATCTAAAAGATCTTTCTTCACGATCGATAGACCAAGACAATCTGAGAAAACTCTCAATTCGGAGCTGCCTCAAATCAATCTTTGTATTGCTTGCAAAGATGATATTTCAATCTCTTTTCAAACAGTCTGATCGAGCACAAAGCACAGATCAAAGCCAATTCCCTCATCAAGTCCGTCAAAGCAGAAAGCACAGGACCGAGGAAGCGATTCCATAGTTCACACAAATGCAATGGTCGAACTAAAAGAATTATGTAGTTATTCATTTAAAGCACACATTCTAGGAATGATAACTCAACATTGACCTAATATAAGCCGGGAGGCTGGGCCATCTGTATGCACCATTCAACGAGTCCTTTAAAGCAGTAAGCATAGGATCCAGGGCATACATACACTTCCCGACAAGTCAATATGAATAAATCAAATCAATCCTTCATCAAGTCTATCAAGCTTAAAGTTATGACAAAAGGAATTGCAAATCCCAAAGCAAACAAAGCAATTCCTCCATCGAACCCGATCAAGCATGAAGCTAGGGTCAATGGAAATCCAAATCTATGAAGACATAAAAAAGAGACTTTCAACAAATTCATCGAAGCAGAGAGTAGATGGTGGATGAAGTTCTTCAGTGAATCCATGGAAGTTGAAAGCTTAGGTGATCCAAGACCCATGACCAACCCAAAGGGTCAACCAGTTTTCAACAAAAATGACTCACTCCATGCGCAAATCATATTTCTTGGGGGGGCATTTTTTGACCTCCATGTATATGCCATAAGTCAAGTCGAGCTCACAAGGTGAATTTGACGAGCTTCAAACTGAGTCAAAATGCCCTCGACGGTGTTGAAAATCTCGAAGAGACTGATCGATAAACGAACTCCCATAGTGTTTAACGCCAAAATTGATCATAAGATCTTGCATAATCGGCCGACCATCAAGAAGGAGGGTCGTCGATGCGCTTTCACACAAATCGAGGTCGGGAAGCCGCGATGGTGCCCAAATGACATCCATTTGCCAAATGGATAGCGTCGTTGCATCCAAAACATCGAAATTATTTAAGATAATTACATATATTGCCTTAGATTATTGATGATAAAATTCACAAAATTTATAATGAATAATTTAAGAAAGCAAAAAAAGAGAATGATAAAAAAATGAGTATATACATATGTAATTTTAAGATGTAGAATTATGCTAATTATGTCACTGCATCTAATATTATTATATACATACTTAATTTAATTTAGTTTCGAAATAAATTAAATAAAGATAAAAATGAATTTATATTAACAAAATATTGATTTATGCCAAGATTTGAAATTCATAATCATTATCATTATATATTAAGGTTAGTATTAACCTTATTACTAAAGCTTTCACCCAATTTTTCGACAAAATATTCATCAGCACTTCTAAATTTGAAGTATATAAAACATTTTCTCCATAGTTACTTGCATATCTGGTTTGTCAAACCTTCATTTTAGCCCAACCCTTTGCTGCCATCTCCAACCAATAGAAAGGCATCTTGCCTTTTTTTCCCATGCCTCTTTTCCAATGCGGCTTAGACATCAATGATTCATATGGATTTTAATATATTAAAAAAAATTGGGGATAGCTCTCGGCTGGAGCTCCGAATTCTCAGCATACCAAAATCCATTTTATTGGGCTTCATCTTATAGAGTACCGAGAGAAGTCTCAAGTCTCCTCTATCTGACATTTTCCTGTAAGCCGATCTCCACTTCACGGACATGTTGCTCGACACGAGCTGTCGTCCGATCTCTGCCCTCTCCGGCGTTTTGTTCATGTGAGCCGAACGAGTTGCTCTCCACTCCAGTTTGTCTGTCCCTCTCAACAAACCCGCAGGCCTCCTTCCAGCCGAAGTTTGAGCTCCCGATCTCCCTCTTTGCTTGCTCTTCGCCCGAGATTGAACAGCTCACCACCGTGGAAGAGGGCAAAAGAGCTGCCAGTCGTCTGTGCTCTATCTGCAGTCAGAGGAGACCCGCTCTCAAGAGGCCTAAAACCTTAGAACATATTTGTAGAGAGTGCTTTTATGCTACTTTTGAGGAGATTCATCGAGTTATCATGGAAAATCATTTGTTCAAGTCTGGTGATCGCATTGCAGTTGCTGATTCTGGTGGTAAGGATTCAACTCTTCTGGCTTATGTGTTATCAGAATTAAATCATAGGCATGACTATGGACTAGATCTCTTCCTTTTGTCTGTTGATGAAGGCATTATTGGTTACAGAGATGATTCACTTGAAACAGTGAAAAGAAATGAAATTCAGTATGGATTGCCTTTGAAAGTAGTTTCATACAAGGACCTATATGGTTGGACTATGGATGAAATAGTGAAGGTGATAAGACTGAAGAACAATTGTACTTTTTGTGGTGTTTTCAGGCGCTAGGCCTAAGATAGAGGTGCAACCTTATTGAAAGCAGACAAGCTTGTCACTGGTACAATGCAGATGATATGGCAGAGACAGTTTTGTTAAACCTATTGCATGGAGACATTGCAAGATTGAGTAGGTGTACTTCTATAATGACTGGTGAAGATGGACCTATTCCCAGATGCAAGCCTCTCAAATACACTTACGAGAAGGAGATTGCTATGTATGCTTATTTCAAAAAAACTGGACTACTTCTCCACTGAATGCATCTATTCTCCAAATGCATATCGTGGTTTTGCTCGTGAATTTATAAAAGATTTGGAAAGAATAAGGCCACAAGCTATACTTGATATCATCCGATCTGGTGAAGACTTTAGGATATCCACCACAACCAAAATGCTAGAGCAAGGGACATGTGAGCGTTATGGCTATATTTCTAGCCAGAAATTATGCAAAGCCTGTGTCTTACTAGAGGGGCTAAATTGAGGTTTATCAAAGCTGGGAATAAGTTGTGCCAGAGAAACCATTAATGGAATTGGAAAGCTTGACCCGAAGGTTTACAGAAGCAGAAGCTGAAAGGCCAATTTATAAAGCAGATCCTGTGGAACTTTGGAGTTCTAATTATTTTTTTGACCTTAGAGCCTTATACATGTTTCGCAGCAGGAAGACATTCAGGTATGATTTATATCACCCATACACGCCTTTTCTTGATGGGGGCCCAAAGATACAAGTAGCTCTATAATGGGATGACTGACGTCAAAATGTCGTTAAACTTCACACCGACAGTGAGACCTACATAGCTTGACATAAAACCATATTGCGATATAAAATTATTATTATAACTAACATTATAGGTGTATAAGTACCCATACACACCTTTCTTGATGTGGCGGGAAAATCTATTTCCGTGCATCTTAACCCATACGCCTTTTGGCATTTGGGAAGCGATTTAGTGCGGATTTATACTATCCATACACGCCTTTCTTGACGCTGGTGCCCAAAGATACCAAGTAGCTTGACAATGACGCCAGATCTATCGCCAAATTTTATACTAACATGATTCATAAACCGCTTGATAAAATTTCAATAATAGTTAAAATTAATGTTTTAACTTGACATCAAATATATATAAGTACTGCATTAACGATTTTAGCGTGAGAAATATGCTTCATACACGCAGACACTCATACATCTTTCAAAATGGTGACACACATTTGGCGTGGTATTTACACCACCCATACATGCCTTCTTAGTGGCAAGCCCATTTATCAGTTTGTGACAACGGAAGGCCGCTAAAATGTTATCAAAATTTTATCTAAAATTTATACTGCAATGAAATTCGCTTAAAACAAGTAATATTATGCAAATCCCTTAAGTTTAAATTAATGTTGAATCAAATACACGCATGCCCCACACTACAAATGAATGCTTAAATTCAAGTGAAGATGTTGCTGGTTGCTTCCTAGTCTTAGACCGTCGTTAACAAAACCTAAAAAATCAAATGATGTTATTATAATATCTTCAATCTAATAAAATAAATGAGAAGTTAATTTATATATGACAACAGATTCGATCTATTACTAAATTAATAGAATCGGATCCAAGTAGAAATAATAAACCCCCCCCGATGATGGCTGTGTTAAATGAAGATTTCAACCGGAGGGGATACTTATCATAAAATTATGCTTGCAACCTCAAATTGAATTAATCAAACTCAAATATCAATGCAAATATAAAATAAAATAATCACCGAATTATAAATGTCCAAGTGAAATTCAATATTAAAAGCTTAAAGCTAAAAATTCAATTCAACCTAACCTGTATTTGAGGGTGACAATTAAGAAAACTTTACCATAAAGGAAAAAGTCAAATCACGCAATAACCATGTTTTAAAATTAATCTCATGTCAAGAAAGACGGATCGTGTCATGTTTGACCAAGAACTTCACATGATGCATTTACTGTGAGTCCTACGTGGATTGTCGCCAAATGACCCCACTATATCACGGCCAATGATGTCAGATGTTCCCCAATGGCTCTGCCATTTTGAGTTGTGAACCATAGGTATACTTGATTGAAAAAAGCTCTTTGTTAGAAGGTAGACTTAAGCTCTCCTTGACAAACACCATCCAGTCTACAATTTCTTGGATGACGAACATATATATTGTTGAAGAATCCTTCGTCACCACTACCTCCTCGACTAAGTAGACAAGGGACCATGACGGCGGATATCAAGAGATATATATCGCACGCCATCATTCCCCCAACCATCCGCTTTAAGCTAAATATAATGAATTTCATAAATCTTAATTTAAAACTCCACATGTTATTATTATATGCTAACCACCTTTTAATCAAAAGTTCTCTTAATATTGAGTAATTATAGTGCTACCATGGAAACCCGAATAAGATCTAAAGTCCTCATAAAATGAGGGCAAAATCTCTGGGTAGTGTTTTATCTACTATCTCATATGCCTTATGAAAATTTTACCGACATTAAATTATACTCTCTTCATTGAGAGGTCAGTGGTGAATTTTCGAAGCCCACACATGGTTTTAAAATGTAGGAGGAGTTAGTCACCCAGCGCTATGTTATAACAACAGCGGGTTTATCCTCTCTTGTGGAGGTAAATAATATACCCGCTTTTCACCTTAGATTTAGGACGTGCTTTGGCCCTCGCTAAAGCTCCCTAGATTTAAGAACTGAGGTTGTTGTTTTCCCTCGGGTTACAAGCATAAATCTTCACCTCTTAAGCATTTCCACAATCTTGTGTTGTGAAATCATAAGTCTTAGTTTTCTAATAAATTTTAACTCAAACATATAATTCTCTTCAATTTCAAATATATAAAGCTCAACCATAGGATAGTTTGTGATGCTCATTAGGCTTTCTAATATCATGAGCATCCCCTTCTCATCTCCTTTTGGCTTCAACAATAAGTCTCTCCTTTTAATCTATCTCACTTGATTTTTTAAATATAGTCAATTTATTGATAGTCTTGTCTTTGAAATATTTGGAGATAATAATTGCCTACTTTAATTGAGAGTATTCCTAAGGAACTCACCTTTCTTAGGATATAATTAACTATAGGGGCTTGCCCCCATAAAAAATTTTATAACTCGATTTAAATAAACACTATTTTATTCATCCATGTAAAGTAGGAGAATAATCTCTGGTACATTCGAAGACTCATCATGTCTTAGGAGTCTTTATTAGGTGATCAGGTCCATTATATGGTAATGATTTCTATCTTTCGAGATAGTTCATTGTTCCTTGATGTCAAATCCGATCACCTCAATAAGTACACCCTCATATCTGCATGGTGTTCTCCATATACACATAAATCCAAAAATAAACATCACAGTTCCTTAATGTTTTCTAGAGTTTAATTCACTTTAAGTCTAAGCTAGCTTATTTTTTATTTGACCAGTCTGAAAATATTTCTAAAATACTTAACAAAACTTCTGAAATTTATAAAACTTTCATATCACTTCTACACTCTTCATACAATAAATTTTATTTTATTTTAGGGGGATCCAATTAAAAAAAATAGGGGTTTCATATCTAAGACTATTTGATGTCAAGTGCTAGGCTGATCACTTTCCCTTTTAAAATTTTAATTCCACTTAAAAATAAACTCCACCTTAGACAACCTTACTCTTATAAGCATCTTAATAAAGTCTCCAATCTATCAATTTGATCACTTCAATGATCTTAACTTCATCACCACATCAGAAACAAATATGCATTTATAAATCATTCTAAAAAAGTGGTATTTAAATGAAGAGATTGGTTCTAATAATAGATAGTGGTTGAGCATTAATGTTAGTCCAATAGTGAGACTATTCAATGGCTTTGGTTTACTCTTCTAAGAACATTTTGTAGCTTAATATGTCTCTCAATCTATTTTTGTTTCAAGATGTATAAGCAAACTAATTATAAAAAATATAAATGTGGTAAAAGTACAAACATATAGAGATAAATGACAATCACATAAATAGTATAATTTAAGAGAAATTGTTAAAAAATTGTTGATTTGTCATCATTGTTTTGCAAGCATACCATTACAATAATATTTAAATAACAAAATATTATTTTATTATAATGCTCCCAACCTCCCACTCAAAAATAACCCAAAACTCATCCTTACTTACCATTCACAACATTTGGGACAATATGTTATCTTTATAAGTTCTAAAAGTATGGTTAATTATTTAGGACAATTTGAGGGTGGGGAGGGGGTTGTAGTTTGGGGCTAGATGAGAAATAATGGAAAATAACAACTACTCCAATTACAAGATTACTTGATTAGGGTAAGAAAAGCATGATGATTTAGCTCTTATTTATACACATGTATGATGGCTTTACAACAGAATTAATGTTGTCACAAAGTATCTCAAAAATTTTTTACCAAAATATTTGTCAAAAAAATTGCAAAAAGGTAACAAATTTAAAAAGAGGAAAGAGAAAATATGAGATATTTATGAGAACAGCGGAATGTGCACACAAATTAATTCATCTAATTCAGGTCAATCAAGTAAATACAAAACAGAAAAAATTTATAGATTCTCTAATGACATCATTGCTTTGGTTGATTACTATCATACATCAATAGTATGCTCTACATGGACAAATATAATTGATAGATGGAACAAAAAAATGACTAGTTGTGACATGCCTTTAGATGACTTTCATCGAACTCCAACTAGAGCATAAGCTAGAGAATACCTTTAAATATCTTTTTAAATTGTCTACTATCATAAATAGCACGATAAGTAATAATATTCATGTGAAGGACTTGGCTACAAAGAAAGATGACTAGACCTCAAGATTGTAGGTGTGTGAATGCTAAAATGCAACAATTATATTGTTGAATTTTAGTTTTTCTTCTCTTAGATTCTTGATGAATTTGTGATAAAATTGTGACTAATTTGTGATGAATTTGTGATAAATTTGATCATTTATAATGAAAATACAACAAACTTTTAGATTTTTGAATGTAATTCATCACAAATCTCTCATAAATTGGTTAATTAATAACACCTTTATCACTTTATTTTTATCATAAATTGACGGCAAAACTTCTATAACATGCATAATTAAAAAAAATTAAAGATTAAACTTCATTATTTTATATTGACACAATACAAAATTTAAATTATTTTATATTGATACAAAAGATTTTTATTATTATTATTATTTTTAATCCAAAGGGAAAAGAGCCACCGATTCCACCATTGATTGCCTTAACGGTATGATGAGATAAAAGGTCTCATTTTTATTGAGAGCATTTATTTATACATCGATAACTCACTTATGTCCTTCAACACTTTGGACCTACAAAAATATAAGAATTAATATGTGCTAATAAAATTATTATTTATATACTTAAATCGTTTTAACAATAGTCTATTTTGATCAATGGTGTGAAGTAATTATAGAACAATCTAGAACATCAAGATCAGAAATTTGGTTAGTAGAAGTTGGATTATTCTCAATTTCTGTTTTTGATTTCTGATTTTCTTACTGAATATGTATTATATTAAAACATGTGTTTTTTCGATTAATTATTTTAGTATTTTTAGTACAAATCTTTATATTTTATATATTAAGGTTCTTAAGTTTTATTAAAATTATCATAACTATGTTTTTAATATTTTATATTAGGAATATATATATATATAGATAATTGTTATTAATATTTTTATAAATTAAGCATTAGAAATTAGTTACTCAAATGCAAAGTTTCTATCTTTAATATTATACAACTTTTCATTTTGAAATATAACAAGTTAAATAAGATCAAAGCAAGGGTTATTTATACTCATTTCTTTATATATTGAGCTCAAAATTATATGCTCATATACTACTTGCTTACATAGGAGCGATTTGATGTTAATTTTATTTTTTATTTTTTGCTTCTTATTTTTATTTTATTTTTAAATAAAATATGCTTAATAGTGATATTTTTTTAAAATATTCAAAAATATTTAAAAATTATTTTGAACATTTTAAAAATAATGTAATTTATTTTAAAAATAATGTCATTTAGTTTTAAAAATAAAAAAATAAAAAAACTAAAAAACACACTAAATAAATATATTTTAAAATAACATAAAACTAATAATATAAAACATAAAATAAAATTAGTCCTAAATAAACACTTAACAAACGATTAAGTTATTCACAAATAATAAGTTTTCCTAACAACTCTACCTCCACATGACAAATAAATATGTTTGAGCGTTATTTATAAAAGTATTTAATTAGATTCTGGGTTGTTTAAACAGTATAAAAAAATTTAAAAAAAAATTCAAATTTAGGCTTTCCAGTTTCCTCATTTTTTTATATTATCATGTCTTAGGTCTACCTCTACTTCCTTCACATGGGTTAAACATCAAGTCATCAAGTCATCAAGTCTTTCAATTGAGTCATCAAACGGCTGACATTTCCATCATTTTTTCATATCAAACAATAAATATATGCTAAAATAAGGGTCCAATCTTCCACTATTTTCCACTTGGAAACTAAACAAGTATTTTCATCGATAGAAGCAAGCAACAACTCAGAAAACCTCTGAGGCTGCTGCTAA
Organism: Cymbidium sinense; assembly: GCA_021442155.1. Taxonomy (NCBI): domain Eukaryota; kingdom Viridiplantae; phylum Streptophyta; class Magnoliopsida; order Asparagales; family Orchidaceae; genus Cymbidium; species Cymbidium sinense. The sequence goes on from CM038217.1 coordinate 108,190,582, forward strand.
TGAATAATAAACCGTTCAATGAATGCCACAAGAAACTCAAAACACATAAAAGCCAAAAACTCAAAACTAAAAACTTATAAAAAAGTATAAAGAATCTAATAAATAAAATGCTCTTATAGATAATATTAACTAAGTGAACCTAAGGAAGAGATGCCTAATCTGACACAAATCTTCTCTCTTCTTCAGAGAAATGCATCCAGCTTCTTTGACTTTGGAGTGGGCTTTGGGGGTCTGAAATCATCCAATTGGAGATTAGATCCTCCACGAATTTCAGTTAAAATAGAATTACCTTTTCTGCCTTTATAAACTCTAAGATCCCCAAAGGACCTCTGAAGCAAGCCCAAACTCAATCAGGCTTCCAGGCTCTTCACCTCCTTCACGAATCATTCTTCCTATCACTTTCAAAGTAAGCACATTTTCCGCTACGACTTTGCCAAATATGTGACCAAGAAATTCTGCAGCTTTGGGGGCGTCGTTCACAGAATCCTCCAATGAAGAGAGAACAGATTCAAACCTGATGGCAGAAACCGGATATAAGCTTAGAGTTCTAAAGAAACAAACAGCAATTAGTCATTTATGGAGTGAAATGGAATTTGTATTCATACCCTGCAATCAGTTGACTTTGAGTAATTAAGTTATATGGAGCCATGCTTAGGTTCACAAGAAGCTCGGCCAGTAGATTTCTCTCAAAATCTTTCCTTTCGAAAGAGTCTGTCACCCACAAAGACACCATGGAAGGATAGAAATATGATGCGCTTAGCTCTTTGATGCATGAGACAACCTCCTCCTCATCCTTGGCACTGAAATATAAGACAATCCCTTTTAATAAGCAATGCGGGAATGAGATAAACAGTTTGATCAACAGTAAGTTGATGCTCACTTGATGCAAAACTAACAGTTATATTCATTGAAAACACAAATTATGTGTGCTTTTTTGGATATAGCATGACTATAAGGAAGAAGATGTGTTCTTCAGTGTTTCAATTACCTCTTCAGGTTTGATTCACTGTTAGAAATCATTTTGATGCCACCACTGAATTCCTAGTGATGGGACCTTCAGGTTTACACATTAAAACATCAAATTATATTGTTTTCAATTTTTATAATGTAGTTTCAATTTCCGTCATCTGAAACATGTCCAATATCAAATGCTTATGAAAATAGAATGTATCATCTGTTGATCTGAGTTCCTGGGTTTTGTTCGCTTTAAATGGTTTGATAATGCTCTAGAATTTTGCAATTTGAATTGCTGTTGTTATCAGTTCTTCATGGAGTATGATGATGACTACTTCAAATTTATTATTATTTCTACTATTTTAAGTAGAATGTTCAGCAGCTGAGAGAATTAATGCTGCATGAATTCTAAATTTTTATTTTGCAATAATTTTTTTAGTTATTTTATGTCTTATATATGATTATTTTAATATGTTTATTATAGTCAATGAAATTAATTTTGTGAATAATTTATTAAAAATTTATTAATAGTTTGTTATTAATTTTTTTCTTAACTAGGATTGGAAGGCTATTTCATCTTTTTATTTCGCTTTTTAATTATTTTTCCTAACCTTTTTGAAAGTATTCTTACATTCTCTTTCTAAGGCAACTATCCCAAATTTCAACAAATTTCTTAAAAGTTGTTATTTTGTAATATTTAACCCACAATTTTGATATATAACTAACCTTCTTGAATCTCTTTCCCAATCTTCCTACCAACTGAAAAGTAAAACGAAACAAGAATGCTCGGCACTCCTTTCCCAATTTCCGCACAAATGTTCTCTTGATTTTTGTTTTATTTTCAGCTGTTCTAATGTTGTAGATGAAAAAAGAAACAAAGCAGAATGAGGAACTTGTCTGCATTTTTAAATTATGCGGAAAGGAGTAAGAAAGATTTGCTAGTCAATGTATTAAATCTAATCAAGAAGACTGTTGATTGTCAATCTCAAAATTTTGAAATATATCAAAATATTAAGTGACTTTAAAGAGAGCGAAGATCTGCACTGCTCTAAAAGGAGTCATTTCAATCTTCTTCTTAGAATGGCCTATACAGTTTAACCAAAGTAAAGCACCGTTTTAGGGAGATTCGACCTTACGGGTACCTTATACTCAACTTTTATTAAAGATTAGTTAGAATTGACTTGAAATGTAACTTTCTAAGGAAGAGATCCGAATTACCTGTAGAACTCCCTTATTGCTAATATTGACTTTTCTCGTAGAGTATCTTCAGAGAATGCTTTTGCTTCAGAAGCTTCTCTTACTTGCCGCCTGAAGATACTGGTCTCTCCCCTGTAGTAGCAACTGAAGATCGGTCTACAGTATGACCTGCAGCATGGGAATCTCTGACACCTAAATGAGAGTTACGAACTTGAAAGCTTATTTGATCATTTGATGCAACTGATAAACTATCAGTCATATATTTTTGTGGACCGTCTTCTCTTGATGTACTAGGCATTCGATCAGAGGCAGAAGTAAAAACATTAGAACCTGATACTGATCTATGAGGAACGCCAGCTCTTGAAGATAATTCAACCGAAGGAACATTTGGCATTAGCCCTTGTCCTCTTCCAGACATTCCTTTTGCAAGACCTCCTTGAGGACCCAAAGTAATGGAACCATTATCAGTTGATCTCTGAGGGAGGGAACTGGCATTACGGAGCTCTCATACGGCTGCTTATCCTCATGCCGAACATCTTGACTAACAGAACCTCGAGCCTGTGTTGGAAGACCACGAAAGTTAGTGTTAGCCTGAGAACTAGGAGAATTTAGCACTGTGGTACCCCGGTGACCAAAATTGACAGGTGGTCCCCATCTTGAAGAAACCATGGGACCTCGAGCAAGTCTGGTTGTTTGAGCTTGTCGTTCTTGAGCTGCATCCTTATGTACATCCTCAATCTTCTTCGGCCCTTCAACCTTCCTTCTTTGCTGCCATTTATTCTTTCTAAGGTCAATTGTGTCCTTCAGCATGAACCTCACCCTAGAAGACAGCTTCTCGTTTGTTGACAACATTGCCATCCTGTCAAAATAAGCATCCATGTGTTCCTTTGCTTTGGAATGATCTATCATCATCCGATGGTGCTCATCAGTTTGCACAAGGACTCAATGTCTTCTTCATCAGGATTCTGATAGTATCCCAACAATTTCTGGATGCATTCATGCATAATCCTTTCTGTTAACATCTTCTTTTGTATAGTTCTCCAATCAAGCGGATATTTCCCAGCATACGCCACACGCGCCCTAATTCTTTTCTCCTCTCTTTCCTCTTCAGTCTGGCAGATCTCACCCTCTTCTGCAACTTTGTTGGCTTCAGCTTGCTCCCTCTCTCCTCTTTCAAATTCTTCTTGACATTTGTTCAATAGTAACCTTCTAAAAGTAATCTTTTCATTGTTTTCAAAAAAATCAGGTAACTCGCTAGCAAGATGGAGACAGAAATCCGCATACATTTCACAAAAGTTGGCTCCGTTAAAGCTTTGTCAAAATCTGTGAAATAACACCAGAAAGAGTCAAAGTGTTATCTATTTTAACGTCCTTGACTTGGGAGAATAATTTCTCAAAATTCTGCGGTGTTAACTTGTTCAATATTGCTTTCACCCGTCTCTGCTTCTGCTCCTCCTCATCAGATGATTTTCCAACTTCGTATCTGTTAGAAGACTTGTGCATTACTTGCATAGGTCCCTGAGGGGAGGGGAACAAGCCTCTTTGGATTCCGCTGGCATGCTGCCACCTTTCAATATCAAGATTACTCCTTGTCATTCCAGACAGAATTCCATTAGCAAAATGAGTGGGTGGCTGCACACGTGGATTTCTGAGAACTCCATTATTAGCCCCCTGTCCAGGATGAAAGTTCATTGCAGCAGTTCCATGATTGAGATCCATGTGGAAAGCATTGGATCCTCTTGCCCACTTATCATCATATGGGATGCCACTGATACGTTTATCGACCTGAGAAGCCCCAGGAGATCTATCAATTAATCTTCCAGGACTAAAATGTGGTTCACGGTTAATGCCTACAGAGGAACACATCAATGCATCTGCTATGTCTGGTCCAATTTCAAAACCTTCAGGAAGATCAATGCATTGCTGTGAAAAGGTCAATAAAAAATCTCTCGAGTATTTCTTTTACCAAAGACTGATTCCCCTCATAAATTTGGTTCTGCTTTTCCACATCGTTATCTGAGGTTCTCAATTTTGGAATTGATGCATCTTCTTCCCAGTCCTGAACTTCACCTGTGTCCTGTCCATCTTCCTCAACAGCAGATGAAAATTTACTGCAATCTTGAGAAGTATCATTCTTCAATTCTGCTGTTGAGCATCTGTTATCAGTTTCTGAGGTGCTGACAGTAGAATCATGCTTTTCCATGGGAGTCTTATATGCATTATACAAATCAGATGCGCCAGCAGCATCAGCTTTGAAAAGAATTTCCTTTATTTTCTTCTTTCTATTAGTTTTGGCTTTTGTTGGCTCAGGCTTCTCCTTTGACTCTAAAATCACTCTTGGAAATCCATGAGACTGATTCACAGCTTCACCTTTCATCTTCTGTTCTGTTTCAGAGAACACTGGAGGAATGGAAGTCGTTTCTGGTGGTGGTGTAGAGAATTCATTAACATCAATCTCCCTACTGCAAGTTAATTCACAATTTTTTTGCGGAATCAACAGATAAAGGTTTGTCTTCAACAAGAATGGTAGGGAACCTGACCAAAAGCCCCACTGCAGAATCTTTGTTGTAGGATGAAGTGGAAGGCATACTCAAGACTCCTGTTCTCTCAACCTCAGAGTTAATTCCCTTAGAAGAATCAAGCTCGGCACTAATAATTTTTTCAGGTGTTTGCCCTTTTACTCCCTGGCTTACTGCCTCAGGCATCTCCTGTGACGACCCTGTAGTGGAAGCAGTACTTTCTCTAGCAGAATTGCTACCTAATAAAACATCATTAGATATTTCACCTCCTCGTTCCTGTGCAGCTACTGAATTCTCTTGTTTCTGTCCAAACTCTACAATCATGCGTCCATCCAGAACAGAACTAGGGGTTTTAAACACAATCCCAGTGGCATTAAGATTTGAAGAATTAATATCTGCGGGTTACATGCCTCCTTAAGAGAGAGTTTATGACAATCAACCTCCATTATCGTAACCTTGATCTACATTATTCTCCAATGGAAATACAGAAGGACCAGAAATTATCATAACATCAGTCTTTGAAACTGACTTAGAGTTTCTACATTCTACATCAGCAGAAAGTAACCTAGTGTTAGAAGTGGGAGAATCAGCTGTTGGAGTACTTGAAATGCTTGCACTATCATTAGAAACTGAATTGGCCACACCGTTATCATTATTAGCTCCAATTATAACCTGATCAGTCAACAATCATACGAGATCATAGAGGCTCAACATGCATTAAATTAATTAAAATATAAGTAAATATTCACATTCTAAATGGAGGATAATTAGACAAGTGGAGAAAGAACCTGCTGTTGTTGAGGAAGGCTAGGCTCCCTTTTATTTGGCATTCTCTCGTGATCCATCATTGATTCTAATATTTGCTTAGCTTGCTTTTTTCATACCATCATTTTCCACCATAGCAAATAGAGAATCCCCAACAGTAGCAGAATGTAATGATGGAGACGCTTCAGTTTTATTCATTTGAGTTGAATCTGTTGAAGAAACTGTGGATGAGGTTTTATCAATTGCAAATGAAGGAACAATTCCTGATAGTTCAGAATTTGGTTTCTGGATTACTAAACTACTTTCTAGATCATTTTTACTATTCTTCTGGTGGGAAACAGATGAAACATCCCCAGGTAATGTTGAAAGCTTTGGTTGCTCTGATCTGGTGGCAGGCAAGCTAACCTTTACTGATGATTTAACAGATCTTTCTGTAGTAGGAACTATGGTCGGTTTAATTGTCACTTGGGCAAGAGCTGATGATGAGGTAGAAAATAATGACCCTTCTGAGTGTACTGCTTCTGCAAAACTATGCAATTGAGGTGGCGGCACTGTTCTACCACCAGGCACTGGATTAAGAGAAGATGGATTTGGATTCATGAACGAAATAGTTTGCCCATTTTGTTTGGCTGGATAGCCATACCTTGCAGCCTGAGCACTGGTCGGCATCTGAGAATTCATCAGATCAAGAGAAGATGGAGGAAAAAACATTTGTGAATGATTGTAAGGTGCATTATAATAGTTTATCTGGTGAGGAGAACTAAAAGCCGGAAGACCCTGAGATTGAGAAGAAGCATTCTGAAGTTGTCTTTGCCCATAGGTGCCAGCATCTGTGTGTGAATCAGTCCTTTTATCAAGTTTAAGCTCCTCATGCGTATCTGGATGAGTTATTTTCACAGCTCTTTTTTGAGTGCTAAAATGGCCGGGCTGTTGTTGGGGAAATTGAGGGGCAACACCAACTCCCATGCTACCTAATTGAGGAGATACTTGGTGACCTAATTGAGGGGTAAATCCCAAGCCTTGGCCCTGATGCATTATTGCCTGAGGTTGCAGTGGATGAGACTGGATGTTAGAAACAAACATCTGATGAGGAATTTGTGTAACATTTCCTGGGTAATGCCATTGTCATTTGTAATGAGCTTGCTACAACACTTTGTGAAGGCATCGATGGATTGGGACCATTAAACTGAAAATGAATCTGTGACTGTTGAAAGGGAAGAGGCATTGGCATTCCACCTGCGGAACAGCAGAAGATCGTGTTGTCGCACTGGGATTGGGAGCAGATAGACCCCCCTTTGTCTGCAAGGGAGAATGAGTCTCTCCATGGTTAGGTTTACTGACACCTACAACATCCTTCCTTGGTTGCTGGTTTTCCTGTTTCTTCTGTTGCTGTGGTTTTGGAATAGAGGGTATAGGAAATGTTGGTACAGCCCTGAGTGAATCATGGCGAGCCTAAGTAAACAAGATTAAACAAAATCAGTTTACTAGAACAATGTTAGAAAAAGTATACTGATAAGGAAATTTGGTTTGGCAAAAAAAATAGGCTACATTATGAACTATCGAATCCAGAATATTATGATACCTGCTAATGTATATTAATATCATGAGATGCATGCCTAAGAAAGAATTTTGAATCAACGAGTTATATAAGATATCTCTCATGGAAGGAGGGATGATATATGATATCTCTAAACTCACCCTCATACGTAAACACCAAGAAAAGGTAAATAGACTATAGAGTAGTGAACTGCCTGAAGATCTTTCTACAAATTATCTGATGAGATTATGCATCAACAAACCTGATCACGTTTCTGTTCGTCAAGATTTGGTGGGGCGGAAGTTGTTCTAGCAGGAATCTGCATTTTCCACAATGAATCACTGCTCAGATGAATTAAAACTTAATAAAAAACAAAAAAAAACTCCAATAATAAAGTAAAACCAATACCTCTATGCCATTTACAAGCGCAGGGTTGATGGTTCCAAACTGAAAGCTCCAGATGTATTCCCTGGCATAAATTAAAGAGAAAAAAATATAAATAATAGAAAGGTTTAGCCTGCAACATTTGAGAAGACAGGCAAAACTTCTCAAAAACCATCAGGTGCTCACATAAGCAAAGTGAAGCTTAAGACAATTACCATTTAACAAACTATGTATCAGAGAAGATGGTGATACAAGCAATAACTCAACGATTCAAACTAAGAAAGCCAGAACAACAGAACTTACAGCTAAGTAAAAAGGAAATAAATACATAAATAAACCTTTAATTTGGGCAGATGATCTATTGGCATCAGAAGCAGTCACAGCTTTAGAAAATGTTCTGGAAACCTTCTGATTATTAGGTGGAACCTCTTGTTTAGCATTGACAATTGCAGGTCCAGCAGAGGACCCTATAAAACCACAACGTATCAACCAACATTTATATTAAGAACAGTTCAAATTAGTAAATTTTGAGAGATTCGCAAAGAAAAGATTAAGAATCACATACTGTTAGAAAGGACCGTGGAGTAAGCTCCATCATGACCAGTTCTGCGTGCGGCATCTGAATTAGAACTCACTGTGTTCCCCCTAGACTGCCCTCCCTGACCATTATCCGATTTCTTGGAGCTAAAAACCATCATAAAAAAGGCAGTCAAAACCATACCTTCCATGAGCCAAATTCATGAGAAAACACCACCGACTTGAAAAGAGAAGAAGAAGAAAAAAAGATGGAAAAGACCGTACCTTCGGTTAGCCGGCAAGGCATGAGGCGCTAAAGGCGGGGCCGGAGCAGCAGAGACCGAGAAAGCAGGAGCCGGCCTAGAGCCACCGCCGCTGCCCTTTCCACCACCAGAGAAGTTCCTGTGCTGCCCAAAGCTTCCCGGTTGGCCTGGTTTCCTGAGATGCGCCTCGGTCTTTTCTGCCCTGGAATGATGCTGGGACATAAATCCGACTCTCGCTTCCTTACTGCCAATGCAAACTCAAGAACGAATCAGCGATCTATTAATCCCTACCCGAATCGTATGATGCAATAGTACAAACCACTGATAGAACAGCCATTTTGATCAACTAGGAAACGTTAATATCGACGGTGAAATCGTATCGTTACCTGACTCTAAAATAAAGGGCAAAACCCGCGCAAAATTTGGCGAGGAATTAGGGTTTCCCCTCAGTTGTAAGCGCACGGATTAGAGACGACGTCGGAGGGAATCATGACACGAGCAAGCGAAAGAACGAGAAAAGAGAACCACCACCATCGAAGGGAGCCGAAGATGCCAATTTTAATGCGCACGAGGACCAGGATTATTTTTGGAATGTCAGGGTTCGAACCATAATTATGAAATTTAATAGAATTGGATTGAAAAAAACAAACAAAAAGGATAATAACTACTAAAGTTTGGATTAGATTGAACTGGAAAGGATGAATCTCATACTCGATGTATAATCTAAGGGATTATTTTTAAAATAGGCTTAGTGTTAATCTTAATTAGGCGTTTAAGCACAAACAAATTTTATTTAGAATAGAGTCAAAGACGACGCGACGCAAGCGGCCGCGATGACGACGGCGCTACGTCAAGGACGACGTATGGAAGGTCGTCGTTGACGACGGCGCATGTTATAAAATCCGTGAGCTCCTCCCGATCTACTTTCCTTTTTTTCCTTCCTCGTACGCTGTTTCTTCGCTCGCCCGGCGAGATCTCAAGAACCAAGCACCATCGGCCAAGGGAGTTGCCAAGGAGAGGTCGCCGGCCTTATTTCGAAACAAACCGTAAGCCGTGATTTTATTTCTCTTTTCCTCCCAAGCGTCCCTCTCTCCGGATTAAAGAATGAGCCGCCAGGGAGGTCAGGGCTGCGGAGAGCTCATATCCCGAGCGCGCCACACCGGAACGGATATTTCTTCGTCAGGCCGACATGTAATTTTTCTCAACTTGGATAGATCTAGCAAAATCCTTTGAGTTATTTAGCTACATTTGTATTTCTTCCCCGAATGCAAAGACTTATCTTTTGTTTAAAAGATCTAGCAAAATCCCTTGAGTTGTGTCAGAAAAAAAATTTGTGGAATTTGTGAATTGAAATCTAAGGATAGCAAGGAAAAATTATTATTCATGTTTAGCTTGTATAGTTCATAATGAAGTTGTTCAATTTGTTTATTCGAATTGGATCGCTTTCATATAATGGAGAGTTTTCATGTGAGATGATATTTAACCAAGTTATGTTACTTTCACTTTGGGATTAAAGTATTATTGGTATATTTTAATTAATTATTTTCTAGAAAACAATTAAATTAATTTCAAAATGATTGTAATAATGACTAAATATTTTATTTATAGTAGCAAGGAAAACATTATAGATATTTATACAAAATTTATTTTTTATATGATTTAATCATTTTATATACCAATGTAATTAATATGTCATGAAAATTTTCCCAACGATTACTATTGGCATGGAAGTATCTATTACATTTATGAGTTATTTGGATCTCAAATAAATTTTATATATTTTATTTTATAATAAAGATGATTTAATTATGGTAATTAAAGTATTAATTATGTAATTTTAATTTTATATTTTACCAACGGAGATGTTAATTTGGTTATCTCAAATTTTAGTTTTTACTTTAATGCTTTGATTTGAATTAGTTGTAGATTTTACACCGTAAGATGAATAGTAATGTATTTTACTAGGAACTATCAATAAATCTCTAGTTACTCCTACAATAGTAGGTTAATTTACTAGAAATATGATTTTGCAAAGTTTGGGACAACTACAATGCGAATTATATCTTGAAATATTTTTCTCCGAAAGGGTGGAGGAAGAATTCTTGCTTATTGAAGTTGTTGTTAGTTGAATATGAGTTCAAAGCTCTGATAGTTCTTTTATTATGATAACCTGAATGTTGTTGATAATTTCTTTCCAACCTACATTGGTGGAAAAAATCGACCAATGTATATCCCACGAAGGACTAACCTGTTGGGGTTACGAATCATGAGATCATTAAGGTTAGACCCTGCGACGTCAAGTGTTAATCTTATAGGTCGGTTTCCTATTGGTGCTGGATTTATCGCTACACATATTATTGACGACGAAGTATGTGATTCGGTACTGAATGCAGCGTCGGTGCAACCTGTAGTAATTTATGTTGAAGTTCAGGAGTTCAGTTGTGAGGAAAGAGATAATTAGAGCATCAGGGCTTCAATTAGTGATGAATTCATCACACTTGATTTGCATGAAACTGCTCAGCAGGAAGCATACGTGGCTGTGCCCACTGAACCTGGTAATGTAGCTGGCACAAGTTCTGCAATTAGGAGTGATGTTCATGGTGACGTAGGTGATGGGTATGAAACTATGTCTTATGCAACGGCACCGATGATGATGATGGAGGCGATAGTGATGCATGAATCTTCTTTAAGGGGCAAATATCCATCAAGAGAGAGAGCTTTATTAGGGACTACCGGTTAGAACAAGCCAAACGAGAGTACTGCTATCTAACAATGAGTATCTTCACATGCTCAAACAACCGTGAGAATGGGATGAAGAGGAAACATTTGATGGGCCTTCAGATGAGTCAACTTTTGTACATGAAAGTTGCATTCCAGATGAACTGCATGGGGGATGCTTTATTGATAAAAGCGGTTGTTGTTCGTTGGTCTATCATAAACAACGCCCGATATGTGATCTATGCCTCAAATAAATCCAAGTTCACCATATTGTAATCGAATATGCGAACTAAAGACACCGGTGGCTTACATGCAAGTTCAAGAGATTAGGAGGCGCATGGAGAATTGGCGCTTAAGTACACGACATACATGTAGTCATTCGGGTTTTTACGCATAATGTACAAAGACATTTTATCGCTTATTTCATTCAACCTGCCATTAGGCGTCATCTGGATTTAAAGCCCAGGGAGATTATTCGTATTGAGTCCAAATTTAACATACGCGTGTCATACATGAAAGCTTGGGATGCACGCCGCAAGGCACTAAAGGTTATTTTCGGAAATTGGGAAGAATCTTACCGATCGTTGGAGATATTCATGTCTTATATGCCAATGCCGGATCGGCCCATAGAGTACGCCGCCGAGTCACACGATTTCAACGATTATTCCGGTCCTTCGAGCCTTCAATTCTTGATTAATCCGCCGCTTTATGTCCTGGGACTTTCCTCCTGGTAAGTACAGGGGACTCTACTAACCGCTAATTGATGCCAACAATGATTATTTCCACTTGCCTTTGCAGTAGTAGAATCAGAAAGTATTGAGTCGTGGTGTTGGTTTATACACTACAAGAGTCGTTCCACCGATCTCTACAAGAGGAACGCGTCGATATATGCTTGCATGGGGATGACATATGGTTCTTAAATTAAAGCAGCGGATGGTCGAGGGAAAGCCGACATGACCGGTGCATTTACCACCGCATGCATATTACAGGGGAGAGCGCAGAGTCGATGTGGTGGTAGACTCACCCCAGGCCTGGGGTGACCATTAATCGACATGAGATGGTATCGGTCTTGGGCTACATCAGATAGGCACCCGCATTCCCCAAACATGTATTACCCTCGAGCCCCTGGAGATCGACTCATGATAAGCCAGCATTTCTTAACTGTGATAATCCTTTTTTTTAATTACATCATAATATGCGCCGCCAATGCGGCGTGAGCACATATTGAATTGAGGATATATTGACGCTATTTTGGGAGGCGACACGTAGATGCGAATCAATCAACGAGTATGAGGGTCGTGAGACTTGCACACAAACATGTATATTCGATACACGGGACACAAGATTCCGTGTACCTCGCGGGTCCGATGGCTTGCGTTGGATATTGGTCCATCATCTCCACCGGTGGTGGACCATCAACGATACATTTACAGCCATCACGATTCGACGTGGATCATGTGGCCAGATGCACCTTGGCGAAACCGCCTCCTACGTATGGGCCTCCTCATTCCATATGACACCCGCATGGATCAGATCATGGTTACTGCATAAACCATCCGAGCAAGGAACCGAGGACCAATGGAGCATCGAGCCACCACGGCCACCACGCCCATTATACACGGAGTGATGCGATACCGCATCGTAGGCATCATCGGAGATAGTCAGATGTACTATTATATTCTCCATGCTAGATCATATTTTGTTGTGTGCATTGCTATTATATGAAACAAGTAAACCTTTTATTTTTGATATTTTCTTTCTAGAAATAATTTATTCATTTTTACTATATGTATTTCATTTATCATGTGGAAGGAAATTTGGTGTTAATCTCATAGTGTATCGATGTTATTGTCAAGTGTATGATGTTATTGTCGTTCTTAGCTTTAGAGTACCTTGCTTGAACTTTCTAAACTTTTTTATTTCTAACTTGCATCAGAATGACTTTATTAGGTCCTTCATGTATGTTAAAATATCATTGTTACCTAAATATGGCATCCTAGATACTTCGTAGTTTGAACGGCGCTATTTTATTTATAGTAGGAGGCTTCAATGTGTCGAATGAGTATGTAGTTAAGCCACTAATCAATTTTCATGGGAAATTTTCATATGCTATTCTGTTTTTCGCACATTTTTTTTTTTTTAAAAAAATTATGCGAAGAGTCGTCAACGGATGACGGCCACGGAAGCATGCTCCGTCCTGACTTGACGACTAGGCCTATTTTGCTAAATAAAATTTTTTGTGCCTAAATGCCTAATTAAGATTAACACTAAGCCTATTTTAAAAATAATCCCTATAATCTAACTATATTTGTACGTAGATATCAATTCGCCCAATTAATGAAAAATTTTAAGAAATATTTTAAACTTTTTTAAATTTACTTTTACTTACATGAAATTAGTACTTAATCACTTACTTTTTTTCATAAATAACTATCATTGCATCTTAAGTCAAGAGGCTATACTGCTTTACCGAAAATCAATTTGTATTTAATTGTTGTTTTAGGTTCTATAATTAATAAGAATTTCTACTTATTGAAGTTATTAATGGGACTATAGGTGACCACCGCCGTTATTATTGTTTAGTTAGTTGTTAGCATTGCCATAGTGATGAATATTGCATAAAGAAATAAAAGTAATATATTTGTAAATATTAAATAAATTTTATTAGTGGAAGAATGAATCATACCTATTGTGTGATACAAAGGTATTACTTATAGGGCTATAAATAAACTAGTGCACTCGTTGAACAACTCTAACTCGGCTTGATTAATACTCGTTCATGTTTGTTCAAATTAATAAACAAACAAGCTTGAACAATTTTTGAAAACTCGAAGGTTAAATAAACTGAACATGAACACGATCTTACTCACTTGTTTATATTCATGAATATACTCATTTATTGTTCGACAAATAATTTGATAATAATTCATATATTATCTTCAAAATATGAATAAATATAACTTATAATTTTTTAATTATAATTTTAATTAAAAATATTATAATTTGCTAAATTTAGTAGTATAATTTATAAAAAAATATATAATACATTTAATTAAATATTTATAAAATATAATTGATACTATAGTTTTATAAATTATATGATAAATATACAAAGAAATTAAAAAAAATTCATATAATAATTATTAAAATATTTAATTAGAGCTAACAAGTTACTTTATTTAATTATAAAATATTTAATTAAAGCTAACAAGTTACTTTGTATAAATTATCAATGTGCTTGTCTTTATTATCATCCTTAGCCAAATCTAAGGGTAATTCAAGTCTCCTAATGGCATAGATAAGGCTACCCACAATCTTGTAGCCAAATAGCATTTCGATGGTTGATTAGTTTGATGAAGATATCATTTTGGCTTTTAATGTTAGTCTCTTGTTTGGCTAATTATATAAAGATGTTAATTAACTATTGTATATATCATATGATAGTTTGGTCATTACATAAAGTCATTTTTCAATGAATTATTTGAACATGCCTCTCACAATTAGTAAAATTGAAGTTAAATATTTCATTCGATTGTGACTTATTATTTTTTTTTTATGAAAAGGTTATGGTCTTCATATTTTTTTTTTAAAAATCGCATTTATTTTAAACAATGGTCGATTGTGTGCCTAAATTTTGAAAATGGCCAAATATGTGCCTATATTTTAAAAATGATCGACTGTGTGCCATTTTCTTTTATGAATTTATATACATTAATCAGAACATTTAACTCTTGATTTTTTTATGTGTATGTTTACCCCTTATAGAATTTTTTATAACTTAGTTTATTTTTAAAATCAAGATTTTGTACTGTGTGAGAACTTATATGAGATTTAAGAAAATAATTGCAACAAAAAATTAGAGAAAACTTAAGTGCTCATTTAAAGCTCATTCATTAACTCAATATATATATATATATATATATATATATATATATATATATATATATATATATATATATATATATATATATTTGTTCACTTATTTCAAACAAAGTTAAGTACAATTCAAGCTTGAACATGATAGATAATTAAGCTGCTTGAACGCCATAATAAAGCTTGGCTCGAACTCGAACCAACACAAACAACTTTTAATTTGTCCAAGACAAGTCCAATCCGATAAGTACTCCCATAACTTGATTACGTCTAATTGCTTAGACTTAAGAAAATTTTATAAGGCGGTGATGAGAACTGATGTTTTATGGCTCAATGTTGGCCAATAAAGAGAATCATAAATTTAAGTGTTGCAAAGATGAGAATGCTCGGTTCATGAGAGGTCCAAAACAGCCGTTGTTCACAATCACTGTTCGCTCGAAAATTAGCTCATGTTCGCTGCTCGTTAAACTAACGAGAACACTAACAAAATTTTCGTCAATTAAACGAGAACATGAACAAGTGGAACTGGCCGTGTTCGCTTGATAAGGCTCAAACCACGCGCGGGCTGCGACATGATTCCTCGATTTTGTTACGCCATTACTTGGATATTTATGTTAGGCTATTCGACTTCTTCGAGCGATTCGAATTTCGCTATTTTGATTAAGTATTTCCGGCATTTCAATGACGAGCGATTCGAGCGTTCGTGCCCAAGTTCTTCTGCCTCTGAGCCTCTCTGTCTCTGAGTTCTCCAATCTCCACTTCTCCTCGTCCCTCGACTTCAAGCATACGAGTAGTATGCACTCCACAATCCCTTCCTACCGAGTCCAGCCTCTCGAATTTCTCTCATTCTTGCATCACTACGTGGCGTCTCGAGCAAGTGGAGACAGTGGAGTCATGAATCTGATCCTCTGTGGCTCTGTCCCTCTCTTTGGTTCTCACTTTTTTGAGTCATCTGACGCTTTGACTCTTCTTTGTGATTTCCTTTACTTTTCAACTCTATTAATTGTTAATCTGGGATTAGTAACAATGCTTGACCCGCTCAGGTATGTCATAGTCTCACATATCTTTATAGCCTTTTACCAATCTATGCTTATTGCGATTATGTGATTTTTTTTAGGAGTATGACTCCTTTGTTGTAGAGCCTTTGTTGGTTGTGATTCTTGTGAATCTGTGAGACTGTGAAGTTGTTTAGTATTTAATGTTATTGTTTAGTTTCAATGTGTTGCGTACTTGCATTGTTCGCTCCATCTGGTTTCTTCAAAGTTCAAAGTAAGTTATGCTTTGCTGTTAAAGCAAACAGCCAAGTAGGCAAGTAGCCAACAATTCCAGAAAAAAATAACAACAATACAAGTATACAACAATACCATTCACCAAAATATAGAAACACCTTAGAAGCAAAGATGATGCAAAAGAAGACACTTAATAGTTGTAATTAATCAATCCAGAAAAAAATAGTTTTAACCAAAGCAAAGAGGCTGCCAAAAAAATGAACCATTTTAGGTCCCCCGAGAAGTGAGAACAGGCTGAACAGCCAACCAAGTTACCAAAGTATCAAACCTGAAATCTGAAAGAATCAACAAAAGCAACCATCAATGGCTAGATAGAAATGAAACGAAATGAAACACAATAATAAGCCAAAATCCTCTTATGTCATAGCATAAAAATACTCAGTCACATCTAACAGCCAACATGCTATCTATTATAAGAAGTTATAGACTTGTAGTCTTGCAAATTTAAAATAACAAAATATCAGTTGAATGAAAACAATAAAACAACAAAATAACATAGAATGATAGAACTGGCAAGGCGTAGTAGACAAGGTCCAGGGCGAGACAACATTGAATACTTGAATGAAAAGATAGGAGTTTTTTGTAGCTAGTAAGCTTTGCAACAAGTAATGCTTGAAGTATGCTTTATAACATCCGAATCCGGCAAGAAAAAGGATCATATATTCATATGCTTTTACTTTGATATTTGATGATTATTTGTTGTTTCTATTTTTACCAAATTATTTTTGAAAAAATAGATGATTTAAATAGCCATTAGCCAATTAACTAATTTTTTAATAATCTTCTTATTTCTATTATAATGAAGCTCACTCTCCTTCTATTATAATTTATAAATGATATTCATCCTTGTAATTTTGATTATGCAAAGCTTAGTTGCAATGTATTATGTATGTTCTAAACTCTATTATATCTATGAATGCATTATTTTTTAACATATTTGTAATTTAACACATGATGTTTGGAATTATTCATAGTTTACATACAACATATGTTATCATTTGAGCATTTCCAGTCTGCATCAACTGGTGAGGTACCATCAGTTGATATGAAATATTTAAAAGACAGTCATAATCAAATATCTCAATAAATTGTTGAGAGTATTAGCACTATACCAGAGGTGCAGGCTAAAAAATCTAGAAAGAGAAAGTCTAGTGTGTGGGAGTACTTTGTAGAGGTTAAAATTATGTATAAGGGTGTTGAGATTTATTACTTGCAATGTATGTCTTGTGGAGTTAAGTTCCAAAAATCAAAAATAGGTATAACTTCACAACTTCTCAGACATGTTAGAGATTGTGATAAAATTTAATCAAAAGATAAACAAGTTATTGATTTATCAGATAAAAGACAGAAATGACTAAATTTCTTCCTAATTGATGTTGCTAGTGAATTTGGAATTTCTATTTTTCATGATCCTAAAAACTATGATCAAAGACAAGTTAGAGAAATTATTGTAAGGATGATTATTATCCATGAATATCCTTTTATGATGGTAGAGCACACTTGGTTCAATATCTTATTAAAATATTTGAATCCTAACTATGAAAGTGTGTCTAAAACACCATAAAAAATAATTGCATGCAATTTATGATGTTGAGAAAGAAAAACTTAAGACTTAACTTAGCTGTTGAGAGTTTCATTAACATCATTGTTGGACATTTAATCGACAAGGGTATATGTGTTTGACTATTCATTTCATTGATTTGTCATGGAAGATCCAAAAAAGGATTATTAATTTTATTGAACTTGACCCTCATCATACTAGGACTTTCATCTGTGATGTTATATATTACTATTTGTTAGAATGGAATCTTCGGGATAAAGTCTTTACAATTACTCTTGATAATGTAGTAACAATGATACTGCCTTAAAAATAACTTTGATTCAAGAGGAAAACTGCATTTTCGTGATCATTTTTTTCCATATCAGATGTTGTGCACATATATTGAATATAATGGTGCAGGATGGTTTGAAAGAAGTGCATGACATAATTTATAATATAAGGAATCTGTTAAATATCTCAAAACATCTCCTGCAAGGCTAAACAAATTTGTTGAGATTGCAAAACAGTTAGCTGTACCTACATCACGATCTCTTTGTATTGATGTGCCAACACATTGCAATTCAACTTATATGATGCTTGAGTCTACTTTTATTTATCGTAATGTCTTAACTCATTATGCTAGAGATTCAAATTACAAGTGGATATCACTAGATTCTCGAGATATAAAAAAAATCGAAAGTTCTTATCAATTTTTAATAATGTCACTCAAACAATTTTTGGCACATCATATCCAACATCAAATATTTTTTGTCAACTGTAAAGCATGTTAAAAAGTTTCTCTGGGAAGAATCTATATCTAAAGATGAGTATATGAGAAAAATGACCACATTTATGAAAATAAAATTTGATAAATATTGGGAGGGATATAACCTACTAATGCCTATTGCTGTAGTTCTTGATATTCATTTAAAGTTAAAATTTATTTCATTTATATTTTCTAAGATCTATGAACCACATGAACTCGATTCTCAAATTATATTTGTTGAGAAGGCTCTTTGAAAAATATATGCAATATATGCTTCTCAGAGTTCTTCTATTACTGTAATGAATGAATCTATCAATGTGGGGTTTTTTTCTTTGAAGTCTGTTATAGATCCTCTTGACACATCTCAATTTGATTATATGTTGGATTTTAAAAGATTTTGTTATGTCATATGGCTCTATACAGCCTGCTAAGTCTGACTTGCATGTGTATCTTGAGGAAGGGTTATTTGTTTGCAACACTGAGCAATTTGATATTTTAGAATGATGGAAGATGAACACATTGAAATATCCATATTTTTTAGAATGACTGTGATATTTTATCAATTCTAATAACAACTTTTGCTTCGAACTGTATTTAGTGCTACTGGAAGGGTGCTAGATCATTATAGAAGTTGTTTATCTGCCAAGACGTTAATGCACCGATTGTGCATCTAATTGGGATCGATCATCCCAAATAAATGCTAAAACACCAGTAAGTACTTCATTGCTTCAATATAGTACCATGCAATTTAATATTATTATTCCATTATATCTATTTTGTATTTTAATATTTTTTTAATTTTTTTTTACAGCAAGAAATGTTAAAGGAGGAAAATTTGGGTGTTCCATTGGGTGATTCATGAGCAAGAAGCCAACAATGCCTTTTTTTGCTATTATGCTATTAATCATTTGAGGATTTCATATACATTTAATTGCAAATATTTTTCATATTTTTATTTTATAGATTTGGTTATACACTTATGTTCATGATGGATTGTTTGCTTACTTTGGACTGATTTAAATTTATGAATTATTGTGTAATATTATTCTGTTCTAATTTTTTTTTTTTTTTTGCAGAAAAATTATAGGAGTGAGGCTATGATGATTTAAAATGCTCAAATAGATAAATGTTGCTTCGTTGCTTGTTGCCTTCATTTTGGTTTGTCATTATTACATGTAACCCTATAGAGGATTGAAATGATGGTAAAATATGCAAATTTGAGCAGATATTTTTTATTGATTCTCTATGGTTTGGATGCATGCAATTTGTCAACCTTATGTAGAATTTTAAGATGATGATTGATGAGCATCGAATACTTTTATGTTCCAATATTTGTCTCTTTATATTTGGAATGACATGTTAAAGTTAAAAGTGCAACCATATAGAGTGTACAAGGTTATGTCATTGTCATATCACATATGTGTTATAATTAAATCTGAACATCTCTGATTTCAAAACTCTTATATTTTCATTCAACTGTTGTCCATTGGACCACTGCCCACTGCCTAGTTTTATCATTTTATGTTGTTATGCTATTTTCATTCAACTGCTATTTTGCTATTTTAAATCTACATGACTAGAAGTCTACAACTTCTTATAATAGATAGTCTATTGGGTGTTCGATGTGATTGAGTATTTATTATGCTATGGCATCAGAGAATTTTGGTTTATTATTGTATTTCGTTTCATTTTTATCCATCCATTGATGGTTGCTTTTGTTGATTCTTTTAGAGTTTCAGGTTTGGTACTTTGGTTGACTGTTCAGCATCCTCTCACTTCTCAGTGGACCTAAAATGATTCCTTTTTGGCAGCCGCTTTACTTTGATTAGAACTATTTTTTCTGAATTGGTTAATTACAACTATTAACTGCCTTCTTTTGCATCATTTTTGCTTCTAGTGGGATGTTCTACATTTTAGTGAATGGTGCTGTTGTATTATTGCTATGCGATGGCATCAGAAGGATTTTTTGGCTTATTATTGTGTTTGGTTTCAATTCTATCCAATCATTGATAGTTGGTTTTGTTGATTCTTTCAATTTCAGGTTTGGTACTTTGGTAACTTGGTTAGTTGTTCACCTAGTTCTCACTTCTCAGCAGCCCTAAAATAGTTTCTTTTTTGGCAGCCTCTTTACTTTGATTAGAACTATTTTTTTTCTGGATTGGTTAATTATAACTATTAAGTACCTTCTTTTGCATCCTCTTTGCTTATAGTGGGTTGTTCTATATTTTGGTGAATGGTGCTGTTGTATTATTGCTATGATATGACATCAGATGATTTTGGCTTATTATTGTGTTTGATTTCATATCTATCCAGCCATTGATGGTTGATTTTATTGATTCTTTCAGGTTTGGTACTTTGGTAACTTGGTTGACTGTTCAGCTTATTCTCACTTCTCGGTGGACCTAAAAAAGTTCCTTTTTTGCAGCCTCTTTACTTTGATTAGAATTATTTTTTCTGGATTGATTAATTAGAATTATTAAGTGTCTTTTTTGCATCCTCTTTGCTTCTAGTGGGTTGTTCTATATTTTGGTGAATGGTGTTATTGTATACTTGTATTGTTGTTATTTTTTCTGGAATTGTTGGCTACTTGCCTAGTTGGCTGTTATTGCTTTGACTGCAAAACCTAAGTTACTTTGAACTTTGAACTTTGAAGGTTGCTTATTTGCTTTTGTTATTTCTATCATTCTATGAGAATCATAGGATTGATTGGCTCATTACCTGACTGGTGTACCTCATAACCTGCTACTTGTAACTATGCAACTGCCAGAACTACCCGCAGGGATGTACACTTTTGGGCCTTTGGTCTTAGACTCAAGACTGTAACTTGCTACCTACTTACTCAGGCGTTGCACTTTTGGTGTAGGCTAGTCTCCTTTAGTTGTTGGTTTTGTGAAATCGTTTTATTTACTATTTTGACCACTGGTGCCTTTTCATACCTCCCACCTCAAGGATGTTGTTGGTTTTGTTACTTATGGTGGCTAATTGGCTATGATGACTATGACGATCATAAAATTATTTTCTTTGGTTGGTAGCATCTTTTGTGATTGTAACCCTTCTTGGAAGTTGGATGCTCACTAATTTGTTGCCCCTTATATTGATAATTAGAATGAATATTTTTTTTTACTTTGAGCCTGAGCCATCTATGCCTTTTCTTGTAGATCTTAATCATATATATATTTTTCTATTCATTAACTATCTTCTCAAATATTTTTTTGCAGATCATTTTCTCTACTCATTTCAGGCTTGACCTTGAATTGATGATGATCTTTTCAAGCTCTCTTCATCGTGTCGTCTTTTCGCTTTTACCTTTCTTTAGCTTTTTTTATTTTCTATTTTTTTTTTTTTTGACTTAGATGAGGATTAAACTCTTTAATCTTCTTCTAGCTCCTAGAGTATTAGATCTTTGAGCCTTATCCACCATAAGAACTTTATATCCCTTTCTCTAGTTTAATAAAATATTGTTTTATACTTTTGTATCATTGTATTTGCATGTCTTTCATTAGAAAAAATTTATGTGGAATGTATATTATAAATTTGAAAATTTATTTAATATTAATAAAATATGTATATTATTTTGTGTTTTTTTTTCTTATTTGTATCTAAAATTTTGTGTTATAATAATTCAAAATTTAAAATAAAGTTAATTTTAGTACTTAATTTGATAAATCCGAGCCTATTTCGAGCTTCTTCACGAGTTGAAATCGAGCTGATTCGAGCAAACAAATAAACGAGCCTTATTCGTGCTTAAACGAACAATAACGAGCCGAACATGAATTTTCTCATAACGAGCTTAACTCGAACACGAGCCGAACATGAATAGTTCTATTCATGTTCGGCTCATTTACACCCTTATTCATGAGTGGCTTTATAGATAGAGATAAAATATGGAATACATATATACGTGAAATGATCGGAGTACTCGAGAGGGCAAATCTACTTTCACCCTCAAATTCTATTTTTCTCTTAAAAAATAATTTAGCCAATTTACATTTTTATATAATAAACCTCTCCCAAAAAAAAAAAAAAATTTAAATTATTACTCTCAAATAACTATTTAATTAATTAAAATAAAAGTTTATAAATTTAATAATCTTGCTCACCCATTTTTTATATTTTTTATTAAATATTAATTTTATATACTTTTTTTTAAAATTATTATGATATTTAATTATTTAAAAAATTTGTCCACCTGAATTAAAATAGCTAGTTACACCCATGGGTAGCTCCAATGTCAAATAAGATTAGAGAGAGTCTCCTTAGATAATTTGGTCACACAAAATATCCAATATATCAAATAAGAGAGTAGATGTATTAAATTTGATATATGTTATGAAAGATTGAGGTAAACCTATAAAGACTTGATTAGTATAAAAAATGAAATTATTTTATCAGAATTAAATGAGAATTTGGTAATTAATATAGGAGATAACAGAGAAATAAAATTTATATAGCCGATCACATATAGTACGATAAAAGCTTGTTGTTATTGTTATTGTACTAAATAAATTTTATTTTATGTGAAAGCATAACATAAATAAAAATTAAACAAATAAAAAATAGATCCCAAAAACCCCTTAAGTAACCATATTTGACATCTGATGATTGTTCTGTCCAATCAAAAACTAGGGATGATATATTGATAAAAATAATTAATTCAACAAACATAAAAATATTATATATGTAAGTGTTGCTAATAATTCATAAATTGATACATGATTAAAAATCATTAAATTTATTTTGAATTTAGTTTAATACAAATATTTATGTATAGTATTAATGTTAAAATAAATTCAATAATTTTTATGGGATTTATATATATATCACATATTTCTTTTATTTTCTCAATTTTTTAAATTAACATAATTCTTATATATTTACCTACAAATATTTAAATTTCAATATTTACATAAATAATATCTGAAATTTTCAAGTATTATATATATATATATATATATATATATATATATATATATCTCATTCTAATTTTTAAGGAATTATAATTTCATGATAATCTCCTTTTTTTTAACAAAGATTAGTACAGCACTCGTGGATATAATGAATAAATTCTGCTATACCTTGACATGAATGGGCCAGATGAGAATTGGGTTGGGTCATCCTTAGACATTCCTGGCACAGCCGTATAGACTCATTATCAAATTTTACAAGCCCGCTGATAGATCCGACCCGACCCGACCCATAAGTAGAAAGATTTTTACAATAAGGGTGCATAGGGGGTCATTTGGGATTACTTTTATTTTTCCAATTTTTATTTTTATTTTATTTTGTTTATATACTATTTTGAAATAAAGTATATTTGATAGTGTTGCCTTTTTTAAAATAACTAAATATTATTTTGAGCATTTAAAAAATATGATTTATTTTAAAATATAAAATAAAACACATATAAATATACTAAATAAATAAATTTTAAAAACAATATAAAATAAAATTGACGCCAAACAAGCCTTAAGCTTATAATTGTTAAAGCTTATTTATATGTGTAGAGATATGCTCTATGAATTATGATGCAACAGATATTTATGACATTTGTTTTAAAAGACTAACCAACTTCTGAAATTATATTTGTATTTAAAAGCATTTCCCATGAACAGAATATAAAGCTTATCACATATTAAATTTGAAGATTTTTTAAGCAAAAGAGCTCATTGATCCAAAAACATTAGAAAAATACCTCCTCACAAATCATAAATTACAAATAATACTTCTCAGTAATTGCATATAATTTTTTTTTAAAAAAAAACTTAATACATTATATCGAATGATATTAAGAGTCTATTTAAGATAGTTGTGACGATATGAAAACACATTGGTCGAACTGTTTTAAAAAAAATATGTTATTTACGAAATTGTGGTGAATACTTTTTTTTTTTAATTTGAAAAAAGTCATATTATAACTTTCTGACAACCATCACACTCTATCAGGTGAAATTCTAAAATACAAATTTTCACTGCATATTCCTCAAAATGCACCCAAACCATAGTTTCCGAAATGGCAACTATGATGCAGTAAAAAAATGGCCGTCCCAAGCGCAACTTAACATAAAAAATGATGGCTTTCATATAATGAAAGAAGAAATGATTAAATCAATCTTATAATCATATATGCATCCCAAATTTTGTATTAGTAAAGCCTCAATTCATTAACTATAAGCTTTAATCATCACTTCCAAAGTACATGGAAATAATTTCTATTAATTTATAGTTATTAAGAACATATTCAAGAAAATATTATATGCTAAAAACAAAAAAAATTTGTGATTATAAGGAGAAGATGTTCAGTATCTTAATTTTGTACGAAATTTTGGCACACACAAGCATTTTTATAAAAAAGCCAAAATTTGAAAAATCATGAGACCAAGCATAATTGAAATTATTATACTATATATATATATACTATTATTATTTTATCTTCAAATATTCTCTATATGTTTTGCACCATAAGTTAAAGAGTAAGGATTTCCTTAACTAGTCAGAAAAAAAGATATAATATAAGTAATTAAAGGAGAGTAAAATGTTCTAAAGTCTTAGGTTGATATCCATCTTATATATTTTTCAAAGAGTTAAAATAAAATACATTATATGATATATAAGATCTTATTGCCATGATATTGTATAACTTTTTCCTCTCGTGCATTTCAACATAAATCTTATGGGCAACAATGAATTCATTTTGCATGTATTTCTCTATATTATTTTAGATATTATGTCTATTTTGTACATACATGAACTTTCTTTCACTAAAAGTATTTGAAAATGGCAAAAAAATAGCACAAAATGAGACTCTCTAATCTATCATAAGGTAGGCAATTTTTTTAAAAAACTATGCTAAGTATTATTCTAATAAGTGCACTCAATGTGTATACTTATTTCACAACGATATTAATCCAATAGTTTATATGAAAATGATTAAAATGTCATGTAAAAATGTTTATTCTATTCATTCAATTTTGTATGATAAATAATTATAAACAACTTGGACTGATCATTTATAGTCAGATTTATTGTATTATAATAGTTATTTTGAATTTTGTTATGTTATAACTATTGAATTGCTTACTACTATGATATATCTATTGGATAAACTCTTATATTGGATAATCTTATGATCTATTATGTTATAATAACTTTATAGTTTGTCATATAAAACTGTTAAATTTAACTCTATTATAATACCGACCTATTTGAATCTTATTTGTACAAGCTTCAAATATGATTTTAATAAGGTTGGGTGTGATTCCAATCATGTTTAAAATCTTCTTAAATAGATTTAGAGTGCGTTTGTGATAACTTTCTGATTATTTTCTTTTGAAAAGTAGTTAAAGAAAGCATCGTTTATCTTAGCTTTTGGTATTTTAAGAAAATTTTGTGGTGAAAAAATTATTTTGAGAACCAGAACTGTTAGAGTGTGGTGAGTGTCGAAGCTTTTTTTTGAATTTTTCAGAAAAATATTTTAACAATATGCAATTTTTCAAAATTTGTTTTCTCCGTATAGGTTCTAAGATTTTCAAAAAACTACAGTTGTCATAAACAGACCTTTAAACTAGTCTTAAAACTTGACAAAATAATATTCAATCATTTTTTAATATTATTTGAGTTTTATCTTGAACTAGTTTTGCTTATTTTGAGCTCCAAATAAGGAATTCAGAATAAAAAATTTGAGGTAATTTAGTTTGAAATAAAATTGCAAGCACATTTTTTTTAATGAAAGTAAATAGAGAATATATTGATGTGCTATTGAAAATTAAGATGTCATATATATATATATATATAAATTAAAATTAAAATATTAAATATATAAATATATAAGAATTTTGTGGTATGTATGTAAATCCCCCCTAAATATAATCAGCTCAACATGATATTTTAATTAAAAGTTTATAAATTTAATTAAGTATACATACTATTTTAGCAAATTAATTTACTCAACTTAATAAATTTAAGTTAATTAATATTAATTCAAAAATTAAAGTTATAAACTAAGCTCAACGCACCTGTCATCGAAACCCTCGTCTCCCTTCCCCGTCCTCTGTCCAATTCTAAACCCTCAAGGCCTCCACGAAAGAAGAAGCAAGGAAGTCACAACGGGAAAGGATCGCATGCGAAATCTTCTTCTTTCTTCTTCTGTTCCTACAGAAATTCTTGGCGAAAATAAGAGAAGAAGGAGTCGCTACGGAAGCTCGCTGGCAAAGCATCGACGGGATCGCGTGCTCTTTCTGTTCATCTAAATCCCTTAAAATCTACCATATTACAGAATATAGCAGATCCCGGATTTAGAGCAAAACAGAGGTAAACAAGACTTATAAAACTGCCATTTGGCAGGATTTACCGGCTTTTGGATGTAAATAGGATTTAATAAATCCTAAATTCTGATTTGAAACGATAAAAATTAAATTCAATTAAATACTGATTAATTGTTTGATTACTTACTTAAAGATTTAAATTAGTTAGATTTAATTTATTTAATATATTTGAATCTTAATTAGATTAATTAATATTTAATTTGTAATTTATTAAATTATTTTAAATTATAATTTTTATGCAATCAAATTTATTTAAGTAAATATAATTAAGTAATATTAATTATTAGAACTAATATACTTTTTAATTAATATATTATATTTTATTTTTTTGAGATAATAGTATTAATCATAATTAATTAGTAATATAATAAGTAAATTAAATAACAATTTCTATTTACTTGATTTATATAAATTAATTAAAATATAATTATTATAATATAATATAATAATTGTTTATTAAATTCAATTTATTACTTAATTATAGATGATTAAATTTATATTAATTACATTTAATTTTATTAAATTATTATTAACTAAAATGATGTATTAAGTAGCTATTATCTAAATAATTTTAAACTAAATTAAAAAAAAAAGCCCGTTTCGGCGTTCGAAATCATCGTCAATCTACCCCTGCCGCTCTGCTGCTGCCCAAAAACAGAAGGGAGACGTCGCGAAGGTATCTCTCGTTTTCCTCCCACCCTCCTTCGCGCGCTTCGGCTTGGTTTGTCTAAATCCCGCGCCCTACCTGCAGGATTTAGTAAATCCGGATTTAACAATGCCAAAGCGGCTTTAGAGGATTATTACACGAAGCCGTGGATTTAACATGTCCAAAAACACAGTTTGGCTGGATTTAAGTTAAATTCGGCTTAAATCCTGCAACCAAACAGCCCCTAGATTACTTTTAGTTTTGTAATTCAGTGAAGGGGGTGGAGATGCTTTTGCCGATCAGATTCGGCGAATTTTATTGATGGGTGAGCTGATCTGTTGTTTATCGCCTAGGTTTGGATCCGCTCTTTAAACTATATTGGTAGCGCAAAGACTTTACTTTTTTGGCTTCTGGTTTGCGAGATGGATGTGTCAGCGATCAATGAGGATCTTGCCAACATCGACGCGCAAATCAATGATATACTTCGAGCACTATCGTAAGATATATGAATCTCCTCTAATTTAGTAGTAATCTGATTTGCCGATCTGTGGAATTTTTCTTTCTGGACTGATGCATGCAAATTTTGAAAGAGCATTTGTTTCATGGCTTCTTCTTTCGTTTGAAGGCATTAGTAGCAGCATTATTCCATGATTAAATAAGAACTGGAAAGTTGTCACAGAGGTATGAAAAATTGTCACAGAGGTAGGGCAGTTACTTGATGCTGCTAATGAATTCAAATAAAACAGCGTTTAACACTTTGTTTTCTTCAAAAAGAAAGGCAATTACTGCCACTACAAGTCAAATCTACATTGGATTAGAAATTTGAAGTTTCACGTAAAATCTGATCACCAATAGCTATTACTGCTTACTGTGAATTCGGTTATTCTCGCTACATTTTGATTCATTACTGCTTGTGTGGATTTCTTCAATATTTGTGACTCGAGTGAATAGTTTGTTTATGCATAACTTTGAACTTTTACAGAAATGGGTTTCAGAAACTGGATAAGATCAAAGATCCAAATAGGCAGAGCAGACAATTGGAAGAACTCACTGAAAAGATGAGAGAATGCAAGAGGTACATTGTGCTTTTTTTTTCATGCCAATGTGATAAAGCAGGTTAGCCTTCTATGGTTATTTTTCTAAAATTCTGC
Source organism: Cymbidium sinense (assembly GCA_021442155.1). Lineage (NCBI taxonomy): Eukaryota > Viridiplantae > Streptophyta > Magnoliopsida > Asparagales > Orchidaceae > Cymbidium > Cymbidium sinense. Next base: position 108,219,021 of record CM038217.1, read on the forward strand.
ATTTGCTACCTTCACAAATGAAACTATCCTTTTTTATTAATCAAAATTAGACGAGACACACGAGCAGTGGGCTGATTGCTTTGTCTTATTGAAGTTTTTCAACTGCAGCCTGCCACACTTTTTGAATGAAAATAAAGCAAACGAAAAAGAGCATATAAACACACAACTATTCATATATTAGGTTGATGTCCATTATTGTAAAGGACCAGTTTAGTTGCTCGGGACATTACAGCTAACAAAGAAGTTTGATATGCTGGGTTAAATATTGAAAACTATAAATACAAATCTCCACCAAACTTGGACAAAAGGAACTTATATAGCATCTTAAGCAATGATAATAAACTTAATTGCTTTCAAAGGTGGAACACAAATCATAAAACCCTATTCTGTTCTTATAAGAAATAAAATAATTTTAAAGTTTTTAAGATAGTCTAAAAGGAGATTAACATAAGTTATGATACTTGATGGTGGTGCTAGGAATTACAAAATGTTATTAAGGCAAATAATGACAAAAAATTAATGCAAGTAAGATGTACAATCATAAAAAAGCTTTAAGTTTAACAAATAAAGTAGTAGGCAAAACTAGATATAATGATTGTGACTTATATATATTATACTAGAGTTCATTTGGGATGACTACATTTGTCTATAAAATTAATTGTGAAACTATTTTGGGGAAAGCATAGTTTTTCAAAGCTATTGTGGGTATTATAAACTTTTTATCTTTAAAAGAATTCAATATTAGCTTTCCTATAATCACCACACTCTAACAAATCTAGTTGCGAAAGCTTATTCTCATCACATAAATTTTCAAAATGTGAAAAACTATTTTAGTTATGGAAAGTAAAGAAGACCCAAACACATCCTAAGGAAGTATATAAATTAGATATATTCAATAGAGAAGAAATAAGAATGAAGTTATGTAGAGTTTAATAATGCTAGGATTTTTAAGAATGAATATTATTGGATTTTAATTAATGATGAAGGCATAATGGAAATATGCATATGATTGTATTTTAATTAAAGATGAAGACACAAAGGAAATACGAACATGCTATTTTATATATCTATTGATTATATTACAGTGAAAAAAAGAAAAAGAAAAACAAGAGTAAACAATCATGTAGTTCTTTGTAGATTCTTTAATAAAAGTGAAGCAACTTTGAAAATGCATAAAGATAAATTTATATACTCAAATAATACTTTCCGTGAGAATTGTGAGGGATGTCATAATAGTTTGATTAACAAATATTTTAATGAAATCCTGAATACTACAAGAATTTTAAATGGTTTAAAAAACATTTGTATTCCATTATTTAAGATTAAAGGAACTTTTGGTATGTAGTAATTTTATGAGAATTATGTTGGTCTCATGATTGGGTTAGAATTCAAGTCAAGATCAAAAAAATCACATTGATTTCATGCTTGGAAGATCTTTCATTGATATGAGTATTTTGCTACTTACTTAGCGGTAAAGTATAATGAATATGAAAGACTCTTCATGTAGCCTTTATTTATTTATTTATTATAATCTCATATGATTGAGTAATACAAGAGTCCATTTGTTGTGTATTGAGGTGAAAGGTATAGATCAAAAATATGTTGAACTTATTAAATATATGATGTGAAATGGCGAGGGATATTTAGAACTAGTGTGGAGTGTCGAATGAGTTTCCAATGCAATATTATGCATAAAGGATCAATAATAAGTTCACCTTTTATATTGGCAATGGAGATGCAAATGATGTTTATAGTTAGGTAACTTTGTGCATGTTATTTGTAGATGACATCATATTGATAGATGAGATATGTTTTGAAGTGAAAAGTTAGGATGTTGGAAAATTTTTTTATAAACAAAGGGCTTGGAATATCAACAACAAAAGATCCAATACATGATATATAGTGGAAATGAAGTTGATAGCTTATTAATGTTTTAAAAACTAGATTGGGAGTTCAAGCGATTTATGAATTAGCCATACTGATCCAATTTATCTAAAAGTAAAACTTTGCATTGAATTGGTCAAAGCTAGAGCTTGATCGGTGAATCACAATTGAATTGGGTTTAAGAAAATTAGTCAGTTCAATTAAATTATTTAAATATATTAAATAATTATATTTAAATATTAAAATTAATAAAATATATTTAAGTTATTTTATATGAAATCTTATAAAATTTATAATTATTAATATTATTATAATGAGTTTGAACTAAATTAATCATAATATATCTAACAAATCATAACTCAATTATCTTACAAGCTCATGCTTTGGAGTTATACTTCTCAATAAAGAGTGCAATACTAAATCTTCTTTATGATGTGAGAAAAAAAATTGAATATGATTAAACTTATTGAGTTGGGCATTAGGATTGAGAATTTTTTATTATATGATGTTGGCTTTACTAATATCAAATTGGCTTGATATAAGAATAATATTCTAATTTTTAACTTTATATTTTTAATATAAAAGTTTTGTAAGAATATAAAATTTATAATAATATTTTATAAATATTTTAGAAAATTTTAAAAATACTTTTTGTATTATAATCTTATATTTTTATATTGTAAATTATTTTTATATTCATGAATCTATATATATATATAATATACACATAATTAGATTTATAATACACATATAATTATATCTTATTGAATTTTATATCAATTTTAAAATATTATTTATGTACTTATTTTGTTTATTTTTTAGTATATATTTATATTATTTCATAATTTAATTAGATGGTGTTTAATAATTTTAATATTTATTATATCATTCGATTCAACTCAAGTTGAACTATTGATCCTTGAACTTCTCATTCTTTTGGTGTAATATCCTGCCCAATTTTCACAACCTTGCTATTAATTAATCAGATTATTAATTCATGCTTAGTCAGTGTGGACTAATTTAATTATCTTTAATTTATCATACAAAAGAATTTAGAAGTGTCTCACAATGGGATAAGTGAATTAATGGAGGAATAAATAACAAATTTTATAAAATTGTATATGGACCAATTATTTTTTAGATCTCAGTGTTAGACAATTAGTGCTTGCTAACTTGAGTGGCAAATGTGAGAATCATACAGGTAGTGTGGTAACACTCATAATGATAGAAATGGACATATTAGAGAGAGATGGGGAGTAGCACTTGTTGAAGATAATTTAATAAAGAGTAGATATTTTATGGTTTTGCTAAGTATAATGGAAGTTAGCAGATTCATCAGTGGAATGGTTGAATATAATCAATCTATAAGAATTATGAATTCAAATGATAGAAAACATGACTAGAAGTTGTTCAAAGATATTAATGCAAGGTAAAGTTAATATCTCCTGTAACATAATCAAAATGAATGCACAAGGAGCTATCATAAATGCAACCTCAAATAGTTAATATAAAGCTGTTGATGATGATGACAAACTTCCTATTCTACAGTTCAACATTTTCTTAAAATTTTTTATTTTCTAACTTAAACTTTTGCCAGGCTCATCAAAGAGTTCGATAGAGAATTGAAGGTAGAGGAAAGTAAAAATACGACTTCTGTCAACAAAATGCTCAATGATAGAAAGCAAGCAATGGTACTGAACTCCTCTCTGAAACCAGTAAACTTCATTTTCCAGTATAAGGTATTTTGGTTCTTCTATTAATATTTCAACTGATTGTGGTGTTTGTTCTGTGTTGGCAGATCAAAGAATTAAATTCATTTGTTGCACTAAAGAAGCAGTGAGTACCCTTTTTGGAATTTTTTGCAAGCAAGACATGCTACTATTAAGCTAGTACACTAGCATATTATGGCTTATTATTTGACTTTGTTATGCCATACCGGTATTTATTTTGAAAACTATGTTTTCATCATTAACAATTCTCCTTGGGGAATAAACTCTTTGTTATCGTAACCACTTTGATGAAGCCCCAGAAAAACTAATTGAAATGCTTAAGACTTAAGATGGTCTTAAGTTTGAACACTACATTTATATGTGCATATTTTCTCCAGAGAAGAAATGTTGAACTCCTTCAACGCCTATTCCTATATCAGAAGATTGTAGATTACTGAATTTTTGAAATTATTTGTTTATCAAATTTGTAAAAGCTTATCAATTGTGTGTTGACGAAAGAAGCAGCCTTTTATCATTTCCTTGCAAAATGGGATTGGAAAATTTCAGGTAGGAGCATGACACCATCCATGTGCTCTTTGATGATATTATGCTACAATTGATACCTGATTCACCTATAAAGCTTGCGACTGACAGGTCCTACAAGGCTTATGTCTATTGCAAAGTTACATTATTTAAATACATAGATGCTTTAAAATCCATTTAAATGCTCCCAGACTTTTTGTTTATAGTAATACAGCAAGAAAGTAAAATAAAGAATCTGAGATATGCCAAGTGCCCCATCTTGAAATGGAGTTGTGTCCTTGCTCTATGGCAGCCATGCGTCTCTCTCCTTTGGAATTAATACATAGGTCTATGCAAATGAGCTGTTAAGCATATGCACTAGTACTCCTTTTTAAGTATGCTCAAAACTTCTTTTTTGTTTTCTGCATTTGTTTTGGATACCTTTTAAAAATCTCAGGTCAACCAATCTCTCTTCTTGAGTACTAATTTGATATGAACTTTCTTAACTTGTTCATTGCAGAATCTTTCTATTGCACAGTGAACGTTGTTTTGGTCTGTGATAAGACCTTTTAATATCTTTGTAAAGAACAGAAAGAAATCTTTTTGAAGTCAATTCACATAATAGATTCCAAAGATATTTGGTACTTTGTAGACCCGCTACATCTTTTTCGTTAATGGGTTGGAGCATTAGCGGTGCTAATGTTATATTTAATTGTGGCCTTAAGGATAGAGTATCACTGATGTGGAATCTCTCCTATTTTGGCACGTTAGCAAGATTATGAGATTTGCGTTTCCTGTAGCTGTTACCTTTTTTGATGCCGGAGAATTTGAGTCTACTGTAGCAAGGGAGGCTGACTGCTACTAAGATTGTTGATCTTGAAGGCTGTCACTAAGTGGAGATTTGGGATTTGTGTTGACCATTGTAGCAATCCAGGATTGATGAAAATGAAATTGGATCAAAGTTATAGGAATGTATTCATTCTGGGATATATTTTTTGACGTGGAAAATTGTTAGTTTTGAATTTTTTGTGAATATAAGTAGGATTATTGAGATGCGTAAAAAAAATTTATTATATTGCTCAATGAAAATTTATGTTTCCTCTTACTTGGTATGTTTTGGTTGTATGTGAATTTTTGAGTGCGATGCAAGTGTTAACGATAACTTTTAGAGAAATTTTTCTCATCAAAGTGATGTGAAGCTTAGACTTCTATATGTTGATTTTTATTGATGTTCTTTTTCACCTACATTGATTGATTTTGTGTGTATTTTTTGAATTTTGTTAATTTGCTGTATATGATTTTTTTCATTATCATGCGAATCTTTATTTTGGCATGTCTTATTCAAATTTTGATTTATGAAATTTTTTAAAGACTTTGGAGCAAACTTTTTGTTATTTTTGGGGGTGTTTATTTGAGTCACGGGTTAGGATTAGGTTTGACCCGATCTGAATAAGTATGACCCGAACTTGACCTATGTTAAGATAGACACTTATAGTTTAAATGACGCCTACCAACACATTAGAGTCACTATAGGTAAAGTTTTTTGTGGCGGATTGACAAAAAAATCCATCAAATGATTGTTATTGATAGAAATTCATTATGGACTGAAGTTTTTTGTTTCTAGGTCTTCTCTAGTAAGTCAAATATTTATACATTGTCCTTCGAACTTGCACAAGAATAAAAATAGCAAAATAATAACTCTTAATATAACATCATACACATGATGTAAATGACATAATTAAGCACCAGCAGAAAATTTACTTAAAACAAATATTGAAGTTTTTATAAATTATCATAAGTTTAGTTTTCACTCCTTTCCTCTCTTCCTCATCCTTTTTTTTTTGACATCTTGTTCTGTTGTAGTTACTGCTGTTGTTGACTCATCCATTATTGTATTGTGATCTCTACATTTGCTTATTTCTCTATATTTGTATGAGTTTGTAGAATTTTAGTCATAGTAGCCACTTGATGTTGTTTCATCTCTTACAACTCATCCCTACATAACTTAGGCAAGGGCCATGAGAGGACTTGGATTCATAAGTTCTGCCATGGGAGCCCAATTTATAAATTTTGTTATTGTTTTCCTTTAATGGTCTACATTCATAATGCACAATCTGATTACTGAGATGATCATTTGAATGTCCTTCTTTTATAAAGCTTTGACTTTGTATATCTCTCAATCTAATATATTCATTCTATGAAAGATTAGTATTCACGAGATTTTCAAAATATTTAATAATTATATATATTACAGACCATTCATGATTTAATAAACACTCTAAGATATGCTATCCGCCCACTATTGATTTGCTTGCTTCTAAAAGTTGTGCATTTGTGCAACTCAACTGTGATAGAGCCTCTTCCATGCATTTGTTTAGGTAAAAATTTTAAATAAATTAAGAACTTTTTACTTATTATCTTCTTGATATGTTCCTTATGTGGAACTATGCTGCACTATTAAGGATGAATTTATGCCTCGATAATTAGTAGTATGGCTTTGTTTTTCCTGCTCTCTTCTTCATATACTCCCTAGTTTCCCACTTTGCACACAATCTAACTCCCATGTCCTCGTCAATCCACTTAGTCCTTTTTCTCGGTTTGTAGATATTACTAGATAATTAAGTTTGTTGAGCTGCCATGCTCAAAGTTCCTCTTGCCTTGCTCTTGATGTAGGTTGGGGAAGCCAATAAAGGCTCTTTTGCAATAAAAAGTATTATATTGATATGCCATAGTTATAGATTTTTTGCATAAAATATGTGAAATTTACTAAAACTAGGGAAATCAGAGGTTGCAAACTTTTAACGTAAGGTGCATCAATTTTTCTTTTTCTGGTATCTTTAATTTTGTATCTTATCTGTTAAGGTAAGTTAAATGTGTAATTGATCTTAAAAAGTAAGAAAATTATAAATACAATCATAACCAATTATGTAAATATAATCACATTCAAGTCTTATGTGTCATCGTTAATATACTATTTGTGCTTATGTTTAATATGTTTATACCATATACTATTGATTGGGTAAATGTGTTATCTTATGGGATATGGAAGAGATAATGAGAGGCGTCATGGTAGCTAGATTGTCCAATAATGAGGTAAAACTTGCTATTGTAGGAAAGATGATAGTATGTAGTTGACCCTACCTATGGTGGCGGTGGAAAGAGTGAATATTGGCACAGTCTTACTCTTTGAGTAAGCGAATGTGTGGCTTTAGCATACTTCCCTAGTGTTAATTAAGCTTTATTCTCACAGAGTGTGCTTGGCTAGTATAAGAAGAATACTAGAGAGAAGGGGAGTAAGTGGGAAAACTTCACTAATTTTTACTTTATATTTTTTTATATGTAGAGTTTGCTAGAATACTCTATATTGATTCTAAGTATTTGTAATATTTTGGAGAGTTTCAGAGACCCTCCGATCATTCCTAAAGTATTCAAAAAATTCTTGTGAATTTTGAAGACTTTTAGAATATTTTTGTAGCATCTAAAGTCTTTTGGTGTCTTTCAAAATCTTTTAGATAAATTTAATTTTGTGTAAAATCTTTTAGAACTTTTTAGATCTTTGTGACTCCATGTCAATGTATTCTTAATAGAATCTCTTGGCTACATTTGCCATGTCACACTCAAGGGGTTTGACTAATCTTTTTGATCAATTTAGGGGCATGACATCCTATCCCACCTAATGTCTCTTCATGACTTCCCTTAGTGCAATATTGCATATTATTTTTGACCATTGATCATTCTTAGGCTTCTAGTAGTCTTCTATGTTGAGTGGCTTCTCCCATTTGAACCCCTCCATCTTTGGATTAGGGACTTGTAGTTCTTAGCGCCAGATGGTTGGCTTCTCTTCTTATTTTCTCCATTTGTGGACAAAAGACTTGCAATTCCACCAGTCGCTTGGCACATCCGCTACCACGCTCACCCTACTTTATTGTAGACACTTGAACTACTACATAGACAAGACATTCATGTGTTCTTCAAGAACCATCGCTTGTCTTGTGTCAATCCCTAGCCAAGTCAATTGACTATCCTTATTTTTGAAGATGTCCTCCTTGACCTTTGATGCTCTGCCACTTGGGCTAGTTTCCTTGTCTTGTGCTGCATCTTGCATATCCCTTATGCTTGCAACCTTATCAACATTTTTATCTCTCATCTTTCTTTGATAATTTATGAGGAACTAAGATCATTATCATGAGGTCTTTGTACAACAAACAACCAAGCGAGGCATACACAAGCCTTTGCCATTGTTGGCCATACTTCTTTTCTTTCCTCTTGAGGTAAAGTTTTAGTGAGACTCTTCTTTGTGTTGATCCTGTCTCGAAATGGTGCTCAGTCTGATAAGTGGTTGTGGGATCAGAAAATTAGTCGACCTCTTTTGGAAATAAAAAAAGTTGTTTAAGGTGTGGATAATTTAGAAGCGAGATGAATAGTAGATAAGACACTACCAGAGATTTCGCTCATTTGGTGAGAACTTTATATCTTGGGTTTATAGTTAATTACCTATCAGAAGACTTCGATTAAAGTACTAGTGATGAATTAAAAGCAGTATATAAGTCTGATGGTGAGTTTAGAACTTATGAAATTTATTATTTTAATTTAAAACTTTTGTGGGGAGCGATGGCCTAGATCTCATGGTTCCGTCATCCGGTTTGTCGGTCCGGTCATTTAGAGGAGGTAGTCGACTAACCTAGAAGGATCCCCAACACATGGTTCGTCAAGGTGTCATGACAGGGGTGGAGTTTGAGGGACAAATATAAGTCGGCCTTGCTGGTTTTGCCATATTCTACATTCCATTTCAAAAAGCATAGAGAACATACACTGCGGCGTAAATAATTAGTAGTGTATATCTGACAAACCACTCGATCAGAGGGCTCTCATGATTTATGTGGTCATATCAGCAAACCCAGAGGATGAATACGTCACATGCTTTAGAAATATTTGTGAAGTTAGTTATGCATTTGATTTGACATTGACTCTTTGTGAGCAAAATTTTCTTAATTTATCACCCGAAGACAAACAGTTGCGGAAGGGTGAATTGATTTTTTTAAGTTTTGATTTAAATAATTAAGTTCATTTTCATTTATATTTCGTTATTTTATTTGATCATTTTATGATTGATTTATATTTGAATATATGATCATTTATCATTAAAATTTTAATTATAATTACATTTCGTCAGATTAATATCAGTGATGCACTTATGCTACTGATTTCTATGAGGATCAGTAAATTCATTATCTTAAGTATAATCTTTCAGCACAGTTTGAGCAGAGGATCGGGTTTGAGACTTTTCTTGAGGTTTGAATTTTAAAGTGTCGGTTGATTCATATATTGTATATAAACTACCGGATATTATTAGTTTGAAATTCTATAATATCAAATTTTTAAGTTTTGTTACTTGGGGCGTAGAAAAGCAGGAAAATAGATCTTCATTTCATTCACCTCTGCGGAGGATGTCAGATTGGAATCTTTTGATAGAGACATCTTTTTGTCATACATTTATGATAAAGATTAACAAGATCATTAGATTTTTTGGGTTTCTTACCCACCCGGTCAAACCAGAAAATACCTATCACTCTATCTTCTTTGCGAGGATCAAATTTAGATTAATTATTTTAAGATCTATATTCTCCACTATTCTTGTATGATGATGGTTTGAGATTTTCTTGAGATCTTGAATTTGAAAAAAAAGATGTTCTAGATAAATTTATCTTTTTATTATTTTATGATAATTAACTTAAGATTCTGATAGCGTCATTAGATTTTAGGTTTTTTACGAGCAGCACAAACCGGAAAGATGTAGCATCTGTTCTTGTTGTTTGTTTTCTTTTGTTTTGCATTTGTGAATCATATTTCTTTAAATGTTTGATCTGATATAGATACTTCAACATACATACGTGTATCTGTTATGTTTTTGGTATTAACACCTCCAAATGCAAACATAAAATCTATGAATTTGTATATCATAATCAAATCATTTTTCGTTTACTTATTAGGACTTGGGTAATTGAATGTCAATTGAAAGAAGTTAACTGTATTTAGTATGACATTTTGAAGGACTATTGACTAAGATGTAAAGCTTTTCATGTAAAACATAAATTCGACATTTACTCATGGATAAATCATAAAGCAATGACATTCCTGAATACAAATCAGCAAACAAGAGGGACTCATTTGAGCTAAAAATTCTCTTTTGTGCAACAAATCAGCAAGGATTATAGGCTGAAACAAATCATTTTTGAGGGCCCATTTAATCAAGTGTAATGTAATGGATTTAGCATAGACTTAAGCATTTAATTTGAGTAGAAATCCATGTAACAAATCTAAGGAAAGATCAAATAAATTATTTTAGAGGCATGTAATCAACTACTGATGTAATGATTAGCGTAAACTTAAAATTTAATTTGGTAGAAATCCTCTCCATGTAACAAATCAAAGGAAAGATCGAAATAAATTATTTTAGTGGCATTATATACTATGATTCATACATGTTTCTCTTAATAATGGAGGAGAGAGAAGCAAATACATGAGTGAATGTCAAATATCATTAAGAGACAAATGGAAAAGGTAGACATCGTCATATATAAGTGTCATAAGAAAGCAAGTAAGTGAATTAAAATGAATCACCTTTGCATGTAAACTTGACAAAAGGACAAGTGGCAAAGAATAGTATGTCAGTATTAATAGAGTGGATTGATTAAAGTTCACCTCAGATGTCATCTCATGACAAAAGAGAAATCTTCATCCCATTTCATAAAGGTGTATGACAAAGGATGAATGATAAAAAAAGGGTAAAGTTCTCATGCATGTGCGTGAGGTGCCATAAGGAAATGACAAAGGAATGAGTTAATTTATATATATATTTTTATTTAACTCATATTTTTTTTACATCATTAAAATAAATGACAAAGGGAATCTAAAATTTCCTTGCATGTGCATATAATATGACACATGGCGAAATTAGATTAATCCCCTTTGCATGCAACTTATGACAAGCTTAAATATATGTATGTGACATATGACAAGTGATAAGAGGAGAAAAGGGACATAAATAATAATGGGGATTCACCTCCATGAACCTTACTTTCTCTTTCTTCTTTTCTTCCAAGTTTAAGTTCTTTCAATCTTATAAGAAGAGTCAATTTGTATCACATAAACTTAGTTTCTTTCTAACTTGCCATTTTCTATTTTGATATCTATATAATATATGTCATATCATATTTGTAAATTTGATTCAATATTATTTCCATGTTTCCTTCATATATTTTTTTGTGCCAAGTCTCATAAATGTGTGCAAATCATGGTAAAATGGAAGTAAAGTTAAAGAGATGATCTTAAGCTTTATGTTTAAGCACGTATTCTCATATATCTCATAACATGTATCAGTAGGATGAACATTAAACAATACATGTCATAATGGCCACACAATAGGATAGTTTATGTGATGTAGAAAATCAATACATAAACATTCATATTTGACATAAAGAAGCGTTGATCGATTCATTGCTCACGTCATATTTTGCCATAAAATATGATAACTTGTTTGATATATAAAGATAAGCATAAACTCCATGTCATATTTGCCATGGATAAACTGCATGATCTGAAAAATCAATACATAAGCATTCATATTTGACATAACGAAGCGTTGATCAATTCATGTCATATTTGTCACGATGGTTTGCTGATATAGAAATTAAAGCGTAAAGCATTTATATATGACATTTCATCCCTTTTCCTTTCTCTTTTTTTTGAAAATTTTGGCAGCCTTCATCCCAAGAGTACTTGAGACTAGGCCTCCACCACGCCGAGAAAAGGTGTGGGTGTCAGAACACACTATTTACTGCCAAAGGCGTGTATGGGTTAATCATAAGATTTTCTATCGTGTTGGAGAAACGTGAGTACTTATAAGTAATAGATTTAAAACTGCGTTTTCATAAATATCTTAAATATTCAGAAAAGAAATCGAAAATAAACTTTCTTGAATCCTCATCTTCACATAAGCAATAATATGTAATGAATGAGCTCTCCAACAAATAATTTACCTTCTTTTTTTATTAAAATTTCTTGTATCTCACCCGATATGGGGTTAGTGAAGGCCCAGGCATGTAGTATGGAATGTCATGGTGCAGTAGAAATTTTGTTTCTAAATCAGAAAAGATATGGGTTAGCATAACATAATGAATTTTCCTGTTAATAAGATATCAAATGATAGAAATAGATAAATATGCAAATAGAGATTAGACTCAAAAGCCAATCATTCCTTTTTTCCTTTCACAAGATTTTGCATAATGTATCATCAAGAATTGATTTAAGCAAAGTAACAAGAATGAAACCCATAAAGGAAAGCAAATAATTTTAGATTTTGGAATTTCAGATTTTGGAGTTTTACAACACCCAAGCCCTTCTATGCTTTTAAATTTCAGATTTCATCATTTTTTTTTGTAGGTAAGAAAGACAATTTCATAAACATTATTTCCAAGTGATAAGAACATAGGGTTAAGGATAAGAAATACTTGCATTTAGCTTAGGAATTCCATTTTCTACCCCATGCAGAAATTATTTTCAGCAAGATAAAAGCATCGATATCCATAGGAAACAACAAGCAACATGACATCAGGGCCTAGGATTCAAACCATGCAATACTTGAAAATCCCTCTTTTTAATTTCAGATTTCAATCTAAGCATGTGCAAGAGACTAAATGAATGAAATCCATAGGAAATAGTAAGCAACATGGCATTAGAGCCTAGGATTTGAGCCATGCAATATTTGAAAACCCCTCTTTTTAATTTCAGATTTCAATCTAAGCATGTGCAAGAGGCTAAATGAATGAAATCCATAGGAAACAGTAAGCAACACGGTATTTGGGCCATACATCATCCCAAATTATTTTTAGTAAGCTAAACATCATAAAATCCATGAATGATAGAAAATAAAAATGAGATTTGTGCCATTCATCATCCCAAATCCCTAAAAGAAACTCTTAGCATAATCCCAAGCACAAGATATAACATATTTAACAAAACCCTAATTCTCAAAAGCACTTCAATGCATGAAAATAAGTTTAGGGTTAGAAAGAGATGACCTGGAAGTATCGAATGCTAAGAAAAGGGAGGAGAAGGGTTTCGGTTGGCTTAGCAAAGGAATCGGTCATAGGGTTCACTTCGTTCGGGTTCAAGTGAAAGGAAGGAAGGAAAGCGTGAGAGAGAGACCGACGTAGTAGAGGAGAGGGAGGAAGAATCGCCAGAGAGTCGCGAGAGTCGAGAGGAGTGAGAGCCTTCGCCTTTAGACGTCGCTTCTTGATTATACGGCAATCGTCAGAAATTTTAATTGGGTGAGTTGGGAGGCCACTTTAGGATAAGGATTAGGGAAAAATGAGGGATTAGCATTAATTACTTGATTACTCTAATATCATTTCACCTCGATTATGAGGAAATTATTTTATGCAATAAAACCTAGCAATATGAGTATTGATTTTATTACGTTGTGCCAAACGCAAACGATTGATGAGAGGTCGTTTAAACAATGTCGGCAACGGTCGGAAATTAAGTTTAAATTGTGCGGCGTCGCTCAAATTGATCGATGTTATGCATACTTTGCGATCGATCGCGAAAGTCGTTGATAGATTTCAACGCGTTTGGCGACGCGATAAATTTCGTGAGCGGAAGTCGTTGGACGTCGTCGAGGGCTTCGAAATTTTTTATTAAATTAATTTTCATTATTTAATTGGTCATTAATTGATTCAATATTTTTTTCAATTAATTTCGATATTTCGGCGCGTTAAGTCAATTTTCAAATCGGCCGAATTTAATCGATTTCACCGCGATTAGGGGTTTTAACCTCTACTTTATTTATTTAATTTTAAGTGGCCGCATAGTCACGGTGGTTATCTTTCTAAGCATTGCATGATCCCTTGATTTCACTATTGTGTGGTGGATGTCATCGATGCATGTTTGCAGGGTCACATCCTTGTGCAAATCTTTAGTATGAGCAATCATCTTATTTAGTTTTTGGTTCTCTCAAGGACTCCTCACACATCATTGTCATCTTGTCTATCAAGGACTCTTCTAGTTGGAGTAGCATTCTCTTTATCAATTGAATGGTGAAACCCCTTTCCGCAAAGATACTCATCTATTCACAGTGGACATGCATTTGGCCTCCCATGCCATTCAACCCCTCCCCTAAGATTGACATGAATCTAAATAATTGATCCTTCTTTTGAACTTCCTTCTTGGCTTGGATGCAACATGATTGTGTTGCTCCTACCAATCTTGGCCTAGTTGTAGCGATTCCACTCATGCCATGGTAATTCCAAGTCTCTGACACCAACTTTACTTAAGGAATGATTGGCTTGATACCAGCAGGCACACTCTTACTCTTTGAGTGAGCAGACATCTAGCATTAGCATGTTCCCCTAGTACTAAGTAGGCCTTACTCTCACATTATACTTAGTTACTATAAGAACACTAGAGATAAGGGAAAGGGGAAAACTTCACTGCTTTGTAAGATTATTTCCCTTGGACTCACTCTTGGATGATTTGTATTTGGTGCCTTTTGTAGGTTTCCCTCTAGAACATTTTAGATTTATAATCTATTATTCTAATATGTAGAGATGATCTGAGAACTAGACTGAATATTTATAATAGATTTTGAGAATTTTAGAGAATTTAGATTTTTCTAAATTCTTCATACTAAAAGAAGAAATAAATCCGCTTCATTTGGGACAACATATAAAGCTATATATTAAGGGCAGTTGAAGTCTTAAATTTATGGTGGGTGGCGGAGGTCTTGATGGTAGTGGTGCTGGCAAGAATATTGCTGTGCCTAAAAGATGGACTTAAAAAAATTGATCCAAGTGTTTATCTCATCCGTCAAATTTTTTTTTTTTAATTTTGAAAAACATTTGTTAAAAAAATAGACTATTGACTTTGAAAATAATCTCAAAATGTTATGCTAGTTAATGCAATGTGTGTAAATATGCATGCTATGAGTGAATAAACTTATAATTGTTGTGGTGCGAACAATGCATATATAATGTGTAGAGTGCACATATAATGATTTTTTCTAAATCATGAATGTGAGTGTATATTCTAAGATAAATGCAGAACATGCATGGTGCGTGATGTATAATAAGCATGAAGATTAAGCATTAGTAAGAGTCATAAGGGTATGCATGTGCACTGTGCATGCAATATACAAGAAACTTGAAGATTTATGACCAATTCTAGGTACCTCTACATCTCTCCTTACACTCCATATCAATTTTAGGATTAACCTTACTGTCAACCTCATCATCTACATCCAAAACTTTGACTGTATGGTCTCAAGTTTCACACACTTATATTAATTCTTATCCTTTCACAATTTTCTCTTTATTCCCACTAAACATAATTTCTCAATCACAATTTCTGAGGCATTTCCATCTCATTACTCAAAATAAATCCTATTTCATAAAATCACATACAACCTTCCCCTTACAAGCATTCATCTTCTCTAAACTCTTCAACTATTCCTTTTAATACCACCCTAAGTTAAATCTTGAAATTATTTTCCTCTATGGGGCAATGACTGTAGGGTCCAAAGTGTTGATTTGGCTTGGAGATAGACAAACTAGTGGGGGTCTGACAAGTTGGCGCTGGGGTTGACAGCAGGTGCTACTATTGTGAGAAGATGTGGTGACTTGAAAACTTTTTCAATAGTTTGGACATTGGAGCAAAGGAGTTTACTATAACAAGGGATCATTGATTGGTTTTGAGTCGTTGAGCGGAAGGCTGTAGCTGGTTGGAGATTTGGAATCTATGTTTGCAATGTTACAATTCAGATCTGTTGAATTTATATTGGAGGTTTTGGAAAGTATTGTTATGAGAAATGAGTTTTTTGTGATTATAAATAAGATAATTGAGGCATCTACAAATTTATCCTTTTTTTAGTGAAATTTTTTTGTTTCTTCTCAATTTATGTTTTGGTTAGATGCTAATGTCATTGACAACTTTAAGTTCTCATTATACTAGTTTGAGGCTTAAATCTATCTTTGTTCTTTTTTTTTATCGTACTTTGTGATTGATTTTAATATGTCATTAGATTTGATTTAATTCAAGTGAAATACATTAAGGATAAAGATCATAAAATGCTTTCTTTTAAGAGGATCTTCAATATAGGTGGATGTGATATTTTAATAAACTTTTCAGTGAAGGTTGTGAGAATACGATTGATTTTAGCGATCTTAGTATCCAAATAAAAATAAAAAAAGTTTATTTTTATAGTCATATTAGTAAAATTGGAGTTGGAGAGGCTTAAAAGAAAATGAAATATGAAAAAATAATATGACTTGATGATATTCTAATAGAAGTGTGAAAATATTTAAGAGATTAAGAAATTTTTTGACTTGCTGTTCTTTTTAATATTATTTTAATTGGTAAAAAGATGCCAAATGAGTGGAGAAAGAGTTTGTTGGTTTCTATTTCTAAGAATAAAAGTGATGGATAAGAGTGTGAAAATTATAGAGGAATTAAGGTAATGGCCATATATTAAAATTATGTGAGAGAGCAATTGAGCATAAGCTACAATGTGATACAAATGTTTTCAATGCCAATTGAGATTTATGTCGTAAGTCTACTATAGATGTTATGCATTTGTCGAAGTGATGGAGAAGTATAGAGAGTGTAAGGAGATCTACCTATGATATTTTTTGAATTAGAGAAAGTATGTGATAAAGTTTCAAGCAAAGTGCTTTGGAGAGTTCTAGAAAAGAAAGAAGTTAATATTGCTTATATTAAAGTTATTACGGATATGTATGATGGAGTTGTTACTTGTGTTCAATACAAGGAGAATTGACCAAGTATTTTTCTAACATCAAAGATCAGCTTTAGGCTGTTATCTTTTTTGCTTTAGTTATGATGTTCTTACTAGACATTTATTAGAGGATTCAACATAGTGTATGCTTTTTGTTGATGATATTCTTCTTGTTGGTAAGACTAGAGAGGGAGTTCAAGAAAAAAAAAACCTTGAATTATGGAGGTCAATTTTAAAGTTTAAACGCTTTTGTTTGAGTAGATTTAAAATTGAATACATGAAGCATAATTTTAGTTGTAGAAGATCTAGTGGAGGAGCCGTGACATTGGGTGATTAAGTCATTAAAGAGAGAGAATGTTTTGGATATCTCGGTTATATTGTTCAAAGTAATGGTGATATAGATGGGGATGTTATTAGTAGAATTCAAGGTGGATTGTTGAAGTGGAGAATTGCTTAGGGCTTATTGTGTGATAGAAAAGTATTGCTTAGACTTAAGGAAAAATTTTATAAGATGGTGGTGAGACCTGTAATGCTGTATGATGTAGAATGTTGGTTAGTAAAAGAGAAGCATAAATTTAAGTTAAGTGTTGCAGAGATGAGGATGCTTAAGTGGATGAGTGGCTTTACACTTAGAGATAAAATCCAAAATGAATATACACAGGAAAAGTTCAGAGTAGCTCCGTTGGCAGATAAGATTAAAGAGAGTTTCTTTAGATAGTTTGGTCACATAAAATGTCGGCCATCCGATGACGTAATTAGGAGAGTAAATGTATTAGATTCGACCTATGTTAAGAAATGTAGAACTAGATCTAAAAAGACTTGTTTAGGTAGTATAAAAATCACCTTATTTTATTAAGATTAAATGAGAATATGACACTTAATTGGACATATTGGAGAAAAAAAATTCATATAGCTACCCCACGTATGAAGGCGTGTTGTTGCTAATTAGATTTGATCAAATCTTCTTCAATTTAGCTTTTCTTGTTGAGTTATGAATCTTAATCGTTATTCAACATTATTTGATATCATATTTTTTTCGAAAATACCTGCTTTTGGATGATGTTTAAATTGTTATTTAGAATAACACTAGATACTTCATTTTCATTAAAAGTGAAGGCCCCTAGCTTTAATTAAAGTTGACTGAAATTTTAATAATTTGTGTAGGTTTTTATGTATCTCATCACATATTGCTATCAGGGAAATTCTATACCCTAAAACATGTAGCACCTATTGTCGTATTCTAATCACCTATTAGGATTTATTTGGGGGGTAAAGTAGCGATATAAAATGCAGATAAAAATGCACGTGGTGTGGTTTATGAAGTTCGCGGTGGGTACTACATTTTTTTATTTTTAAAAAAAGTCGACATGATTTCACGACCATCGCTCTATCGAGGTTCCAAACGTAGTTTCCCATAGATTTTTCAAAACACCCAAATTGTAGTTTCTCAACTTCTGGTGTGATGACTATCCCAAATTCAACCTTAGATGCTAATTGCTTGTACGTGGTAAAATTTGGTCATATTGTTTGGTCTATAGTGTTAACTTTTCAGAAACACAGTTCAAGATTACTAATAGAAACAACATTATAACAATATGTTTTAAGGACTTCTTACTATTGATGTTTCAACTTTTATGAAAATATTTGTTCGGTTTCAAAGATATTTTAGGGCATCTGCTGGAGTGTTCTAACTTTTTCTGGTGCGGCACACTTTAATGAATTTTTAGGTTGAAAATTATGTATCTTAGGTGATAGAAGTTACAATTTTATACAAAAAGGGTTTCTAATTCCTTAATGATTGGTGAAAAATCAAGAATTAAAGTTGATCGAATATGCGAAGCTGGCATAAAATTACACCTCTTGTTATATGCTAAGAACTGTTTGGTTGATTACTTTTGAGTGTAAAGTAAAATAAATGCAAGGGATTTTAACTTTTTATGTGTTTGACATGGTGTGAAATAAAATCTTAAAGTAATGTAATGTATTTAGAATACTTTGGAAGGGTGAATTTTGATGTATTTGGAATTCACTAAGGGGTAGTTTGGTTGTCTGAAAAAGGAATACAGTGTAAAAGGAATGTAGTGTAAAAGAAATGCAGTGTATTTGAATTACTTTAGGATTGTTTGGCTGAAAACTCTATAAGTATATGAATTTGTTTTTTTTGTTTGGTAAAATAAATGTAATGTAAAGTATTCTTGAAGTTGTGGCGGAGCGTCGGCCGTGCGGCGGCAGCGGCGGTGGTGGTGGCGTGGCGATGAACGGCAACATACGCCGGCGGACGTCTATAACACTTTACACTGGCCGGTGTATTTGGAATTTGTCCAAATCGGCCGAATTCCAAATACACCAAAAATGACATTGAAATTTTACTTTGTACCTTGTCAAACACTAAAAGTTAAACCCCGATTCTTTCTTTTCACCAAAATTCGACCAAACCAGAAATTTGGGTGAATTTAATTACACTAGTCGATTAATAAAATTAAGTAGCGTCTGGTTGCTGCCAATGTCGCCGCTATTTCGCTTACCACCATTGTCATTGCCGTTGCCGGTTATTAGCATGAAGACGCGCCACTCCCACCTACCACTCACCATCATCACCCCAATGCTAACCAAAAATCTTTTTACATTCATTCTTTACAAAAAATAAATAATAGTAATTATAACAAACTCATGTATTTATAAAGTTTTCAACCAAGCAACCTAAAGTAATCCAAATACATTATATTTACTTTACACTGCATTCTTTCTTCAAACAACAAAACAACCCCTAAGCAAAAACTCGCTTGGGAAAAAAAATTCTTTTAACTTGAATAATTCATGAAAATAAATTAGAAGTATTAGATAAATATAAGTGCAAAACAAAGCAATATACACATGAAAAAAATCACTTCCATTGTTATTAATCAAGTAGTTAATCATTGATTTTTATTTACCTTTTCTGTTAAGAAAATATTAGTTTTAGGATAATAAAAACAAAATGTAAAAAACCATTCCATATTAGTGATTGTTTTAGTAGTTTTATTGTTTTCACTTTCACAATTTGTAATCCTATCATGACTATTATAAGAATTAATTATTAATGTATAATATTTATATTTTAGTTTAAATTATTATTATAGTTAATGTATTTATTGTTTATGTCGTTAGTTATTTTTGATTTATAGGTTATATTATCTACTTAGTATAAAAAATTTGTTTTATTATTATATGTATACGTTATCATGCATAATAGAGATCTTCATTCAGTGAATAATTATAATTAAGTAAATATATAACATTTTAAATTTAATGTTCATTATTTATGGATGATTTTTTTAGTAATAAATTATGTTTTGCTTGCTAAATAATATGATTTACAGTAGATGTTTTGCCCATTTTATTGCATCATCTATATAAATGGAGATATAATGCGTAGGCCTGTTGATTATAGTTTATATACAAAAAAAGCAACATATCAAAATATCTTGAAAGTCGTTTCAAAATATCTTGAGGTCTATATGCATTATACTTAGCATTATCAAAATTAATCATTTCATGATAATTAAAACCCAGCTTAGTTTTAACCAGTTTGAAATTGCTTGAGTCATCTTCTTGCCATAGGCAGGCCGATGAAAACTGATCCTATTTTGTGCGAATCAGGCGAAAATAGGTGATAGTCAATCAAATCCGTCTCAGCTATGGCCCAACCCCACTTGATTTGTCCTTTCTACCCTAGCCATTTGTAGGGGTGGCATTGTCGGTTGACCGGTTTGGTTTTGTTCTAATAAACCAAACTGTTCTTTTGAAAAAACCGAACCGACCGAAGTTACAATTAAAACCGTATAAACCGAACCAAATAAACCGAATAAGAGTTCGGTTTATTCGGTTCGGTTTTCCCTAAACCGAATTATAGAGAGGAATTAAAAAAAAATTTAAAGTTAACAAACAATTGAACAAATAATAAAGAAATTTTATTAACTAAAGTTACTAAATTACATGTAATCATGTATACACATTGATACAAAGTAATGTACAATACAAATAGTTTTCATATTGATACACAATTTATGAATGTAATGTACAAATAAAGATTATAAACAAATACACAATTAACAAAGAAAGAAAAAAAGTACAATATAATTCAATTGTATATTAAACGCAATCTCGGTGTCCCCATCAATTATGCCATGAGCACCACGATAATAACTGCAGAATTGTAAGCGCTCACTCCTGCAGTATCCCACTACATAGAAAACATCAAAATATTAGCACAAGGAAATAACTACCGATTATTATTCTCCTACATAAGCGGATAAATAACTATGGAATTAGCATGTAATGGTGTTTTTTCGTTGCTTTGGGTGGCTCTTCCGGATTCTAGCTGGGACCGTAACTGGAATTCCATGGCTGCAGGTGCCATATTTGGCTGTAATGATTTCTGATTTAAAGCAGCTTCCTAATTCTTTTTTGACTGCTGACTGCCACCGTGCATTGTTTCTTATTTGTTTCTGGGTTCCTAGTAGCCATAATTCCTTCCAATCGAGCAAGGCTGTTGTACGCCAATATGATTGTGCCCAGAATTTTCACACTTCTCTAGGGCTTTTCCCTAAACAGTAGTTTATGGAGATCTCCATCCTCAAGGGGACCTCACTCTTGGCTGATCCACCCTTTACCTTTAGCATCAGAGCGAAGCCAGGCTTCTCACATTGGCCACGATTCTTGGTGCAATAGTTTAGCAGTTCCAACTTCTTTCATTGTGCTTAATTTTCGGAATGCACACCCCTACTAGTAAATAGTAATCAGATTAAAATGCAGTGATTTTGCAAGGAGAGGCGCATCTTGCAAGTTGCAAGTGAAAACATTTGTCAATCTCAAAGCCTTCACTTTATCTGTGGGACCAAAACACAATCTTGAATCAAAAGTTCAACAAATATAATGTAAAAATGGAATACAAGAAGGTAATTTGTATTTTTGGGCTCAAGCTCTATAAAATATCCTTTTATTATCAAGATTCAAGTGTAATATCGAAAATATGATCACCATATATACATACGATCAATAATTTTGAATCGCCTCTAAGCCTTTAAGACTTAAGAGGGTAATAACACCAAAAAAAGTCACCCGATGTATACATTGATCATTTCATCATTGCTATCCAATCCAACACCAATCAAAATAAAGTATGTAAGAAATGTTAGAAAAAAACCAAAACCAACAATACCAATAAATCGTATGTAGAGATGTAAGAAAAAAAAAAAGATAAACCGAAAGGGAGATCATTAGCAATCGCCTTTCCACATTCTTCATCATAATCCAAGCCAAGATGTTTGAGTTTCACTTGTTAAGTTTGCTAAATCTAAAACAAATAAATCATTAATAATTCATACATAAATCATTAGTTAAAAAAAATTATTGTAATTTGTAAATTTCGAAACAATACCTTCATCAAACTTGTCAATTTCATTAATATTTTCTTCCACATTTATTGGATTTCTGACCATTTTGCTCGCATCAATCCGTGCATATTAGAGCTTGTGCAATCTTTGGGGATAATGAACTTCTAAAAGCATCAAGAATACGACCACCTGTACTGAAAACTGATTCTGATGCAACAGTTGAAATTGGAACAGCTAAAACATCACGAGCCATATATGAGAGAATAGGAAATCTCGGTGCATTAACCTTCCACCAATTTAAAATATCTGATCGTCATCACTTACTCTTGATCAAATATTTATCTAGATCGATTTGTTGTCTACATCATCCTTCCCAAAATTAGATCTTTTGAATTTCTATCATTGAATATCTTGTCAGAAGATTGCGGTTGAAATACGGCCTTGAGAAATTTTGTTTCTCATGCAAACCACTTCCAATTTGGCTTTCACCAAGCACTTTAATTTGTAATGTGAAACATATCATGATGATAATAAGTTGTCTTGAGCAATGCCATCGTCCTTCATACATATCCATAACAAACTCTACATAACAAGCTTAAAGTGGGATCTAAAACAAGAAGATATATATTCAAATTCATTTTTTCTATGGCACCCAATATTTAGAAAATTTTGTCATCATTTTTGCCATACTTCACATTTTGATCACTATCCATTTGCCAACTTTGAAGTAGAAGAACTTCGCAATTTCATGAAAAAAAGTATTTGATGTAACATACAAAGAGAAATTCTTAAAGTCAATTCATAAAATTTTTCCAAGGGAGCAATCCTCTAACATTATTCCAATCTTCATCACTTAAAACACCATTTATAATGACTTTCATCATCTTCCTCTCTAGTTGATTTAAAGCAGTATCAATCTCATACCTTCAAAGTTTCTAACTTAAACACTCATTAAAAATGTCAATTCCATCTTGTAGGAACATCTAAGCATAATATGCTTTTAGTTTTAATTTTTTCAATTTCAATGCATTCTTTAAATTTACAGCTGCGGTGATTAATGAATATATCTTACTTCTTGAACGACAAACAGATTGATATCTCTTTCGGTATCTTGCGATTAAGTTAACAATGTGAGCGCATCTCATATGTAAGCGTCTAGAATACTTCCTCCCCTTTTGCCAAATTTTTTTGTAGGTATGTAATGATTATTAGAACTTGCATTATCAATCGTAAAATTGCTTCAATCCCAATCTACAAGACATCTCTACTTGTTGAGTAGTTATGACTATAGATTGGACAAAGTTTATAACTCTTTATTGAGTTTCCAATCATCATCAATAAAATGTGCTGATAATATAGTTAATTAGTTGAATTGATGTCGTATCGGTTAACAAACTACGTGATTTTTGAAAAGATTTTTTAAAAGTGCTCTCTCTTCCCGATAAAATTTAAAAGCGTCACGTCAATGTCGCGTGAAGGTATTTGAAACATTGGACAACACGAGACAAATGTTTAAACCCCAACCTTCTACACGCTTGAAGGTAATTAAATAACCATCATTCTTAAAGCTTTCCTTACATTTTCTTGGTCAAATCTCCAAGACTTTAAGATTCCTCACCCTTACCACTAAATTGAAATGCAAGTTTAGTTTGATTTGGATCATTTTAATTGGATTCTCTTAAAGAAAGATGTGCGTAGTTTGAAGTGCCATTAATCTTTGGATCATATGATTTCCCAATAATTACACTTACTCATTTTTCTCCTTCTTCATTATTATACCTCACAAAGTGTTCCCAACTTGGATCTAGTTAGGAGCTTTTCTCTTTTTTTGAAATTGGTGGTTTCTCACAACATCTCTGTTAGTTGAACTTGCGACTCTGGTCATAGCTCTAGAGGAACGTGTTTGAACTATCTCCAACTTGTGACATGTTTCTTCTTCTAGAATAAAAAAAAATTAAATAAATTAAAAAGAATTTAAAAAAAAACATGCTTTTATAAATTACATCAACAAAACTTATTTCAATTAGTTGCATACTTGCATTTAAAAAAAAAAAAAAAAATCATAAGGCTTACTTTATTTTTCCAAGACATGCATCTCATTTACATGCTACATGTCATACACTCATACTAGAATGAAACATAAAAAAGCAGTTATCCTACGAGTTGAGCATAGAGATAGACACATAGCTGATAACTGATAAGTTCAAATCATATGTTATACTATAATGTTGATAGTGATAGCAATGAGCCAATGATGTAAAGACTAAAGAGTAAAGAGCATGTAATTCCACGTTAGAACTTAGCATTTAGCATGTTCAGTAATGGCATTGTGAAAGGCCTAATTTCATCTGTTTGCTGCAATAACAGAAATTTCTTAACAAAGAAAAATGTTTTCTAAAGAAGCTGCATCCACCACTCCCAAAGGCCAAAGCCACGAGGCATTGTTCAATTAGAAAAATAAATTTTAAATCAACAAGTGAAATTCTTATTGACCACCCGCCACCGCTCATTGCACAGACTCACCGCTCACAAGTTACAAGTTACATTAAACCAAACCGAATAAATCCAACATGGATGGTTAATAAAAGATTCTCACCATGGACACCTTTGTTGTAATACGTTACATGACTTACATCAACATTAACAATGTCACCATCTCTAGTCTCGAACACAAATTATTTAACAATTTTCCAAAGAATAGAATAACAAATGAAAGGACAAAAATGAAGGGAAGTTTTTTGCCTTCAGAAACACCTTTACCACAAAGATAGATAAAAAAATGCATATATCATCACGTAATTATATTTGAAGCAAGCATTTTAGGCATAAACAGATTGCATATTGGCCACACACGCAGTTCAACAATATTTCAACAAAGGAAGGAGTAGAGAATGAGAGAGAGAGGAGTTGAGATAATGTCATTTTCTTCTAACCTGTTGAGTGTTGGCTGTTAGCCTGTTACTCTCAAGTCTCAAACAATAAAGTCCACGAGTGAGTCGATGGCAAACAATCAAAATTCACACAGAACCCCAAATCACAATAAACCAAACGTTCGACACTCACCGGTCAATCAAACATTCAAACCATCAACAAAATTTCAAAGGAAGAAGTGAGAGAGAGAGAGAGAGAGAGAGAGAGGAGTTGACATAATCATAATGTGATTTCGTTCTTTTGTTGTGATTTCAATCTTACATAAACCAAATTAACCCCTTGTTCTCCCCAAATGAATCAAAATTCAAACCATCACCAAATTTTCAACAAAAGGTAGAACCAGTAAGTAGAGAGAGAGAGAGAGAGAGAGAGATGAGAGAGAGAGGAGTTGAGATAATGTGATTTAGTTCTTACCTGTCCTCACTGGTTGTTACCTCACAAGTCACAACGAATCAAAAACTTCAATTCAAATCGATGGGAAGAGACTAAGAGTGAGCGTGAACTTGTAATGTAGATGTATCGAGCATCGGCTATCCGTAGAACAAAAAAAAAAAAAGGAAGAAGAAGTGTCGGCGTCGATTGGAAAGTTACAGCGGAAAGGATCGAGTCGAGATTCGAATCGATGGAATGCGAACCGAGAATGCCGCGAATCCTTATGCCGCCGAACCGCGCATCAGCCATCGAAGAGTCGAGGAATGAATACTCCGAAATCCGAAGCGTCTACGAGACGCGGAGAGACGAACGAAATTGAAGAAAGAGCCGGCCCCGAGTCCCGACCTAAATCCCTAATAGTCGAAATTAATCGGTTGAACCGTAAAACCGAACCCTAATAATTTAAAACCGAACCAAAAACCATTAAACCGTATTAACCCATAATTTCAACCAAATAATGAATAAAAAAACCGAACCAAACCGACCAATTAACATCGGTTCGGTTCGGTTTTTCGGTTTGAACCGTCTAATGCACACCCCTAGCCATTTGTACTCTTCTTCCTTTTTTTTAAAAATTTTTTTGCCTCCACTGCCTCCACTGCCTCCCACCCATATTTTGGCACAAGGAACAATCTGCAGCGATAAGCCCACTGGAGGGTTTTGTGATCACCTACGGCTCTGAATTCGTGAAGCAATTGCTTTTGGCATAAATTCAGGGGTCCGAGCATTTTCAGAGCTTGTTGTGACGTTAAAATGTTCCTCGAGGGACATCAAAGAAAACAGTTAGTTTTACTGAGATGGAGACAGTTGTCCTTCAACATTTTATCCATATAGATATAATTGTAATCGGATTTATTGTAGTACCATTGCAATGTGTACGGTAAAAATTGGAAAACTAAAAACTGTACCACTATCTTTTATGATTTGCACAGATTAGGGCAACCTTAACTTTTTTGTTGAGTTCGGATCTGTTTGAAGGAAAGATAATAAATTTTTTTTATGGTTGTTTTTACCGCTTTATTTAAAAGATTTTGCTTAACTTGAAGCAACATTAAATCCATAGGTGATTAAGCAATTACTATTGATAATGCTGTTTTTTTATCTGTCTGTAGTACTTGTTTATTTTGACCTATTCATGAAGATGTATGAAGCATTTTGTCTAAAGTTGAACACTGCTATCAACTTGCAGTCATATATCCTGATATCTTGTCAGCATACTTAACCTGCCTGAATTGGCATGGCATACTTCTAATTTGACCATATTCTCTACTCTTGTTTCTAGTTTTTTATGATTGGCATGTTGCTCTTTATACGTAATTGGTTGGACAATATAAAGCACTGAAAGGGAGTGATTAAGAACAAAATACTTACATGTTTTCATGATGGCGTGCTCGTTTATGATATTTTCGTGAATCCTAATATGGTCCATTTCATGTTTGGCACTATTGTCAGAAAGCTATCTCTGCAAGTCAGCAAGTGCAGGGTGCCTGATGGAATACCAACAAAATACAGGGTCTTAAACTGCTATTAGAACTAGATAAAAAATGGGCTATCGTGGGGCCAGTCGGGCCTTTTTTTTTCAGCGGGTTTACGAAGTTCTGCAACAGTCAATCCTTGTTGCAGAACTTATTATAATTCCAAAGTATCATATATCTATATAGTTTTTTATTTGTGTTGTATATATTTTCATGTAATTTCAGAACGTGATTGGGTGGTTCTAAAGGTGCGCCTATTGTCTAGGTTTACTTAATCATAAAAAATAAAAGGCCTGCCATCTGTGTACTGATTAGGTTACTCAGAAGTAAAAGCTTTTTGAAATTTGAAAGTTGTCCTCTTAGGAAGCCTCATCTAAAGTTTGAATGTTAAAAGTGCACAAGATCAGAGCATCTCATCACCATTGTTTTGCATTCCACTATAAGTTTAGCACATTTATGCCTGTTAACACTGCTTAACTGGATTGCTATGTGTGGCTAGACTTTGTTTTGTAATAAAAATGATTTATTCACATGTATATATGTACATCTACACATGCAAATATAAGTTTGTCTCATATTCAGGCATGCGTGTACATATATATATGCCTTTACAAATTATATGAATCTACAATATATATATATATATAGTTATTTTATATGCTATATACAATGTGTACATGCATATATGTCTTACACACATTGTGCTGTGTGCACTAATGTGAATCCAATCATGCAAAGAACATCATGTTGCATAAGATGTTTGATACCAATTATAAAAACATAGGCAAATTCATGAATGAGAAATTATTTTGAGCCATACGATCAATAGTTGATATATATGAAAGGAATATCAATTTGAAATACACAAAGCTAGTGATCATTTAAGATAACTCAAAGTAGCTCAATTAGAGCTTTGCATGCCAATGCTAGTCAAAAGCTAATGGATAAGACGCATGGGGTCAAACCAAGTTGTATGAACTTTAGCATATCACGCGTATAACGTGGTTTACTAAGTTATATTTTTCAAGAAATTATTTTAAATCATGGAGCACTAAGCATAAGACCAAAAGCTAGTAGGCATACAATCATTCGAACGCATGATATTTTAAACTTTATGCATGCCACTAGTTATAATTTTTTTTTAAAATTTTTTTTATCATGAAGCTAATTGCATTTTCAGTTTTAGATTAAATCATTACAATGCAAGATATTTTAAGAGATCATTTTTTATCATATTTTATGAGAACAAAAATAGTACGTTCATAAAATTGATATTATCATGTAAAGTAATATAGAGATTAGCTAAGTATGTGAATCTAGTTTTTCTGGTTTGTTTGTTCCTCGATGATTTTTAACGTGTAGTCATAACTGATTCATTTGAAAATTAAAATTTTTTTTGTTTGTTTTGATATTTTTATCAATTTACTTATGTGCAACTGTAGGTATGCAGGAAGTCTTGGAAATAAACGTATTGAACTTTTGATGCACATGAGCTTAAGCATGGGCCTGATGAAGAAGATGTATTCTTGGCTTCCTGTAAGATTTGTTGCTCATTTTTTGTGGTTATTGATCAATATTTTTATCCTATAATATGGAAGGTAGAGGTAGACCTAAAAGGATTTGATTTGGAAGTATAAAAAATGACTTTATTTTATTAGAATAAAATGAGAATTTGACACTTAATAGTTCACAATGGAGAGGACTCATGTAGCCGATCCGACATAGTTGAATAAATACTTCTTGTTGTTGTATTGATTTGTATTTTTATATGAAGGCCATTTAGCATAAAGATGCTTGAAGGCGTAATCTTAAATTCTTAACCATTGACATTTCATGATCTAGCACGAAAGCTTGCTCCAGTCATGAGGTTGAGGTCGCTTTATAAAAAGTTTATCATAGGCAATACAAGTTACTTCATCTATTTTTTCTTGAAGTTAATAGGTTAGAGAAATTGATCAATTTTAGCCTAAGAATCTTGTAGGATGTGAGTGTGATGGGTTATATTATACCCAAATGATGTGGGACAATCTAGGGTCTAGGGTTTCTTTAAGGAGACTAGCACTTTAAAATGCGATGAACTATGCAATGCTCATAAACTATTATTGAAGATGCTATCAACCTTTTGAGAAGTGTTGCATCATAAATATGCTAAGATTTGCATTGTATTGTTTTTCTTTAGACACTTTATTGAAAATAACATTAAATCTTTGGGATGGTTTAGTAATATATCTCATTCAAATCATTCTACCTAATATGTAAATATATTGGTGCATTGAGTCAAAATGATCTCTCCTTCAAAAAGTTTTAAATATGTAAAAAAATAAGAGAAATTAAGTCTTTCAAAATTGTTTTGGAAACAAAATCCCATTTTTTGAGGAATTTTTTTCAATGATCAAAAGATGGGTACAAAAGTTAGGATATTCATATTTATAGAAGGGGGTTATAACTTATATGAAAACAAAATAACAAAATTTTTTGGATAAGTGCTAAATTTTTTATATTTCCCTACATTGATATTAAATTTACAAATGATGCTCCTTTCATTGGACTAATTGTGGGTAGGTTCAAATGAATCTAATTGAGCTTAATAGGAGAAGCTTGAGCTTGTTGCAAAATCCTATTAAGCTTAGGTCGAGCTCAATTTGAGCATATGTGATAGTATTTAAGCTCAATTTTTATAAATTATTGTGTTTGAGCTCAACTCGAGTTTGATTCAAATTTTTATTGTTGAGATATTATTTACCAACTTGTTTGACGAAATAAATAATTTTGTCGGGCCAATTAATAGGCCATACTATCAAGCACCTCATTTGCCAATCAAATGAGTCTTATCCAGTCAAGTCATGAGCCGTACAATCAAGTAGCTTGTTAACGAACCAAATAAGACTATTTACGAGTAACACTAACAAAAATAATATGTTAGTTAATTAAATGATTCTATGAAGATAATTTTCATTTCCCATGTTGATGATGCATTGCCTTACTTTTGTTTCCTCATCTACTTGCAACAAAAGACCTCTACTAGACATAAATAATATGTTTTTGCTAAAATTTAAGAAATTTAGTGTGCAAGTTATTTGATATCCTTCATATAATATGCATCTAAACATTTCTAATAATCTTTTAGCTGTAAGAATGATATTTCTTTTGTTTTTTGTTAGACATATGAAAAATATAGACTTCAAAAGATTGGATTTTAAGAAATAAGCATAGAAAAATTTTGAGAAAAAATTCAAATGACGATGATACGTATATCAATGCTAAGATTTGAATTAAAAATTATGTTATCCACTACATAAACCTTAACAAATTTTAGCAACGATATGCAACAAAACTCTAGGAAAAATATGTAGTAGTAACATATCAAATACATTAATCTGTTAAAAAATTAGATTTAGTTGCCAAGAATCTAAAGGTTTTTAATTATGCTAAGATTTTGGCAAAGATAAAAAAATTGAGAAAAGATTTTTTTCCAATTTGAATATCAATGTTTTTCCAAGAGCAAATTGGAGGGAGGATGGGAGGCAATGTTGATCAGCAAGAGCATGGGGGAGGTGATGTTGGCTGACATGAGGGATGAGGGAGATGATGCAATTCTTGTATGAAGCAAGCGAACACAATGAAGAAGAGAGGCGTTTTGGTGAAGCGAAATTGAGGGTGAGGTGATGCTGACTAACAAGATAAATTTGAGAAGCAGGACAAGTCTTGTAGGGAACTCGAGCTAAGAGAGGGCTGATCTTGGGCTAGAGTTTTGTTATTTGCCCAAACCAAAAAGACAAACCACACATAATATGTAGTTCTAGAATAGATGAGTGAAAAATAAAAGAATACAAAGTTTTAAGGAAACTACTTTTCAGGCAATATTGCATAAAATTGTTTTTAGCTTTCTTAGGAACAACCAGCTCTCAAAATTTGAGCCAAACATAATTAACCTTTCTCAGTTTTGATAGAGTTAAAGTTGACAGATCTCTTTGTTTATTTGCTTGCCCTCCTTGGGATTATTTAGTGATGAGCACTTTTTAGGCCTTTTAATGAGAATTTTGTCCAACAACAGATACTTTTTAGGGCTCAATCATTGATGAACCTTGTGGGGATTTCTTTAAAGGAGAAAAATTTATCTGTGCTCTTAGAGCTCACATTTTTTTGAAGTTATTCTTAGGGACCTTTGAAGAAGTAGAGATTTTGTTTGTTCATGTATCCTCTTGAGTCACTCTCTTTGGGAGTTGTTATTGTGAAGTTTTTATGTAGACCTTGTTTAAGTAAATGATGACAACTCAGTAGCAAGTGTTGGTGCTACGTAAAGGTGCAAGCATTGATGTTGGCTAAGGCTTATGTAATGAAACTACATAGAAGTGTAGTTATTATATTGGTTGAGGAGCATGTATTGAAGCTACATCAAGAGGCATGGGAGATTAATTCATATTTTTAATGCTTTCTATGATAAATGATGTGGTAAATCAGAGACTTTCCATCATTTTAGCTTGAAGTTAGTGTATGTTGTTGTTCCATCACCATATTGTTTTTAGAAGACTTGCTTTGATACTTTGCTAAGCGGCTAACCTTACCAGTTTCCCCTCATCTCCAATACTTGATTGAGGTATAAGAAGTTTCTTGATGTTTATGATTTGTTAAATTAAGGAAGAAGTTAATATGTTTTGACAAGGGATGTAAACGAGTCGCTCGAGCCACCCTTGGTTTGAGCTTGAGCTTTATTGTACTAGTTTATGGCTCATTTAATATGAAAAGATAAAATAATTATGATTCAAATAATTGTTATGATAAAAATGATAAAAGTTAAGAAATTAAAAGTAAAATAATACAAAATTAATTGATATAAGAGAATGAGATATAATTTTTAAATATTTTTATTAATTGTATATTTAAATTATTAAATTTTAATATATTTTAATCATATTTTATATTAATATTTTATTAAATGAGTCGGCTCTTGAGCTAACAAGTTGAGTTGGGGATGACTTGAGTTTGACTTGTTAGCTCTTGAGCTCACTCGAGCTATTCATCGAGCCGAGTTTGAGTCGGCTCACAAGCTGGCTTGACTCATTTTCATCACTAGGGTTGATTACATAGAGATGCATGAACTAAATGGAGGTTGATTGCACACAATTTGTTAAATAATAGGCAATGAGCCACTCAAATGACTTTTTTCATGGGGCCCTCGATGCTTATGCAACACTCTATTAAACAATATGGTCGCCCTTCTTAGATCTTGACGGAGTGGGGATCTTTATATATTTGAATTTTCATAAACGAGATCAAACTATTGCGCATAAAAAATTGTCTTTGAATGCTGGTTTAATTTTAGTCTATGCATCATCTTTAGCCTTATATAGTGTTTTGCATACAACCAGCAAAGTAGGAGGCAATGGACTAACCTAGGGATTTATTTTTGAGAAACCCTCTAATACTTAAGTTAGTGATTGAGCATGAAAGTTAATAAGAATTGAAACTAATTAAATAAAGTTTCTTTTTTGGGATGATGCATGAAGCAGAAGTTCCTTCTAAATTGAGAAGTTCTTTATCTAAATTTCTTTAAGAGAAAATGAGAGTTAGAAGTTGGTATTTATAGATGTAATGGTAAATAGTAATCATGAACTTTCTTTAATGGAGGACAAATGAGGAGATACTTTATCTTTGAGATTCATGTTGGATGGAAATGTTTTGTAGATGACAGGTATTTTGGTCCTTCAAATGATTGTAGGGTTAAGAAGCGGTACCTTATCCTCAGTATTGTTAGGCCATTTTTTAAACGGATGAAACCTAATAATGGGTCATTATTGTATCCTCTTTACGTTGATGTTTGCGTTGGGTCTATGCCAATCAATAATTTGGGCATTTTGAAGGGTAAGTTATTTGCATTGATTTTTGTGTTAGGTCTATGCCGTCCAGATAACATGAACATTTTGAAGGTTGGTTATGTGCAACAAGTTGCACTAAGGGCTTGCCTTAGGCAACTATAGTCATCTTCTTTATATGCAAGGTGTCATTTTGTTTTCTGTCATATATTTATGGAAGGTGTAGTTTTGAGGTTGAGAGTTAAATGTCTTTTTGTTTTCCATTTTTAGTATAATATAATAAAAAATAAATTTAAGTTTAAAAATGTGAATTTCAAAATACTTATTATTTTACTAGTTCTTATGGACTATTTAATTTTTTTTTACTAGATTAAATGGACATATAGTCATTTTAACTATGTTATAGTCAGAAAATAACATTCAAGAATTGATATTTATATTAATAAATAACGTAATCCGATTTTAGAGTGAATCATCTCAATTTTGAAGCCCAAATGGTGAGATTGGTCATCAATGAAAGAAATATATTGTAATGCATATCAGGAAAATGTATTGATAGAATGGCGTGAGAAAATGCAAAATATATGAAATTATTTCGATTGAAGTCTACCCTCAATATCTTGAAGCATGAAGTAGAAAGAGTATTCTATGTAATATTATAGTAAAAACAAAATAATAATATAAAATACCAAGAATATATGTGAATCGTATATTCTATTTTAATAAAAAAATTAATGTTTCATTTCTTTGGATAAACTCAAAACAAGAGAATTTTTTTGATAGGTTGTCATGTATAAGGGTATTATTCATGATTTTGTTAAGATATGTGTTTTCCATTGATAACTTAGTGCAAATTTATGAAATGAAGAATAAAGGGGTTCCATGTATCTCTTTGGAATGAAATAATTAGATTTCAACAAGCTACCACTTGCACTAAGAACTCATTTGAATTTCTTGAATCTTTAAAGTAATTGTATAGTTCACGAACATATGATGATAAAAACAAGTTTTTTTTTTTTTTGAATTTTTTTTAATTTTATACAATATTTTGCTTTATGGAAAAGTATTCATAACACCACCCTCAAATATTTGGATAAAGCTATCAATGTTGATGCTAACTTTAACTTTATGAAGTACCGTTTTGCAGCTATGACCAACCAACAATTAATGGATCATGGAGATGATGAATGAAACTGATCAAGCTATAGAGCGGTCCAAGAAGGTTAGTTGCTTTTTTCTATTGTGGTGTAGATGTATATTTTCATGATAAAAAAATATAGTTTAAGAATATAGTGGTTTGGTCTGACAGTTCATCTTGCTAATGTAATGACTTAACCTTGAGGTTTGATGCAGGGGGCAGAACTAGCTCATTATTTGAATGTGGGCAAAATTTTAAATAATTAAAGAATATAATAAATAAATAAATAATACTTCAAATTAATATTTTGAACAAAATAGAAATAATAGGTTAATTATAATAATGATAGTTAATTGATAAACTAATAGTAATAAAACATGAATTGTGATTTTTAGATGAATATAAATAATAATGATCAACTAATAGTGATAAAACATGAATTGATAGTTAATTATAATAGGTTTCTATATCTTGGATCCACTTAAAATAGGGTGGGGATTTAGATGAATATATAAGCAACAATATCAAAAAAGTTCTCTGTTCAAATATGGAGGTGCTTTAAATAGAAAATTTTAGAAAACAACTATGAGATTATATATCTTGAATCTATGTTTATATCAACAAATAGCTCACTCACAATTAAGTTGAGGCCCTGAATAGAAATAGGTATTTCTAAATAAACCTATTCCAACTATGATGATTACTGGCAGAAAGACCTGTAATAATAGTGATTTTGAACTGATGACACCATTTAACTGACTAATGTAACAGGTTGTAGAAGATACGACAAATATTGGTGCAGAGACAGCTGCTCTCAAGGCGCAGGTTGGTTATCCAATAACATCTGACCGCTGAGACACTGCTCATTTCTTAGGGGAAAACAAAAACCCTAGGTTGAGCAAGCTATCTAAGTACATCTAACATTTTAACTCTTGTATTTTGTGATTCTGTAGACCGAGCAAATGAGTAGGATTGTTAATGAACTAGACTCCATTCATTTTTCAATGAAGAAGGCATCACAGCTTGTGAAGGAAATAGGCAGACAGGTTGGTATCTTTACCTTGACTCTGATCTTTCCTTTTTCTTTTAAACTCTAATCTTATGTTGCCCCTCGATTCTCTTTGCATCAGGTTGCGACTGACCGGTGTATCATGTCCTTGCTTTTCTTGATTGTGGTTGGAGTAGTTGCAATTATTATCGTGAAGGTTTGAAATATTTATGTTTCAAACTTATTAGTTCGATTTTTCAGTTTTAAGGCTCCTGTTTTGTCTTGCAATTTTTTAGTACATAGTTATATTTTAAATGGCTCAGTCAATGGGAGCTACTTGGTGCTTAAATCTAGCTTACTTAACAACAAAATTATTCTAAAGTTCTCAAGTGAAGATTCAACAGGCACAATCATTCTGCAATAACTATCACATTTTCAATGCATTCTTGTATATATAGAGAGAGAGAGAGAGAGAGAGAGAGAGAGAGAGAGAGAGATTCAACAAAATCAGTTGATCTATTAATAAGTGTTTAATTATTCCTACAAGTGGCCAATGTTTTGTCTCATTATATCACATGAAATGATGCAGTTAATAAACATCGTTATTATTCAAAAAATATTATTTACAATTTTAAGTAACCAAATGAGCGCTTAGATGATTTACACATTTGATTACCCTTAATCTCTTGATCATTTCCATTATTATTTTTTGAATGTTCAGATTGTGAACCCAAAAAATAAGGACATTCGGGACATACCAGGACTCGCTCCACCTGTCAACAGAAAGCTGCTTTGGGATCGCCATTATTACAGATGAAAATCTTCATTTCACTTCAAAATTTTTAATTTTTATACCGGCATCATATTTCCCATATTTGAGATCCTTTTACTGTGTTTTTTCCAATTTTTTT